>CAWUFW010006194.1:0-600000 GCA_963921515.1 Calotriton arnoldi
CTGGCCCAGGTGTCCTGCTAAGGGAATATCATGGGCTAGGGTCAATAGGAAGCCCCTGAACTTCAAAGGTATTACCAACCTCCTGGTAGCACCAGGCTTGGGGTCTCTACTCTCTGAGTACAGGAGTCCATCATCCCAATACACTGTATGGGGACCACTAGCTTTCCCAGCAGCCTCAGCAGCAGCTTGCTGTCTGAGGGGTTCAAGGGAGGGGCAGCTCTGCTGCTCCTGGCTCAGATCTGCCCTAGAAGGTCCCCCTGTCCCCAAGAACTCAACCTGGTCAGGTTCAAGTTCCTCTGGGACAGTTCCTTCTTCAGGGCTGAGATCATCCCCCTCAAGGGACTGATCTTCCTCCTGAGCCAAGGGGAAGGCACTGCCTTAACCCTACTACTCCTCCTCTTGGAAGGCACTTGGTCCATTCTTCCAGAATCCAAGGCCTGTTCAGTGCTAGACATTTTGGCTTGTGACCTGGTCACAGCAAACACATCTGCAGGGATCCCCAGCATTTCTGCATGGGTCCTGAGCTCCACTTCTGCCCAAGCAGAAGTCTCTAAGTCATTGCCAAGCAAGCATTCGACTGGTAGGTTTGCACTTACCACAACCTTCTTAAGGCCAGTTACCCCTCCCCAGGAGAAGTTAACAACTGCCAGAGTATGGTCTGTTCTGACATTGCTAGCATTGGTCACTTGGTACATTTCACCAAGCATAACTTGCCCAGGTAGCACAAGGTCTTGTGTCACCATTGTGACACTTGCCCCTGTGTCCCTAAATGCCAAAGCCTCTCGTCCATTGATTAAAGGCTGTTGTCTGTACTTGCCCAGATTACTGGGACTCATAGAGGAGGGCACATCCATGCCTCCATCACAGACTAACACAGCCTGAGTCAGTTCTCTAACTAGGTCAGAGCCCAACTCAGTACCCAGGGTGAACCCTACTAAACCCTTTGCTGGAGCACTTCCACCAACTGTACTAGGGGGAACAGGTGCCTTAGGGGCATTGGTGGGTGCTGGACTGGAGTCTTTGGACTTGGTGCAATCACTGGTCCAGTGGGTCTTTTGCTTACAGACCTTGCACCATGGTTTTCTTTGGCCTTTACCCTTGGTAGACTGGGAATCCCCACCAGAAGAAGATTTTTGGGGGCCTGATGAAGACTTTTGATCTTTACCCTTCTCCCCACCCTTGTCAGAGTTCTTAGCATCTTGCTTCTTGGTTTCCCCACCTTGGTTCTGTACCTTCTGCTTCACCCTGGTTCTGACCCATTTGTCTGCCTTCTTTCCCAATTCTTGGGGAGAGGTCAGATCAGAGTCTACCAGGTATTGATGCAACAGCTGATTTTGACAGTTATTAAGAATCTGCTCCCTCATTATCAGATTATACAATCCTGAGAAGTCACACACCTTACTGCCCATCAACCAGCCTTCCAGAGCCTTGGCAGAACAATCCACATAGTCTACCCAGTCTTGAGTCTGTGCTTTTTGGGTGTCTCTGAACTTCAACCTGTACTGTTCAGTGGTTAGGCCAAACCCATCAATAAGAGCACTCTTCAAGACCTTGTAATTGTCAGCATCCTCCTCTATAACAGTGAGGAGCTTGTCTCTACCTTTGTCAGCAAAGGAGAGCCACAAGATTGCTGCCCACTGCTCCTGAGGGACCTTCTGTACTTTACAGGCCCTCTCTAAAGCAGTTATCCATTTGTGGATATCATCCCCACTCTGGTAGGGAGGGACAATCTTGCTCAGGTTCCTATGGTCATAGGACCTTTCCCTATCTCTAGGGACATGGTTGCCACCATGGGACTCTAGTCCCAACTTTCTTCTCTCTCTAAGGAGATCTAGGGATTCTCTATCTAAAGCCAATTGCTTCTTCCTGATCTCTAGTTGAGTTTCCTCATACTGGACCAGTCTCTTTCTTCTCTCATGAGAGGATTCCCTCCTGTGAGAAGAAACAGAGCTCCCTATGGAGGTGCCAGAGTGGTTAGACTCCTGAGAAGGAGACCTAGACTTTCTGAGCACACTCATAATCCTTCCTGGGGGGACAAAGGTGTGGTTCTCTAGATCCTCATCTTCATCTTCCCCAGAAGGGATTGGGTTTTCCAGGTCAGGGTCATTGTCACCCTCCTGGTCAGTTTCAGAGGGGGCTGGGGGTAGTGGTACCCCTGGCCCCTTCCTCATCTGCTGGCCCACCCTCTGCTCCTACCCCTTCAGTCTCTGAGGACTTACTAAGATCATAAGCCACCAACAACTCCTTGAGGTGTTGGGTGGTGGGACTTTGTCCTGTCCTTAATTTCCTCACGTTACATAAAGCTCTCAATTCCAAGAATTGGAGTGTATCATACTTGGAGGGTGGAAGCTCAATGGCTTCCTGCAAGGAATCTTTGGATCCTGCTTTTAAAGACATTACTAGTGTGGTGTGGTGTATGCACTACCTACTCTAGTGTGGCCTACTAAACTCTCTTGAGTTGTAGAAAGGGTTGTGCTATCCCTTAACACACAACTCTAAGTTCAGTAGAACTTACTGTTATTCTAAGCTTAAATTATATGTACCTTAGGTACCTTTAGTGGTTTTCAGTTGATCAATTCAATTGAGATTATCTGGTAAAACAATAGCAAGCTGGAATCCCACACGCTGCACACCAATGTGAGAAGTTGGCCTGGCATATGCTGTCCACTAATTATAGTGGGCACCTTGCACCAGTCCAAATCGACTCTTATGGTAGGTAGGTTAAAGACAACCTTATTGAAAGCTATCCTAGTGGTAGCTATGGAGAGCAGCCTTCAGGCTAAATCTTGAAGGAATGTAAAGCAGCTTGTTTTACCAGTCTATAATCTCTTGAGTGACCAAATGAAAGAGCACCACACCAGGTATATATTCAAAATATATGTATTTATTACTAAACACACCCCTCTAGTCTCTTTATGAGGCTAGAGTTCGAAGTACATAGGTTATAAGATCTTAAATCACAGTAATAGCACAAATACACGTTTGGGCCCTAGGGGCGTACCAAACCATATACCAATAAAATGGTATGCGAACCACGACTGAACTAGACACTAGGCCTAGAGCCTCTAGAAGTGCTTGGACCACAAGGAACCACCCAAGGTAGTGACACAGGGGACCCACGGGAGACGCGTGCAGTGTAAATACACAACCGCGATACGCCGTTAACTTCTATGGAGAAAGTCGGGATCGGGAAAATAGAGGAAAGGGACACTTAGAAGAGCACTAGGACAAAACCCTTTGAGATCTAGGACTTTGAAGAGTCTCTACCCACGGGAGCACCGGAGTACTCGTGTTACCTCACCCAGGGAAGCCGGGTGCATAGGTGCCTTTCGGGGTCGGGTTTCGTCGTCGATTCGAATGGCGATCTGCTGCAAAGTGCTGCTGGCGGCCAAGGGAAAAGTGTCCGGGTGGATCCAAGAGTGGATCGGAGTTCTGGTGAACCTGAAAGCAGAGGGGACAGAGTCTGGGTCACTAGCCAGTGACCAGGAAGGCGATGGACAGATGCCCACCGATGTCGAGTGCTTCAGGTGCGTTGACGGTCATCTTGACTCTTCAGCCACGAGGTCCGAGAGGCGTTGTCGGCGACCAGGAGCAGGATTCGGGCTGGTGCTCGATGTCTGTCGAGTGCTGAGGTGTCGGCGACCGGATTGGACCCAATAAGCCTTGGCAACGGCAAGTCTCGAGTAAGATGTAGATCGTCGATGATGCAGACCAGCAAGGTCTGGGGAACTCACCCAGCGAGGGTAAGTGAGGGCAGGCCTGGAGCAACCAGGATGCCAAGTAAAGAAAAGATTGGCCTTCGTTAAGGGCTACTAGCCAACGGGCTAGCGACCGCGAAGGAGCCTCGTGACGCCGCACGTGGAGCTGGCTTACAGGACACTCGTGGAGTGGGGGCCAGTGATCTTCAGTGCAGGGGGTGCTGGAGGCTAGGGCTACTCGGAGCCCAAAGCACGACTTCTTGGGAGACCCAGAAGATGGTGCACTTGCAAGTGTGCTCGGTGTCCAGGGGTCACGGTCTCAAGTCACCCACGATAGCCATGGGCCTCAGCTTTGCTGGGGACTCAGGGTAGCCTCGGGGAAGTCTGAGAATCCACCTCTGGTGATGCGATGACTTCGGCGTCCGACGGGAGCTTCAGTGATGCGAACCGGACAGATGCTTCTTTGGTGCCTGCCAAGCAGGGGAGTCACTCCTTGACCCCAAGGGAGATTCTTCAGTCCTGTAATCTTGTCGTAGAGCGTCGAAGGTCCAGGATTCAGTGTCAGAGTTTCGTCCAGGTATAATCTAAAGTCCTAAGGACTGGGTTCCTACCTTTATTCTAAAAATAGGGGATGGACTACTCTGTGGCCCCACCTATGGGTGGGGCAGGGCAGAGGGGTGGCTACACCCCTTTCCCTTTGTCCAGTTCGCGCCAAAGCAGGGGCTGCGAGCCCCTGATCTGGTTTGAACTGGGGTATGCACAGGGACACCAAATGTGCCCCCAGTGCAGGACTTCAAAGCACCCGAAAGTGCTCCCGCCCAGCCCCAATACACATTGTCCTGTCTGGGGAGGTGGTCACACCTCCCTGGGACAGGAAACCTATTGTCCAGGCCTCCCCTGCCGGAGTTTCGTCCAGCAGCAGGAGGCCAGACTCGTGTCTGTGGCAGCAGCATACATTTTGTGATGCCAGGGCTCTGGAAAGAAGTTACCGGACTCGTCAGAGTTAACATGCCTTTCCCTCTAGAAGGGTGGAATGCTACCCCCGCCGCCAGGATTGGCGGGGGGTAGTATTCCAAGATGTTTGACACCAAACACGACATGTTTAGGTGCAGCCATTCCAAAGTTAGCATTTTACCGCAAGGATATAATGCGCTTAAGAGTATATGGTCAGGCTGCACTACAAACAGCATCAGAGATGGTCTCCGAACGCTGCAGAGGGGCCCTGCTCATGCAGGGGCACCCTCTCACATAGGAACCATGCACTCTGCCTTTAGGATTGATAAGGCCTGCCTTAGGAGTGACTTATAGGTTTATATGTGTGTATGCTTTTAGTGATATAGGTAACCTATACCACAGTAAGGGGTGCATGCACCACCTTACCCAGGCTGCAGTAGCAGACCTGTGGTGTCAGTTTGGATGGCCTTCCAGGGGTGGCATAATATATGCTGCAGCCCCTGGCAGGCCTCTGAGATACCTATGCCCTTGGTACATAGTATACCATATACTAGGGACTTATAAGGGCACTCCAGATCCCAATCAGTGATGTGCCTAAGGCACATGGAGACCCTTTTAAAGAGGAAACAGCTAGGCTGGGGTTCTGAATAGCAGGGCCCCAGCCAGACTAATGTCGAAAACCAGTGAAGCATCAGCAAAAAGTGGGGGTACCCATGTGAAGCAGATCCTACTCTCCTACACAGGGGACCCACGGGAGACGCGTGCAGTGTAAATACACAACCGCGATACGCCGTTGACTTCTATGGAGAAAGTCGGGATCGGGAAATTAGAGAAAAGGGACACTTAAAAGAGGACTTGGACCAAACCCTTTGAGATCTAGGACTTTGAAGAGTCTCTACCCACGGGAGCACCGGAGTACTCGTGTTACCTCACCCAGGGAAGCCGGGTGCATAGGTGCCTTTCGGGGTCGGGTTTCGTCGTCGATTTGAATGGCGATCTGCTGCAAAGTGCTGCTGGCGACCAAGTGAAAAGTGTCCGGGTGGATCCAAGAGTGGATCGGAGTTCTGAAGAACCTGAAAGCAGAGGGGACAGAGTCTGGGTCACTAGCCAGTGACCAGGAAGGCGATGGACAGATGCCCACCGATGTTGAGTGCTTCAGGTGCGTTGATGGTCATCTTGACTCTTCAGCCACGAGGTCCAGGAGGCGTTGTTGGTGACCAGGAGCAGGATTCTGGCTGGTATACGAAGTTTGTCGAGTGCTGAGGTGTCAGCAACCAGATTGGACCCAACAAGCCTTGGCAACGGCAAGTCTCGATGCAGAGAAAGATTGTCGATGGTGCAGACCAGCAAGGTCTGGGAAACTTACCCAGCAAGGGTAAGTGAGGGCAGGCCTGGAGCAAACAGGATGCCAAGTTAGAAAAAGATTGGCCTTCGTTAAGGGCTACTAGCTAACGGGCTAGTGACCGCAAAGGAGCCTCGTGATGCCGCATGTGGATCTGGCTCACTGGACACTCGTGGAGTGGGGGCCAGTGATCTTCGGTGCAGTTGGTGCTGGAGGCTAGGGCTACTCGGAGCCCAAAGCACGACTTCTTGGGAGACCCAGAAGAGGATGCACTTACAAATATGCTCGGTGTCCAGGGGTCACGGTCTCAAGTCACCCACGATAGCCATGGGCCTCAGCTTTGCTGGGGACTCAGGGTAGCCTCGGGGAAGTCTGAGAATCCACCTCTGGTGATGCGATGACTTCGGCGTCCGACGGGAGCTTCAGAAATGCGAACCGGACAGATGCTTCTTTGGTGCCTGCCAAGCAGGGGAGTCACTCCTTGACCCCAAGGGAGATTCTTCTGTCTAATCGTGAGTAGAGCGTCGAAGGTCCAGGATTCAGTTTCAGAGTTTCATCCAGGGATAATCTAAAGTCCTAAGGACTGGGTTCCTATACTTATACTAAGTATAGGGGTTGGACTACTCTGTGGCCCCACCTATGGGTGGGTCAGGGCAGAGGGGTGGCTACACCCCTTTCACTTTGTCCAGTTCGCGCCAAAGCAGGGGCTGGAAGCCACTGATCCGGTTTGAACTGGGGTATGCACAGGGACACCAAATGTGCCCCCAGTGCAGGACTTCAAAGCACACAGATGGTGCTCCCGCCCAGCCCCAATACACATTATCCTGTCTGGGGAGGTGGTCACACCTCCCTGGGACAGGAAACCTATTGTCCAGGCCTCCCCTGCCAGAGTTTCGTCCAGCAGCAGGAGGCCAGACTCGTGTCTGTGGCAGCAGCATCCATTTTGTGATGCCAGGGCTTTGGAAAGAAGTTACCGGGTTAGTTAGAGTTAACATGTCTTTCCCTCTAGAAGGGTGGAATGCTACCCCCGCTGCCAGAATTGGCGGGGGGGTAGTATTCCAAGATGTTTGACACCAAACACGACATGTTTAGGTGCAGCCATTCCAAAGTTAGCATTTTACCGCGAGGTTATAATGCGCTTAAGAGTATATGGTCAGGCTGCACTACAAACAGCATCAGAGATGGTCTCCGAACGCTGCAGAGGGGCCCTGCTCATGCAGGGGCACCCTCTCACATAGGAACCATGCACTCTGCCTTTAGGATTGATAAGGCCTGCCTTAGGAGTGACTTATAGGTTTATATGTGTGTATGTATTTAGTGATATAGGTAACCTATATCACAGTAAGGGGTGCATGCACCACCTTACCCAGGCTGCAGTAGCAGACCTGTGGTGTCAGTTTGGATGGCCTTCCAGGGGTGGCATAATACATGCTGTAGCCCCTGGCAGGCCTCTGAGGTACCTATGCCCTTGGTACATAGTATACGATATACTAGGGACTTATAAGGGCACTCCAGATCCCAATCAGTGATGTGCCTAAAGCACATGGAAACCATTTTAGAGAGGAAGCAGCTAGGCTGGGGTTCTGATTAGCAGGGCCCCAGCCAGACTAATGTCGAAAAACAGTGAAGCATCAGCAAAAAGTGGGGGTACCCATGTGAAGCAGATCCTACTCTCCTACACCCCTACACTACCCAAACACCACTGCACTACCCTAAAACATGACCCCCTACACTACACAAACACCACTGCACTACCCTAAACCCTAAAACACTACCCCCAGCACGACCCCCTACACTACACAAGCACCACTGCACTACCATAAACCCTAAAACACTACCCCCAGCACGACCCCATACACTACACAAACACCACTGCACTACCCTAAACCCTAAAACACTACCCCCAGCACGACCCCCTACACTACCCAAACACCACTGCACTAACCTAAATCCTAAAACACTACCCCCAGCACGATCCCCTACACTACCCAAACACAACTGCACTACCCTAAAACATGACCCCCTACACTACACAAACACAACTGCACTACCCTAAACCCTAAAACACTACCACCAGCACGACCCCCTACACTACACAAGCACCACTGCACTACCCTAAACCCTAAAACACTACCCCCAGCACGACCCCCTACACTGCCCGAACACCACTGCACTGCCCTAAACCCTGAAACACCAGCCCCTGCATGACCCCCTATACTGCCCAAACACCACTGCACTGCCCTAAACCCTGAAACACCACCCCTAGCATGACCCCCTACATTGCCCGAACACCACTGCACTGCCCTAAACCCTGAAACACCACCCCCTTCACGACCCCCTACACTGCCCGAACACCACTGCACTGCCCTAAACCCTGAAATACCACCCCCAGCACGACCCCCTACACTGCCCGAACACCACTGCACTGCCCTAAACCCTGAAACACTACCCCCAGCAAGACCCCCTACACTGCCCGAACACCACTGCACTGCCCTAAACCCTGAAACATCACCCCCAGCAAGACACCCTACACTGCCCGAACACCACTGCCCTAAACCCTGAAACACCACCCCCAGCACGACCCCCTACACTGCCCGAATACCACTGCACTGCCCTAAACTCTGAAACACCACCCCAGCACGACCCCTACACTGCCCGAACACCACTGCTCTGTCCAAAACCCTGAAACACCAGCCCCAGCACGACCCCTATACTGCCCGAACACCACTGCACTGCCCTAAACCTTGAAACACAAGCCCCAGCACGACACCCTACACTGCCCGAACACCACTGCACTACCCTAAACCCTGAAACACCACCCCCAGCACAACCCCCTACACTGCCCGAGCACCACTGCACTGCCCTAAACCCTGAAACACCAGCCCCAGCATGACCCCCTACACTGCCCGAACACCACTGCCCTAAACCCTGAAACACCAGCCCCAGCATGACCCCCTACACTGCCCGAAAACCACTGCCCTAAACCCTGAAACACCAGACCCAGCACGACCGCATACACTGCCCGAACACCACTGCACTGCCCTAAACCGTGAAACACCAGCCTCAGCACGACCCCCTACACTGCCTGAACACCACTGCACTGCCCTAAACCCTAAAACACCACCCCCTGCACGACCCCCTACACTGCCCGAACACTACTGCACTGCCCTAAACCCTGAAACACCATCCCCAGCATGACCCCCTACACTGCACAAACACCACTGCACTGCCCTAAACCCTGAAACACTACCCCCAACAAGATCCCCTACACTGCCCGAACACCACTGCACTGCCCTAAACCCTGAAACACTACCCCCAGCAAGACCCCCTACACTGCCCGAACACCACTGCACTGCCCTAAACCCTGAAACATCACCCCCAGCAAGACCCCTACACTGCCCGAACACCACTGCCCTAAACCCTGAAACACCACCCTCAGCACGACCCCCTACACTGCCCGAACACCACTGCACTGCCCTAAACCCTGAAACACCACCCCCAGCACGACCCCCTACACTGCCCGAACACCACTGCTCTGTCCAAAACCCTGAAACACCAGCCCCAGCACGACCCCCTACACTGCCCGAACACCACTGCACTGCCCTAAACCTTGAAACACAAGCCCCAGCACGACCCCCTACACTGCCCGAACACCACTGCACTACCCTAAACCCTGAAACACCACCCCCAGCACGACCCCCTACACTGCCCGAGCACCACTGCACTGCCCTAAACCCTGAAACACCAGCCCCAGCACGACCCCCTACACTGCCCGAACACCACTGCACTGCCCTAAACCCTGAAACACCAGACCCAGCACGACCGCCTACACTGCCCGAACACCACTGCACTGCCCTAAACCGTGAAACACCAGCCTCAGCACGACCCCCTACACTGCCCGAACACCACTGCACTGCCCTAAACCCTGAAACACCACCCCCAGCACGACCCCCTACACTGCCTGAACACCACTGCACTGCCCTAAACCTTGAAACACCACCCCCAGCACGACCCCCTACACTGCCCGAACACCACTGCACTGCCCTAAACCCTAAAACACCACCCCTGCACAACCCCCTACACTGCCCGAACACTACTGCACTGCCCTAAACCCTAAAACACCATCCCCAGCACGACCCCCTACACTGCACGAACACCACTTCACTGCCCTAAACCCTGAAACACTACCCCCGCAAGACCCCCTACACTGCCCGAACACCACTGCACTGCCCTAAACCCTGAAACATCACCCCCAGCAAGACCCCTACACTGCCCGAACACCACTGCCCTAAACCCTGAAACACCACCCCCAGCAAGACCCCCTACACTGCCTGAACACCACTGCACTGCCCTAAACCCTGAAACACCAGCCCCAGCACGACCCCCTACACTGCCCGAACACCACTGCACTGCCCTAAACCCTGAAACACCACCCCCTGCACGACCCCCTACACTGCCCGAACACTACTGCACTGCCCTAAACCCTGAAACACCACCCCCAGCATGACCCCCTACACTGCACGAACACCACTGCACTGCCCTAAACCCTGAAACACTACCCCCAGCAAGACCCCCTACACTGCCCGAACACCACTGCACTGCCCTAAACCCTGAAACATCACCCCCAGCAAGACCCCCTACACTGCCCGAACACCACTGCCCTAAACCCTGAAACACCATCCCCCAGCAAGACCACCTACACTGCCCGAACACCACTGCACTGCCCTAAACCCTGAAACACCACCCCCAGCACGACCCCCTACACTGCCCAAACACCACTGCTCTGCCCAAGACCCTGAAACACCAGGCCAAGCACGACCCCCTACACTACCCGAACACCACTGCACTGCCCTAAACCCTGAAACACCAGCCCCAGCACGACCCCCTACACTGCCCGAACACCACTGCACTGCCCTAAACCCTGAAACACCACCCCCAGCACGACCCCCTACACTGCCTGAACACCACTACACTGCCCTAAACCCTGAAACACCAGCCCCAGCACAACCCCCTACACTGCCCGAACACCACTGCACTGCCCTAAACCCTGAAACACCAGCCCCAGCATGACTGCCTACACTGCCCGAACACCACTGCACTGCCCTAAACCCTGAAACACCAGCCCCAGCATGACTGCCTACACTGCCCGAAAACCACTGCACTGCCCTAAACCCTGAAACACCAGCCCCAGCACGACCCCCTACACTGCCCGAACACCACTGCACTGCCCTAAACCCTCAAACACCAGCCCCAGCACGACCCCCTACACTGCCTGAACACCACTGCACTGCCCTAAACCCTGGAACACAGCCCCAGCACGACCCCCTAAACTGCCCGAACACCACTGCACTGCCCTAAACCCTGAAACACCACCCCCAGCAAGACCCCTGCACTGCCCAAACACCACTGCACTAAACCCTGAAACACCACCCCCAGCAAGACCACCTACACTGGCCGAACACCACTGCACTGCCCTAAACCCTGAAACACCACCCCTGCACGACCCCTACACTGCCCAAACATCACTGCACTGCCCTAAACCCTGAAACACCACCCCCTGCACCACCCCCTACACTGCCCGAACACCACTGCACTGCCCTAAACCCTGAAACACCACCCCTCAGCACGACACCCTACACTGCCCGAACACCACTGCACTGCCCTAAACCCTGAAACACCACCCCCAGCACGACCCCCTACACTGCCCAAACACCACTGCACTGCCCTAAACCCTGAAACACCACCCCCTGCACGACCCCCTACACTGCCGGAACACCACTGCACTGCCCTAAACCCTGAAACACCACCCCCAGCACGACCCCCTACACTGCCCAAACACCACTGCTCTGCCCAAAACCCTGAAACACCAGGCCCAGTACGACCCCTTACACTGCCCGAACACCACTGCACTGCCCTAAACCCTGAAACACCAGCCCCAGCACGACCCCCTACACTGCCCGAACACCACTGCACTGCCCTAAACCCTGAAACACCACCCCCAGCACGACCCCCTACACTGCCCGAACACCACTACACTGCCCTAAACCCTGAAACACCAGCCCCAGCACAACCCCGTACACTGCCCGAACACCACTGCACTGCCCTAAACCCTGAAACACCAGCCCCAGCATGACTGCCTACACTGCCCGAAAACCACTGCACTGCCATAAACCCTGAAAAACCAGCCCCAGCACGACCCCCTACACTGCCCGAACACCACTGCACTGCCCTAAACCCTCAAACACCAGCCCCAGCACGACCCCCTACACTGCCTGAACACCACTGCACTGCCCAAAACCCTGAAACACCAGCCCCAGCAAGACCCCCTACACTGCCCGAACTACACTGCACTGCCCTAAACCCTGAAACACCACCCCCAGGAAGACCCCCTACACTGCCCGAACACCACTGCACTAAACCCTGAAACACCACCCCCAGCAAGACCACCTACACTGGCCGAACACCACTGCACTGCCCTAAACCCTGAAACACCACCCCCTGCACGTCCCCCTACACTGCCCAAACACCACTGCACTGCCCTAAACCCTGAAACACCACCCCCTGCACCACCCCCTACACTGCCCGAACACCACTGCACTGCCCTAAACCCTGAAACACCACCCCTCAGCACGACACCCTACACTGCCCGAACACCACTGCACTGCCCTAAACCCTGAAACACCACCCCCAGCACGACCCCCTACACTGCCCAAACACCACTGCACTGCCCTAAACCCTGAAACACCACCCCTGCACGATCCCCTACACTGCCGGAACACCACTGCACTGCCCTAAACCCTGAAACACCACCCCCAGCACGACCCCCTACACTGCCCGAACACCACTGCACTAAACCCTGAAACACCACCCCCAGCAAGACCACCTACACTGGCCGAACACCACTGCACTGCCCTAAACCCTGAAACACCACCCCCTGCACGACCCCCTACACTGCCCAAACACCACTGCACTGCCCAAAACCCTGAAACACCACCCCTGCATGACCCCCTACACTGCCCAAACACCACTGCACTGCCCTAAACCCTGAAACATCACCCCTCAGCACGACACCCTACACTGCCCGAACACCACTGCACTGCCCTAAACCCTGAATCACCACCCCCAGCATGTCCCCCTACACTGCCCAAACTCCACTGCACTGCCCTAAACCCTGAAACACCACCCCCTGCACCACCCCCTACACTGCCCGAACACCACTGCACTGCCCTAAACCCTGAAACACCACCTCCAGCACAACCCCCTACACTGCCTGAACACCATTGCTCTGCCCTAAACCCTGAAACACAAGCCCCAGCACGACCCCCTACACTGCCCGAACACCACTGCACTGCCCTAAACCCTGAAACACCACCCCCAGCACGACCCCCTACACTGCCCGAACACCATTGCACTGCCCTAAACCCTGAAACACCAGCCCCAGCAAGACCCCCTACACTACCCGAACACCACTGCACTGCCCTAGACTCTGAAACACCAGCCCCAGCAAGACCCCCTACACTGCCCGAACACCACTGCACTGCCCTAAACCCTGAAACACCAGCCCCAGCATGACCCCCTACACTGCCCAAACACCACTGCGCTGCCCTAAACCCTGAAACACCAGCCCCAGTACCACCACCTACACTGCCCGAACACCACTGCACTGCCCTAAACCCTCAAACACCAGCCCCAGCACAACCCCCTACACTGCCTGAACACCACTGCACTGCCCTAAACCCTGAAACACCAGCCCCAGCACGAACCCCTACACTGCCCGAACACCACTGTACTGCCCTAATCCCTGAAACACCAGCCCCAGCAGGACCCCCTACACTGCCCGAACACCACTGCACTGCCCTAAACCCTCAAACACCAGCCCCAGCACGACCCCCTACACTGCCTGAACACCACTGCACTGCCCAAAACCCTGAAACACCAGCCCCAGCAAGACCCCCTACACTGCCCGAACTACACTGCACTGCCCTAAACCCTGAAACACCACCCCCAGGAAGACCCCCTACACTGCCCGAACACCACTGCACTAAACCCTGAAACACCACCCCCAGCACGACCCCCTACACTGCCCGAACACCACTACACTGCCCTAAACCCTGAAACACCACCCCCTGCACGACCCCCTACACTGCCGGAACACCACTGCA
Organism: Calotriton arnoldi; assembly: GCA_963921515.1. Taxonomy (NCBI): domain Eukaryota; kingdom Metazoa; phylum Chordata; class Amphibia; order Caudata; family Salamandridae; genus Calotriton; species Calotriton arnoldi. The sequence goes on from CAWUFW010006194.1 coordinate 14,157, forward strand.
CTGCCCTAAACCCTGAAACACCACCCCCAGCACGACCCCCTACACTGCCCAAACACCACTGCTCTGCCCAAAACCCTGAAACACCAGGCCCAGTACGACCCCTTACACTGCCCGAACACCACTGCACTGCCCTAAACCCTGAAACACCAGCCCCAGCACGACCCCCTACACTGCCCGAACACCACTGCACTGCCCTAAACCCTCAAACACCAGCCCCAGCACGACCCCCTACACTGCCTGAACACCACTGCACTGCCCTAAACCCTGAAACACCAGCCCCAGCAAGACCCCCTACACTGCCCGAACACCACTGCACTGCCCTAAACCCTGAAACACCACCCCCAGCAAGACCCCCTGCACTGCCCAAACACCACTGCACTAAACCCTGAAACACCACCCCCAGCAAGACCACCTACACTGGCCGAACACCACTGCACTGCCCTAAACCCTGAAACACCACCCCCTGCACGACCCCCTACACTGCCCAAACATCACTGCACTGCCCTAAACCCTGAAACACCACCCCTGCACCACCCCCTACACTGCCCGAACACCACTGCACTGCCCTAAACCCTGAAACACCACCCCTCAGCACGACACCCTACACTGCCCGAACACCACTGCACTGCCCTAAACCCTGAAACACCACCCCCAGCACGACCCCCTACACTGCCCAAACACCACTGCACTGCCCTAAACCCTGAAACACCACCCCCTGCACGACCCCCTACACTGCCGGAACACCACTGCACTGCCCTAAACCCTGAAACACCACCCCCAGCACGACCCCCTACACTGCCCAAACACCACTGCTCTGCCCAAAACCCTGAAACACCAGGCCCAGTACGACCCCTTACACTGCCCGAACACCACTGCACTGCCCTAAACCCTGAAACACCAGCCCCAGCACGACCCCCTACACTGCCCGAACACCACTGCACTGCCCTAAACCCTGAAACACCACCCCCAGCACGACCCCCTACACTGCCCGAACACCACTACACTGCCCTAAACCCTGAAACACCAGCCCCAGCACAACCCCGTACACTGCCCGAACACCACTGCACTGCCCTAAACCCTGAAACACCAGCCCCAGCATGACTGCCTACACTGCCCGAAAACCACTGCACTGCCATAAACCCTGAAAAACCAGCCCCAGCACGACCCCCTACACTGCCCGAACACCACTGCACTGCCCTAAACCCTCAAACACCAGCCCCAGCACGACCCCCTACACTGCCTGAACACCACTGCACTGCCCAAAACCCTGAAACACCAGCCCCAGCAAGACCCCCTACACTGCCCGAACTACACTGCACTGCCCTAAACCCTGAAACACCACCCCCAGGAAGACCCCCTACACTGCCCGAACACCACTGCACTAAACCCTGAAACACCACCCCCAGCAAGACCACCTACACTGGCCGAACACCACTGCACTGCCCTAAACCCTGAAACACCACCCCCTGCACGTCCCCCTACACTGCCCAAACACCACTGCACTGCCCTAAACCCTGAAACACCACCCCCTGCACCACCCCCTACACTGCCCGAACACCACTGCACTGCCCTAAACCCTGAAACACCACCCCTCAGCACGACACCCTACACTGCCCGAACACCACTGCACTGCCCTAAACCCTGAAACACCACCCCCAGCACGACCCCCTACACTGCCCAAACACCACTGCACTGCCCTAAACCCTGAAACACCACCCCTGCACGATCCCCTACACTGCCGGAACACCACTGCACTGCCCTAAACCCTGAAACACCACCCCCAGCACGACCCCCTACACTGCCCGAACACCACTGCACTAAACCCTGAAACACCACCCCCAGCAAGACCACCTACACTGGCCGAACACCACTGCACTGCCCTAAACCCTGAAACACCACCCCCTGCACGACCCCCTACACTGCCCAAACACCACTGCACTGCCCAAAACCCTGAAACACCACCCCCTGCATGACCCCCTACACTGCCCAAACACCACTGCACTGCCCTAAACCCTGAAACATCACCCCTCAGCACGACACCCTACACTGCCCGAACACCACTGCACTGCCCTAAACCCTGAATCACCACCCCCAGCATGTCCCCCTACACTGCCCAAACTCCACTGCACTGCCCTAAACCCTGAAACACCACCCCCTGCACCACCCCCTACACTGCCCGAACACCACTGCACTGCCCTAAACCCTGAAACACCACCTCCAGCACAACCCCCTACACTGCCTGAACACCATTGCTCTGCCCTAAACCCTGAAACACTAGCCCCAGCACGACCCCCTACACTGCCCGAACACCACTGCACTGCCCTAAACCCTGAAACACCACCCCCAGCACGACCCCCTACACTGCCCGAACACCATTGCACTGCCCTAAACCCTGAAACACCAGCCCCAGCAAGACCCCTACACTACCCGAACACCACTGCACTGCCCTAGACTCTGAAACACCAGCCCCAGCAAGACCCCCTACACTGCCCGAACACCACTGCACTGCCCTAAACCCTGAAACACCAGCCCCAGCATGACCCCCTACACTGCCCAAACACCACTGCGCTGCCCTAAACCCTGAAACACCAGCCCCAGTACCACCACCTACACTGCCCGAACACCACTGCACTGCCCTAAACCCTCAAACACCAGCCCCAGCACAACCCCCTACACTGCCTGAACACCACTGCACTGCCCTAAACCCTGAAACACCAGCCCCAGCACGAACCCCTACACTGCCCGAACACCACTGTACTGCCCTAATCCCTGAAACACCAGCCCCAGCAGGACCCCCTACACTGCCCGAACACCACTGCACTGCCCTAAACCCTGAAACACCACCCCCGCACGACCCCCTACACTGCCCGAACACCACTGCACTGCCCTAAACCCTGAAACACCACCCCCTGCACCACCCCCTACACTGCCCGAACACCACTGCACTGCCCTAAACCCTGAAACACCACCCCCTGCACCGCCCCCTACACTGTCCAAACACCACTGCACTGCCCTAAACCCTGAAACACCACCCCCAGCACGACCCCCTACACTGCCCGAACACCACTGCCCTAAATCCTGAAACACCACCCCCTGCACGACCCCCTACACTGCCCGAACACCACTGCACTGCCCTAAATCCTGAAACACCACCCCCAGCACGACCCCCTACACTACCCGAACATGACTGCACTGCCCTGAACCCTCAAACACTCCCCCCAGCACGACCCCCTACACTACCCGAACACCACAGCACTGCCCTAAACCCTGAAACACCACCCCCTGCACGACCCCCTACACTACCCAAACACCACTGCACTGCCCTAAACCCTAAAACACTACCCCCGCATGACCCCCTACACTACCCAAACACCAATGCACTACCCTAATCCCTAAAACACTACCCCCACACGACCCCCTACACTACCCAAAGACCACTGCACTACCCTAAACCCTAAAACACTACCCCCCGCACGACTCCCTACACTACCCAAAGACCACTGCACTACCCTAAACCACAACCTCCTACACTACACAAACACCACTGCACTACCCTAAGCCCTAAAACACTACCCCTACACTACACAAACACCACTGCACTACCCTAAACCCTAAAAAACTACCCCCAGCATGAACCCCTACACTACCCAAACACCACTGCACTACCCTAAACCCTAAAACACTACCCCCAGCAGTACCCCCTACACTACCCAAACACCACTGCACTACCCTAAAGCCTAAAACACTACCCCCAGCAGTACCCCCTACACTACCCAAACACCATTGCACTACCCTAAACCCTAAAACACTACCCCCAGCAGTACCCCCTACACTACCCAAACACCACTGCACTACCCTAAATCACTACCCCCATCACGACCCCCTACACTACCCAAACACCACTGAACTACCCTAAACCCTAAAACACTACCCCCAGCACGACCCCCTACACTACCCAAACACCACTGCACTACCCTAAACCCTAAATCTACCCCCATCATGACCCCCTACACTACACAAACACCACTGCACTACCCTAAACCCTAAAACACTAGCCCCAGCACGACCCTCTTCACTACCTAAACACAACTGCACAATTTGTTACAGGCGTTGCAACGCAGGCCTGTGGTGCTTACTGGAAGTACCTGGTGGGCTAGTTGGGCCCCAGTGACCCTCAGGATTCAAGGTGACCTAATCCCCCAACTTAAAACGCTCCACGGGGCGCGTTTGCACAGTGGTGAAGGGAGGGGCGGGGCCTCAGGTGACATGTGCGCAAACACGCCCTGTGGTGCGTTTTAAGTTGGGGAATTAATTCCCTTTGAATCCTGAGGGACCCTGGGGGCCAACTAGCCCACCAGGTACCTTCAGTAAGCACAACAGAGTTGCGTTGCAGAGAGGTGAAAAAGGTGCGTGGCCTCGGAACGCCTCTCTGCAACTCAGCTCTGTGGTCCTAACTGTAGGTACCTGGGGGCTAGTTGGGCCCCAGGGACCCTCAGGATTCAAGGGGACTTAATCCCGCAACTTAAAACGTGCCACGGGGCGCGTTTGCACACATGTCACCTCAGGCCACCCCTCCCTTCACCACTGTGCAAACGCGCCCTGTAGCTGCGTTTTAAGAGGTAGTTTTAATCCCCTGCCCTATTATGTACTAGGGACTTGCAGAGGAGGTCATGCTAATCACAGGGGTACCCCAACGCATAGTGTTCCCTAGTGTATGTAGGTGTTTTCACTGTATTCTAAGTGTCTTTTAGCATAGCACTGGCTCTGGTTAGTCAGAGTCAGTTACCACCAGTACCCGTCTGAAAAAGTTGTGGGCTCAGGATGATTTTGCAACAAGGCCTCTTTCTGCTCCTCTGTTGGTTCTTTCTGCACATCTTTTGCTTCTTTCTGTGTGTTTTTTCTTCTTTCTTCACATGTCCTACCTCTGTAGGCATAGTTAATAACTAGCATTTAAAAAACCTTTGAAATTCACTTAAAAAATCATAGGTTTCAGGCACGTTATAGTTAGAAATTAGCATTTAAAAAACCTTTGAAATTCACTGAAAAAACCATAGGTTTCAGACACGTTATAGTTAGAAATTAGCATTTAAAAACCTTTGAAATTCACTGAAAAAACCATAGGTTTTAGGGACAGTTATAGTTAGTTGGACATTTCACTCGTACAAAACCATAGAAATTCCCCCGTTATAGTTAGTTCAGCTAACTATAACTCGCGCCCCCGCAATGCACTGCTGATGACGTCACATATTACATCACTCATGACATGGTCAGTGACATCACTGATGACATCACTGATGACATCTCAAATGACATCACTGATGACATCATCCATGTGATAATTTCATGCATCTTCTCACACCCTAATATAACTTTTGATACACCCACTCTAAATTACAGACTGCCATTCTCAAAACCATAGACACTCCAACACCAAAAACTACATACCCACTCACTGATTCTTAGGTCTACACACACATCCACTCACTCACCCGTACAGTCACTCATACTTACAGTCATCAGTACAGGACTATCATATGCACTCATACACCTATATAAACACTCACACACCGCCACTCATCCATAGAGGTACTCACACACCTAGTCAGTATTGCAAAAAATTAATCACACACCCATTTACTCACCTATACAGTTATACACACACCAGCTCACTTACTCATACAAATACTAGCACATTCTTACGCTCTTATACAATAACTGATACAAGCACACACGCATCCATACAGCCACTCTCACTATCACATACTCTCACTTATAGCCATTTAAATACTCTAACACACATATATACTGCCTTTTACATATGTAGTTACTCGCACATGTACCACTGAGATATACATTCACTCACTAACACACCCATACACACACTCACCCACCCAAGCAGTCCATCACAGATGCACTCTTGAAATCATGCACCCAGTGAATCACCCACTCACACATCTATGTACAGAGTCACACACACCCCACCCACACAAGCATACAGATACTCAGAGAACCAATCAATAACCCATATAGACACTCATGTAGCTATTCGCAAATCCATGCATCCACTTACACACCAACAAACAGACGGATACAGACATTCACACAGTATAGTCACTAACCCATGCATTCAGTAAGATACGTTTAATCACTCACTTGTAGAGTCAGTCACTCACGTACTAAATCATCCATTCAGACACTTATACACCCACTCATTCTTCAATACGCCTTTCCCTATATTTATTAAACATATTTAAACTTTACAGAAACACACAGTCACTGGATGATGTCATCAGTGATGTCATCAGTGATGTCATTTGAGATGTCATCAGTGATGTCATCAGTGATGTCACTGACCATGTCATGAGTGATGTAATATGTGACGTCATCAGCAGTGCATTGTGGGGCACGAGTTATAGTTAGCTGAACTAACTATAACGGGGGAATTTCTATGGTTTTGTACGAGTGAAATGTCCAACTAACTATAACTGTCCCTAAAACCTATGGTTTTTTCAGTGAATATATATATATATATATGAACACCAGCTCCAGTTTCCCTCCAGTCCCTGGATACCAACACGAGGACTCCGGTTTTAATTAAAAGAGATTCTCTTTATTTCTTTGCGGTTTTTGGTAACGCGTTTCGCCTGTGTCCACAGGCTTGCTCACACCAACAACGCGATCGCCATTATTTTCATTTTTAAAACTGCAAGTGCCCGATCACGTGGGTCAAATGTTTCCATTACAATGGAAAACAGACTCCATCACACATAGTATTCAATCCATTTACGTTGATAGTTACCGTGTATAACAATATAAATCATTTCAAATTCATGTTTTACATTTGTAATTGTATGTTTCAGCTTCACAATCCTTTCAGGAAAAAATGCATTGACTTTAATATATTTGTACATTGCTTCTATTATATTTTATATTCAGGCTTCGGATTTTTAGACAAGTGTCCACTTCATCCTGCACCTTATTGTCATTCCTTAAATAGTAGCATGTGCAAAATCTACTCAAATAGTCATGTGCAAATATCAATTATCTAAAATCAATATTTAAATTCATACGTATTTTACATATTTACACAACTAAAACCTCAAAAAAAATTCCTTATTTTGGAGAGATTTCGTGTAACTTTCAGAAGAATGTTCAGTTTGGATGAAATGCCAGTGCACTATCAACTAAAATTTGGTTTTTCTTAGATTCAAAGAGGGTCAGTCCATGTTGATAATAAAACCGATAAAAGACTACATGAGTAAATTGATACTATTCTAATAGACGGTTGATAAAGTGCTAGTGCAATGTGCAAAATGCAATGTGCAAATACAAATAGTACAGTACAATGGATAACAATGTAGTGCAAAATGTATTAAAGTGCTAGTGCTATGACCGTAATTTACTCATGAATCGTCCTCAATTCCAGTTTGCTATGACCCTTTGACATTTAGTAAAAGTGCTAGTGCATTTCAGGATTTGATACCTTCCAATCCAAAACTGAATTATATTACATCAATATTACCGCATATTGACATCAAAACTCCAAATGCTGAAAGCATGTTATTTCTTTCAATTATCATACAACCTATTCTTAACAAGGCAAGTTCATTCAGCTCCAAATTAAATTATGGATTCTCGGGACTTGTTTAAAATAAGCCATTTCTTTTGGATACTACTAGTGGCTAAGGTGCACATGTAAATCCTCATCTGTATTCATGCCAGACGGGACTCTGGTGTTAAAAAGCATTATATATTTAGACTCTAGCTGCCTCAATTTCTTTTCTCTATTTCCACCCCTTCTCATTTTGGGTACCTGGTCTATAGCAAAATATGTCAGATCTTGCAATTTGCCTTTATGGACCTCATTGACATGACGTGCCACCGGGTAAGTTTTATCGTTATTTTTTACCGCTCGCATATGTTGCAAGATGCGGATATGGACCATGTGGATGGTGCTTCCTACATATAGCTTTGAGCAGGAGCATTTTAAAATGTAAACCACATGGTCACTTCGGCAATTCAAAAAGCATCTGATTTTCCATGGTTTCACCATCAGTGGGGATATTACAAATTTGGTATTTTGGGCAATCGTGCAGGCTTTGCACTTTTGACATTTGTAAAAGCCTGGATTTGCCTTTAACCAGTTCTCAGATTTTATTAATTCTGGACTGCTGTCCACCAACTCTTGCCTCATGGATTTAGCTCTTTTGAAGGTTACCTGGGGTCTCCATTTTACTACTGTACCCAGTATTGGATCACTTCTTATTAGATGCCAGTGTCTACTCACACAATCTCTCACTTTTGTGTGGTAGGCACTGTATCCAGGGGTTAATCTTGTTTCCTCCTTATCCTGTTTCTTGGTTACCTCTGTTCCTTCTTTCCTTCTTTATGTTTTAACAGTGTTTCTCTTTTGATACTGCTGACTTTTAATATTTATATATACAGATGTTCATTAGTTCTGCAAAACAAATGTGTATATTGCTGGTGGTTGCATTAATCTATGTTTTTGACATGTATATGGGTGACTGCATAGATAAGTGGGTCTTTTATCGTGGCTATTTGTCTGCAATTGCTTCACTATTGAATTACAATATATATATATATTTCATCGATGGGGTGCAAACAACTATGCTGAAGTACATTAGAGAATGATTACAAAATCTTTAAACGAGCTGATTGAGATCGAGTGGGATGGACGAGCTGCTGTTTGCATAAAGTTAAGTCAGGAAGCTCCCTGCTGCACCCCTCAGAACAATGGCACCTTGGGCTTGGACCCAGCTCACTCATGCCCAAGGCCGACCCTGCCTGTCAGTGTTGCAATATCGGCCCCCTGTAACAAAAGCGCAGCAGCAGTGTTTCCCATCAGCACCTCCCACCACTCAGTGGTTAATTTGAGCCGGGGCTTTCCGGTGCTAAGCACCGGCACTTAATTGGTTTCCGGTGCTCGGCACCGGCACCAAATTGTCAACACCATACTGAGAACAGTCCACCACATGGTGGCGCTGCTCATCTAATTTAGAGATGAGCAGAGCAACGGTAGTTTAGGAATATAATACACATTAAAATTGCTAATACCTGCCTCCCCAGCCATTCCTTTAGCTTTGGGGACCTTGAATAATCTGAACTGTCGCATTTACATGCGAGAGAGATGGTTACTAGTTGTTTTGGCAGCGATGACAAGGGTGATGGATGGTGCAAGCTGCAGTGGCCTCCTGGTCAGAGCCCTGGCACTTAATATTTTACAAATTAAGCACTGTCACCACTGGGTCCGACGTACTTGCCAAGGCTGGTTTGCGTTCTCAGTCTGGCCCTGCCTGTCACTGCCCACGCCCTACATCGTGATTCACTTCTTCGATCACTGCCCATGTGTCCTGTTAATGTCCACCTCTTCCTCCAGTGTCCTACTGTCACTAGCCTCTTCTGTCAGATCTCTCCTCCCCTATTACATCCTCCACATTGTCAAAATTGTAACCACATATCACTCACTGTACATCAGTCCTAACTCTTTCTGTCTCCTCTGGCTGCCCACCTAATACCACGGCCCTTACCTGCCAGTCCCTACCTAACTACCTGCCCTTCTCATCTACCCTTGCCCCACTTTTATTGCTGCTTAGCCGCTGTTATACTGAACCTCTTGATTGACTTCATCAGTCTAAAATAGCTTCATGACAGATTATCAAGCATTAATTAGTTTGCAATTTACTTTGATGACATTAATAATGACCTGTTCATTGTGGAGCATGTTTTGGCCAATTCAGAGTTCGAACCTCCCCCACTTGACTTCATTTCTCCACAGTCCCTGCACGTGACCTTCTTTCATTGATGCACAGCGCAGACATCATCACCTGTTTGTGTTAATTGTATAGAAAAGTAACAAAGCACCAAAAATACACTTTCTCAATGTTCATTTGCAAGTTCTTTCACAGTATGAGCTCATTATCGCTTAAAAGCTTGAAACTGAGATTTCTGTTTTTAACCACAGTTCGAGATGCCAGCTGACGTCAGTATGTGTAAGCTACAGCAGTCTTAACCAACACGCTGCAATAAATGTGTCCTGCATTCATTAGCACCAATGCGTCACATTGATTGGATCGAAGGCGTGACTGCACGGAGTGACCTTTCTCCTTCTCCGAATTTAATTTCATATAGGGTGATAATTATAACTTCTTGTGAGGTTTCTGTGCTACGTCTTCGCAAGAAAACAATTTGAACATTTACAAACAACAAGCCACGTCATCGCAGGCCTTTTTGTGTCTGGTTCGTAACGTCTCGGCATCCTACCACATCTACTTGTGATCAGCAGCTAACTAAGCTTGTTTACTGCTCAGGTGCCGGGTTTGGAGTGACTGAAACCCATAGAATTACCCAGTGCCAAGGTTACCAAAGGCCATGCACTGAGATTGTGGTCGAAACTGTCAAGTTAAACATATGAGGCCCGATAGCTTAATTTGCACTGGTTCCAGGCACTTTTGAACCTGTGCCAGCAAGTTAGTAGTTCCACATGCACCTGGTTACTAGCATAAAATTACATTTTCCCAAAATAACGAGTGCAAAAATGATATATGGTAAAATTGTCTGATATCAGTGAAAGATTACCTGGCACCAGTGAAAAACCCCACATATTTAGGCCTCATGAAATGGGGAAAAAATGGGCAGTTGACGAGCTACCTTAGGTATCCTACTATAAGTAACACAATATAGCTACCCTAGAATTTCCACCATATGGTAGGTACTAACTACACTATAAACGCATATGGGTTTCACCTGGAATCTGGTTATTGCACTGTAAATTAATTTTATTTTACTCCAAAGGATAAAAGGTGCTAAATTTGGACTAAACAACAACACTTACACTTTGTGATGCTATTACGTTCAGACATCTTTCACATTTTTAACTTCCCTTGAGTATAGTAACTAAAAGTTGCCAATCCTATCTATCTCGACAAGAATTCTGAGTCAGACGAACATAGGTGTTGAGTGGCCTATATTGAGCTCTTAGACTTGTATTTTCCCCTGTAACATTGTTAGTATGGATCAAATATCCCAACATGCGATTGCTGTTTAATTATTTGATCTTTGATCAGCTCACCATCTCCTTTAGGAAACCACGCAAAACTGTCTCCTGTCCAATTGTGGTCCACTGGGTCCAAAAGGTCAGCAGTCATTGATTAGTCTTCCTTTAGGCCTATTCAATGGCAGGTGCCTGCATCTGAAATGCCTGAAGGTCATCCTCTGCGGAGCACACGGAGTTCCGAAAAACTCCGCTCTGCGTAGTGTAGCAGAGTTTTTTTCAAGTCAAGTTGGTGAGCGCGAGCGAGGAAAATCCCCCCCCCGGCGAGATTTTTCCTCGCTCACACTCCCCAGTGTCAAGTTGGCCAGTGAGACAAATCCACCTCCCAGCAAGATTTCTCAACGCTGGCGGTCGAATTTCTCAATGTGGGCCGTCGCGGGTGGTCGTGACCGCCCACATTGAGAAACCTTCTGTTAGCGTTGAGAAAGTTGCCGCTCGAGTAGAAAATCTACTCGAGCGGCAGAAAAGAAGCAGCGCTCTCTTGCGCTGTGCATGGTGCCATTCGCGTTAATTTTCCAGCACTGGACAAACACCTGATGCTGAAAATCAATGCGAACAGGCATGATCAAGCGCACTTTGCCGCTTGTGGAACTCCGCATAGCACGGCAGAGTTTTTTGGTCACTCCGCCCAGGCTTACTGTGGACCACATGGCTGATAGAATCCAAGACAAGCTTAAAACATGAATGTAACCAATGCCTTCTTGACTTTCCTTCTACTTAGAATTTCCAAAGTTTAATTCATTTCTATCCACTCTGCCAATATTCGCAATTTTTTCTGTTTTCTAATGCAGTGATATTATGATGTTAATGTGCTTTTTTCTGTCTTTCCAGAAGGGCATCTATTCAACCGATGCCCTCCCGCCTGAAGTCCTTCAATTTGCCTGATGTTCTCATTCTTTGACTTGTAGAATAAAAATCATGATGCTCTAGGCCTGTTGCTTAATATAAGGTTGGTCACAATGCTGAGCTGCCTTTACTTCACTTAATGCTGCTGAGATTTCAGTAATAATTATGTTTGTGTATAATATCCACCTTCTTGTCTTTAATTTAATCTTGTATCTTCTTTGCAGTACAGATTGGAAAATCCAAATTTGCGGCTCTCAGGGGCACATATGATACAAAGTTTATATGAGTGCTATGTGTGAGAAACGGCCGAAATTTGCCTTAACATTATTGTAATAGCCAACGCCATGGTGTTTTAGCTAACTCCAGCTATTGTCATACAAGACCCACCACTTCTGATGGATGAAATCTCTCTCATGCCTGGCAGCCCTAACTGAGATTCTTCAAGTTGTTAGTTCAGAGTCTAAAGCTTATATTATGTGTGTCTCTTTTCAAGGTCTTTTGTACCTCTCATGACAACGCTCTACACCAGCAGTGATATCTAAGTTTCGGATTCTGTCACGAGTATTTAATTTGGTGCCCATATGCAAAAGTCTATAGAAACTCAATATATTGGGGAGGGGACTGGCTGAATGCTATGAGGGGCCAACCTTGTAACTTTGCATTGTGACAGCAGTCTTTGTTTATCTTTGCTTAATGCATGCATTCAGACTTCAAGTAGGGGTTCAACCTGTTTTTCTTCGATACCTGTGATGCTGACTTGTTTTTTTATTCATAGTCTATAAATACAGTGTGACCCAGTTGTCCATGTGAACATGGGTATCAAGTGTAAACTTGGAACATGCGTTCACATGGAACTCATTTTAAAGACACAATATATTATGACAGGAGTTAGACCTGACATCTTTTGGCATCTTTCCCCTGTCTAATTGCTTTCTGACCTCCTGGTTTTGACTCTGTTTTTGCTGGTTTAGTGTCTCTGCGCACTTTCTCACTGCTGTTCAGTGTTAAAGTGCAAGTGCTCCTATTGTAAATTTTATTATGGATTGGTGTTTCCATGATTGTCATATTTGATTTACTGGTAAGTCCCTAGTAAAGTGCACTGATAGTGCCAGGGCCTTTAAATCAAATGCTGCTAGCGGGCCTGCAGCACTGATTGTGCCACCCACACGAGCAGCCTTTCAAAGGGTTCTCAGACCTGCCACTGCAGTGTGCACACAGTTTTTACTGCCATGTCGACTTGGCAAGTGCACCCACTGGCCAAGCCCTAACCTTCCCTTTCATTACATGTGAGTCACCCCCAAGGTAAGCCCCAGGTACCCCTGTGGGCAGGGTGCCGTGTATGTGAAATGTAGGACATGTACTGGTGTGTGTGTGACATGTCCTGATAGTGAATTGCAGCGTAATTCGTTTTTCACTATTGAAAGTCTATCTGTCCCATTGGATAGAATGGGAGTTTACTTTTAACATCTTATGAGTATATCTTCCCATTCGGACAAGATGGAGAAATGGAGTTTAGTATGCCTGAACTCAGAATGTAAAAAATGAATCTTTTAGTAAAGATATTTTTCGTGTTCTGTGTTTGAAAATACCACTTTTAGAAAGTAGGTATTTTCTTGTTTAGCCATCCTGTGTGCCTCTGCTGGGCTGTGAATTGAGTGTCTGGCTTTGGAGTGACAGGGGCTGGGGATGTGTATTATCTTCAGACAGCCACTGGGGGGTCGAGGTGTATCCTGCCTTTCCTGGATGAGTCAGGGCTGGAATGAATAGACCTGGGCTGCATTTAAAGTAGTGGGAGGAGATTTCCTTGCACCTGATGGGCCTGGTCTGCCTTGGACAATGCTGTCTCCACCTCGTACCAGGAAGCTGGACCAGAGAGGACAGAACTGGTTTGAGCTGAGCACAGACACCCTCTGCCCAAAAGAACAAAGAGAAACTGAGTATAAATATTGGGGCCCAGACCCCAGAACTTTAGAACTTGCTTGGATCAAGGAACCTACCAAGAAGAAGAGCTGGAAGAACTGCCAGGAGGAGTACTGCCTCTTTGCTGTGTTGTTGCTTTGCTGGGTTGGCCTGCAGTCGCTGCTTCTGCCTTGGGCAGTGAAAGGACTGGACTGAACTTTCTTCACTTGTCGCTGAGTATCTCCAAGGGCTTGAAATAGAGCTTACCTCCTGTTCACAAAGTCTCAGGGACAGCAAAGACTTCAACTACCTCTGGGTACCGCCTCTGGAACTGTGGGTTTCAGTTGCAACAGAGGGGGAAAGCCGACACCGCTGCTGGCTCCGTGTCCTGAAAGCACCGCAGAGGGCACCGCTGCACTTTACACCGCAACCCTTGTCTCACCGCCACTGACCGCTGCCGCCGACCGCCGCTGCCACTGAGCCGCTGCTTGCACCGCGACCTGTGGACACCGTACTCCGCACCGCCTTGCTTCATTCAACTGCCCTGGTCTCACCGACAACATTGCTGCCCGCTGATCTCGACATCTGTGTCTGCACCGTGCATTGAGGGCACAGCTCCCATCAACCGTCACTGCCGCTTGCACCATGACCTGTCAGCACCGCAACGTGCACCGCCCCACTTCGCACAGCAGGCCTGGTCCCACCGCCACTGGACGACCGTCACCGAGCCGCTGCCTGCACCGTGACTTGAGGGCAGCGCACGCTGCACTGCTATGCTTCAAATCGCAATCGCGACGGTTGCTGCGTCCGGCCCGCACCAACGCGATCGGCCACAACCTAAGGTATTGTTTACAAGTTTGCAGACACTGAAGCCGGTCCGCACCAACGTGATCGGCCGGAACTGTTGTATTCTGTTGTTTTCAGCACCGCAGTAGCCCCGGACGGAGCGACCGGCTTTAAGAAACTGCATTTTAAAGTAATTCTTGGAAAGTGCATATTTATGAATACTGTATGTTGGTCTTTTATCGGTTTGGTCTTGTTTGCACAGATAAATATTGGTTATTTTTCTAAAACTGGTGTGGTGTCTGTTTGTAGTGTTTTCACTACATTACTGTGTGTTATGTGCAAATGCTTTACACATTGCCTCTGAGATAAGCCTGACTGCTCGTGCCAAGCTACCAAGGGGGTGAGCAGGGGTTATTTTAGAAGTGTATCTCCCTTACCCTGACTAGAAGAAAGGGTCCCTAGTTGGACAAATGTACAAACCATTGCCAACTAGAGACCCCCATTTCTTACAACAGGAGTTTCCTGTCTCAAATAAATTAAAGAAAAATTATTCAGTTATGAGACAGAAGAAGACTGTCAAGAATTAATCTAGGCAAAACAAATGAAAATCGACCAGTATGTCATTGTCATATTCAATTCCTTCGCATTGAATTTTAGTTAAATAAACATCAAAATGCACAAAAATCGAGCTTATACGATCAGGTGAGTAAAGATAGTTTTTTAAGAAGCCCCAAGTGAAAATACCCATAACCAAACACAGAGGGAGAAGTGACAAAAATGCGTGCACATGAATGGCATACTGGTATTTTACAGCCTGTTGAGTTGAATAAAGTTAGCCACACCATGGATTATCCCCAATGTATAGTGAAATGAGAGATCTGTCATTAGATGGTATCAATGTTGTTTCGACCCTACACAGGATATGATGGTGTCATCAGTACTGTTGATAACCTGGGGGGCAAATGAAACGAGCAAATTTACGATGAAGCAACGAATAATTGAAGGAAAGAATGGATAATTGAGGGATACATACTGGTTGCAATTGCAAACATGACCTGAATGCTGATATAACTTCAAGAACGCAGCGATGGCCACAAGTCTCAAACTCAAGAAGTAACCTGTATGAAATAACACTGTGTTTTAGATGTTTGAAGGGGCATAGATAATGCATGGTGTAATGTGTTTGCTAAAAAAGCTGCTTTACCAGGAGAATGATAGAGTGTGGAAGCACTTGGTGCCAAGGTCCCCAGAGTGAAAAATAAGGATAATAGGTAGGTAAACAGATACTCACAGGCTTTACATACAGTAGCGGGTAAATGAGAAAGAAAACATAAATGAGAATGAGACACTGGGATTTACAAAAAACGATTGTCTCTGGATAAGAAATCAAGCACACTTGTGGTCAGGGTGATGTGCTTACCTGTGAGTGTTTTGCCAATTGCAGCCGGTGTCTTAGGGCTGCGCTGGTGAACTCCCGTCAGAGAATCGCCTAACATCAATTAAGGAAGATCCACGGATGCATATGTGTGATCTAGTCAAATACTGCGGCGTCTGCCGTGTAGCGGACTCGTGGAAGAAGCATGGCCATGATGGTGGAATGAAGGGGTAAGTGGAGCGGCTACTGCTTATGGGAGTCTCCGGCCAGCACACGGTGCCTCTGAAGGCCCATATTATCAGGCTGCGATTCCATTTTTGATCCCATTAGCGAATACGCAATTTGTTTTATTCAAGAATATGTCCTGCACCTGGACACTTATGTACACGATAGTACGTTCATGATTAACCTCATTGAAGGGTGGGAATTTGATCCCTCACAGGATATATTAGTGGCTCTCGACATTGAGTCGCTATATACCAACATTCCCCAAAGAGAGGGCAAAGAAGTAATAAGGCAGGTCCTAGATCAATGTCCTGCCCCTTACCATGTACCTACTAAGTTCATTGTTGACCTACTAGAAATCACCCTGACCACCAACTACTTCTTGTTTGGTTGAGATTACTATCAACAATGCTCTGGGACATCCATGGGAGCGATTTTAGCACCAAATCTGGCAAATCTTTATGTTGGCCAGTTTGAAAGTGACTTTGTCAGTACTGACTTTAACCTGTACCTTTGCAACATTCGTTGCTGGAAGAGGTACACTGATGGCATTTTTATGATTTGGAGAGGCCCTCTTGATACCCTGACAATGTTCAGAGAATACCTGAACAAGTGTCACCTCAAATTCGCTGCTGACACTGACTGCCATAGTCTCCCCTTCCTAGACCTGGAGATTAAGAACAATGAAAATGTAGTATCCTCTGTTCATGTTATTATGTTCTCTTTCATCCTGTATCTAGCTGCTCAGCCAGTGTGAGTGTTCCGCGTAGAATGTTAGTGTGAGTGGAAGATGGGCTGAGCAGCTAGGAGGCTGCTCCTGGTGGGGCCTGTTCCAGCTTATTGCAACTTCTGAATAAACTACATCAACTACAACTCGGCTACGTCTACTTTGTCTGCTATCCACGTGGGCCAGACCACTACATATTTATGGCGACGATCTGGAGCTAAGAACCCATCGCGTTTACAGATGAAGAGCAACAAGTTTAAAGAAACTCAAGGAAAAGAAACCAGTCAAGCAAGAAACATGTCAAGCACGCCTCGCAGCCCCACCAGTGTTCAACACACCGGACAGCCCAGTCAAGGCGTGCTGTACCTTCATCTTGTCATCTACAACAACAGTAAAAACGGTCACAAGCCTGCTTACACCTTGGAGAAGAAACTATGCCACAACAAAAGTCTGCAGTACATCAAAGACATTTACCGTACCACAAGCTACGTATTTTGTGCAACGAGGAATAAGGTAATCTGTGGCTGCCAGTGTTTCTGTCTCCAGTACGAAGTGTGCTGTTTCTGTTTTACACAAGACTTTCCTTTGAGTAGGCTTTGAAGGGTATTTCCTACTCAGTGTGCCTCCGTGTAGTCCAGGCGTGCTTACAACGCAGATAAATATGTTATCAAGGATGACTACGTTTTGCAGATGATCCTACGCCACAACAAATGTCTATTGAGCCACAACAAACATATATGGTGCCACTACAAATGTCTTTTGTGCCTCAAGTATGGTAATCAGTTGTTGTTTCTGTTTGGCGTGAGGTTTCATTTATTTGAATTTTTTAATCTGTGACTGTGTACGTGCTCTTCATTTTTCTAGGTGTGGCATTTGATGTTTTTGTGTCTCCAAGTAAGCACACCACCGCCGTTAACTCTACTTGGACTTTGCTTGTACCAGTTTATTTTCAACTGCTGGCGTTTATAAAGTAAATACGGCTGGTTTTCACCTATTTGGACCTGTCCGTCTGCCTGCTAAGGGAGTTGTCATCAGGGCGAATTTTGTACAGTTTTCTGTTTTTTTCAAATTCCATTACAATGAGGCCGCTTAGAACAACAGCTGCGCCTCGATTCAAAATTCAAAAGCGGCTCGCGCAACTTACTTTGTCCTTGTCGTGCGGAGCTGCCCAGGTTCCCTTCATGACGGCCTTCATCTTGCCTATGGACGTTTTTGCAGCAGGAGCGTGCCGTGAGCCACTCGGCATGCGTCTCCTGTGCGTGCCGCCATCTTGTGGCTGGAGCCTCCAGCCACTCTATGCATGCTGTTATGGACTGCAGTGTGCATTTCCTCATACGTTTGCCAACCACGCATTCCATTACGATAAAGCTTTGTTTTAAAAAAAATGGAGATGAGAACGAACGTCGCAGCGTCTTGTTGCCCCGATTTAAAGGTTGCTTCGTGATGGCTTTCGCAACAACGCTTGACAAGTAAGCGCAACGTTGGACACCCTCAACGAAGTTAACTCACTCGAAATGGATTTTTGCCACCACTCAAAGTCGTGCCCCTACCGTCTCACGGAGTTATGCCCTCCACATGGATAATGCTATGTTGCCATTCAAGTAGGTGGATTTACAGTAGTTGTTCTTCATTTGGACACTGTTTTGGTGACTTACAACTCTTGTGGTGGGGTACCTGTTTTTTTTTGCGAACCTGGGTGCTAGTGGATAAGTCATCTGCGCCCAAGTACTGAGTGTTCTTCTGAAAAGTACCTTATTGTGGCGCGTCTCTTGGAGTTGTCCGACGCATGTCCCTCCACATCGCGGTGACAGGCACACCAGTGACATTTTTATTTTAATTGGGAATGTTATACTTACAGAGCATATCTTTCAGTGTTGTAATTGCACACTTTAAAGAAAAGTGTGCAAAACTGTTGCGATGTTTAAGATGTAGTATCCCTGTTTAAGGGATGGGAGTGGGTCTTAGTCCCACATCTCTTTACCACGTTTATGGTAACTGTGTAAAGGAGTATTTTTTTTTAGTTTTGGGTGGTTCCATGTCCCTTACAGGAGGGATGGTTTTGAATATTAGGCACTTCATTACATTTATGCTCCTATACGAATGAGTTTATTTATGTTATATTGGTAATCCAGCTGACCACTTTTTAGAATTCTTGTAGATATTTTATCCCTGCCTTGGGATGGGAGTGGGTTCTCAGCCCCATGTTCCCTTGTTTCAGATATTTTATCCCTGCCTAGGGATGGGAGTGGGTTTGGGTCCCATGACCCCACGTTCACAGTTACTTACGTTTGGGAGGGGTTTCAGCCCCACTTCATGGTCATTAGTCTCCACACCTTTGTGGTTAACCCGCTTGTGGTGGGGTTATGGGGTGTTTTCCCATTAACGCAGTTATAGGGGGTTTTTGTGTCCCACCTATGCCAGTTGTAATGGGTGTTAGTCCTATTTACTTAGTTTAAAGGGGGTGTTAGTCCCACCTTTGTTATTTTGGTGTTGGCTGTCAGTCCCTTCACTTCCTTGTACGTTTTCATGTGTGTGGGTAGTCCTCTTGTGATGCCACACTGTGCCGCATCTGTATTCCCATGCTGCACAAGTCCTTGGGGGTTAGTCCCATGTGATGTAATCTGTACATTTGGGGTGTCAGTCCCAATCATCGTTTTTTTTTCACTGGGGTTTTAGTCCCACAGTGTCCCTCACATGAGGGGTGGCGTATGGTGTTTTCGCCACAGTCTCCTCACGTGAGGTGTACTTCCTTGGGTGTTGTTCCACCCATTGTATTCTAGTCTGGGTTAAGTTTTCCCTTTTCTTCTGTCATGTGTGTTTTGCTTACTTGTTGTATGTGAGCTATTCTTGGTCTTCTTACATTTTTCTTTGTTCACTGTTAAAGGAGGAGGATGGTGTTAGTGTCTGTTTTTATCCTTTCATCCTTCTTTCCTCCTTTTTGCTTGTCTGTTTTCCCTCTCGCGATGTGTTCTATTATGCATCCCTGGGTCTATGGACTGCTTTCACCTTTTGTACTTTACTGTGTATAGTTGTTTTCATTTCATTTGTATATATTTTATTTTCAGTGTAAAAGGGAGAGGATGTGTAGTATCCTCTGTTCATGTTATTATGTTCTCTTTCATCCTGTACCTAGCTGCTCAGCCAGTGTGAGTGTTCCGCGTAGAATGTTAGTGTGAGTGGAATGCTTGGGTGCCTGTGTGTGTGGGTGAGACAGTTGGGAAGATGGGCTGAGCAGCTAGGAGGCTGCTCCTGGTGGGGCTTGTTCAAGCTTGATGTAACTACTTCCTAAGAACTTAATAAACATCTTCTACATTTACCTCGCCATGTCTACAGCGTCTACTTTATCACCTGAACATGTGGGACAAGACTACTACAGAAAACCATCTCATTGTCTCTCTATACAGGAAATTTACGGAACTGAACATAACACATTATTACAATACAAAAGCTTTCACCCACGGGCTCTCAAGGATGGCCTCCACTTCGGCTAATTTTTTAGGCTCCACAGAAATTGCACACTAAAAGAAGATTTCTTTAAGGAAGGCGCTATTTTGAGCAACAATTTACAAGAGAGGCGCTAACCGAAATGCCTGGTTAAAACCACAATGAAAAGGGCCTGATACTGTCCCAGGGAAGAAATATTACAACTAGGGTGAAACCTAAATCTGGTAAGATTGCATGTGCCACCACATTTTGCCGGACACCAATAAAATAGTTAAAACTATCAAAAAGCTTAGGCCCATCCTTAACTCTATGGATGCTTTAAAAGAACCACCTCTCTTCTCCTACAAAAAAGGCAAGAATATTAGGGACCATTTTGTATGTGCCAACACCAATGTTCCCAGACCAGTTGAAACTTTTCTAGCCGCATGGGGTCTCAACCCTGTAAAGGGTCACTTTAGGTGTGGCAACTGCATTTCATGTCAATACACACAACATACAAGGACCTTTACACATGGAAACATTCAGACCACTCTTCGACACTACACCAACTGTGCATCCACTAATGTTATCTATTGTATTTGGTGCACACGTGACATGATATATATTGGACAAACTTGCCAACAAGTCAAAGCCTGGATTGGCCAACATAGGAGCCATATCCGCTGTTCGGTGGAAACTGGCCCCCTTTTTCAGCACTCTTTGGCAAAGTAGCACACAGCGGATAGCGTGAGGTGGCAGGTCATTGAAAAGGCCCTACCATCTCCCAGAGGTGGAGATACATCATATACTCTCCAAAGACTTGAGTGCAAGTGGATCGATAAGTGCGACTCAATAAGGAAAGGACTTAACACAATAGAGGAGTGGCACAAATTCATTGCTCTAATGAATTAACTTTGGCTCGGATGACATGAATAATCACTCCATCCTGGAATTCCAAATGAACCATTTGCTCCCTCTTGGTTCATTCACCCAGCCTCTATATTGTTGTCCGAAAGTGAGGCAGATCATTTTGCTTCAAGACATTGACAGCGAACATAAGTGAATATGTGGCATAATTTTTAAACTGTACTGTTCACGTGTCATTTGTGACCTGCCTCCTGGAGAAAACGGATAAAGCTTTTTCTTCTCCAGCTGCTCACGACACAGCCACCAAAACCTGCCTTTTAGCTTTATTGTTATTGTGTGTATGTAATTGTACTTTGTCTATGCATTTTAATATTTATGTATATTGGTTATTGTAGCAAAGGGTAGTTCTCCCCCTTCCTTGATATTGCTCCAGGTTATTCTTACTGGACATTAGACATACTTTGACATATGTTCCACATTCAATTGGCTCCCTGCCATTACTGCGGTGACAGGGTCTGCAAAGCCCTGGTCACAGTGGCGATTACCTATCCATTAGGCCACGTACACCCAGAAAATGCTGACTCCACAGCGCATCACATGCCTCTCCCAACCACGGGTGAAACCTTCAGAGGCACAGCGTGGCTATCACAGGATCACGGGGGAAACAACGCTGTTTCCAATCAAAAGTTAGCAATTATTAAATGCAATAAGGTAACCAAATGTTATCCAATGGGAAAGGTAGGCCTTACAGAAGTGAAAAACCAGTTTGGGAGTTTTTCACTACCAGGACATGTACAACCCAAAAATACTTTATCTATTTCTTAACTACAATGCACCCTGCCCTATGGACTGTTTAGGGCCTAACTTAGGGGTGACTTTTATGTATTAAAATTAAGATTTAGGCCTGGCAAAAGGTTTATTTTGCCAGGTTGAATTGGCAATTCAAAACTGCAGTACAAGCTGCAATGGCAGGCCCAAGACAAGTTTTAAAGTGCTACTTTTGTGGGTGTCGGGCACAATGAGTGCTTCTTGCCCACTAGAGGCATTTAATTTCCAGGGCCACATACTAGGGACTTACAAGTAAATTAAGTATGGCAATCAGGCTAAGGCCACTTTCACCATGTTTTAGGGAGCGAGCACAAGCACTTTTGCACTGGTTAACAGTGGAAAAGGGCACAGAGTCCTAATGCCAACAAAAATGAATTCAGAGAAGCAGGAGGGTTGAAGTCAAAATGTTTGGGGGTGACCCTGCAGAGAGGGCCAAGTCCAACAGAGTCAAAGGCAGCTGTTTTCTCTTTGTTCACTGTAAGAAATTGGGTTGTTGGTTGACTGGGGGTGAGAATTGGTAAAGCAGAAACCACAATTCATCTAAGGATAAAGTCACAAGCAAACTCTAAGTTAACTTGTGCTCAATTCTTGGGTAGCTTGGCACAGAGCAGTCAGGCTTAAATAAGAGACATTGTGTAAAGTATTTGTGTAACACGTCAAACAGTAACACAATGAAAACATGCCACAAAAGGATCCCACACCACTTTAGACGAACAGAGTAATTTTAATAAATAGAACAAGGCCAAAACGATAAAAATCCAATCGGTAGAACCGTATATATTCAATTTGAAAGATTTTAGTAAATATAGCGCAAAAAAGCACAAAGCACCAACTGTGCATATCTGGATATGTGGATAAAGTCACAAGTTCAGGCCGACCGCGATGGAGCACAGGCAGGCTACAGGGACCCAGTTAGGCCTGCTTAACAGAGTACCTTAAATATGGGTTTGCGGAGCATTGCGTCGATAGGCGTCGCACAGCCAAAGTGATGCATCGGTTCCGAGGTGTGGTGAGGCTGCAGTGTGAGGTCCTGCATCGTCATCAAAGATCCCGTCAACGAGGATTTGCGATGCAAAGTCCGGCATCGGGGATGCATTGCACTGTTGGGGCGATGCACCTGTTACAAGGAGCTGCGATGCGGAGTCTGACATAGTCATCCAGGCTGCCATGGACGAGAGATGTGAGGCCCCACGCCGAGGATGTGTCAGGCAGAGGCGGCTCCGATGCAGCGACAGGCCGCAATGTGATGCGGGTCTTTGCGGCAGTTCCGATCCACACAGCAGCAGTGGAGCGTCAGTTCTGCTTGGAGTTCTGCTGTGCAGCAGATGGGATGCGTTGGTTCTGCTGGATCCACAGAGGCTGTTATATTCCATATAGGTACCCCAATGTAGGCCAGGTTAACATCCCAACCTTTCACCTATATTCTCCCTAAACTACATAATGGGCTGCTAGGACTGATCCTTTACCTAGTTACAGTACTGCTTACAGAACGTGGAGTTTTCCCTGAACAATAGCCTCATACATTATGCATGAGGATCCTTGGATTCTTGGAAACTCATCAGGACTACCATCTCCTGCATAATAACTATGTACAAGGTTCATTCCCGACGTCATCCTAAGTCCGACAGTGGCACAGCAAGGTAGAACCCCCTGGGGATACCTTCGGGTATATAAGTATCACATCTTGCTGAGATAGAGAGAGGAGATCATGACTTCCATGCCGACACACTGACGCGAGACGCTGAAGCTCCCGCATGCGGATACTCCAGCTCGCAGTGGTCTGAACATCCCTTGCGGGGTGTCCAACTCGAGACCAAGACGGGGTCCCACAGTCTCTCACTTCAGGTAATGGGGTTGACTCTATCCTAGAGGGATTCTTGGCTTAACACCTACAAACATGCTAGGTACACTTAGGCACATCTAGTTAGGGTAGCATCGTAGGAGTACGTATTTTATTGTCATCTATTTGATATATTTGCCTATGTTCATGATTATAACAGAATGGTAGAGATCTACCATCCTTTCACCTTCTTAGGGCTTCTAATCATTTATATCCAGTGGCGGCTCGCAGAGGGAGTGCTGCGGGGTGGTGGGGCGGGGGAGGGGAGGGGCTGGGTGGGGGGTAGTGGAGTCGGACATACGACGGGCAGGAGTAAAATAAGTAAATAAATAAATAAAACTATTTACCTTGCGCTTGCTGAATCGCCAACTCGGAGTTGAGTGAGTATATAACGGTGGAAATACCTGATACTAAGGTAAGTGTCCCACATAGGTTACATGAGATAACACTCCGAATGGAGGGGGACAAGCCCAGAAAAATTAAACA
The DNA here is from genome assembly GCA_963921515.1 of Calotriton arnoldi. Classification (NCBI taxonomy): domain Eukaryota; kingdom Metazoa; phylum Chordata; class Amphibia; order Caudata; family Salamandridae; genus Calotriton; species Calotriton arnoldi. The sequence goes on from CAWUFW010006194.1 coordinate 38,530, forward strand.
CACTGAGTCATCAACGTGATGGAGGTCACGTTGAAGGGAATTCATTGGCTGATGAAGCCGCGAAGGGGGCAGTGCAAACTGCGTCCGTAGCTGCAATCACTCATTCAAAAACGAGAATAGACGGACAGATAATGGTAGCTGTCATTGCTTCACACAAAGACAACAAAGCACTTCCGAAAGCTTTTCCACTCAAGTACTCCTACAAGTTAGATGCAAACAACGTTCCATTTGCTCAGATTCCAGATGTGGGGGATAGAGAAATACCAAACATGGATCGCAGTTTAGGCTTAATTTTAGCTGCACACGAGGGTCTAGGCTCTGCGCACGCATGAGTTATGGCAACGGTGTCTTTACTGAAACAACGCTTTTGGTGGCCAGGGTTAACAAAGCAGACCAAAGACTATGTCTTAAAGTGCGACATCTGTCAACAGATGAAGGGCTCCACCATAACACGTCCAGCGCAGACACCATTTGATATCAGACAGACCTCTCGCATGTGTCTATTTGGACCACTGCAGCCCCTTACAATCTGACGGGGCTTACAAGTACATAATGGTTGCAGAGGATTCCTGCTCAAGATTCCTATGGGTATGGCCTCAGCGCTCGGCTGACGCTCGAACTGTTATCAAAGATTTGCAAGTCTTTATAGGGACATGCGCAGTTGGCACATTACATTCTGACCGTGGCCCCGCATTGAGCTGTAGGGTTTACAAGGAGGCCATGGTAGGTTTGGGTGTAGCATTGCGGTACTCCTCTCCGTACCATCCCGAGGGAAATTCGGTCGTGGAGAGGAAAAACCGGGACTTAAAGCAATTGTTAACAGCTAGAGTATTAGGCGCAGGTGGTAGTTGGATCAATCACTTATATGGGGTCCAGAGGGCCTTAAACAACATGCCAAAAAGCTCTCTAGGAGGGGTCACTACTTATGAGGTCCTATTTGGGACGAGGATGTGGGTACCTGACCTAGATTGTGAAGGCACAGTGGCGGATGAAAAACCTTTTGACATCAATAAACGTTTGGCTGTTTTACAGGAAGTGAATGACTCAAGGGCTCTACAGAGCAATGTCCAAGGGAAAAGGTTCGCCACTGGGGAAGTCAAGTCAGTCACGGAAAGACCTGTCTGGATTCCTAAAGTCGGGGATCTGGTCAGAGAAAAGATTACAGACAAAAGAGAATTTGGACCATCATACAGAAAGCCTGTACCTGTCCTGGCAGTTGAAGGAACAAGAACTGTACTTCTGCCACCACTTGCCGGAAAAAAGGAGAAAAGATTAGTCTCCATTGATCTGATAAAACCACACTATGTGGCCGATACTGAATAGTAGGCCTCGTGGGCTCCTGGGTAGCCGACGCCCTCCTCTCGCTACCATACAGGAAGTTCAGACGGAAAGGCTCATCACGTTTGAAGAGTTTCCCATACGGAATGACGGACTATGCAACAATGCCATGGAACTCGTTCCTCTTGATACAGAAAATCAAAATCAAAATGAAACACAAATTTCAATTCGACCGAACACTGATGTCTACATCAACATGCCTCAACAAGAGCCATCTACAAGTTCAACAAAACCTGCTGAGCTACCAAAAATAGATCGAACTGCATCTGGCTATTTCATTGACTTTGATACATTTTCATTGGATCCAAGTGAACCTGAAACAATGCCAGCCCCAATTTCTCGTAAACAACAAATCAAAGACTTCTACATTTTTCTTAAAAAAACTTACCTGGTGTCACCTTGGATAGAACTTTGGATATGCACCGGGATACTTTTCTTTCTCTTCTGGTTAGGCTTAGTAACTATTTTCTGCTTACTTATAAATGGAACTTACCTTCGCCAAAGCTCTGCAGCATCAAAAGTGAACTTGATCCTGAAACCTCATGTTTCATCACATTGTGAACAAAGAGACTTGTCATCAGTGAACATTACAGCAGTTCCTATACCCGATGGTATAGTATGGGACAAGGTTGATTGTGATATATTCGGACCGACAGAACTTTTAAAAATACCACATTTGTTTAAAATTTCCTTAAATGATATCATTACCTCCAGTACATTTTCCAATGATTGGGATTTTGAAACTGTGAACAATATGTTGTCTGATTTAGAACAATCTGCGGCATTTTCTAGCAATGATATGTTAGAAGACACATCAGACTTTAACACAATGTATTGTTATCAACATTATGGTCATCATTTTCTACACAAATCTGTTAACCCTAGAAATGTTTTCACATATCACCAATGGGAACATTGCCCAACGCCGCCAAAAAGTAGTTCGAAAACGTTTGCACAAAAATTTTCATATTTTTCAGGGTTTAATATTTCAGACCCAACCTCATATTATTATAAGGTTGCACCTACACCTGCACAGAAAAATATGTTGACTAACACCAAACAGATTTACTCTGCTTCTTTTATTACCCAATTGTCTGAACAGGGTTTCGACTTATGGAAAGACGCTATAGACTTAAAATCAGTCTGGGGTTCTAGAGACTGGCAGGTCCAGGGAACAGAAGCACTATTTAGAGCATGCCTCATTCCTCAGCAGATGATATTTCTAAATGAAACCGTGCAACAGACTTCCTGTCTTGGGATAGCCAAGAACAAGGATTTGAACACACCTCGGATTCCAACACCATCACAGGCCGAGGGTAATTATACATCACTGAAAGGGGATACATTAGATGACATCTTACAATACAATAGATCAGACCCCAATTGGAAGGGATGGTTGGTTTGGCCCACAGACACTAACAGATGTCAGGAAAGATTCAGGGGTACCACCGAAGGGTTCAGTATCCATTGGCCAGACCCACGCTATGTACAAAGAGAACAACCGGGGGTGGTGACATCATACAGTGTTGGGAAGTTATGCCTCGATTGGCTAAAGACCTCAACACTAAAACAGATGAAAATAGCACAGAGGGGAGCAAAATATACAACGCTGCGTATTGAAAAACTGGACAGATTACCTTTTACTGTGGCAGAATCACCGTCCACAGAATAGTTAATCCATAGCCATATAACATTACCGGTCACAACTTTCCAGTTTCAGTATTGCCTAGAACTACTACAGGCAGGCAGATATGAAGAAATGGGTAAGGAATTCATCAAGGAATCTTGGGAATTACTGTATAGATTTCGATGCAGGAGTGGTGATCTAGAAGTGTTTCTAAGCAGTACAAACTGTGAGAACGCTTTGAGTGGATCTCTCATATGCCAGGATATTATGCTGCACGGGCCTGCAATGGTTCAGTAGCGAACCTATCCTGTCACTTGAGGGGTACCCCGGCAGCCGCGATTACTCCGGTATTCAGGCTACTTTCAAATGGGAGTTACTTGATGCTGAACGATCAAGGTTGTTGTGGGATGGTTCCGGGCATCGCATATCTAGTCACTGTGAGCTCCAGGGTTACTTGCTGTATGCAAGTATTGTTTCCACCGACACCTACAGACAGGGAGGCGCCGCTATGGCCTTCATTGAATGTTTCTCTTATACAGTTTGATACTCTGAGCAGAATGAAAGCCATGCTTTTACAGAAAACCGTGCCCTTAACCTCCGCCCGGGAGACTATTGAACTCCAAGTAGCAAGGTCCTCGGCAGAGATACAGGCACTCATACGTACTGAACTGCCTCTTCCATTTCGCAGAAATGGTAAATTGTATCTTTAACATGTCTGATACGACGGGTATAGTACACCTATTTAAGACCATAGGTTCGGGACTGTTAAGCACCTTTCAGACGGTCCTCGGAGTTATACCAAACTTTATACACTCCGTCTTCGGAAGCATTTTTGGAGGACTTCCGCTGTTCCTGTTTCTAATAGCAGGTATCCTGATTGTAATTTTTCTGCTACGCAATGGACGTCCCAGACACCAAGGGGATGGAAAAGCACTCCAAGAGCGCAAATAACATGATCGCATGGTACAACATCTGGGCACACCTCACCTACGAGAACTGAGTGCATCTTGGTTCTTGTCATTTAGACCAGTCTGGATGGACTGCATCTTAACTGTTCTCCGATGCCTGTTCTGCGGAGAAGAATGCGTGTTGGATCTCTGTCTAACACTTCCATCAGTTGCACAACCAGACGTTGATGCATTGCTCGACCCGATAACGGCCCATGTTCTGCAGTGTCCCCAGCGTATCACTATGTTGATGGCGGCATTCTTAGAGACTCCACAGGAGCTCTCTGCTCCTGTTGGAATGGATACTGGCTCCTCCACTAACACCCAGGCTTTGGATGGCGCACAGGCTGCCCCAGCATCGGCTGCAGGCAGTACGGAAGATCATCTGTGCTCAATTGACCTAATCTGCGAGGTGTTACAGGGATTGTTGTCTGCGAAGGCAGACAACAGCGATGTTGCGTCTACCAGCCAGGACATATAAACATTTGGCTCGTCGTGTGCTGGGAAAAAATTCGGCTTTTTAAAAAAACAAACTCAAAATTGGAAACTCCAAAACAAATTGATACTTTCTTTTGACCTGCATGGCTTTCCGATGCTTGTAGTTGTTCAAACTATATATACGGACACATTACAGCTATTGCTTGAGTGACAATTTCTGTTTTAGCACTTTTTAGAGATTTTTAAAAAAATGTAATTTTTTTTAGCAGAACTATGGTTTTTACTACATATGTTTGCACACCAGTACCTAGACAGGTAGTATGTTAGAATTAGATTATGTCGTCCAGTCGGATGAGGAGTGGGTGTTATATTCCATATAGGTACCCCAATAGAGGCCAGGTTAACATCCCAACCTTTCACCTATATTCGTCCCTAAACTACATACATAGCGGGCTGCTAGGACTGACCCTTTACCTAGTTACAGTACGGCTTACAGAACGTGGGGTTTTCCCTGAACAATAGCCTCATACATTATGCATGAGGATCCTTGGATTCTTGGAAACTCAGCAGGACTACCATCTCCTGCATAATAGCTATGTACAAGGTTCATTCCCGACGTCATCCTAAGTCCGACAGTGGCACAGCAAGGTAGAACCCCTGGGGATACCTTTGGGTATATAAACATCACATCTTGCTGAGATAGAGAGAGGAGATCACGACTTCCAGGCCGACACACTGATGCGAGACGCTGAAGCTCCTGCATGCGGATACTCCAGCTCGCAGTGGTCTGAACATCCCTTGTGGGGTGAGACCAAGACGGGGTCCCACAGTCTCTCACTTCAGGTAATGGGGTTGACTCTATCCTAGAGGGATTCTTGGCTTAACACCTACATACATGCTAGGTGCACTTAGGCACATCTCATTAGGGTTGCATTGTAGGAGTACGCATTTTATTGTCATGTATTTTATATACTTGCCTATGTTCATGATTATAACAGAATGGTAGAGATCTACCATCCGTTCACCTTCTTAGTGCTTCTAATCATTTATATCTGTTTCTGTCTAGTGGTTGTTTCAGGACACCTATTTTACACTAGAATGACGAGTGTTCAATAAATGCTTATTGAAAAACGTCCATATCGTTTATTCTGTGTATCTCTCTGAGACCAAGTGAGCACGAGTGACTGAGCGAAACGTATTGCACTGTTTCCACGTTTCTGAGGGATCAGGGTTGTCATGTTCGATAGTTGCCAAGAACTATTCTCTCCTTGGTAAAAGGAGTTTCTAGTGGCACTGTGAGCTAGCTGGTATACAGGCCAACATACTCTGTGGGGGTGTCTGGAATCAGTTTAGACACCAAGCCCGCAGTGTATGTTGTCTAAACGCGCAGATCCTGTATAGGTTTTATAGGAACTACACGACAAGGCTGGCAAGCACCTTAGGCCCACTTCCTAGGGTCCAAGACTGGGGTGGCACCACTTGGCAGGGTAGACTCACAGATGACAGAGTCCAGGTGCAAGGTTGTTGGAAGCATGTTACGCCCCTGAGGCTTCAGCCCCTCTAGTCACTCTGGGATTCTGGGTTCAAGAGATACAGGTCTAATCCTTCTCACCCAGGCAAGAGGGCGGCAGGCAGAAGGTCAGAACAGAAGGACACCAGTCCAGATCAGTAGTCGAGTAGAGTGGCAGTCCTTTCAGCAGCACAGCAGTCCTTCTTCCTTGCAGAGTATCCAAAGGTCCAGAAGTGTACTGCGGAGATGGTGTCTGGGGTCCAGTATTTATACACAGTAGGGCCTTTGAAAAGGGGGTGGGATCTTCTATAGGTTTCCCCCTTGAAGTCCCCAGGCATTATGCCTACACTGTCCTGGCTCCAAACTAACTACAGGGGTTATGCAGCACTTTGTATGGAGGCAGGACACAGCCTATTCAAGTGTAAGTGGGGCTTGGTTCAGCTCCTCCCTCATATCCTCCCAGGGATGGCCCATCTAGGCACACCTAAGCTCCCAGTTGTGTGTGGCTGTGTTGGAGGAATATACAAAGCCCAACTTTCAACTACAATCAGTCATTTGACCAAGGACAGGCTACAGACACTAAAGGGCTAAGGCAGTAAAATGCCAACTTTCTAAAGGTGGCCCTTTCAAAATTGTTATTAACAATCCAACTTCACCAGAGGGCTTTTTATCTCAATTCCAAAGACACCAAATATGAACTGGATACCTACTCCTATTTGGAAGTTACAGCTTATTAAATGTAATAAGTTAACTCTAATCTTACCCTATGGGAGAGGTAGGCCTCGCAGTAGTAAAAAACAAATGTAAGAGTTTTTCACTACCAGAACATGTAAAACTTAAAAGTACATGTCCAATTTTTTTAATACACTGCATCCTGCCCTCTGGTCTGTCCAAGGCCTACCCTAGGGATAGCTTATATGTATTAAAAGGAAGGGCTGGACCTGGCAAAGATTTATTTTGCCAGGTCAAAATGGCAGTTTAAAATTGCACACACAGCCTGCAATGGCAGGCCTGAGACATGTTTAAATGGTTACTTAAGTGGGTGGCACAATCAGGGTTGCAGGCCCACTGGTATCATCTAATTTACAGGCCCTGGGTACATGTAGTACCACTTTACTAGGGCCTAATAAGTGAATACAATATGCCAATTGGGTATGAGCCAATGCTACCATGGTTTAAGGAGTGAGCACATGCACTTTAGCACTGGTTAGCAGTGGCAAAGTGCACAGAGTCCTAAGGCCAGCAAAAACGAGATCAGGAAAAAGTGGAGGGGGAAGGCAAAAAGTTTGAGGGAAGACCACCCTAAGTCTGACAGGTCTAACGTTCACCATGCCTCCTTCTTTACTTGTCATGTGCATGACCACAATTTTGTGGAGGCACTGTGTGTGCCTACTTATTAATAATTTTATGCCACTTTTAAATGCTTTTTTACTAGGAGCATTGATCGTTATGAGTATGACCCTTTAGGAGCCCATCTTATTTCTGTTTACCTTCAGTGTTTTTCACATATTTTCCCTTTTTTTATTTATTTGTGCTAGTAGCTGATTGCAGTAGTCCGTAGTATACATTTGTTGTTTTTTAATTAGTGCAATCAGTTTTTGGCTGCCTCCCACAGGGGTCCCATGGGCCGTTGAGGATTAGCAAGCATTTTTTTCATTGATTTAATCAATTTTTACCTATCACACATAGGGGCCCCAAGGAAGCTTTAGGGACACCAGGTATTGATTTAATTGATTTTTATAATATTATGACAATGATGATGACTTCTATTGCATTGAAAGAAATTTCCAAGTCTCAACTGCATGGGGGATGGTGAGGAGGTGACTGGAATCATTGAGCAAGCACGGAAGCCGGCATCCAGATGACCATGTCCCCATTCACCAGTACGGCATTGGATTAGGACATTTTACTGCACAAAAACAGAACTTTTGCGGCAGACGATTGCATGTTTTGCAGCATTATTGTGTCGCCTTGTTTTAGTGACATTTCATAGTTATGTCCTAATAAAATGAAAATCTGAAGGAAAAAAACATGGTGTATGTTCGCCTATTCACAACAACATGTTGCCTGTCACCCACGCTCTAATCTCATCCTGCAAGATTTAAGGGCAAATGCAAAAAGAACAATTGATGGATGGAATGCCGAAACAATGTCAAACATTCACCCCAGTACAGAGATCCAGGCCTAAATCCATCTATTTTTGCATACCATGCCATTCCAGTTGAGGCAATAATAATAATAATAGTTTATTGTTCAGTTAATTAAAACCATAACAATATTACATAAACAATTTCAAAAATTTCCTAAAAAATTACATTATTGTATTCTAAAAAACATCATAAGATATACACAATTGTTAAAATATTCTCCGGCTTGTCTCATTAAGATACTTTTGCTTTCAGTTCTTGTTCATGACTGCGTAAAAACTTTATCAATTTGCAGTTCATTTGGGAATCGGTTGAGTCCAGTCCTCTTATAATAGCGGTTCTACACGATTTTATTCCTCTGTCCAAGAATGCTCTCCGTAAAAAGGTAATTTGCGCTGGTTGCAGTTTCTTACAGTGGCATACAAGATGAACCAAATCTTCCTTTTTATTGCCACAAAGCCGGCATTTTTGGTTCTCCATATGCTTCCATTGCGGGGCGTCCGCAAGAGTGGGGAACTTTCCAAACCGCAATGCCATTAATTGTCTTTTTACATGAATAGAAAAAGTGGAGTCCAAATAGGCCGCTTGTTTCAGTATTTTATAGCTATTGATCACTGTCCAAGAAGAGATCTTTTAGAAAATATGCCTTTATCAACCAGCAACGTATGGAACTTTGCGGCTTTGTTTAGTGCAAGCTTGAATGTTAGATAGGGCATATTTTTAGTCCAGAGATCAGTAGTACAAGTAACTTTTAGCGCGTGTTCCAAGAATTTATAGGCTGGCAAGTTTTTTTCCTGTTCCAATTCCAGCCATAAAGATTCGTTGAGACTATTTTCCTCTACATTTTGTTTTATCTGATACCACACCTTTATGTATGTGTAGAGTCTTCCCAATGTTTCATTCAATAGCCCAAATTCTAAGCGCATTTGCGCTGGTGAGGCAGTCTTGGGGAGCTGTAGAACCTTTTTATAAATACTTGTTATTAGCTTGTTTAGAGTTTCTGAGTCCTTCCCATGCATAGCGGCACTGGCGTATGATAGTGTTGGCAGTACTTTAGCAGAAATAGTCATCATCAGTAGCGGTCTTAATGAAGGTCCCTCCAGTTTCTTTGCAAGTGCTTTAAGGGCAAATGTTAGGGCCCCACTCGCTGCGTCATATATTTTTTCTGGTCTCAAAAGGATAACTTATCATCTACATAAAATCCCAAATACTTGTAGCATGATACATTCTCTAATATGTTGCCTTTTAGCCTGATATTATAAGAGGCTATTCGGTTTGTAATGAGCATTGATTTAGTTTTGGATAAATTGAGTTCCAATTTATTTACAGACAGAAATTCAGAGAGTTCGTTTAATAGTCTTGTCAAACCCACCTTAGTTAAGCTCAAAAGAACAATATCGTCTGCATAGGCAAGATGCGACAATTGTAGTTTGCCCAACTTCGGTGAATCTGAGTTAATTCCATCGAGCTTTCCAGATAGGTCTGAGATGAATAAATTAAATAGGTGCGGGGCCAACACGCACCCCTGCTTTAGACCCATGGTGGTATACACCTTTCTGGAAATTCTAGCTCCATTCCCAAGCTTCACACGAACCCAAGTATCTGTATAAAACAGCAGTAGACGCCTAAGTATTCTCTCCGGTATATTCCAGGATTTTAATTTAGTCCAGATTAGTTTCCGGTCTACGCTGTCAAAGGCAGCTTTTAAATCTATATAGCACAGATGTAGGTCCTGTTTCTTGTTTTTACATTTTTCTGCAATCAGTTAAATTGACAGGATATTGGAGATAGTTCCGATGCCCTTTCTAAATCCTGTTTGATTTTTTGGAATTAAATTACATTCTCTTGACCAGTCAACCAGATCTTTAAGGATAAGTGAGGCAAAATACTTAGCTTCGACGTCCTGTAAGGCAATTAGCCTATAATTTGTAGGGTTGGATCTGTCTCCTCCTTTGTAAATAGGGGTTATGATTGATCCCTGCCAACTATCTGGAACTAGATTATTAATTTCTACATCAGTGTAAAGTTTTTCTAAGTGCGAGCTCCAATACTCCGCATCATATTTAAAAGTGGCTTGCGGAATGCCATTCGGGCCAGGAGCTCCATCACTTTTACCTTTGTTTATTATATTTATTATTTCCTTTGTTGTGTAAAATGACTGATTTATCTGTGGAATCAATTCATGCTCAGTTGTCTGTGTCGCAGTCAGCGATTGGCAATCATCCACGTCTTGAAGTTGTTTCTGTTTAAATTTCTCCCTGAGAAAATTGACCCATTCCTGCTCTAGTATATACGATGTTAATGCATTTCGAGGTCTTGACAAGTTATTTATTGTCTGCCAGAATTTATTCGAGTTTGAATGTCTTACGTTGTAAATTAGTTTGGACCAGAAACTCTCTGCTTTCACATTTTTAAATTCCCACATTCTCTTTTTAAATAGTTTTCTCAGTTGTCGAAATGTTTCCCAGATTATCCCCTCGGATTTGTCTAAGCGCAGATTCCTTTGTGCTCTTCTTAGTTCTCTCTTTAGCATTTGTAGATCATTTGGTAGATCTTTTGTTTGATCGTATCTTTTAACCCTGATTTCGGGTTCTTTCATTATTTTTGCTAATTTATTTAGAAAAAGCGACCAAGCTTGTATTCTGTTCATGGGTTCTGTTGTTTGTTCTTCCAGGAGAACCTTAATTGTTAAAAACAAATCTGTTTTGGTTGTGTTTGTCCATTTTAGACGTTTTAGATTTATTGAAGTAATTTCGCCCTCTGGTGTATTAGTAAATTGAAATCTTGGCATGTTTAGATTAAAAATGACGTGCTGCATTGAGTGATCACTCAAGGTGGTGTACTCTATGAAGAAGCGAGCTAATGATGGCATCAGAGGAAGTGTTATAAGTGTAAAATCTAATGTCGATTGCGCCCTTGGGCCGTGATACGTTTTTTCCAGCGGGCGATCTTCGTCCGTTCTTCCGTTAAGCACACGCATACCTTGGAATTCAAGATCTGTTGCTAGTTGCTGACCAATACGGTCCACACGACAAGTCCCAGCATAATGTTGCTGTGGAACACACCAAAATGAATTATCTGCTGTTAAGATTTCATCATCATCCGGCGTAAATATCAGATTGGAATTAAAATCTCCTGTCACTATTAGATTCCATGTGGGCTCAGTACAGCGTAATCTTGATATTGTTTTAGTTAGAAGGGCATTTTTCTCCTTTTTTATTTGAGCCTTTGGTTGTGTATAGTAATTAATTAATAACATTGTATTACCTTTACTTGAGTTTTGATCTGAGAATTTTACAAGTTGTATACTGGGATCCGGAGATTTCAGCTGTTCCGTTGTTATTTTTATAGCTGTGGACACGTATACTATCAATCCGCCTATTGCACGGCCATATTGCTTGCATTTTTCCGCAGCTACTGTATAGTGGGTGAAACCTGCTATCGGAATCTCTTCCTGCGACCAAGTCTCCTGCAGGGCTATTATATCACAATCTGCCCACTCCTTAAGTGGAAGGCCCTCCCCAAGTAATCGCTTGGCTCCAGCTATGTTCCAAGATAACATGTGTATAGCCCTTGTTTCAGAGCTGGTAACCTTAACTCTCTTATGTCAGACACTGCTTTTGTTGCTTTGTATACTTGGTAGCCAGTTCCATTGATCTTGATTTCGTTCTGTCTCCCTTTGTACTTCTGTGACTAATCCCTCTGAAATCTGGACTGTACCACTCCTACCCTTTGCGTTATATAGAATTGAATAAACCTGTGCGGAAACTGCCTTTTGATTTGTTTTCTTTTTAGTATCCTGCTTTTCAATTTCTTTCAGTGGAAATGGATAACGAGGTATTACCGGTGCTATTATTTGAATTCCCCAGGATGAAAATTGATCCGAGCTACTTAGTATTAACTGTGCTAACTCTGACGTCTGCCGCATAGTTAATGTTCGTTCTTTTGTTGTATTATTATCTCCTTGTAGAAATTGGACTGCTACAAGATCTGACGATTGTATGTGTTTTCGTTCCTGAATTTTTGCCATAAGTTTCATAATATTGCCTCTATTTAGGATATCATAATTGCCCTGCGTTTCATATTCTGGGGTCCATATTACCTGGTGAGTTACCTGGGTACTAGATACTATTCCCCTTCTTATATCTTTGTCTTCCATATTCTTAGACTGAGATTTAATTTGATTGGGAATACAGATACTTAGATGACCATAAGAGGGACATTGCTGCTTAGTTTGTATAGGATTTTGAGATACTACTGGAGTACATTGATCTGCCACTTCTTTTACTGGATGTCGAGGTAAAGAAGTTGTGTCTACTTTCTCAGCGTATGTAATTGCCCCAGTAACAGATTTCCAATTATTAGTATTAGTAGGTTCCCTGTTTACCATTAGATCCGTTCCTAATTTTTGAGTACTTAACAGAGTATCTGGCTTCATTGCAACATGCTTTTTTGGAGTTTTTAAATTTCCCTCTGTGATGACCCTATTTTTTCCAACTTCCTCCTTGTTTTCTTGTAACTGTGGCTGCGTTGGTGAGGACAGGTCATGTTTTCAGGCTTGTTTTTGCTTGCCACATTGTCTAACTCTTTATATATTCTATTACTTTCTTCACGCTTTACTGTGGCGACTACAAGTTTACCCTTTGACTTGGTTTTCATGGGATCTTTAAATGATGCTGATGAGCAGTCCTCGATTTCCATTAAATTTGTATTATTAATGTGATTCCTGGGGGCTACCTCCTTTTCCTTATATGTGCCTTTGAGTCCTTCACTAGAAGTATTTGCGTTACTTGTAACACTATCCAGTGTTGTTCCAGGACGATATTCTTCTTGGGGCTCACCTGCTGTTGTTTTAGAAAAGATGGGATATACTCTATTGCCTTGCTGCAGTTTAGGATCATTCGTCCTGTTTCTTGCTTTCCTTTCCTTCTTCTTTTGCCTTCTAGATTGAGGCCTCTTCTTTTCAGGTTGCTCTGTTGTGACACTGATCAGTTCTTATAAGATCCACTGTCTCAGCAGTGGGAAGTTGAAATTCTTTCTTTTGTTCTTGAGTTGTATTTGTAGGTACCTGTGCATGGTTCTGACTTACAATTACCTCTGATTTTATTGTATGGGCATTATATTATTATTATTATTATATTATTATTATTACAATTGCGGCTCAGTCATCTGCAAATCAGTCTTGACCCTGGTCCCCATGGGACCAGTCCAGCCTGGACTGCCAGGCCAGGTCCTCCCTGGACCGGAAATAAGCATGGGACCGGTTTCAGGTTATCACCCCTCATCAGCCAGGCTAGCTTGGCTCCAGTGGCATGGTGAGAACAGGACCCACGCATGGGCATACCCTTTCCACTATGGGCGACAAATGCAGAAAGAACAATTGATTTAACCCACATCTCTTGACTGGGGGTGAATGTTTGATTTATTCAGCATTCCGTCCATCGTTTGTTGCCCCAGCGATTTAAGGTCAAAGCATGCACCTTTGATGTCAGAAAGAGATACCCATCTATGCGCTGAACTGCACAAAGTGAGACTGAAAAAAATCAGGGTTCATTCCTGGCTTCCTGCTTAACCAAACTGTGTGATCTTAGGCAAATGCTATATTTCATTGAGTCTCCATTTTTTTCATTACAAGATATGAGAGCACCTTCAAATATGTGTGTTCAGGGTGTGCGCTTGTGTTTGCTATGATAATCTATAATACTGCTCCAGCTTCCTGCTTGACCAAATTGTGTGATCTTAATCAAATACGTTTTCACTGAACCTCATTTTTGTTTATTAACAGATATGAGAGCACCTTCAACCATGTGAGTTTAGGATGTGCACTACACCAAAATCTCTCTTGTATATGGATTGATTGGTTATAATATTGTCCTATTTATAATAACAATATAGGCCACATGTAATGGGCACATGACAACCTACTAGCCTCTTGGTTCACTGATGGTTCATGAATGTTTCTGAAACTATTACTTTTGATACATTTTACTCAATGCAGTAAAATAATTTAATGTAGTGAAGTGAAAAACATAAAAATATTAACGAAATACACTTTAAATTTCTTAGAACCTTTATCATAGGGTCAAACCAGAACCTTGACTGGCCTCTACTCATGAATTCGCTGGCTCCCCCATCCATAGGCAGTACAGCTACAGAGCAATTACTTCGCATTTGTTTGTAGAAAAGGAAAGGTAAATGCCTTGAACTGTGTTGCTTTGTAAATAAACAAACACTGCTGTTTTGTTTATAGAGCAGTACCATTTCAGAGCATTTACTTTTCATTCCTGTTGTAAAGTAAATGTTCTATAATGGTTCTACTCTTAAATAAAACAGCACTGTTCATGACTTTACATGTAATGCCGCTGCATTTTTTCAAATGCGTGCTCGCAATTGTTGCTCACAATGGTGATTTTCAAAAAAGAAGTGACTCTTCACTCACCTGGCAGTCTTCTTTTTGTCACTCCCAGTAGGGCACCCACCACCGACAATATTATTTTCTTGGGGGGCAGGCTGGTTGCAAGCAAGCTGAGCGCATGCTCTTTCGTGCCCTAGGCAGGCAGGCAGACAAATACTAGGATGCATTTCAGCAAAACATTCCCTGTCGGCCAGGCTTCAATCTCTAGGGACAGAACTGATGTGGGGTTGGCTGCTTGTGACTTCTGAAAGTGAAACTTTCAGTGCGGCTTGGTAGCAAGTGGAAGGTGAGTGTAGATTGCTGTTTTCAGGTGCAGGAGGCCATACAACTCTAAATAAAACAGGGAAATAACACTTTTTTTTTTTACATGGTAATGGGGAATTAATTTGCAGGCATTGGGCACATCTGTCAATTTTGCGATAAATACGCGATTCGCGAAATTGCGAAAAGCTGAGGGGTCTTGTTTGGGCACAGCAGCAGGGAGCTGATCTGAGCCATGCCACATAGCATCTTCAAGCAAAGCTCTTGGCAGTAGGTGAGAGAGCCCCTAGTGGGGAAGAAGCAAAAACCAAATTACCTAGAAGGAGCTCGTCCCAATACTCAAGAATTCACAGGCAAACTAGCCAATCATTACACAACCAAAGTAAACACGTTGTACTCCTATTTAAAACAAAGAAAAACCACCAGCACCAACCCTTTTCCCAAAAACCCCTTCAAGAGAAGGCAAACCCAGCTTCTGCATTCCTTTTAACAAATATCACACAATGAATGTATGGGCCTGGTCAAAGCAAGCAGGCCTGACGGCAGCCCTTCTGACCCATGTCCACCACAAACCTTCAAGAAAATTCTCCTAACTACCTCTGCTGCCACACCAGTAAGAAGAATCGTCAACAATTCCTTAACTACGGGAATCTTTCCAGAAGTCCTAAAAAAAGGCATACATATGCCCATTACTGAAGAAAACAAACCTGGACCCGCTTAACCCCGACAACTACAGACCCATTACAAATGGACTTTTCCTGGGCAAACTGATAGAAAGAGCAGCATTCTCCCAGATGTCACAATTCATTGAAAATAATTCCATACTTTCAGACTTTCAAGCAGGATTCCGTCCAGGAAGAGGCACCAAATCTGCCCTCATTGCCATCTGGGATGACCTTAAGAACACAGTTGACCAGAACTGTGTTGATGCACTGCTTCGTTTGGATCTCTCAGCTCCCTTTAACATGGTATATCACAACACTCTAATGCAAAGACTCTACAAAATGACTGCTTTCGACTGGATCACATCCTACCTTCAAAACAGAACTAATGTTATCCATGGCCCGCCTTTCTCATCCAAACCGTACTTCAAAAAAGCAGGGGTACCTTAAGGCTCTATCATCTCACCCATGCTTTTCAACATCTACATGAAGTCATTATCGGCACAGATCAATTAATTTCACCTCACATGCTATTAAACTATGCAAATAACAAACAAATACTTCTAAAGGTGGAAAGCCCCAAAGACATTGGAAACTCACACATTTTCAATTGCCTCAGAGTCGTTGATCAGTGGATGACATGGAGCCATCTCAAAATGAACGCTTCCAAAATACTCACATGTGGCGATTGTAAAAATTATGACCCACTCGCCCCCTGGCCTGACATTCTGGGAACACCGCCTAAATGATGCAACGAAGTAAGAAACCTCGGAATTACCATGGACTCCAAGCTATCAATGAATGCCCAAGTGGAAAAACTAGCAAGATCCAGCTACATTACCATTAAAACTCTGCAACACATCTTCCCCCACCTGGGATTTCCACACAAGGTCCAGGCTACTATTGCTCTTGTTCTGTCTAAACTTCATTACGCAATAATCTCTATCATGGATCATCTTTAATAACTTTGAAAATACTTCAACGGATTCAGAACTCTGCTGCCAGAATACTCTTACATATAAAACCACAAGCCCACATTTCCCCGGTCTTGAAGGCCCTACATTGTTTACCGGTTGCCAGAAGATCCACACTTAAGCTGCTTTGTATCACCCACAAAGCGATAAATGGAACAGGACCGCTCTTCATCAGGAATAAAATCACCAAATACTTTCAAGAAAGGAACCTATGCTCTAGATTGGCACCTCGTCTCACAATCCCAACATACAAGAAAAAAACCATAGGTGGCACATCCTTCTCTGTTCAAGCAGCCAAACTATGGAACTCTTTACCCCTAAACATAAGATCCACGGATAACTACATTATCTTCAGAAGACTTGGCTCTTTCCCACATAACCACCATACTCAAACATAAATATACAGTATATCCTTGTGTATATAAGCAGTTATTTGGATTATATATGTGTACCTAGATATGTGTATTTCTTTTGTATAAATGTGTGTGGTAATTATGTTTATAAATATATAGATATTCATTAGTTCTGCTTAACAAATGTGCATATCACTTATGGTTATATTATTCTGTGTTTAACATATTTGTAGGTCACTGCATAAATAAGTACATTTTTATCATATCTATCCATCTACAATTGCTTCACTATTGAAGGATTTGTTTTTTATAAAAACACAAATAAATTAGCTTAAAGTACAGCAGCACTTGAAAGTCTGAGGGGCCGATTCCGATTCGGGTAGGAAATCTCTCCGACCGAGCCGGACCCGGAGAGATTTCCGACCGAATCGGACCCTAGCAGCCCGACCGAACGAGTACGATGCGCACGTATGCCATCGGACTCGAGTCGGTCGGACTCCCATTGAAGTCAATGGGAGCCTGTCGTACAACGCGTACACGGGCTCCCATTGACTCAATGGGTGCGAGGCGGACAAGGGCGCCCCCTACAGCGTGTACGCGGCGAAGCGACTCGCGCCGTACACGCACAGGTAGGGGGGACCCATGGGTCCCCCGTGTGTGCGACTCGCGCGGCTACGCGTACAGGGGGGTCCGACACGGACCCCCAAAGTACGGCTCCGACTGCTTCTTCGAGCCGGACGGCGCGAGTCGGTCGGACTGCTCGCGGCGCGCATCGTACTTGCCTGGCCGGGGAACGTCTCCATTGCGAGGTGCGCTGCGCATCCGTGCGAGTCAGTCGGTGCCGTTGGGACGGGCGTACGAGTCGGTCGGCGAATTTGCACGTGCTCGCATCGTACTCGTTCGCCCGGACGCACGTACGAATCGGTCGGGAATAAGGGCTCCGAATCGGATCCGGTTCAGCCGAATCCGATTCGGTGCGCTACCGGCCGAGATCGGAATCGGCCCCTGAGTGTATTAAATACAACTCAGATCTAGATATATTACATTAATTATGCATATACACCTTACATGTACATATGTATCTTTATATTTATTACTTTACTCCTAATTTAGCATCTCCAATGCACAACCCTATATCTCACCCTATACCTCTCTCAATACATCCTCTACCTCCACTCTCTGACTCATCTCAAACACCAATCAACTACTATGTTCCCCAAAATAACCCTTTCTAGACTCTTCCCTCCTCTACCCCTCCTTGCATCATCACAAACCTCTTTTACTATTCAGATCTCCCAAAAAAGCCTCTCTAAACCCTTCCCTCTGACTCTTCCCCCCTCCCCTCTACTCATCCCAAACCTCCTCCTGCTGCTATGATCTCCAAATAAACACTTTCTAGACCCTTCCCTCTTCTAGCCCTCCACTATCCTTTTCAATCCAACTAACAGACTCACATGTCCACTGCTCAAATTAATTTCAAAATCGCTAACACTAATTCACCACTAATCCTGTTTTTGGGTTCCAGAGTAGTGTGCTGCTCACCAAAAAGCACTGTGACACCTCATTAGGGGTAACAAACGCTATATAAATACAAACCCTTCCCTCTTCTATCCCTCCACTATCCTTTTTCAATCTAAATAACAGACACACATGTCTGCCTCTCAAATTAAATTCATATTTCCCTGTACTCATTCACCACTAATCCTTTTAGGGTTCCGGAGAGGCATGCTACCCCACGGAAAGCATTTCGATGCCTCATCAGGAGTAGTAAGCGTGATATAAATGCAATTACAATTACAAAAGCACCCTTGCTGGGTATACTATGCTGTCAAGACAACAGGGAGAAACTTGAAGGCAGCTGGCTTGCTAAAGACTCTCAAATGTTTGAGGCTAACCTTTGGAGGTGAGTGCCAACATCCTCAGGGAGCTGAGGTGGTATGTGCATCGATCCAGGATGGGCATCCACTGTCAACATTCTTAAGTTTGTGCCTTGACCCCCTGCGTTTAGGACAAGCAGCTCCCTTTGCCCTGTTGTTACATAAATATAGATGTCACTATGGAGACTTTAGAGGTGAATGAGGGAGGTAATTCCACCTGTGCCCCCATGGAAAATTAGAAAGGGATGTTTATCAGGCAAAAAGACGGAAGGAGGAAAGTAGCACAGAGGCAGGATTAATTGTATCACCAAAGAGCTCAGTCTGGAACTAATTAAAGATATTGGACAACTAACTCAAGCAGGGACTAAAGAATTAAACATTGGAGAGATCTTGGCTCAGAATCGCGGGCCTTTGCCAAAAATGGATAAATCAGGGAGATGGGTGTGGGTTAATTTTTCTAATAATGGGGAAAGTTTGACTATGGCTGATATGTATGGTCCAATAGAGGACAATCCTTTCCCCTGGCAGAGCTGTTTTTAGCTGTAATGCCGCTAAGCGATAACAATTATTTTGGGAGAAGAATATAATTGTATACAAAATCCAATTTTAGACACCTCAAAATCAAACCAAAAGCAAAACAAAAAACAGACTGCAAAAATATTTCTTAACCTCCTCGCTGCTAGCCTCCCCCCTGATATCCCCCAGTGGCAACCCTTTTTTTTGGCTGTTTGAAGTAGTTCGCACTTAGGCCTCCATAACCTTTTGTCCACATAAGCTATCCCTGTGCGACACAAAAGGGCGCTAAACGCAACATAGCTACATCACATTTTTCCACTGTAAAACAATGTGTTTTTTGCAATGTGAGTAGCTGTGGATTTTGGGCCCATGTCAGCCGGCACCTAGGGAAACCTGCAAACCAGCACATTTTTGAATACTAGACACCTGGGGGAGTCCATGGTGGGGGTGACTTGCGTGGCTCACACCAGGTTTTTATTAGCCAGAATCCAGGGCAAAGATCAAACTTTGACTAAAAAAAAAGAAATCCTTGCATTTCTGTAAGGAAAAGTCCTGGAATCTGCCAGCAGCCACAAATTTCTTACCAACCCAGAGTTACCCCAAGACTCCCGAGAAAAAACAATGCCTCAAAACGTATTGTGGAGACATTAAAATGATCTATCACAAAACAACCTGGTTTTGCAATGGGGGCACCTGCGTTTTTGGTCCCGGGCTTGGCGGCCATCTAAGGAAACCTACCAAAATCCAAAATTTCTGAAAAGTAGACACCAGGGGGAGCAGTGAGGTGTGGCTTGCATGGATCCCCAACATTGTTTTACCCAGAATCCCCTGCATAACTCACATTTAGCTAAAAAGTCACCATTTCCTAAAATTTCTGTGTGGGAAAGTTTTGGGATCACCGGGTCAACGCAAATTTCTTACCACCAAGCGTTCACCCAGGTCTCCTGATAAAAATACTACCTCACTTGTGTGGGTGGGCCAAGTGCCCAAGACAGGGAAGGGCCCAAAACATATTGTGGCAGTATTGATAACTATGGTAAGTATACTTATTAGTCCTTGGGTTGGCACCCATGTAGGGAAACCTAGCAAACCCAGACATTTCTGAAAGTAGACATTAAGGGGAGTCCAGGGAGGTGTCGATTGTCTGGATCTCTCAACGCTTTCTTACGGAGAATACCCTGCAAATGTAAAACGTTGAATAGAAACACTAATGTTCCCTGAATTTCTGTGACGTAAACTACAGGAATGTGCAGGGATCCACAAACGTTCTACCACCCAGCGTTCCCCCACTTGTTCCGATAAACACGCTACCCCACTTGTGTGCCTGGGCAAAGTGCCCATGACAGAAATGGATCCCACGAGGGTCAATGGCAGTCCTTGTATGAGGACTACTGGTGATGCTGGTGAGATCCATTCCTGATGTGGAGTGGATTGTTACTCCACGATTGCAGTGAGGGCCACGATCGTGGAGCATTAATCACGAGAGATTTGTTTTGTGTTGATGGAGCGACCCTTTGGGCAAGGGTTACTCCCCATGGGGGCATAATAAATTATCCATGTTTTGGCCCCCCTGGGTGGTACTTCAGCTGTTTTTTTAGCCGATCTGCCCCCAGAGGGGGTTGAAACCCATTAGATTACCGGGATGCTATTGTTTGTAATAATATCGGTGAGCAACCCTTTGGGCAAGAGTCGCTTCCCTTGGAAGATAAATATTTTTGGAATTCCACCCCACCCCCCACACACAGAGGGCAGATCGACCACCTTTAGGCCGATCAGCCCACTGGGGGGCGAAAGCCCACTAGACACCAGGAAATCTGTGCATGAAGGGGAGAGACTGCTTGCACAAGGGTCACTCCCCTTGGGGGATACTTTTGTTTGTATTCCACCCCCCAGAGGGCATATCGGCTGCTTTTAGGCTGATAAGCCCCCTGGAGGGGGCGGAAGCCCATTAGACGGCAGGAAAAAGTGTGCAGATGGGAAATGACCCCTTGGGCAAGGGTCGTTCCCCTTGGGGGATATTTGTTTTTGTTTTCTTCCCCCCCAAAGGGCACATCGGACGTGTTTAGACCGATCTGCCCTCTGGTGTGTGATGGAAGCCCACTATACACCAGGGATTTTTGTATGGGAGCGTCCCCTTAGGCAAGGTTCTCTCTCATTTGAGCCCATATCATTTTTGCCCCTTGAGGGCAGATATTTGGTCTTTTTGAGTGGATTGGGCCTCAAGGTGGGTGGTAACACTTGAGTGACCTAGGAATAAGGTTATGTATTTGGTGGGGTATGTGCTACTGGAGTAAGGTCTACTTGCATCTGGTGGTGTCTTTTTTTGCCTTTTTCACTCCTCCTTTTGGGGAAATATCAGTGTATTTTGATTGATATTTTGTTATCATTTTTATTCGCATTGTAATTTTCTTTTCCTATTTATTGTAGAGCCAATTGTTTTCTTTGTCTTGTTGGTGAATTCTGTTTGCAGGTGCAGCTTTGCCAGATCAGCAGTTTGTGGTGTTGTGATTGGCAGACAGCTCATTTTTTTTCTCAAATTTGCTTTATTGATTTTCTGGGCATAGAAATTGTGCATTACACATGACACAGCAGAAGACAGCATTCACAACATAGATGCCAAAATCCAGTACAGTGTCAGACATAGTGACTGCCAATGTAGAAGCCTGATAACGAAGTGCCTGTGCACAATAATGTCATATAACATATCACAAAAAACAACATATGTGCCCAAAACAGCCCCCGTCCTCCCCAACATCCCCATGTGAGGTAAAACAAATAAACTTAATGACATGCTTGTACAGAGTATTGAAATTGGTGGCTAACTTGTAGTAGGAAGGAGTAGGCACGGAGGGAGCTCTACATGGACCTGCCAAGGGTTCCAGGTCAGAGGTGCCACATGATGTGTGTGGCCTCAGGTCTGGAAGAGGTGGAGCTCCCTTGTGCCGGTTGGGCAGGAGGAGAGAGGAAGGCCGACAGACAGAAACCTCACCAAGGGTCCCCTTACATAGTCAAAATTTTTCTGGTAGTCCGTGAGTATATCTGTCATACGTTCTATGGTAAGGCCCTGCCAGAGGTGAGCATGCCATTGTGACAAGCAGGGGGCTGTGGGTTTCTTCCAGGCCGCTGCAAGTGCCATCTTAGCAGTGCTTAGACCCAGCCACAAGATGGACTGGTCGCCCACCCTCTGAAGCTTAAGGGAGGGATCACGCAGTCCCAGAAGTACAAACTCCGGTGTGTGAGGAAGGGGGTAGCCCAAGATCGCTCTCATTTGCACTAACATCTCTGTGCAATATGGCCGAATCGTGGGACAGTCCCACCAGATGTGAAAAGCCCACAACCCTGCCAACATCTATCTGCTGTCCCTGGGGGGTATTTTGTGTAGTTTGACGGGGTGTAAATACCAATTGTAGAGTATTTTATAGTGAGCGTCTCTAAGACCCATTGTTCGGTTGAACCTGGGGATGTTGCTCCAGAGTTTCCTCCACTGCTCTAAAGTGACAGTAGTCCCTAAGATCTGGTCCCACAGAGCCCTGTGTCGAGAAATGGGGTTGTCTGCCGTGGAGGCCAAGGTGAGTAAAGAAAAGAGATACAACCCTGGGAACCCCCCTTGTGACACTCAAATTTCTCAATAGGGAGCAGATCTCTTATTGCTGCATGACAAACCTTAGGTTGCATTACCCAGTGTTTTAGTTGAGTTTAATGGTACTGCTTTGTGGTTGGTAGATTGCTCTATCTGTGCATGAAGGGGAGAGACCGCTTGGAGAAGGGTCGCTCCCCTCAGAGGATAATTTTGTTTGTATTCCACCCCCGAGGGCAGATCGGCTACTTTTAGGCCCATCTGCCCCATGAGGGGGGTGGGGGGGAGGAAGCCCACTAGACACCAGGGAAACTTGTGCAGAAGGGATGCAACCTCTTGGGCAAGGGTCGCTCGCCTTGGGGGATATTTTTTTTTGTATTACGCCCTGCCCAAAGGGCACCTTGGCCCTGTTTAGGCGATCTGCCCTCTGGTGTGTGGTGGAAGCCCACTATACACCAGGGATTTTGTATGGGAGCATCCCCTTAGGCCAGGGTTGCTCTCCTTTGAGACCATATACATTTTGCCCCTTTGAGGGCAGATATTTGGTCTTTTTGAATGGATTGGGCCTCAAGGTGGGAGGTAAAGTGACTTGGGAATAAGGTTATGTATTTGGTGGGGGATCTGCTTCTGGGATAACGTCTCCTTTTGGGGAAATAGTGTATTTTGATTGATATTTTGTTATTTTTATTTGCGTTTTATTTTTATTTTTTATTGTAGAGCCAATTGTTTTTTTTGTCTTGTTGGTGAATCCTGTTTGCAGGTGCAGCTTTTGCAGATCTGTAGTTAGTGGAGTTGTGATTGGTAAGCAGCTAATTCTTTTTCCCAAACTTTCTTTATAGATTTTCTAGGCATAAACATTGTGCATTACAACATGGCACGGCAGACGACCACATTTACAACATAGATACCAAAATCCAGTACAGTGTCATACATAGTGGCTGCCAATGTAGAAGCCTGCTAACAAAGTGCCTTTGTACAATAATGCCATGTAACATATTACAAAAGACAACATACGTGCCAAAGGAGCCCCTGACGCCCCCAACATCCCTATGTCAGGGAAAACAAATAAAGTTAATGACATGCGAGTACAGAGTATTTAAATTGGTGGCTAACTTGTGGTAGGTTGGAGTAGGCATGGAGGGAGGTCTCCATGGACCTGCCAAGGGTTCCGGGTCAGAGGTGCCACATGATGTGTGAGGACTCAGGGTTGGAAGAGATGGAGCACCCTTGTGCCTGTGGGGCAGGAGGAGAGAGGAAGGCAGACAGATAGAAACCACACCAAGGGTCCCCATACATAGTCAAAACTTTTCTGGGAGTCCATTAGTATATCTATCATATGTTCCATGGTAAGGCCCTGCTAGAGGTGAGTATGCCATTGTGACAAGGCTGTGGGTTTCTTCCAGGCCGGCGCCAGTGCCATCTTAGCCGCGCCCAGACCCAGCCATAAGATGGACTGGTCGCCCACCATCTTGTGCTTAAGCGAGGGATCACACAGACTCACCAGCGCAAACTGTGGTGTGGGAGGCAGGGGGTATTCCAAGGTCGCTTTCATTTGCACTAACATCTCTGTCCAATAAGGCCGAATCGTGGGGCAGTCCCACCAGATGTGACTGAAGTCGCCTAGAAGCCCACAACCCTGCCAACATCTATCCGCTGTTTCTCGGGGGTATTTTGTGTAGTCTGATGGGGTTTAAATACCAAACGTACAGTATTTTATAGTGAGCATCTCTAAGACCCATTGATTGGTTAAACCTGGGGATGTCACTTCAGAGTTTCCGCCACTGCTCTAAAGTGACAGACATCCCTAAGATCTTGTCCCACGGAGCCCTGTGTCGAGGAATGGGGTTGTCTGTCTTGGAGGCCAAAGTGAGTTAAAAAAAGAGATGCAACCCCGGGAACCCCCAGTGTGATGCTCAAATTTCTCAACAGGGAGCAGATCCCTTATTGTTGCCTGTCGAACCTCAGGTTGCATTACCCAGTGTTTAAGTTAAGTTTAATGGTCTACTTTGTGGCTGGTAGATTGAAGTCATGACGGCAGTTGTCGAAGGTGAGGATTTCCCACTAAGGGAAAAGGTCTGAGATGGTAAGGTAGACCCCCTCTTGCTACAAATCGAAGAGTTTGGGAGTTAGTGCTGGTGGAAAAGCCCTATTGTAGTGGATAGGGGTGTAAGGTGAGGGGAAGGTCGCTAAGCCATACAAGTGAATGGCCCCATCCCAGACCTTCAAAGGTTCTAGTTGGGGTGCCTAAAGAAGCATTGGGTGAGCAATCAGGCTTAGGTTTCCACAGAACATCGCAAATTGTTCTTCCGGTTATCACCCTGTCTATGTGTAGCCAATGTTTGTCCAATTCCCTCACGGACCATTCCGTGATAACTAACAGTTAGGCTGCCTTGTAATAATGGGGAAATTTCGTCAGGACCAATCCCCATGCCTCTTTAGGGAGGATCAACATTTTATTTGGTAGTCAGGCTCTGCGGTTCTGCCAGATGAAGGCAGTATGCATGGAGCATAGATTAGAGGATAAGGCCCGATCTATGTCAATGGGAAGACCCTGTAAAAGGTATAACATTTTCAGTAGCAATGTCATCTTTAAAGCGTTAATATGACCTAGCCAGGTTAAATAAAGTGGGGCCCATTTCTTCAGAACTTGCTGTAATTGCCGTAAGAGTGAGGGATAATGGGCTTTATAGAGATCCACCACTTGAGGTGTAATTTTTATGCCGAGGTATGTGATTTCCCTCTTGACCCACTGAAAGTGGGTGGAGAAAGCTATCCCCTCCATTTCTCTGGCCAGGACTGTCAGAATGAGTAAAAAGAATTTATTAGGATTGACCTTGAACCCTGCCACAGGCTCAAACTCCAGAAGTTCCACCTGCAAGGCTGGTAATGACGTTCGAGGGGAGGTAAGAGTCAAGAGGACGTTGTCTGCAAAGAACAAAGAAATCTTATGGTTGACTGATCCAAAGGGTAGCCACTGAATGAGGGGGAAGGCCCTTATTCTGGTCGTTAGTGGCTCAATTCTCAGTGCAAATAAAAGAGGGGAAGGGGGCACCCCTGCCTTGTACCGCATCCTAGGGGAAAGTAGTCAGCAGCAGTCCCAGTCTAAAACTCTAGAGTGGGAGAGGGCGTAATTGGCCTGGATAATTGCAATGAAATGTTCCCAAAACCAAAATGGCAAAGTGTGTAAAAAAGAAAGGTCCAGACCACCCGGTCGATCGCCTTCTTGGTGTCTAATACCAATAGCACTGCAGGCACCTTTTTGTTAGTTGCTTTCTCCACCTGGTGGACCACCCGTTGAAGATTTTCATGTGTCTGACGTCCTTTAAGGAAGCCAGATTGGTCTGGGTGGATCAAGTCTGGCATGACGTCCTCCAACTGATTTGCTAAGATTTTGATGTACAGCTTCAAATCAAGGTTCAACGGTGCAATCCGCCGGTAAGACGAGCACTTGCCAGGGTCCTTCCCAGGTTTTGGAATTACAGAAATAAGGGATTCCCCCATGGAAAGAGTCACAGCTTGTGACTCAGCATAGGAGTTAAAAAGGGTAGTCAAATGCGGTACTAGGCTGGAACTAGAGGTCTTGTAGAACTAAGCAGTGAACCCAACCAAGCCTGGGGATTTGTGTAGCTTAAGGGAATCTATCACCTTTTGGACTTCCTCTGCACTAATGGGTTGCTCAAGGAGCTCCTGTTGGGTGTTTGAGATCCTAGGAAGATCTCCGTCTGCTAAATATGCCAATTGTGTGGAGTGGTTTGCAGTGTGTACCGTATAAAGATTTGTGTAGAAAAAGGAATCTGTATTGCAGCCTAGGGCTGGAAGGCTTCCCATTGGAAGTCCTGAACTCTGGGTTGCCCCAAACATGGTGTATCTTGTGTTGCCTGCTTTTAATGGTGTCGCAGGGTGTAGGGTAAATACTGAAAACTTTTTGCCTATAAATATCTTTCACTTGTTTATGGATTATGTATTTTTGGGTGAGATTGTTGACCAGACTAATTTGTATGCTGAACGGTATTTGAGGGACAACAGTGCCAGATTTAAGCCCCACTCTAGAGCTACCCAGTGGACTCCAACAAATCAGGATGAGGTGAAGAAGTTCTGGGTTTTAACTTTGTTGATGGGATTGGTAAGCAAGCCATCCCTGTCCTCATATTGGGCTACCAATCCCTTGATGGCAACTGCTATATTTCCTGTAACCATGAGTCGTGATCGGTATTTGTTTCTGCTTCAAATGCTGCATTTTGTTGCTAATGCTTCAGCATTACCACAGGATCACCCTGATTGTGACCATCTCTTCAAGATTGGGCCTGTTCTTAATCATTTTGTAGATCGCTTTTCAGAGATCTATGTTCCAGGGAAAGAAATAGCTGTGGATGAGTCTTTGGTCCTGTTCAAGGGCCGTTTGGTTTTGAGGCAGTACATTGCTAGCAAGAGGGCACATTATAGAATTAAGATGTATGTGCTGTCTGAGAGTAGTACTGGATATTTCTATAATTTCAGGGTGTACACTGGTAGGGACTCTTCTATTGACTGCCCCGGTTGTCCATCCACTTTTGGAGTCAGTGAGAAAATTGTGTTGAAACTTGGTAGAGGACTTTTTAACAAAGGTCACCATTTATAGTAGATAACTTCTACACTGGTGTGTAATTGTTCAAAGGGGACACTGCTGCATGTGGCACAATCCACTCTAACTGTAAAGTTTACCCTAAAGAGCTTGTATGTAAAAAAAACTTCAGAGGGGACACTGCAGTGCCTTGCTTAGTGATGAACTTCTGGCAGAAGCTTTTTCATACAGGAGAGATGTCCACATGCTGACAACCATTCATGATGAAAGTACTTCACCTGTGACCGTTTGGGGTCAGGTTGCTAAAGTGACTTTTATGCAGGACCCCAGCATTCCTCTACAAGATTTAAACTAGAGTAAAGCCAAATTGGTTTAGCTGCTCCTTGTTAGAGCTAGGAAAATGGCTTCATGTAGCATGGTCATGCCCACATTTTCCACAATTTTGAGAGACAGATTTTGGATATACTAAAAATAAGTTAGAGGTGACTAATCAACGATCCCCCATAATCATTTTAGTGGGCTATGTTCCCATTTTTGATTCCTTTCCACTAAGCCAGAAAAGTTTAATTTATATTGCAATGTTCGTTGCTAGATCATTGATAACTCAACATTGGAAATCAGAATACGTTCCACAACTTGATTAAAGTGTTATAAAGATGAAAAGAGTTCATGAATGAGAAACTATTTATGGAACCAGAATTGGTGTTTGTGATCAATTTATATCATTATGGGAGGATGTTTTATGATTTTTACTAGAAGGCATTTCATCAGTATAAATTTGCACTTAGCATTAGCACTTTTGGGTTATATTTGTATAAATTTGCACTAAGGCCCCGATTACGATGCCGGTCGGACGCATGTCCGACCGACATCATCTCGGAATGGAAACCGACCGATTAGTAGTCAGCGGTTTGATCCGACAAATTAGGATGCGACTCCCCATAATGCGGTCGGAAACATCAATTTTTCCATTGCGGCTTGTGCTGCAGCCTGAAAAGGGCAGCAGCACAAGCCGCATTGGAGAAATGGATGTTTACAAACATCCATGCACAGTGTGCCAGGCACCATGTGGTGGCTGACACATGGGGTATGGATGTTTGGGGGGGCATGGAGGGACAGGGGCCTTGCTAGGGGTCCCAAAAGTCAGTTTCCGACAGCCTTTCAATGGCGTTTGGACCGCCATTGAAAAGCCATATGAAAGGGACATTGCAATTCCTACGGAGGTGCCTTAGCAGACACCGCCTCTATTGTAGGGTATTACATTCTGACTGATGGTCGGACAGGCTCTTTGAGCCCATCGGAGCATCAGTCGGTCCTCCGCTGTGAGAAGTTGGCCTGGCATATGCTGTCCACTAATTATAGTGGGCACCTTGCACCAGTCCAAATCGACTCTTATGGTAGGTAGGTTAAAGACAACCTTATTGAAAGCTATCCTAGTGGTAGCTATGGAGAGCAGCCTTCAGGCTAAGTCTTGAAGGAATGTAAAGCAGCTTGTTTTACCAGTCTATAATCTCTTGAGTGACCAAATGAAAGAGCACCACACCAGGTATATATTCAAAATATATGTATTTATTACTAAACACACCCCTCCAGTCTCTTTATGAGGCTAGAGTTCGAAGTACATAAGTTATAAGATCTTAAATCACAATAATAGCACAAATACACGTTTGGGCCCTAGGGCGTACTCAAACCATATACCAATAAAGTGGTATGCGAACCACGACTGAACTAGACACTAGGCCTAGAGCCTCTAGAAGTGCTTGGACCACAAGGAACCACCCAAGGTAGTGACACAGGGGACCCACGGGAGACGCGTGCAGTGTAAATACACAACCGCGATACGCCGTTAACTTCTATGGAGAAAGTCAGGATCGGGAAAATAGAGGAAAGGGACACTTAGGAGAGGACTAGGACAAAACCCTTTGAGATCTAGGACTTTGAAGAGTCTCTACCCACGGGAGCACCGGAGTACTCGTGTTACCTCACCCAGGGAAGCCGGGTGCATAGGTGCCTTTCGGGGTCGGGTTTCGTCGTCGCTTCGAATGGCGATCTGCTGCAAAGTGCGGCTGGCGGCCAAGAGAAAAGTGTCCGGGTGGATCCAAGAGTGGATCGGAGTTCTGGTGAACCTGAAAGCAGAGGGGACAGAGTCTGGGTCACTAGCCAGTGACCGGGAAGGCGATGGACAGATGCCCACCGATGTCGAGTGCTTCAGGTGTGTTGACGGTCGTCTTGACTCTTCAGCCACGAGGTCCGGGAGGCGTTGTCGGCGACCAGGAGCAGGATTCGGGCTGGTGCTCGATGTCTGTCGAGTGCTGAGGTGTCGGCGACCGGATTGGACCCAACAAGCCTTGGCAACGGCAAGTCTCGAGTAAGATGTAGATCGTCGATGGTGCAGACCAGCAAAGTCTGTGGAACTCACCCAGCAAGGGTAAGTGAGGGCAGGCCTGGAGCAACCAGGATGCCAAGTAAGGAAAAGATTGGCCTTCGTTAAGGGCTACTAGCCAACGGGCTAGCGACCGCGAAGGAGCCTCGTGACGCCGCACGTGGAGCTGGCTTGCAGGACATTCGTGGAGTGGGGCCCAGTGATCTTCGGTGCAGGTGGTGCTGGAGGCTAGGGCTACTCGGAGCCCAAAGCACGACTTCTTGGAAGACCCAGAAGATGGTGCACTTGCAAATGTGCTCGGTGTCCAGGGGTCACGGTCTCAAGTCACCCACGATAGCCACGGGCCTCAGCTTTGCTGGGGACTCAGGGTAGCCTCGGGGAAGTCTGAGAATCCACCTCTGGTGATGCGATGACTTCGGCGTCCGACGGGAGCTTCAGTAATGCGAACCGGACAGATGCTTCTTTGGTGCCTGCCAAGCAGGGGAGTCACTCCTTGACCCCAAGGGAGATTCTTCAGTCCTCTAATCTTGTCGTAGAGCGTCGAAGGTCCAGGATTCAGTGTCAGAGTTTCGTCCAGGTATAATCTAAAGTCCTAAGGACTGGGTTCCTACCTTTATTCTAAAAATAGGGGTTGGACTACTCTGTGGCCCCACCTATGGGTGGGTCAGGGCAGAGGGGTGGCTACACCCCTTTCCTTTGTCCAGTTCGCACCAAAGCAGGGGCTGCAAGCCCCTGATCCGGTTTGAACTGGGGTATGCACAGGGACACCAAATGTGCCCCCAGTGCAGGACTTCAAAGCACACAGATGGTGCTCCCGCCCAGCCCCAATACACATTATCCTGTCTGGGGAGGTGGTCACACCTCCCTGGGACAGGAAACCTATTGTCCAGGCCTCCCCTGCCAGAGTTTTGTCCAGCAGCAGGAGGCCAGACTTGTGTCTGTGGCAGCAGCATCCATTTTGTGATGCCAGGGCTTCAGAAAGAAGTTACCGGGTAAGCCAGAGTTAACATGTCTTTCCCTCTAGAAGGGTGGAATGCTACCCCCGCCGCCAGGATTGGCGGGGGGTAGTATTCCAAGATGTTTGACACCAAACACGACATGTTTAGGTGCAGCCATTCCAAAGTTAGCATTTTACCGCGAGGATATAATGCGCTTAAGAGTATATGGTCAGGCTGCACTACAAACAGCATCAGAGATGGTCTCCGAACGCTGCAGAGGGGCCCTGCTCATGCAGGGGCACCCTCTCACATAGGAACCATGCACTCTGCCTTTAGGATTGATAAGGCCTGCCTTAGGAGTGACTTATAGGTTTATATGTGTGTATGTATTTAGTGATATAGGTAACCTATATCACAGTAAGGGGTGCATGCACCACCTTACCCAGGCTGCAGTAGCAGACCTGTGGTGTCAGTTTGGATGGCCTTCCAGGGGTGGCATAATACATGCTGCAGCCCCTGGCAGGCCTCTGAGGTGCCTATGCCCTTGGTACATAGTATACCATATACTAGGGACTTATAAGGGCACTCCAGATTCCAATCAGAGATGTGCCTAAGGCACATGGAAACCTTTTACAGAGAAAGCAGATAGACTGGGGCCCTCAATAGCAGGATCCCAGTCCAACTAAGTCATAAACCAGCAAAACACCATAAAAAAGTGGGGGCAACCATATAGTCAGATTCCACCTTCCTACATAACCCCCCCAAACGAAAGGAGATAAGGCTAACCTTGGCCAGTTGAGCCTATATTGACTAAGTGGCCATATAAGGAAGCACCTGCACTAGCATGGTTGCCCCCTATGTTATGGTCCACTAAGCAATCCCTCACCCTAAGGGTATGAGAGGGTCTCCACCATGGGGAATCACTACCTCTGGTGTGCTTAGGTAAAGTACAAGGCTGGTGAGGTGTCTGAGTAGGGAAGTGAGGCCCTAGGAATGTTGGCCTCAGCTTCCTCAGATCACTGGTCACCATGTATGCCTGTCTTTCCATGACTGAGTTGCACTTTGCTCTAAGGGTCAACCTTTGGCTGCCTACAGCTGGGGGTTGGGTCCTTTGGATGGACTACTGGAGGGACAGGGCAGGTTTGGAACCTTCAGGTCCCAGGTTTGCCCTTGCCTACCAGAGTCCTTCTGGGGGAGGTCCCTACATAAAGGCATGGGGGATCTCTCAGTGTGTAGAGGAGTTTTCACCTGGCTAGGGCTACTAGACTGGGTGCCCCTAATCTGCTGATGGGGGTTCCTCTGGACAGGGGGCCCTGGGGGTCCACTGACCTCCCTGACCTCTGCAGCCCTGGGCTGGCTGAGGCAGGGTAGAGAGGGGCAGGTTACCTGCTCCAGACTGGGTACCACCTTGGAAGGGTCCTCTGCCATCAGGGGTGTGGCCAGGCCAGGCCTGACTACCTCTGTGGCAGTTCCTTCACTAGGGGTAGGGTCAGTTCCCTGAGGAGGCTGACCCTTACCTACTGTCTGGGGGAAGAAGACTTTTCTTCAACCCTTGTGCTCTCTTTGGGGAGAGTGGGCCATTCTTTCAGGCTCCATCTCTCCAAATTCTTGGGCTGGGGCTGTGGCCATTACAGCCCCACTAACCTTTACAGGGACGCCCAGCATCCTAAGATGGGTTTGGTGTTCAACTTCAGCCCAGGCTGAAATTTCCAGATCATTGCCCATCAGGCAATCTACAGGTAGGGTTGGGGACACTGCCACTCTCTTTGGGCCTGTGACCCCCTCCCAGCTGAGATTGACTATGGCCATGGGGTGATCTGTTCTGACACCATCAATGTTGGTCACCTGGTATTTAAACTCAGGTAAAAGCTGGTGAGGGGGACTAGTTTCCCTGCCACCATGGTGACACTAGCCCCTGTGTCCCTAAATGCCACAGCTCTCTGACCATTAATTATTGGCTCCAATCTGTACCTGCCCAATGCTATGGGACCCATGGTAAAGGTGGCAAATCCTATACCACCATCAGAGTCAGAGGAGTCTGTTGAGGGGTCCCTGTCTAAACTAGGGCCCACCTCTGTTCCTCTTGCAAAAGCACCTAACTTTTGGGTGCACTACTCCCAACTGGAGGAT
The DNA here is from genome assembly GCA_963921515.1 of Calotriton arnoldi. NCBI lineage: Eukaryota > Metazoa > Chordata > Amphibia > Caudata > Salamandridae > Calotriton > Calotriton arnoldi. The sequence continues at coordinate 71,184 of CAWUFW010006194.1, forward strand.
TACTACTGGTAGTACCAGGAGGGGTGGTAGTAGTGGTGGGAGGAACATTTTCTTTATTGCCAATCCTGGGGCAACTGGGATCAGTTTTCCAGTGCCCAGGCTTTTTACAGACATGGCAATATGGTTTCTTTTCAGGAGAGGAAGGAGTTTGGGACCCACCCCAGAAGAGGAATTTTGGGGCCCTGTAGGGGACTTATCCTTAGATTTATCCCCACCTTTCTCTTGGGACTTAGTAGAATCTTTCTTCTGGTCACCCCCTGATTTCTAGTTTTTACTCTGGTTCTGACCCATTTGTCTGCCTTCTTTCCCAATTCTTGGGGAGAGGTCAGATCAGAGTCCACCAGATACTGGTGCAAAAGCTGGTTTTGACAATTATTAAGGATCTGCTCCCTCATAATCAAATTGTACAATCCTAAAAAGTCATGCACTTTGTTGCCATGTATCCAACCTTCCAGAGCCTTTGTAGCACAATCTACAAAATCAACCCAGTCTTGAGTCTGAGCTTTTGGGTGTCTCTGAACTTCAACCTATACTGTTCAGTGGTTAGGCCAAACCCATCTATCAGAGCACTCTTCAAGACTGTGTAATTGTCAGCATCCTCTTCTCTTACAGTGAGGAGCTTGTCTCTACCTTTGTCTGCAAAGGAGAGCCACAAGATTGCTGCCCACTGCCTCTGGGGGACCTTCTGAACTTTACAGGCCCTCTCCAGTGCAGTTATCCATTTGTGGATGTCATCCCCACTCTGGTAGGGAGGGACAATCTTGTTTAGGTTTCTATGGTCATAAGACCTGTCCCTATCTCTAGGGATATTGTTGCCACCATGGGACTCTAGTCCCAACTTTCTTCTCTCTCTAAGGAGATCTAGGGATTCCCTATCTAAAGCCAATTGCTTTTTTCTGATTTCCAGCTGAGTTTCCTCATACTGGACCAGCCTGGCTCTTCTCTCATGAGAGGATTCCCTCCTGTGAGAGGAGATAGAGCTCCCTATGGAGGTGCCAGAGTGGTTAGACTCCTGAGAAGGAGATCTAGACTTCCTGGGCACACTCTTAATCCTTCCTGGGGGGACAAAGAGGGCATCATTCTGATCATCCTCATCATCTTCCACAGGAGGGATTGGGTTATCCAGGTCAGGGTCATTGTCACCCTCCTGGCCAGTTTCAGAGGGGGGCTGGGGGTACTGGTACCCCTGGCCTCCTCCTCTTCTTCTGCCCCACCCTCAGCTCCTACCCCTTCAGTCCCTACAGGCTTACTAAGGTCATAAGCCACCAACAACTCCTTGAGGTGTTGGGTGGTGGGGCTTTGGCCTGTCCTTATTTTTCTCAAGTTGCATAAAGCTCTCAATTCCAAGAATGGGAGTGTATCATACTTGGAGGGTGGAAGCTCAATGGCTTCCTGCAAGGATTCTTTGGATCCTGCCCTTAAAGACATTACTAGTGTGGTGTGGTGTATGCACTACCTACTCTAGTGTGGCCTACTAAACTCTCTTGAGTTGTAGAAAGGGTTGTGCTATCCCTTAACACACAACTCTAAGTTCAGTAGAACTTACTGTTATTCTAAGCTTAAATTATATGTACCTTAGGTACCTTTAGTGGTTTTCAGTTGATCAATTCAATTGAGATTATCTGGTAAAACAATAGCAAGCTGGAATCCCACACGCTGCACACCAATGTGAGAAGTTGGCTTGGCATATGCTGTCCACTAATTATAGTGGGCACCTTGCACCAGTCCAAATCGACTCTTATGGTAGGTAGGTTAAAGACAACCTTATTGAAAGCTATCCTAGTGGTAGCTATGGAGAGCAGCCTTCAGGCTAAGTCTTGAAGGAATGTAAAGCAGCTTGTTTTACCAGTCTATAATCTCTTGAGTGACCAAATGAAAGAGCACCACACCAGGTATATATTCAAAATATATGTATTTATTACTAAACACACCCCTCTAGTCTCTTTATGAGGCTAGAGTTCGAAGTACATAAGTTATAAGATCTTAAATCACAATAATAGCACAAATACACGTTTGGGCCCTAGGGGCGTACCAAACCATATACCAATAAAGTGGTATGCGAACCACGACTGAACTAGACACTAGGCCTAGAGCCTCTAGAAGTGCTTGGACCACAAGGAACCACCCAAGGTAGTGACACAGGGGACCCACGGGAGACGCGTGCAGTGTAAATACACAACCGCGATACGCCGTTAACTTCTATGGAGAAAGTCGGGATCGGGAAAATAGAGGAAAGGGACACTTAGGAGAGGACTAGGACAAAACCCTTTGAGATCTAGGACTTTGAAGAGTCTCTACCCACGGGAGCACTGGAGTACTCGTGTTACCTCACCCAGGGAAGCCGGGTGCATAGGTGCCTTTCGGGGTCGGGTTTCGTCGTCGTTTCGAATGGCGATCTGCTGCAAAGTGCGGCTGGCGGCCAAGAGAAAAGTGTCCGGGTGGATCCAAGAGTGGATCGGAGTTCTGGTGAACCTGAAAGCAGAGGAGACAGAGTCTGGGTCACTAGCCAGTGACCGGGAAGGCGATGGACAGATGCCCACCGATGTCGAGTGCTTCAGGTGTGTTGACGGTCGTCTTGACTCTTCAGCCACGAGGTCCGGGAGGCGTTGTCGGTGACCAGGAGCAGGATTCGGGCTGTGGCTCGATGTTTGTCGAGTGCTGAGGTGTCGGCGACCGGATTGGACCCAACAAGCCTTGGCAACGGCAAGTCTCGAGTAAGATATAGATCGTCGATGGTGCAGACCAGCAAGGTCTGTGGAACTCACCCAGCAAGGTTAAGTGAGGGCAGGCCTGGAGCAACCAGGATGCCAAGTAAGGAAAAGATTGGCCTTTGTTAAGGGCTACTAGCCAACGGGCTAGCGACCGCGAAGGAGCCTCGTGACGCCGCACGTGGAGCTGGCTTGCAGGACACTCGTGGAGTGGGGGCCAGTGATCTTCGGTGCAAGTGGTGCTGGAGGCTAGGGCTACTCGGAGCCCAAAGCACGACTTCTTGGGAGACCCAGAAGATGGTGCACTTGCAAATGTGCTCGGTGTCCAGGGGTCACGGTCTCAAGTCACCCACGATAGCCACGGGCCTCAGCTTTGCTGGGGACTCAGGGTAGCCTCGGGAAGTCTGAGAATCCACCTCTGGTGATGCGATGACTTCGGCGTCCGACGGGAGCTTCAGTAATGCGAACCGGACAGATGCTTCTTTGGTGCCTGCCAAGTAGGGGAGTCACTCCTTGACCCCAAGGGAGATTCTTCAGTCCTCTAATCTTGTCGTAGAGCGTCGAAGGTCCAGGATTCAGTGTCAGAGTTTCGTCCAGGTATAATCTAAAGTCCTAAGGACTGGGTTCCTACCTTTATTCTAAAAATAGGGGTTGGACTACTCTGTGGCCCCACCTATGGGTGGGTCAGGGCAGAGGGGTGGCTACACCCCTTTCCCTTTGTCCAGTTCGCGCCAAAGCATGGGCTGCAAGCCCCTGATCCGGTTTGAACTGGGGTATGCACAGGGACACCAAATGTGCTCCCAGTGCAGGACTTCAAAGCACACAGATGGTGCTCCCGCCCAGCCCCAATACACATTATCCTGTCTGGGGAGGTGGTCACACCTCCCTGGGACAGGAAACCTATTGTCCAGGCCTCCCCTGCCGGAGTTTCGCTCCAGCAGCAGGAGGCCAGACTTGTGTCTGTGGCAGCAGCATCCATTTTGTGATGCCAGGGCTTCAGAAAGAAGTTACCGGGTAAGCCAGAGTTAACATGTCTTTCCCTCTAGAAGGGTGGAATGCTACCCCCGCCACCAGGATTGGCGGGGGGTAGTATTCCAAGATGTTTGACACCAAACACGACATGTTTAGGTGCAGCCATTCCAAAGTTAGCATTTTACCGCGAGGATATAATGCGCTTAAGAGTATATGGTCAGGCTGCACTACAAACAGCATCAGAGATGGTCTCCGAACGCTGCAGAGGGGCCCTGCTCATGCAGGGGCACCCTCTCACATAGGAACCATGCACTCTGCCTTTAGGATTGATAAGGCCTGCCTTAGGAGTGACTTATAGGTTTATATGTGTGTATGTATTTAGTGATATAGGTAACCTATATCACAGTAAGGGGTGCATGCACCACCTTACCCAGGCTGCAGTAGCAGACCTGTGGTGTCAGTTTGGATGGCCTTCCAGGGGTGGCATAATACATGCTGCAGCCCCTGGCAGGCTCTCTGAGGTGCCTATGCCCTTGGTACATAGTATACCATATACTAGGGACTTATAAGGGCACTCCAGATTCCAATCAGAGATGTGCCTAAGGCACATGGAAACCTTTTTACAGAGAAAGCAGATAGACTGGGGCCCTCAATAGCAGGATCCCAGTCCAACTAAGTCATAAACCAGCAAAACACCATAAAAAAAGTGGGGGCAACCATATAGTCAGATTCCACCTTCCTACATCCGCCAGCTGCCTCTGCACATCATAATGCAGCGGTCAGACTGCTGCACCAGATGTTGGTTGCACCACAACCGACGGCCTGTCGGTTGCGATCTGGCCGACATCATAATGAGGCCCTTAGTATTTGATAGTGATGTAAGCCCTGTAAGGTGTAACATGGTATAATTACACCCATCAATGTTAAGGAAAAACTCATGAATTTGTCGTTCAGGTTATATATAGAGTTTTTAGCTGTGGGCATTGTTTCATGTATGTAGATGATATTAATTGTCTTTTCAAAACTAGTTGTCAATTAATTATGGAGTGTGTTTTAAATACAGCACATTAAATATATCCTCTAGTAAAAAATACACAGTAAAAAAGAATTGACGCATCTCATTCTCTTCCTTCTTATTTTGCGTTGTCTACTGATGCATGAGAAGATACTGAGATGGAGAGAGTCCTTATGCTTCTTTCCTGACCAACAATAGAAGGAGTAAAGAAGATAGGCACTAAAAAGCAGGCTACTGCCAAGAAAGCAGCGAATGAGACGAAGAAGCCTGTTGCCACCATTGGTATCAAGCCATTATTCTTTTTCTGGCAATGTGACATGCCTGCTGAATCTTTGTCTAAGGAGGGGGTCACTGGGATGAGGATCATCCCTAGATCAACAATGGTTCAAACACCACCAAACCCAAAGCAGATGTCTCTTAGCATTGCAATGACTGCAACCATAGCTGAGAGAAGTGAATCCAAAATGGAATTGTCCCAGCAGCAAACTGAATCTTCACAGGAAACTCATCAGAAACTAAATACTGCTTCACCTGATCATCTGGAGGTTGGGATAAGGGAAAGAGAAGGTTGCAGAGAGCTTTGTAAACAAGGTAAATGATCCACTGTGTGTAGGGTGGGACAGTTGAAGTACAGATCACTTCTGTTCAACCTTCTCTGAATCATGTAGTACCATCTTCATCCATCTTTTTAAAAAACTCAGTGACCTGCTGGTACCTCTGTCCTTACTGAAGTTGCAGCCTGACCTAAAGAAAGGCAAACACAGCCACCTAGCTTCGCCAAAATACGTTCTTTGGACTTTGGCTCCATAAAGAAGTTCTATTTCTTTTCAAATAGGCTGCATGTGGATTGCATTACATATTGGACAATTTGCTGCAAACCAGCTTATCTTTGGAAGCCTGGTAGACACTGTGGTGCTGGGGGCCAGCTGTCCCATCTGAAAAACCAACATGTAATCATGTAGGAAGACCACGTCAAAATGATAGGTGGTGGTGAAATAGAAGAAGAAGATGCCACCCTCATGCGAAGAAGTCCTGTCGCTCTTAGTGTGAAGACATATACTGCAGCAACCTTGGCAGTGCAACTGTTGAAGCAGCCTACCTGTTTCCTGTATGTGACTTGAACTGAGATCCTCACAAAGTAAACAACTATAAATATAGAATATAAATATGGAATGTTAGCAATCTAGTTGTTCGTTAGAACACTGTGGGGAGGCAGAGGTCAGGGGCATGGACTTGGGCAAATGAGAGAAGGGAGGAGGAGGTAGAGGCAGCAAGTTGACCTTGCTGGTCAGGCGGGAGGGGCAGTGGCACCACAACGGACCATGGAGACCAGGGGAATGGGGTGCAGGGGCAATAAACCAACAATGCAGTCAGTGCAAGCAAAAGAGGCTATGGCAATACAACAGACCATTGAGGGCAGAAGGGAGAGGCAGTGGCAGTACAATCATACATTCCAACGGACACGATTCAGGCAGAAGACTCCTAATGTTTTTAAATCCAAAAAGCCTTTATTTTAGGCATCTGCTGCCTAAAATCTCCTCTTTTTCAATGTAAGTCAATGATGAAAATCAATTTCCCTCTTACCAAGTTCATGGACTCAAACAAAAGAGGGCAGGAAGGAGGTAGACAGGGCAGGCCCAGGGGTTGCAGCAGCACAATACACCATACAGGGCAAGCAGGAGGGCAGTGCAGCACAATGGACCATGGAAAGCAATAAGGTGGGGACAGGGCCATCCATATGGACAATAGAGAGTAGAGGAGAAAGAGGCAAGGGCAGCAAGCTGACCATACTGGACAGACAGGAGAGGGAGTTGCAGCACAACAGATGAGAAAGGGCAGGAGGAAGGGATTAGGGGGCACGCCAATGGACCATGAAAGGAAGGAGGGAGGGGCTAGGGGCCCGCACATGGAAAACGGAGGACAGGAGGCAAGGTGGCAGGACAGAGCAGAAAGCTGACCATGCAGGGATGGTAGGATGGGCACTGGAATCACAACACACTTTGGAGTGCAACAGGGAGACTATAATGGCATACAAACAGACAACGGAGGAAAGGTGGGAGAGGGTCAGGGGCAGCAAGCTGACTGCACAGGGCAGGTGGGAGGGGCAGTGGCAGCGCAAAAGACCATGCAGGTGGGTTAGTGGCAGCACAATGGCCATGGTGGGTAAAAGGGAGGGGCAGGACCATGTACAAAGTACCATGGAGGGTAGAAGGGAGAGGTAGAGGCTGGACACAGACAAGAGAGGGCAAGGGCTTCACAACAGACCACCCAGGGCAGGCAGAAGGAGCAGTTGCAGCACAACCGAGCATGCAGGGCAGAAGTGAGCCGCATTGAAACGGATCATGGCGGACAGGTGGGGGGGATAGGGACATGGAACTTGGACAATGGAAAGCAGGGTTGAGGGGGCAGGGACAGGCAGCAGCCACCTAGGGGGAGGCAGTGGCAGCTTAACAGAGCACTCACAGTAGACAAGAGGGGTAGTGGATGGTCCATGGAACATGGTGGGCAAAAGGGCAGGAGCAGGGGCATACACACAGACAGCGAAGGGCAGAGGGAAGGAGGGTAGGGGCAGCAAGCTAAGAAAGGAGGCTAAGCAGGAGGGCAATGATAGGGGCATAGCCTCAGGCAATGGAGGACAGGAGGTCCATACAGAGCAGGAGGGAGGCAGGTGCATAAACTCGGACAACAGAGGGCATGGAGGAGGTGGGTAGGGGTAGCAAGTGCACTGTGCAAGGCAGGCCGAACAACGGCCACATAGGGCTGGACGAGGGGGAAGAGGTATGGACTTGGACAATAGAGGGCAAGGAGGAGGGGGTGGCAGGGGCAGCAAGCTTGGACGACGCCAGTACAACAGATATTGCCAGACCCTGCGCCCAGGCCCCCATTGTGCATTCTGATAGACATATTACTTTATGTTAAAAAAAAAACTAAAATTCACTCAAAGAAAGCAAAGGTTAAAATGAGGCTATAGTTAGAAATGGTAAGACTATCTAAATTTACATTAAAAAAACCCTTAGAAATACACTGAAAAAAACAAAGGTTACAGGGATGTTATATGATCTTTATTCAACATCACGGTCTTGTTCTCAATTAACATGATAGAAAGCATAGAATGACTTTAAACCATAAATTCATAGCGAGTGAAAAAGGACAAAATATAGAAAGTGAAAATATACCTCACCAAGGTGCCAAACAATGTTATTCCATCATCACCATACACTTCATCACTTGTAAAGCAAAATGGAACTTCATTTTTAACAGGTAAATAAATAAATGAAAGTACATATTTATTTTACATAATTATAAAATTCATCTCCTGTAGGAAAGTAGGAACTGCTTCTTATGGTTACCCCCACTTTTTGCTAAATGTAATACTGTTTTTGACTAGTCTGACTGGGATCCCGCTAATCAGGACCCCAGTCTATCTGCTTTCTCCTTAAACTGTTATGCCATGTAGTTCGGTACACTCCAGATTGGATACTGGGGTACCCTTATCAGTCCCTAGTATATGGTACTCGTATACCCAGGGCATAGGTTCCCAGAGGCCGCCCATGGGCTGAAGCATGTATTATACCACCCACAGGGGGGCCATGCAAAATGGAACTGCAGGTCTGCCACTGAAGCCTGTGTAAGTCGGTGCATGCACCACTTACTTTAGATATAGGTTTACTATATCTAAGGGTCACTGCACTTAAAACCTATCAGTCACCCCTACAGCAGGCCTTTACAATCCTGAAGGCAGGGTGCTTGGTTCTAAGTGAGAGGGTGCCACTGCATGAGCAGGACACCCCTGCAGGCTACGGAGTCCATTCTCCCGGGTTGTCAGTGAAGCAGCCATATACGACATATAGAGGGACATTACGTGACCGCGTGATGACCAACTCTAAAACGGCTGAAACAAACCCTATCATGTTTGGTATCAAACATTGTGGAATCATACCCCCACACCGCAACCGGTGTGGGAGGTATGATTCCACCCCTCAGAAGCCAGCTTCGTGGGGTCCCTGGTGTTCCCGGTACCAGCCTTCTAGTCCCGGACAGCACAAAATGGTTGCTGCCGACCAGAGACACATTTCTGCCATCCTGCTGCTGAGCCAAGCTCAAGCAGGGGAAGGCAGAACAATAGGCATCCTGTCACAGGGAGTTGTGACCACCTCCCAGACAGGATTTAGTGTATTAGGGCTGGGTGGGTGTGCTTGCCAGCGACTGAAAGTCTGCATGAGGGGCACATTTGGTGTCCCTGTGCATAGTCCAGTTCAAACCAGTCCTGGGAGCTGTTGGCTCCTGCTCTGGCGTGAAACTGGACAAAGGACATGGGAGTAACCTCCCCACTGTCCAGACCCTCCCCTGGGAGGGTCCCCTGAATCGTGCCAACCCTCTTCTGTGGGTACTTAAGGGCTTACCTGGCTGTAGGACCTTAGATTCGATGTGGACAAGATTCTGAAAAAGAAACCACTGCACTTCGACCGTCTGGACACTCTGTACTTCGCTGGACTTCGTTTGGGCCCGACTTCGTCTCCCTCTCAGTCTGTAGCATCGTCTCTGCCCGTGCACCATACAGGATCAGAGTAGGACCTGTGGAGCATCAAGGGCAACCAAATATATTCTCCCTTGGAGTGAAGGAATCACTACCCTGCATTTGCAGGCACCTCAACACTGCTGACCGGTCTGCTGATCCCGAGCTCTTACGGACTCCGAAGGGTCCAGCAACACAGGAGGTGGGATTCTATGTCCCTCGAGGCCCGAGCTGCCCTCTTACCGAGTTTGAGGCCAGTATCCCTCGTGGGGGCTGCAATACCTGAACCCCTGAGCACCGCGTGTATTTGCAAGTGCCCACTGTCTATTAGTGCTATTTACTGTCATTTCTGTGCTTAAGTATTGTGTGCTTTGTGATTATCTCCGTGTAGGAGATACTGTATCATACTAGATAGTGTTATATTAATAAATACATATTTTTATAACTACTGTGTGGTTCTCCTTTTATTTAACCAATACTATAAGATTGCATTCTGGTAAAACAAGCTGCTTAACATTCCTTCAAGACTATGCCTGAAGGCTGCTTTCCACAGCTACCACTGGGATAGCTTACTAAGGTTATCTTTGACCTCTTAAATCACCATAAGGGTTGTTTGGACTGCTGCAAGGTGCCCACTTTAATTAGTGGACAGCATATACCAGGCCAACTTCTCACATCTCCCCTCATAGAAATAAAACTTCTGATTATCATACCTGCCACTACAAATTTAAACATATGCCTATAGCTTATCTTTAAAAACATTTGACTTACTATGTGGGATCAGTAATAACACTGCAAAGTATCCCTGCTGTTGTTCTGCTTAGCAGTAAACAAAAATAAAAGTTAACAAAACTAAATCATCTCCATATAATACATGTTTGATTTGCATTTATGTTGCAGACGTAGCATTCAGAAATGAGTTAACTCGCAAAAAGTGGCCACTTTTCCATCATATCTTGTATTCTATTGGCAATCATATCTGTTACATGTGTCTCTATCTTTATGCCGCTTCCTTCTGCAAAAGGCAAACATTAGAAATAAATAAAAAGTGCATTTCCATTTTTCTCCCTATAAAATATGTGTACAATACATGTATTATATTTTTCCTTCACAAGGGTGGACTGAAATTATATTGGTAAATGTACAAAATGTTCCTCTCCCATGTTCCCCATGTTCAGGCCTCCTGGTTTGCTAGTTTCCAGATTGATTATGTATCTGGACTCAGGTTTAGGTAGGGTGCCTCACTATTTTCCTCTCTTATATTTCTGGGGAAATGATGAATGGCAAAGTATCTGGCCTTAGTCCAGTTTGCATTGTGGTGTTCTTTGAAATGTCTTGCAACTGGATACTTGAAGTCAGATTTTGTGATGGGCCTTCAATGTTCCAAAATTCGTTTTCTCACTGGAAAAAACACACTGCCCACATACCGCTTGGGGAAGGGACATTCAACTATATATACAGCACAAATTTGGTTTAACTTAAAATGTTATATCTGATTCTATATTTTTGTTTTCAGTGTGGTACATCAAATTCAGTCATCTTGGTACATGCCTTACATGACGTACATGGAAAAAAATCCCTAATCACAGCCATCTCTTTTCCCTCTCTCTATCATCTTCAGAATGACTTCTTACTAGATGGTCTCTCAAAGGTTTGGATTTGTGGTATGAAATATCTGGGTTGGGTCCTACAAAGGTGTGTATAACACTATCATTGAGGAGAATGTCCCAGTGTCTCATCATTTGGCACTTGATAATACTAGATTGATCTGAAAATGTGATAATGAATTTTAGAGTTGTATTGGTTTGACTCCTTGTGTTTGTCCTTGCTATATCTTGGGCACCAAAAATCAGCTCCTGCCTACTCAGCCCTGCTGCTCTCCTAGCTGCAATATCCAACACCTTTCTAAGCTGCACGGCCCCCTCCCCTTTATTTAAATAAGTGGCCCAGAGGATGTGGGGGGAGTATGTGGTCCGTCGGCTAGATTGCCGACTTTGGTGCTGGAAACCAAGGTTCGAGCCTCGGGGTCGCGTCAACATCCTGTGATTCTGGGCAAAACACTTAATCTCCCCGTGCCTGAATGTGTAACGTAACCGGTGCTCATGTAAAGCGCTCCAATACCTTTGGGTCGAGTTCGCGCTATATAAATCTGCATAAAAAAAAAAAAATGGGGTCCCTGGGGCCTGGCTAGGGGGGCCGCACGGCCCCCTTTTCCTTTTTAATAGAAATGGCCCTAGGTGATGGAGTTCCCAGGGCCTAACAAGGCTCGGGGAGGGAGACTGTGTGTCTCCCTCCCTCTAGAAATCGCACCAGTACTTAGGGGATGGGTTCCCCGGGGCCGATATCGAGTCGGGGAGTGGGGCCCCTTCCCCTTGAAAAAATACATTGCCCTAGGGTAGAGGTGTTTTGGCCTCCCTTGTGTCATCCAGTGTGGTAAATAAATTAGGCCCTTTCCAATACATTTATGGATGAACTCAGTGGGTACGAAAGTGGAGAAGATGAAGAGACAATATGTAATCCCCATGTACAATCCCCACACACTCACACAAGTAATGACCAAGCACCCATGATGAGGCACGCAGGAAGAGTGTGGCTGCTACACTAGACATATTAGCACGCTGTCTGAACATCTTGCATTGACATGCCAATATGTGTGAAAAATGTGTGTTCGGTCAAATACACAGACCCTAAGCACTCCGCTTAGGGCTACAGTCACACCTTAACAGTGTGCCATGATGGAGCCAAACAATCTAGAACGATCTCACCTGACTGTGCGAGATTTCATATCTCAGTGGCCATCCAGCCTAGTGCAGTATAAACACAGCACCCAATGGACCCTTCCTTGCTAGGCAATTGTAGTCTTGCAGAGAGCATGTTGTGTGCTCCAATCCCCCGAGCAGCCGCTGCCTGGAACCCACAAGGCTGCCAGGTCAGCCGCTTCCCTACAAACCTCGCTGGGCCCGTCGAGTCTTCATAGGTTTTCGGCTACCGATCAGCCGAGTGCAATTCCTGACACCGGATCCAGGAGATGTGCAAGTGACCAAGTAAAGTGTACTGTGGGGGCTGTAATTTGACACACGGTCGCGGGTGAATCCCCGACCCCTGAGACAGTCTATCGAAGGCATCAGCCCTGTGCTGCTGATGTAAGTAGCGCAATGCCAAAGACCTAGGCTGTTAACTACAGACCAAGGGCCCGATTTAAAAAGTTAAACTGAGACGAAAGTCTAACTACGACTTTTGGTATTGGGCATTTACGAGTAGCAAAGTTAGACTTATGTCTCAGTTAAACTTAAGTTTTGGTCTTAAGTTTAACTTTTGGTCTCAGTTAAATTTAAGACCAAAACTTGAGTTTAACTGAGACAAAAGTCTAACTTTACTGCTCATAAATGACGTTTTGAATACCGAAAGTCATAAAGTAAGACTTTAATCTCTGTTTACCTTTGTGAATCGGGCCCAATGACTTTAACTAAAATAAACCACCTCTTTAAGGTAAAAGACCAAGACCCTTGACCTATTGGGAAAGTAAAGGCATCAGTGTTTTCCAACTGATGCACCATTGCTAAAGACTAGTGACTTAATCAATCAATAAATCAATCAATCAGCTTTTGTATAGCGCAGCACTGTCACCCCTATAGGTATCTGGACGCTGAGGGTACCGTGTCTCCGTCGAAGAGCCAGGTCTTGAGTTTCTTTCTGAAGTACGCCAGGGAGGGTGCTGTTCGAAGCTGGAGGGGAAGGTCATTCCAGGTCTTGGCCCTGATGAAGGAGAAGGAGCGACCCCCATTGCAACCGATGCAAGGAATGTGTGTGTGAGAGCAAGGGAGGCAGAGAGCAGGTGTCTTGCGGGCCAGTGGAAGTTCAATCGATGGCTGATGTAAGATGGCCGTGGAAGGCTCTGTATGCGTGCGTGAGGATCTTGAAATGGCATCTCTTTTGGATGGGGATGCCAGTGGAGGCTTTTGAGGTGAAGGGTGACGTGAGTCAGTTTGGGGAGGTCCAGGATGAGTCTGGCTGCTGTGTTTTGTATGGTCTGAAATCTTTTGAGGAGCTGCGTTGAGATTCTGGCGTAGGGAATTCCACTCCAATTTCTCATCACGTAGTTGGCTAGTGCTGTAAAAAAAAAATCAACTTTTCAACATTTATTTGAAATAATTTCCTTTTCATTGACAATAAACCACAAATATGGTATGATTTTGGCACAACTTGTTCGTCTGATATTCTATGTTATCTCACTAGAATGACTACAATTTTCCGAGCATTGTTACTCAAAACCAATTATTGAACCTGCAACCATCCTTTTTTCCCCTTGTTTTTCCCTTTTCTATTCCATTTTACTTTTTCTTGTCCTTTCTTTCCCATTTGCTCTCCATCTCACCTCTCTACCGATCTTTGATCTGTACTATTTGCCTTTGGATACACTTTTTTTCATTTTTTCATTCATGATTATAAAAATTTCTATTGATACCACTATGTAATCTTTTTATGATATCGCTATGTAATTTATCTTTCTGTATGGGTATTTGTATATAATGACCTATGTTTTTGTGGTTACCAGTCTTGAGAAAGCTCTAGGGTGCCAGCCACTTGGGGCAAAACACGTGTCGGCTGTTTCATGTTACATCAGGTTCTAACCCTGATGTCCTCAAATAAAAATCATTTAAAGATACGAAGAACTCTTTAGATACTTTTGGACATTTATTCCTTAAAGAATCATAATTTTCTTAGGCACAGCCTGTCGTTTCCTGAACTACTTTGTTTTATAGTTTACAATGTGGCAGGTAACTACCATATTACTTCTCTACCTAAGTGTGTAAGGGTTTACAAAACGCATGTGCTCCTAATGCATAATAGATGTGTAGAGGTATTGAATACATTATAAATCTTTGTGTTAATGTTGCAACTACCTAGTAGGGACCACTGTATACTTATAGTTAGGTCAGGCTTTCCATAGGAAGAGTGTTTCATTTGTGCTAATAACTTTGGAGCAGTTTGACAAATCTTTACGAACCTTTCCAAAAAAGCTTCATCTACCTCATTTGCTTCCTGAAAAAGTTTCAGGGTGATCTGTCAAGCAGGGGCTGAGAAAAAGAAGGGGCCCAAAACGCTTTTAGACCAAGGAATTAGACGATACAGAAAACATGGCTGAACAGATTTACAGCAAAGTTGGCAAAAATCTAGATCCCAGAAAGTGTGCCATTTGAGTTTTGGCAAAAAACTACATCCCAGAAAGTATGCCTTTTGCGTTTTGGAGAATTTAAATTCAGAATTTATAAAACGAATAACTATGTGTTGCTGTGGGACTCAGTGGCACTCCAGCAGTATTCCTGTGGGAGTCTCGCAGGAAAAACAACACAAAAAATGTGATTGGGGGTCCCGCAGGTCTCTTACGGGACCGTAAAATCTGATTGGCATCTACAACATGAAGAAAAATGTTGCAGCCACCATTATAGCACTCAGGAACTTGGTCCCTGAGTCCTAAACAATGAAAAAAAGGACATCAGGAAATCAGGGGGCAGGATAGGGATACCCTGAGCCCCTAGTCCTTGTAGCTTTGAGACCCCTTCCCCAGGGCTGAAATACAAAATATATATATATTTAAATGTCTTCACTGTCCCTTGGAACTCCAGCGGGACTCTGATATAAAAAAAAAACCATTAAAGCACTGCTTTTGGGCTGTGCAAAGCCCTTTATGGAGGGTGCACTCCCAATATACTATGAAGCCCCATTATGTGGGCAAGCCCCTACCACACACAGTCATTGGTCAGTGTGCAGACTGTGGCTAGAGCCCACACCCTCCAGTGAACTAAGCTCGGCTAGGCGGGCAAGCCCCTACTACGCACAGTCTGTGGTCAGTGCACAGACTGCGTAGAGCCCACTTCCTTCAGACACGCTAGAAAGCCCCAAATATGCATAGTCTGTGGTCAGTGCTCAAGCTGTGCATAGAGCTCTCTCCCTACAGGCATGCAAGTCCCATTAGATGGGAAAACTTGTACTACGCATGATCAGTGCTTTGTACGGAGACTGTGGATAGAGCCCACTCATTCCAGGGACCTATAACTAACGACCCCGCCATGCACTGCTTATGATCTTACATATCACATCACTCATGAGATGTTAAATGACATCATTTATGACATCCCTCATAAAAATCTCAAATGACATGATTGATGACATCACTCATAACATCATAGTCATATAAGGCATAGGCTTACTGAGTGTACATATGTGGTCCGTAGAATGGAAATAACTTAAGCCTTGGAGACAAATGTGATTGTTCATGTTGAAAGTTTTATGTGGTACACCGTTTGCAAATCACGCCACTTTAACCTTTGTTTTTTTCAGTGAATTTCTGGGGGTTCTCTAACATAAAGGAGGATCTCATTACCATACCTAACTCTAAAGACACTTTAAGCTTTGTTTTCTTTAGTGAATTCCTGTTTTTTTAATCATATTCACACAACTTCCAAACTGTGCACAGCCTTTGGTCGCGCACTGTGAGGAGTTGGCCGCAGGGCCTGGCCCCAGGCCAGGCCCTGTGTTTTACCCCCCTGGGCAGCCTTCCCCCAGAGTGCACTGCCTCTGACCGCATGCAGTGAGAGATGGTTGGCTGCAGATCCTGGTCCACAGCCATCACCCATGGGCAGCAAACCCATCTGCTGTACACAGCTGTGTACAGCAGGAGTTGGCCGTAGGGCCTGGCCTGAGTGGAGGGCTAAGTGAATTGCTTAGGGCAGGAATGGAGAAGAAATTATGGACTATATATATTTCCAGGACTAGTGAGTGCACAGCAAAGGGCTAAGCAGGGCTGAGCCATAAATTCAAAATAGAATTTAATTTGGTATGTTCTGGTGGCTGCAAGTGATGGACAGGCTCTCATTTTTGGAAGCCGAAACCTCTTTTTCATCCTTATACTTTGTTTTCGAGCAAGAGAGAGAACGACAGAAGTGTTGGAAAGTAGGAGAAAGCCACAACTAGGAAAACAGTGACAAATGGAGAAAGAAGGAATGCAAAAGTGTCTCCAAGTGTGAGATAAGGGGGTCAGGAGCTGTCGGGCTGGAATAAAGGGCCATGATCTGGAATCAAGATGAAGCAACCTCGGTATCTGATAACACTGGCATACTGTAGCGCTGATGGAGGCCTCCAAGAAAAGCTTCAGGCACCTGCACTTAAAAATTAAGAAAAAACTGAAAGAGTCATGGATCCATGGTAAAAATAGTAATTAGCTGCTTCTCTGGATTACTTGGTTACCTGGTGTTTTGAATCAAATTTCCACAACACGTGCTTTTGCAGTACAGATTACAACTCTCTCTTGTCACTGATAGATGCAACAGTGTAGCGCTTCATTGCTTTCTATCCTGGTTTGGTCTATTTCAGGGTTCTCCAAAGTCGGTCCTGGAGGGCCGGATCCATGCCAGTTTTTTAGCATATTCCCATTTAGATAAATGTAGTTATTTTATTAATCTGGCATGGATCCGGCCCTCCAGGACTGGCTTTGGAGAACCCTGGTCTAAATTAATACCTCAACATGTTGTAAAGAGTTCACAGATAGCCAGTCTCTTGCTATATACTACAGAAGCAGTCAGTTCGGTGAGGTTCTTAAGCCAACAAGACTTTCTTGGATGCCAACTAGCACTATGGACGTTGCATCTAATTTTCAGATGCTGAGCAATGGGACAGATGCTTGCCGATAGATTGCTTTAAGTCATTCTCTCCTTCATTCACTCATGGTTAAAGGGTTCTCACAACAGCATATATAACCTTGATCTGGAGTCAGGCAGTCTGGTATGCAGAGACACAATGCTTCTTTTATCCACAAACTGCCTCAACGATGACTTAGATCAGATTCACATACCCTTGCTAAATTAGTTCAACTATTTAGCTTGCCAGTGTTCGAAAATCCATCTGCCACTGTACTTCTCAAAAGTATTCTGTTTTCAAAGGAGGTTGACACATTGAGGCTGCTTTTCCAACAAGAAAAGATGCATGTTTCCTTGATTCTGTGTGAGTCATCAACAATGATGTATATAACCGACACGATATTTGGTAAGAATAAGCTGATTTTCTTTTTATTATTTCACACCGTGAAATCTCTTAGTACCAGTGGCATCACTGCTGCCTGTTACTCTGCTGGTAAAATTGGGAGCTGTATGATTGAGGAAATTTATATGCAGAGGGAAATAATTTGTAGATTTGAGCATCCTTTTTGTCCAATGAGAGTCACTGCAGTCAAACACCATTCGTACTCATTGTCCTTCAAAGTTGCTTTGTCCAAGACTAAGGGGTCAGTGGTATTTTGAAGGTGAGAGAGCACTTATTTTTACCATGAGTCACATTAGTCAATACCCTACCCATCTTCTGCCGTCTTTCCTCTCTTCTCCAGAACATCTTTTCTCATGTCATCTGTGTACAACGAACACAGAGTCCCTTTCTGGATTTATCAGAAATACAAACCCCCAAAATACAAATTCCTCCCGCAAGGTAATCTATAGGGAACACTACATCATCTCCACAACCAATTTCGACAGACATCTAGAACCACTTGTACTATATTCCAAAAACATCAGCCTGTGTTCAGAAAGTATGCACTTTAGGAAAATTGGACACATTTGTTCCATACAGGCTCTTCTGATTGAAGATCTCTGGGTGTGGTTTTGAGAACCTGAGGATGGAAAAACAGGTCATAAGCTTGGATGACAAGTTCAGGACTATGGGACACTTGAGAGCGTCTCTCAAGCTCATCTTGAGGTCCTGTGCATAAATCTGGTAAGCCCTGCACAAGTATCCCCAAAGCATCCCAGAAAACAACCATAGTACACCGGATGACTTAGAATATTTGGGAGAAAATCAAAACAAAAATACTATTGCTTGTTCTATCAGCAACTTTTGAGGATCCCCAAAGAATCCACTCCTAGAGGTTGACCATGACAAATATAGCAGTTTTACTGTCCCGGTGCTCTTGCAGCGGACCAGAACCAAAGAACATTTGGGAAAATAGCATTCCAAAACCTAAGCATATCAAGTAAAAAGTGGCTCCAAGATCTAGGATTCAGCCCAAATCCAGAATCCGGCAGAGGTGTGTAAGGAGCAGCGCTATGTCTTACTGGTCGTTTTTTATGGAGCATAATGCAGTGCCTGCAACCTCCATCTGGCAGCAAAGCTCCTTTCAGGATACTTACAACTGGGTTTTCACAAATCACTACAGCGCCTTAGAAACAGAGATTGGCTGTAATGCTGAAAATTACAACTGTGAAATCACCCAGCCAGACACAGTCACATAATTCACTGCAATTGCACAGGAATTCATCTCAAGATGGCCGACAGGTGAGGAGCTCCGGCCGGGAGCTCCCGGCTAGGGATTGCCTTTTCTGGCTTAAATCCCCCTGAAATCCTCCCCCTCCTTGGACCTTTTCTACATACCTGGGATCATGAATGTCTGTGGTCCTCGCCCCTCTGGTCTCCCGCATTAGGACTCGTAACCTTCAGAGGAATCGTGGTCGATGTTCCTGGCCGCAGAGTACGAGCTACATGGCTGATGTCCGGTGGAGCTGCCCCGACAGCTATAGAGGAGATCGGCTCCGGTTCACCGCCTATGCCATCACCTACCCAGCCGGACATCGGGCACAGTTCTCCTCATCACTCCGCTGGTTTTCTCCTTTCTTCCCTCGCCGTCTGGTGAACACCGAGGATCTGCCGGCTTCTGGCCCTCTGCGTCCCTGCCGATGCCTGACTTTGCTGCCCTGGCAGCCCCTCTGATTAACGCCTGCCTCCCGGACCTTTGCTGCAGTTTCCTGACATCCTGAGGCGCCTCTCCGGCTGCTGCTGAGATGTGTGGGTCTTGCTTCCCAGTCGGAGCTTCCACGAGAGCTCCGTGACGCCGATGGCCTTTTCCTTTTTTTCCCAAGCTTGTTTTCCCTTTTTTGTGCTTTCGCACCCTCCTGACCCCACAGCTTCATTTCCCCTCCGGAGCTGGTGCCTGTGCTGACTTCTTCCCTAACAATTGAAGACTCGCGAGGGATCGACGACATCCAGCCTTTCCTCCTTCCAGATCTGGTGACTTGCCCTCCCCATTCAGCCCTGCTCCTGTGGTAGGTGTTCTTTTCGATTTTCTGGACGGATTTGTTTGCCCGCAGTCCCGCCATTTTGTTGTGAGGTAGCTGGAGTCCATGACCTGGACCCTCCCTCTTGCGGTTGCGATTGACTTCCAGACTTATCCTCGCCGATGGTCAGCGCCTTTTACCGCCATATGGACCTTTGCCCTCAGTCTAACCCCCTTTTTTGTGTATTTCCCACCCCGCTCTCATTGTATTATCTCGGTGAGGCACCCTTTTTCTCCCCCTCCCTCGGCCCCCTGAATCTCCTGTTAACTCTCATGGTGCCCTTACAACCCAGCTCGCCCTGATGTCTGCTACGGTCCCTTTCCATCTCTATTTGTTGACCCGATGCTATGAGGGAGTCCGGCTTTGACGTGTGTGTTCACGGATACACCACTGGTTTGCTTAACTCTGACTGTTTTTGGTGGCCCCTGCCTGTACCTTACTCCATGGCCTTTCCGCTGAGACTCGATCTGCATTCTAACCCCTTTACTTTTTCCCCCTTTTTTCCCTCTTTGCTCCATTGGTCTTGTGTTTTTATGTTTCTTAATGCCCTAGTCAACTGTAAACTGAAGTAACGTTGTAACACTGTACAACCTCTTGTAAAGCACCCCTTACTCTTCCTCCGTTTCCCTATTTACTCCATTGGTCCTGTTTTTTTGTTATTCTAATTGCACTAGTAACTGATGTAACTGTAACTGATGTAACGCTGTAACTGTAAATGAAACAGTTTAATCTCATGTAAAGCGCTCTGATACCTCCGGGTCTAGCCAGCGCTATATAAAACTCTTCAAATAAATAAAATAAAATAAATAAATGAAAGCAACAGTCACACTGACCAAACAAGGCAGATGTTGCCAATTACATAGTTTTTGTAATCCTAAATGGGAGGCTATGTCCAGCAGAGATGACACATTTACAGTGCTTAATTTATATAAAAAAAGTAAGTGCCAGGGCCCTCGTCAAGAGGCCATTGAAGCTTGCACCACACACTGCCCCTCCCAGCCTTGCCAATGGTCGTACCAACACAATTACTAATCATGACACTCTTACAAGTGTGACAATTCAGCCTATTCCAGGCCACCAAAGCTATAAAAATGGCTTGGCTGCAGTCAATAGTAATTTTTTAATGTATATTGAATTAACAACCAACTGTTGTTGTGCTCATTTTTAAATTAGACACACAGTGCCACTATGTGGCACACTATTACAAGGCCCAGTATTGACAATTAAGTGCCGAACACCAGAAACCACCGGCTCAAATTAAGCACTGCACATTTGCTTGACAACACCCACCAAGGAATGCAAAGAACAAAACTGACCAACCCAAAAAATAGATAAGCAAAAAAAAAACAATTTCTATGCGTAACGACACTTCTGAAAATCCTCAAGCCTGAAAAATTAAATTTGCATGACAATCAAACTTTACAAACTCACCTTCCCAAAAACAAACACCACAAATTGACGCTGTTGATAAAGCAATGAATTCAGTTTAACTACTAAAATACACAGATGATGAGATAAAATGTTAAGAAGTGGAGGTGAGTACACTTTAAACGTAATTTTAGGGGCAAATGCTACCATACGCTATGGTAGCATTTCCCCCTAAATTTACTGATCTGATTTGGCTGGTATGCACATCGTCCACAAATTTGGGAGAATTTTTACCTTAGCTCAAAAAACATAAAGGGCAGCTTGTGGGACCATGGTTCGTGAATATAGTGCAACTAAAAAGTTGGTGTTGCAATCCTCTGAACAATTTTACAAAAAGGTTGCCCTGAACGTATCTACAGCACAAAACATTTATGGTAACAATGTAATTTTTTGGTGGATTCTCTCTTTTAAATTAGGCCCCACAACCCCAAACACATTTCACTGCCCATAACTGCATATATACTCTTCGTTATGGAAAGCAAATTAGCAGATCAAGAAAAGGCCTGTAAGGTGTTGGATAAAGCAATTGAATTGGGCTTAAGAATTTAAAAAAGCTTTAGTTAGAATGTTGGTGTGGTTTTAAATATTTCTCTTTTTTCCCCCCTGAATCAAACATTACCAATCGTCAGTGCATAATGATGTTGCCTGCTTGCTACAAAGAATGCACACAGGTGAGTTTTTGGTGCACTGAGATCCAACCAATGCTTTCAGAGGGATGAGAAAGGTCAGAGGGCACATAATACTGGTCTATAAGCAATAAAACAATTGGCAGAGTACATTTCGAAATAAGCTGTGATAATGTGGTTGTTCAATTGGAATGAAGTAGTATCTTAGTCCCTGGGACACCAATGGTAAACATCAATAGGCGTTGTGTCACTTTGTGCCTGTGTCACAAAGGGGTGTTTCCATGACGGTTCATTTCAGCTCCAGTGCTTGCCTGACACACAAATACAGTTTTTTTGTCTTCCTTTGGTGAAGGACAGAAATTGATGGCCATTCAATGTCTGCTTTTCTGCTTTACCAAGTCGCAGCCTTGTCACTCTTTTGCCCATTTTCATAACTAGATCCTCTAGGAAAGAAAGCAATGGAAGCAGTGATCTTGTAACCCATCCTTTAAGCAGTCAAAGCTGCTTTAAGCTTGATGTGCTTAAATTAATTCCCTCATTTTATATAAAACGCATCTAGAATTAGGGCGTCCCTTTGTTCAGATAGTATTCAATCTGTAAATCAAACCTGGTTGGTTTCCTGCATCTGACAAATCAAGTGTGTGGGTGGATTGGACGCGTCTAAAACGGTGACAGGCCTGTTTCTTGAGGCCTATGGGAACATTTTGCTAAGCAGGGTTAAAGAATGAGTGTAAAGTCAAAGTATTATGTCTGAGAACACAAATGGTTTCTAGCAAAATGCAGGATCACAAACCAGTGAGTAAACTGGCGGGACAGCTTGTAGAAATACACTGTGGGGAGTATTGAAGAACAGCTTTCTGTTGTGTGCAATAGCAAAGTTTCACCAGTAAATTAAAAGATGGACTTGCCCATTCTCAACATGGGCTGTTCCATCTGCTCTTAACCTTTTATGATCTAATACTATTTTGCATAGGAGTTCACCATTACTAAGGCAGGTCATGGTGACACACTGAAGTCACTGACCCAATTAAGATGTTTATAATGTGTTTGATCGATGTGAAAATTGATTCACCAAAATGGATATCAGCCATTTTTAGCCTTCCTGCAGAAAGGCTACCACATTTACTGCATGGCATTTGAATAGGTAACAAATAACTAAATGTAAATATATCGTTTGGACTACCAAAGGTGATAGCCATATCTCTTGAAAAAGGTAGATTGATATTCAAATTTGCGAACAAAGATCCATTTAAATATGGCAGACAGTTGGATCTACTTTACAACAAACTCCCCTTCCAGAGAAATTGTTGTCCCCTTTGCATTAAATCTAGTGAATAGACCTGACATGTGCTGACTGAATTTGAAATATGTACTCTGCCTTTGTAGGCACTGATGATGTTTTCATATTTTCATCCCCACATACTAGACTTGTGCTTGACCGAGGTCTTCCAATAACAAGCAAATGTGCATGGCTGAAACAGATCAGATCTTGAAATGCACCAAACATCTGCTTAAGCTCCTCATTGGAAGCCGCAGAGTTCTCGCTGTCATCACCTTTCTCTCCCTGCTTCTCACGTTGCCTATGACTCTTTGGTTTATTTTGACCCAGCTGCCAGGCGCTGCAAACTTCCCTAGACTTCAGAAGTATTCAGGAGACTTCTTGGAAAGTTATTGGAAACTGTCAAACGCCTGCATATCAAGTATTCTTCATGCCGTGGCAAGTTGATATCTTTCCTGTTCATTATTCCCTTTTCAGTGTCAGTACTTTCTGTTCCATACATTTAAGAAAGTTGATTTCTTCAACATGCCCTATGCCTTTTGAACTGGAAGACAAACCGTGTTGCTATTGAGCAGGAATGCATTTTAGTTGGTCTTCAATTCATTTAGAAGATGAAGATATTATTTTGGCTCTCCGTGCCTGCTGGCTCAGAGGACTCATTCACCCACTCCAGGGATGGTGCTTGACCTCATGGTCGCAGTTCAAAGCAGCCCACTCAGTCTTTCATCCTTCCAAAGTTGATAAAAGGAGTGCCTTTGAGCTTGGTAACAATAAATACATTATTAGTGCCAAAGTGCCCTGGGGAATAAGTGCTTTACAAACACACACGTTGTGTTATAATGCTTCAGCTCCATTGCAGAGCAGATATAATAATTACCATGCTCATTTGGTTCTACAGTATAGGGAACATGTACTAGCGCAGCCAGTGAACTACACCTTTGTTGCAAGCAAGGTCTGCGATAAACAAGGTTCTTCTAAGAATTATTATTTTCCACTGCATTCAGCCTGAAATCCCAAGTTCCCATCATGGGTGGCCTGGACTGTTCCCATTTGAGCATGGTCAAGACTGATTTGCATATAGTTGGGTCCAAACCGAGGTGGCATGGTGTGGAAAATAATGACAGATTGGGATGCGGCCCGCTATTTGGGAATATTATCACATCATCGTGTAATATAAGCAAAAGTGGCATGGACCGTAAAAGTGGGCACTTTAAAAAAATGTAAGGGTGGTATGGCCTTTATATGAAGTGAACAAAACAATAGCCACAGTAATGTCTGGGACATGGCTGGAACAATGTTAAACCTTGATGTAGTTAATTAGATTGGAGCATTCAATTCAGGAACATGGATGAAACCAAGACCATGCAGAGTGAATGGTAGCATGGAGGAGAATTTCTTTACTAAGCGCTTCTTATGAACATAGTCCAAACTGTGAGAATTCATGAGGGGCAACTCAACATGAAACTAGTCCTCTAGTTAACTATGAATTACAGTGCTGTATCACTTGACTTTATACCTATCAATTATTGAAAGAACCAGGTGGAGATGGTGTAATGCCTGCAGTGAAAGTACCTTTGACTCTAATGCCCTCATTACTCTGTACTTGGTAGTTTTACTCTGAACTATGTGGTCTAGCTACCAAAGAATAACATTATATAGCCATACATCTTGTAGCATTGCCTGGGAGTTCTATTGTTTCCTTCCGCAACAACTGAAAAAGCGCATTAAGTATCTCACATATAAACATGGTGTTTATATAGTACATTTGTTTTTGTGTTCTATTATAGCCTTATAGCCCGCTGCCGAGGGCTATACCGGCTGTTAAAGGCCCTGATCCCGAGTTATAGGCCCGAGCCGCAGGCGAGGGCCTATAACGAGGAAGAGGGCCTTTAACAACTGGTATAGCCTGAGGCAGAAGGGCTATAAGGCTATTAGAACATTCCACCCACTAAGGGTAGAATGTTCTAAATTAAAAATGGAGAAACAAAAAGACAAACATTGGAATGTTGGAGCGCTGGGCTTATACCAGCCATTATAAGCCCAGAGCAACTCCATTGTCTTCAATGGAGCTCCCAACATTCCAATATTCTAATAATCATTATGAGTACATTCAACAATGACAATAGCAAGTCTATAAACAAATAAACAAACACAAATTCTAATGAAAATCACATAAACTGTTAGCACACAAAAGTAAGAAGAGTGGCAAAGGTTAGGGGTGTGCAATATAATTTAGAGAAAACAAAGTAACCTTCCCTTTGCTGACTTAATTAGCTGCCTATTTAACGTATGAAAGCTATTTAACGTAATCCTAAATATGAATTGCTAACATGTTGTATGTGCTCAAACATACAAAAACTTACCACAATTGTTATGATTCATATATATTTTATTATAGTTTATTCTATATTATGATAAACGGTTATAAAAAACTAAACTAGTAACAAAGCATTTTTTCTTTATAGAATCACTATTTCATGGGAACAGTCTCATAATGCATATACATTTGTGTAAATATTTCCTTAAGACTCACCCTCTTACAAGCACACACAATACACACCTCATTGACAGCCTGTTGTTTTATATCAATGTGCACTACATGAGGCCATCATCATCTGTATCATGTACGTATGAGACCTGTACATAGTGTTCACAATGGTCTTTCTTTAAAAAGATGATTTGACGTTTCTTTGGTTTTCTTTTTCATTTCTACCTTCTTCAGGACTAAAAAGTATAAAACAAAATTCAGAAACACAATACTACAAAGAGCATTTTACAGTCGAGTCTGCACATGTCAATATTCCCCAACTGGCAAAATTGAGACAGGCCACTTTTTTCACAATACTATTCAATTGTTTCTATTTTTGAGCTCTTTCCAACATTCTAACCCTTAGTCAATCTATTATATGTATTCTTCTTACTTCCACTGTGTAAACTTTAAACCTCCGTAATGGACTGAGTTAATTCCTAAGAACATGTATTGGGGTCCCTAGATGTACTGTTCCTAAAAATAGCAGGGTTATTATTCCTCTCTCAGAGCTGTCCATACTTCAAATGCCAGAGTTTTTGTAAATGCATCAGCTTTTTCACAACACATAGGTGGGTGTAAAAATGCAGCAAAAAGGTGCATGTTAGCATTTGATATTTGGGATTAAGACAATATCTTTCCTACATTAAATAAATAGGTGGCCAATTAAGTCAGCAACGGGGAATTATTTTGTTTGATCATTTAAGATCCCTCTCCCATTTGCTTTAGAGGGTCGCACTTTTTAATGTCAGTAATTATATTTCACCACTGCCTTTTTGCAAAGGGGAACATCTTTGTTGTTCCACAAATTTGCTAATTGTATCACCCTCTTAAACCTTTCTTTGTGGGGAACATTCCTGCAAAAGTTGTTTTATGAAGATTTTCCCTGTAAAATATTAATGTGAACTAAAGCCAGCTTTACGTACTTCACATACTACAATTGAAATGGGTCTACAAATAATTTTTAAAAATGGCTAAAGCCATCATATAGTAAGCTGCATTTCATTTGTAAATGTGCATCTCATTTTACCTTGGATGTGACACATAGCTGGAAAGCAATAGTCTGAAAAATGATCTCAAACATACAGCACTTTGGGCCAGATGTATCAAGCCTTTTTCCCGTTCGCAAACGGGCAGATTCTCAGAATCGGCCCATTTGCGAACGGGAAAAAGCCTTTTGGTATGTATCATCCCAAAATGCCCTCACAAGATAAGGAATCGCAAAATTTGCAATTCCATATTTTGCAAATGCATTTAAGGAATCGCAAAGTGCGATTCCTTAAATGCTATTCTGGAACCACCGAAATCTTGCGATTTGGCCTTAAGGAATATGAAATTACCACCAACTTCAAGTTGGTGGTAATTACGATTTCCTAGAAAAATACACTTTTTGCATTTTTCAAAGTGCCATGTGAGCACATACATGCCCTTAGGGCATGTATGTGCACCACATGTGCACACGATGCATATTTCAGGGTGCAACAGGGTGTCCTTTTGGCACCCTTGCAACCTTGAAATTGCATTCGCAATTTGCGAGTACCTATTGGGTACTCGCAAATTGCGAATGTCTTCCCATTCATTCCTATGGGCCTCTAGGCCCATAAAAATGAATGGGAAGGTATTCCTTAATTGCGAATCGCAATTTGCGATTCACAATTAAGGAATATGTAGGAATCGCAATTATTATTGCGAAACCTACATACATTGCATTTTGCGATTCCATAATAGCGAATCGGTAAAATTCACTATTATGGAATCGCAAAAGCAATTCTTGATACATATGGCCCTTAAATACAAGGTGGCCAATAATGGGGATGGTTTTGGTTAGATCGTATGCATCGCATAGGTTGGTGTAAAAATGCAGCAAAAAGGTGCATGTTAGCATATGATATTTGGGATTACAAATACACAGCACATTTATAACAAGGTGGCAATTAATTAACCCAGTGCCCCTGATTCGAGGTCGACCGTTCTAACAGGCTTCTCTATGGTAAAATGTTTATTGCGTGGCCAAAAATAGATAATACAGCAACTGCACACATGCACGGGTATTTGCACATGCCCAATTGTACCCTGTATAAAATTGCGCAGGCGGCAAGCCCTTCGCATAGATATAATTAGGAATTCTCAGAATCTTTCCAGGTTGTGCTGCTAAAATCCAGGCGTACTCTTGAATTTTGCAGGACATTTTTAAAAACGTGAACCCAGAACCAAACGAGAGAGTCAACCTACAGGCGCAGATTTACACAGGTCCAAAGTGAAATATCTAATCAAGGGTAGAGACAGCACAAATACCCAGGGGTTGAAATGGAAATATAAAAGCGCAGGTTCTTACTATTCCAGAAAACATTTGCTATTGAGAAGTGCAAATACTCTCCCTTTAAAAGTATGGAACCCCTTTTGAGATGTTTTGGTACTCTTCCTTTCAAATTAAAGAAGTGCAGGTGTGTAAATACCTGATAGTAATTGTCCAATTTGAAGTAAAACAAATATCCATGGAAAATCTGACCTTTTGTGAGTCGTTGTTTCTATATGCCATCAGCTGCTTTTATTTTTCCTTTTGCAAGGCCCTGTGCCCCTTGCTAGAGGCACATTGCAAAAATGTTAGCGTTGGAACAAGGTCTGTAACCTCTGATTAAAGCCTTTCAGAAATAAAGAGAACCTTGGCACACAGTTGCAACGTTTTTCTTTGCTTTCAAACGAAAAAGACATTCGTCCTTTAATTTGAAGTAAAGAACTTGTCTGCGACACCAAAAATAGTAGCCGACAGTTTGCTGGGGTGTTATCATGCGAGCTACAGGTTTCAGGGAGCAGGAAAACACGGGCAAACAAACAGACTAAACAGGATTTAAAATGCCTGCGCTCTCTACTGTTGTAGATATTCAAGTGCTTGTATCCTGTCAGGGAGAGGCCACTGCAGATGCAAGAATCTATTTTGGGACGTAAAATAACAAACTGTGCTGCTTTAAACAGAACTAGTTGCGTAGGCGGAGAGCATGGCTATATTTTAAGAGTGTAATTTCACATGTAATATCCACAAAATCTTTTTTTTTAGGTCGAGCATTCGAGACCTCTTGTATATACTTTAGTATATACTTTAGTATACACTTATATGTGTATGTACTTTGTGGGCTCTGGAGATCAGCCCTAGGACTTGTCTGCTTCCGCTTAGGGACTTTTTTTTCTGTTCAACTGCCTCTATTTAACTGTTTTGAAAGAAAATGACCAGCAGAGGTCAGTAAAATACCAGAATTGCTTTCTGCTGAGGGACTTTCTTTTTTAATTTTTCTAGGCAACTGCCTCTATTTAACTTTCTTGATAGAAAACGACCAGCAGAGGTTAGTAAAATACCAGAATCACTTTAGCATTCTCTAGATTCCAGTCCATAGAAATTGTCTTCCACGAGCACCCGTAGACAATAATATTTTTTTCAAATCTTGTATTTTCAGTGATATGACCACAGAAGGCCCTGCTTTTATATTAAAAACAGAGCTTTGGACTATACCATTTCCCGCTGAAAGGCAATATTTCTCTCCATGTGTTCCCCATACCTGGCGTGTCACACAGTTTGGTGATTACTTTCCCTCCATGTTAAAGAACACTAGATGTTTCAGCACCCAGGCTAATGTGCTGCATAGCTAAATACATATAAGGTCCCAAAGGCGAGACCGAATGCATTGCAAATGCTTGTTTTACTACTGGCTGCGGTGGGGGAGGGGCGGGAATAGGGGCATGCCAGTCTGCCCTAGACTAATTACAGTGAAGGGAGAGAACAGCAAGCTCAGAGCCAAGTGGCATTCAATTTACAAATGGTATCTTTGCACACAGGATGAACTTGCTTTTCCATTATTTAGTGCTAGCTTGCCACCTCTTTAAGAGACAAAGATCAGCCATTTCTTCCTATTTTAGACTGTGGGAGGGCTGTGAGCTGGTACTTGAAAAAGATTTAGTGGAAAATCGAATCTATTATTCACCGTTTACACAGCAATTCTGCGTCGATTTTCTTCTTTTGTAAAATGTAAAAGAAATTAGATGTTTCAGAAGTGTGGCACTATTGATGGATGTCATTGTCTTTTTATTTGTGCTCACCCCAAGAACGGGGAGGGGCGGAAGGTCATATGCAGAGAGTTGGCCACTGAATATTATTGTTCAACATTTGCTGTGAAGGGCTGAAAGCTGAAAAAAGTAAGGTGTTAGGTGGTCTTGGAGGGGTTGACGCAGAGCCTGGCCGCAGGCGGGGCCCTGTGGCCAGCACCCCGCTGTGCAAAACTGAACCCTTATTTTATGTTGAATGCAGGATCTTGTGTGACACCAGCCCTCGCAGACAACTTCCACTGTGTATATCCAAAGTGTGTGCATAGTGCGAGCTGACTGCTTGTGGAGTAGTGGGTGCAGACCCCGGCCACAGACTGAGCCCTGTGTCAAACCTGCCTTATGTATGGCTGGAAATTGTCTGCAAAGGGGGTTTGATGCTTGTTGGGTGGGTGCCCGACCTTGCCTGGGCCTCTAGGCACCGAATCCAAGTCCTGAAGTGGATTGGATGCAGCACCTGGTTGGAGGCTATGACTGAGATGTCATGATTGATGTCATAAATGATACCATTTAACATGTCATGAATGAGGTAATGTGTGAGGTCATAAGCAGTGCATAATGGAGATGCAAGTTATAGTTAGTTCAATAAATTATAACTGGAGTGTTTAAGTGTTTGTTTGTTTTTTAACATTAGCTTCTGTCTTATTCCTAATTATAACCTCTAATCCCAGCCACCTGTATACCTGTGTAAAAAAATTATTGTCCAGGGATTTTAATTTTTGATTTGTGCTTTTGGATCATTATGAAGTAATTGAGCTTGGGTAGACATTGCTGATCAGGGCCAAATCTTTCTGGACGACATTTTTAAAAATGGCGGATGTGTTGCAGTGATGATGTAATATTTCAGGAACCATGAGACCTATATACCTCGTTTTGTTGTCAAAACACAGGTTTTGGGCGTCAAGTAGTCTTATAGAGACAGAAATCAACTCCTTAGAGCAACCCTTTCACCATTTTCCAAAATGGCGACTATAATAGAGGAAGAAGAAATATATATAGAAATGAAACAAATAATAAAGGTTTTTAATCCTTTTATGTATACACCAAACAATGTTTATGATCTGAATATGAAAAAAAATAATGTTTATCACTCCTGTTTTAGACACATTTTCATAGTTCACTTTGTTTATTTGTTTCGGCAATCGCTCTTGGTACATTTTCAGAATGTTGAACATTTGTGAAGAGCATATCGACAGGGTCATCTTTTTGTAGCACAGGTTTTGAAAGTACATGTACGTGTAAGTTCTGTGGGTAGAGGCTTTAGAAATTTCATAGTTGTTACCACCCCACAAATATCTTCTCAACCAAATTCACACCGATCTTACTCTATATATGCTTGACCCAAAACCTTTACACATCTTCTGATCAAGTAGAATGCTCTTTTAATGTGTCCATGCACAGAATATGATAATGTCGGTGGAAGGTCACTTAGCAGGACTGATCTCTTGAACTCACTATACAGAATATTGTCAAATGTGTGACAGGCAGAACTCATTTTTCACACACGCACAAGGTATTTTTCTACATATTTAAAGTCACATTCTTCTTCTGTCTCAGCAAATCCTTTTAGAAACTTCACAGGTTCAGCAGTTAAAGCTCCATGTTTTGTTCCAATTTTGCTCATAGTGTCATCACCCGTAAAAATATGTGCCTTGATTAGAACACTGGGCATCTCTGGGTCAAGTTTATTGTACAGAATATGAAGTGGGATTAAGTGTCTTCTCTCGCCTGTTCCATAATGTATCCATAACTCTGGCAATCCTTGACTTACGAACATTGCAACAAATCTATGTAGCACAATAATAACATCTGTGTCATTTGACAGTACAATGAATCAACTGGAATCATTTTCAAACAGCCCACTCAACATGTGACACAACACGAAGGTCAGCTTTCTCCAATTTGCTGTTAAGTTCTTGAAGAATATGGCCCTTACCATTTAAATATCTCTCGGCAGGCACTAACTCCTCATTGACAAAAATTCCACTTGCAATAATTGGAAATTCAGTGCTCACTGAAGCATCAGCAATGTTTTGTCGAGTTAACATCTGCAATTTCATCTTGTTCGATGTTGATGACCAGAATTTATTAAGTTGCACACGTAAAGGTGTCGAATTTTCGATGCAGACAAGGTCAATTGTTCCACTTGTAGACATTCGTCTGATTCTCTAACATTCTTTGGCAGATAGTTCAAGATAACGGTCACAGACAATGTGCAGTTCTTGCAGGATGCACACCGACATTGATATCTGTAGAACAGTCTGAATGACCTCTCTGAAGTTTTGCATGGATGAGATCTTGACCATTTGCAATTGTGGCATATAGTCCACAACAACAGCAGTTTTCAATGAGGACACCTTTTCAAATTGAAATTCTTTAGGTGAAAGTATTTTATTTTTAGCTCTTGTAGGAGTTTGCATTTCACTGGTTTCATTGCAGCATCTCCAACAAATAATGCATTTGTTTGAAGAAGATCATGCGACAGAATGTCCTTGATAAATTCACCCCTTTCTTTTGCTACATCCATCTCTCTATGTGCTTGCAAAAGTTGTTTTCTGTAACCTTTTCTGTAGTGGTTGGTTGGACGAAACTCTTACTATGTCAATTTAAGCGGGGAAGTTTAACTTTGTTGATTATGTCAAACAGCTTTTTCTCTTTCAATACAAATCTCTCCTGCATCAGTTCTGTGTATAGTTTCGATCCATGTTCCAGGACATCTAGTAGATGTGTCTTTATATCGTTATTCACATATTGTTTGGTCACAAAGTTGTGTAGTCGCACAGGCTCAGTAATTTCAAAGGGCTTTCCTTGCTGCTGCATGAAATGAAGATGGCTGTCAACATATTTATTAAAATGTTCCCCTCTCTTTCCCACAAGTTCGTGGTGAGAAACAGTTTCACGATGGTCCATTAATTTTGAATTTGTCATTGCTCTGAAAACGTTGTAAATAGAAAGGACTTCATGGTAAACTAGCTGCCATTGAGCAACATATTCACTTTTACGTGTTCGACCAACAATTCCCTTGTAGCTTTTCTTTGATCGTCTGCTCCAGTTTCATATCTAGAGCCACAGCATTGAACCTTCCCTCTCTGTCTTTCAACACAAAATGTCTTTGGATGAATTTTCTGTAGTGGTATGGTTTTTCCACCTCTATGTTCTTCATTCTTTCCAAATACCTGGACCCATATCCCAGGTAGTTTATACAATTGAATTTGCAAAACACAGTAATCAATGACTCCACAGTCTTCACGTGCAGCTCCCATTCACCTTCCTGATCAGCATTCACCAAGTTATTCACTAGAGCTATCATGTGTAAAACATTTCGCCAGTAGTTGCAAAGTTCTGATTTTTCTTTACATTATTTGACAAACTGTACAAACTTGGTTGTCAGGTTTTCTGATTTTGAACTGAGTGTATTGAACATTGCCTGGCTTTGCATTATGTCTTTTAAGTGAAGTGCACCCTGTGCCTTGTTAACTTCTGAGCTAAGATATGCTAAACCTCATTTGTCATTCTTGTTCCAGAAAGCATTCCACTGCAATGTTTCTATAGCCTCAGATATAATGAGCATACCTTGTAACAAATGAGCATATTGAGTTCCGCTCAAAACTGACTGGACAGTTTTGCTTCCAAAGATTTCAGCCTCAATTAGTGCATCGTCTATGCCACATCCACTGAGATAACTTCCTGAACACCACAACACCACTTTTGTCATGTGGAAAACACCCATCATTGGATAAAAATCATCACATTCTACTGGATTGCTCATATAAATGTCAGCTACAATACGGAAAACACCTTAATCGCAGAACATTGGCAGGATAGGCTGGTTTTGAAACTGAGCACTCACATTTTGGAAATTTTCTAGAGCTGTGTATACTGTTGAATAGTTTGTGACTGGAGATGGTATTACTGGTAAAAACCAAACCTTCTTCAGTGGAACGGTATTTTGGGAGATCAGAGCATGATTTCCAGCTCACGGAGGAACTGGCTTTTCTTCATCCTTCAGTCTGCACCGAATAAGTGATATGACAAATTCCATTAGATCAGCTTTGCAGACCACAGCATCAGGTAGAAGAAGATCCATGTCCTCAGCCACTTTGACATTTTCTGGTAGACTGGGACTTGTTGATAACTTGTAGTGATTTTGCACGTGTTGGCAAGGCAGTTGGGTTATACTTTTGCAGCTTCTTTTGTTTATGCCTACAGCTAACACAGCTTGTTTTCCAGCAGTTATTTCAATGGTACAGTCTTGAAAAAGCACCATGGCAGTATCATGTGTGCTGAATGTTCCAGACAAAGAAGAGCTGTCTTCAAAATCAAAATTATCAAGAGCAGCAATTGTAAATCCTTCCCTGGTAAAGTGACTTGGAAGTGGTGTGCTGTCGGATTCACAAGATTTTACAGGATGAGCTGCTAACAATTTCCTGCTCCGTACTATGTCATTATAACTTGTTGATACACCAATCCTAATCATTGAAGTGGTTAGCTCTCTACTTTTGTAATTGTCATAGATTGCATGGACAGTCATTATGTGTAGCAGAGTTTTCTTTTTGCCGTGATGTAATTAATAAAGCATGATTTGGAAAAGACAGTACATTTGCACAGCATAAGCCTGTCAGTTCATGGGATTGTCATCCACTTCTTCGCTTATATCTTTAAAGCCATCATCAATGTGGTGGGCTTCTGTTCCGAACTCAAGAACTTTAATTTGTAACAGTTTTGCTTTGCTGATATTAAACAATGATGTAAAAAATGCTAAGGCAACATCAGACATTCTTGTTGAATCCCATGATTTAGGGAGCTCTGGGGCATCACAACATTTTTCATTAAGTCCAAAATCTAAATCTTTCAGGACGTTCCTTAAAATGGTTCCTGCTGATTTTTCTGCATCCTGTGATCTTATTTTGACAGAAAGAACTTTAGGAGTCAAATCAGCTGTGAACACCAAAAGTGGCTTATTCTTTTTGTTAGACTGAAAAAAACAAATTCTGTCATTGTACAGTCTCATCAGAAAAAATCTTAATTTCATTATTATGGATCAATACAGTTTCATCAATGTTGATCATTATTTCTCTGATCTCACTGAGCGTGAGCCCGTAGCCAGCACTTACGAGTGGCTTTAAAACTTAATTTGCTTTTTCAAAGAATGCAAACTTGACTGAAGGCTGGTGGTTGCGTTGCTGCTGGAAGCTCATTGTACGTTCATATTTTCAAATGTATGCATGCATGCAGTTCGGTAGGGCATACACATCAGCTGCAAACACATTCACCTCGCTGTTTAGATCACCTACTCAGCTGCAAACTTCATCTTGGAAGAAACTAGCTGCAGATAAAAACATGTTTGCCCTTTGAGACTAACATACTCTGTACTTTGTTCTTTTGTCAATCCCTTTGGTCCTTGTTCTGGCTAAACCACAGATAACACATTGGAGATCCTTTGCTTTCAGATCAGTTGTTGGAGGTGTACGAGGGGTAGCTATTGATCTTCTAAGTGGATGGACATTGGGTTTGGGTGTCGTCGCTTTCTCAGAAGACTCAGATTCTATTTTTATATGACATTTTTCCAGGTTTTTCCCATTGTATACGACTTGTAGCACTTGTTGTTACAATGAAAAAATATTTGATCCTCTTCACCCATCAGTTTCAATCTTTTGTGAACTTCGTCTTGCTGTATTTCTGCAGCATCTCAAACTCTCTTCTGTCCAGCCGCAGTTGATGTTAGCTTTTCCTTTGTATTAGTTTGGCATATGAGACATTTTGCAGCAAAAATGCTTCTCCTATGGAAACCAGGACCTAGTTTCCATAGGAAAAGCATTTTTTGTTTTGCAAATAACTTTGGCAATGTTTGATGAATCTTCACAAAGTTTTCAAAACTAGTTTGCCACTCACTTCAGCGGCTGTCTGGAAAGTTTCATGGTGATTGGTCAAGCAGGGGTCGAGAAAAAAGGGGTCCCAAAACTCTTTTTCCCCCATGCAATTTCCTATAGGGAATTTATACACAACTACAGCCCGAACAACTGACGGAATTACACCATATTTGGCAGAAAGAAAGATCTTGGTCCAGAAAGATATCTTTTCATAATTTGGTGTAAATCCATTCAGTAGTTTTGGAGTTATTAAAAACAATACTTATGTATATTTAGGGACGCGGACCTTCCAGGGATCCGACAGATCTCATGCAGAGATCTGATTGGCTGCTTCCACATCAACCAGGAAGTGTTGGCAGCCACCTTGGGACTAAGGACCCCACAAAGGGGCAGGGTAGGAATAACCTGAACGCCTAGGCCTGGTGGTGGAGTTCCACATGGATCCATCCGGGCCCCCACAACCTTTTTTTTTATTTTGCCGCAAATTCGCAAAGGATCCGTGGCAAAAATGTTTTAAAAAAACAAGCACAGGAAATCACGCTTGTTCATTTTTGCCCCCCACCGGGTTGGCCAGGTCCCGGAAAAATCAATGGTATTAATATGGGGGTGCACCAGGCCCTCCTCCCCGGCTAACCTCGGCCCCAGGGACCCCATCCCCCGGGTCCCAGCTGCAATTAACAGAAGGGAAGAGGGTCATGGGGTCCCCCTCCAGGGCCAATTTCCCCAGGGACCGGGCCACAAAAGCAAAGGCCTGCCCCCTCCCAGAGCCATTAATGGCCCTGGGAACCCATCCCCAGGGCCAGCTCCTGCTCTGTTCTGGGTTCCTAGTGTGGGCAGGGAAACCTGTGTTTGCTCTCATTTGGCGGGAGCGATTTTAAAGCTCTGGGCAAGGAAGAGCAAACACAAAGTCCGCTCCCAGCAGGTAGGAGCTTTAAAAATGCTCCCACCAGCTGGGAGTTGACTTCAGATCTGATTCCCTGCCCGCAGTGATGCGGGCAGGGAAACAGATCTGAATATTGCTCCCGCCTGAAGGGAGCAGCATTTTTAGCTGCTCCCTGTGGGTGGGAGCAATGCTCGCTGGATGCGGGGAGCCGGCTAGGCACCCACACTTTGTTGGCCGGTCCCCGGGGGATGGGGCTCCCGGGGCTGAAATTGGGGATGAATATATAGAATATTGTGAGAGTTCTGATAACTATCTGGAAAAGGGCCTGGTAGAGGCCCTTGATAATTTGGTACAATAATCCATTAATAAACCCCTGGTGCTTACCTTTTTTTTTAAAAACATACTTTATTGATTTTACAAAGTGCTGCATCTCGTGTGGGCATGTAAATGGTAAATACATAGGCAGAGTTACAAGTAGCGAATAAGAACAGACTTCTCAATTCAGATAAGATACATTCAAGAACTAGGCGACTGCCTATGCAAGACATTAATATTGTGACATCCACAAGCGGCTGAGGATCTATCTTAGGTTAATTGCCAATCATTGTCAATATGCAACATTAAAATTCAAAAACATCCCTAATCAACCCTCCCCCCCCCCCTCCCATCTGGCTCACCCCCATTAGAATATAACGTATCCGAAGCTCAGCTTGATTTTGATCATCCCCTTGCCAGTTTCATTCAGTAGGGCATAATCCTTACCGCCAGATCATGCGGCCGGTAGTGGTGGGGGGCCGGGCACGGCTGCATGCCAGGGGAAGGGGGACGTGTGGGGGACGTGTGCTTTATTTGCGTTGTGGGATAGGGGGTTCGATTACCTTAAGTGCCCCAAGCATCAGATCCCATTCCATGGAGATCGGTATTTTCCTTAGGCCGCTATATTCTTCCCTCCTGATGGCTGCACTTTCTGCACTGCTCCATTGGACTGCCTCCCGTGCCATGAGTGTAATGTTGGGGGAAGGGGCGACTTCCACCTCATAGTAATGGAGCACTTCGCTATAAGTAGGGCCAAGTCAGCAGATCAGAGCTGTATTTTCTGTATCTTGGGGCGGTGGTAAAGGCCCAATAGACACCGCTCTGCTGTGTCCCAGCTAGAGATACCTGTGATGTTTTCTATAGTGTGTGCAATCTCAGACCAGAATCTCACAAAGACGTGGGCACGTCCACACCATGTGCATTATGTCTGCATCCTCCGTCTGGCATCTTGGGCAGGACACCTGGGCAGTGGGGTACATGCGGTTAAGATGGTGTGGGGGAAGGTAGGCCCTGTGGAGAATCATATATTGTATTAGCTTGAATTTGGCATTACAGGATCCGTCAAGTTCCTACCCAGGTAATTTGTCCATTTTCCTCTAAGTGTAGTAAGGGGGGTCTTGGCATGTGTCCTGGTGCCTCTATAGAGCCATCTAATCAGGTGAAGCCCATTACCCATAAGGTATACTGCATATGTCAACTCATGTGTCGGAGGTTCTTCACCATTTGGTGCCCAGTGTTTCTTCACATATCTAACCAGAGCTGCATGCAATAGAAAGAGAGAGTACGGGGTCCCCTGTGCCTGGGAGGAATTCTCGTGGTCTAACAATATCCTATCTGCAAATAGTGCTCCCACTGTGGAGACCCCCTCCTGAGTCCATTTAAGTATACTACGCCTAGTGACCAATCCAGTGGGTGTAGGGATTCCTAATAGGGGGGTGTTAGGGGTGTAGGGGAGTGTTTGATTCGTGTATTTTAGCCCCCGCTTCCAGTAGGTAAGCGCTGTACGCAGCAGTAGAGGGATTTCTGATGGGAGTCTACTCTGAGGCAACAATAAAGTGTGGAGGGTGCCGCAGGATAGAAGTCGCGGTGTGTAGTCCAGTTCATGTAGGTTGCGCCCTGCCAGCCAATACGATAGCCATTGCAACTGGCTTGCATAGCAATAGGCCCGAAAGTCCGGCACCCCTAGGCCTCCCCTATCCGTCCCCAGCTGTAGTTTGGCCAGCCCCACTCTTCTGTGGCCCCTTCCCCATATGAGGTCTGTGAGCAGCGTGTACAGTGTTTTAAAAAGGGGGGTAGGGATCAGTACTGGTAAGTTTGTGAAGAAGTATAACAGGTGCGGGAGCATGACCATCTTGGGGATAGCTATTCAGTCCATTACCGAAAGGGGCAGTGAAGTCCAGAAGGATATCTGGGTGCGAAGCACTTTAATCGTCTTCAGCAAATTGCCCTCTAATAGGTCCTGTGGGGATCTATATATTTGAATACCTAAATATTTACAGGTGTCTGGCTCTACTGTAAAAGATAGTCGCCCAAAGCTAATGGCATCTGGGTGCCCGCCTGGCCGGAAAAAGAACGCATGAGATTTCTTCTCATTGATAGCTAGGCCTGAGATGCGCTCAAAATGTTCGAAAATGCGTGGTAGGGGTTCCAGTTCATTTGTTAAGTTATTGATGTTTAGTATGAGGTCTTCAGCGTAAGCTGACATTATATGTGTTGTGTTGCCCACTCGGATCCCAGTTTCGACCGTCTCCTTTCGAAGTCTAATGGCCAGGGCCTCCAGTGCTAGCACGAAAAGCAGTGGCGACAGAGGACAACCCTGTCGAGTGCCTCTGCTCACCAAATATGGTCGCGAAATGTGGGCGCCAGTTCGGGCCCATGCCATGGGGGCGGTGTAAAGCAGCCTGACCCATTTCATATATTAGGGCGGGATGCCAAACCTATCAGTGCTTTAAACATATATTCCTAATTGAGGGTATCAAAGGCTTGGCGCAGGTCGAGGGTAATGCAAAGGACCCCTGACCTTGACTGGTAGGTCGCTCCCCCACCACACAGCTCCGTCTGTGTGCCCTGCTCCTGCCCCTGATTGTGCTCGTTTTACCTTTCTGTGCCCCCTGCTGCCCCTGATTGTGATCGTTTTTCCTTTCTGTGCCCCCTTGCTGCCCCTGATTGTGATCGTTTTTCCTTTCTGTGCCCCCTTGCTGCCCCTGATTGTGATCGTTTTTCCTTTCTGTGCCCCCTTGCTGCCCCTGATTGTGATCGTTTTTCCTTTCTGTGCCCCCTTGCTGCCCCTGATTGTGCTCGTTTTTCCTTTCTGTGCCCCCTTGCTGCCCCTGATTGTGATCGTTTTTCTTTTCTGTGCCCCCTTGCTGCCCCTGATTGTGATCGTTTTTCCTTTCTGTGCCCCCTTGCTGCCCCTGATTGTGATCGTTTTTTCCTTTCTGTGCCCCCTTGCTGCCCCTGATTGTGCTCGTTTTTCCTTTCTGTGCCCCCTTGCTGCCCCTGATTGTGCTCGTTTTTCCTTTCTGTGCCCCCTTGCTGCCCCTGATTGTGATCGTTTTTCCTTTCTGTGCCCCCTTGCTGCCCCTGATTGTGATCGTTTTTCCTTTCTGTGCCCCCTTGCTGCCCCTGATTGTGATCGTTTTCCTTTCTGTGCCTGTTTCCCGCCGCTGCGCCTGCGGCCCCGCCCCCTCACTGCCCATTCGCTGCCCCATTCCCTGCTCCTCCCTCCCACCTCCCCATTTATGGCGGCCGCTGCGTGGTGAAGAGAGCGACCCCTGACCTTGACTGGTAGGTCGCTCCCCACCACACAGCTCCGTCTGTGTGCCCTGCTGCTGCCCCGGATTGTGCTCGTTTTTCCTTTCTGTGCCCCCTTGCTGCCCCTGATTGTGATCGTTTTTCCTTTCTGTGCCCCCTTGCTGCCCCTGATTGTGATCGTTTTTCCTTTCTGTGCCCCCTTGCTGCCCCTGATTGTGCTCGTTTTTCCTTTCTGTGCCCCCTTGCTGCCCCTGATTGTGATCGTTTTTCCTTTCTGTGCCCCCTTGCTGCCCCTGATTGTGATCGTTTTCCTTTCTGTGCCCCCTTGCTGCCCCTGATTGTGATCGTTTTTCCTTTCTGTGCCCCCTTGCTGCCCCTGATTGTGATCGTTTTTCCTTTCTGTGCCCCTTTGCTGCCCCTGATTGTGATCGTTTTTCCTTTCTGTGCCTGTTTCCCGCCGCTGCGCCTGCGCCCCCGCCCCCTCACTGCCCATTCGCTGCCCCATTCCCTGCTCCTCCCTCCCACCTCCCCATTTATGGCGGCCGCTGCGTGGTGAAGAGCGACCCCTGACCTTGACTGGTAGGTCGCTCCCCACCACACAGCTCCGTCTGTGTGCCCTGCTGCTGCCCCTGATTGTGCTCGTTTTTCCTTTCTGTGCCCCCTTGCTGCCCCTGATTGTGATCGTTTTTCCTTTCTGTGCCCCCTTGCTGCCCCTGATTGTGATCGTTTTTCCTTTCTGTGCCCCCTTGCTGCCCCTGATTGTGCTCGTTTTCCTTTCTGTGCCCCCTTGCTGCCCCTGATTGTGATCGTTTTTCCTTTCTGTGCCCCCTTGCTGCCCCTGATTGTGATCGTTTTCCTTTCTGTGCCCCCTTGCTGCCCCTGATTGTGATCGTTTTTCCTTTCTGTGCCCCCTTGCTGCCCCTGATTGTGCTCGTTTTTTCCTTTCTGTGCCCCCTTGCTGCCCCTGATTGTGATCGTTTTCCTTTCTGTGCCCCCTTGCTGCCCCTGATTGTGATCGTTTTTCCTTTCTGTGCCCCCTTGCTGCCCCTGATTGTGCTCGTTTTCCTTTCTGTGCCCCCTTGCTGCCCCTGATTGTGATCGTTTTTCCTTCCTGTGCCCCCTTGCTGCCCCTGATTGTGCTCGTTTTCCTTTCTGTGCCCCCTTGCTGCCCCTGATTGTGATCGTTTTTCCTTTCTGTGCCCCCTTGCTGCCCCTGATTGTGATCGTTTTTCCTTTCTGTGCCCCCTTGCTGCCCCTGATTGTGATCGGTTTTTCCTTTCTGTGCCCCCTTGCTGCCCCTGATTGTGATCGTTTTTCCTTTCTGTGCCCCCTTGCTGCCCCTGATTGTGATCGTTTTCCTTTCTGTGCATGTTTCCCGCCGCTGCGGCCCCGCCCCCTCACTGCCCATTCGCTGCCCCATTCCCTGCTCCTCCCTCCCACCTCCCCATTTATGGCGGCCGCTGTGCGGCCGCGCCGCTGGCACGCCGAAGGCAAGCCCGTCTGCGCCCGTCCGTGGCCGCGCCCAGCGCCAGACCCCCTGGTCCGGGCATCCCTCGCGCCCGCCACATCAACAGACGCCGATACGACGCCAGCACCCTCCACGCACTCAACCCCGGAAAAGATCACGCCTGCTACCAGGCCACCCGAAGCGCACCCAAGGGCCCTTCACCTGCCGGAACTGCAGCTTCGCCAGCACCCGCCCCGCCAAACCACCGCCCAGGAAAGAACCCAACTACCTCAGATGCATCCTCCTCAACACCCGCTCCGCCCGCAAACACGCCATCGAACTCTGGGACCTTCTCGACTCAACCTCCCCAGACGTCGCATTCCTGACGGAGACCTGGCTGAATCCCGCTTCAGCCCCGACATCGCCATTGCCATCCCGGACGGATACAAGATCACCCGCAGGGACCGCACCAACGGAGTCGGAGGAGGCATCGCCATCGTCCACAGGAACACCCTCAGAGTCTCAACCAACACCGACGACACCCTCAGCACCGCCGAACACATGCACTTCCAGATCCACACCGATCCCAACACCACCCTCAGAGGAACCCTCATCTACAGACCCCCGGACCCCGACCACAGTTCAGCGATTCCATCGCTGACTTACGTCAGCACACACGCCATCGCCTCCATGGACTACATCCTCCTCGGGGACCTGAACTTCCACCTCGAGAACAACAAGGACACCAACTCCACCACCCTGATCGACAACCTCGCCACCCTCGGACTCAGACAGCTCGTGACTACACCCACCCACGCCGCCGGCCACACGCTAGACTCCATCTTTTCCGCAAGCCCACACGTCTCCTTCAACCACACCTCCGAACCCCACTGGACTGACCACCACTGCATCCACTTCACCTACAGGAAGCCCACCACGCACCACCGCACCGAACAAATGCCTCGCCGCTGCTGGAGCAGAGTCACGGAAGACCAGCTAACCACAACCCTCGCCCTGAGCCCACCCGCCCGAACCCTCCGACCCCGACACCGCCGCCCGCAACCTCAGACAGTGGATCGACGACTGCGCCAACACCCTCGCCCCGCTCAAGAATCCGCCCAACAGCCACACCAGCAAGAAAGCCACCTGGTTCACCGAAGACCTCCAGGCCTCCAAACGAAAATGCCGAAAACTGGAGAAGATCTGGCTCCACGAACGGACAGCGGACAGCTACGCCGCCCACAAGAACGCCACCCGCAATCACCATCACCTCATCAGATCCGCCAAAGGGCCTCACTCAAAGACCGCCTAGACAACAACGCACACAACAGCAAAGAGCTCTTCAACATCGTGAAGGAACTCTCCAACCCCAGCTCCAACACCAACGACATCCAGCCGTCGCAAGACCTAGTGCGACTCACTGGCCACCTCCTTCCACCGCAAAATCGCCGACATCCACAACAGCTTCAACACCACGACCGCCCTGGCAACCACCGAGACCACTGCCCCACAACCACCAACCGCCTGCTCTCCTGGACCAACATCAACGACGAGGACACCAGCGAGATCATGAACACCATCCACTCCGGTTCACCGCTAGACCCGTGCCCTCACCACATCTTCAACAAAGCCAGTACAGCCATTGCGCCCCATCTCCGGAAAATAATCAACATCTCCTTCGAGACAGCAACCTTCCCGGAAAGCTGGAAGCACGCCGAGATAACCGCCTTACTCAAGAAACCCAAGGCAGACCCCAAGGACCTCAAGAACTTCCGACCCATCTCTCTGCTCCCGTTCCCCGCTGAAGGTCACCGAGAAAATCGTCAACAAACAACTGACCCGCTACCTCGAGGAGAACAACATCCTGGACCCTTCCCAGTCCGGCTTCCGCAGCAACCACAGCACCGAAACCGCCCTCATCGCCGCCACCGATGACATCAGGACCCTGCTAGACAACGGAGAAACAGCAGCCCTCATCCTCCTGGACCTATCAGCCGCCTTCGACACGGTCTGCCACCACACACTACGAACACGCCTTCACGACGCCGGGATCCAGAGAAGGCCCTGGACTGGACCACATCCTTCCTTTCCGGCCAGAACACAAAGCGTCCGCCTCGCCCCCTTCCGATCCAAGGCCACCAAGATCATCTGCGGCGTACCCCAAGGCTCCTCCCTCAGCCCAACGCTGTTCAACATCTACATGGCACCCCTCGCCCACGTCGCCCGACAGCTCAACCTCAACATCATCTCCTACGCCGACGACACCCAGCTGATCCTCTCCCTCACCAAAGACCCTCACACCGCCAA
Source organism: Calotriton arnoldi (assembly GCA_963921515.1). Lineage (NCBI taxonomy): Eukaryota > Metazoa > Chordata > Amphibia > Caudata > Salamandridae > Calotriton > Calotriton arnoldi. Next base: position 114,521 of record CAWUFW010006194.1, read on the forward strand.
AGCCCACCTCCACGAAGGAATGAAGGCCGTCGCCGAATGGATGAGGACCAAGGCGATACAAAAGGGGATGATGGACGGAACGTTTGAGCCAATCAAACACTCACCCCCAGTCAACTGATCTGGGTTTAATCCATCATCATTCTTTAGCTCACTCCACCACCCCAGTTCAGAAATGGCCATATGCAAATCAGTCTGACCCTGTGCCTCATGGGAACAGTCCAGCCCGAACTGCCAAGCCATGTCTTCCCTGGACCGGAAACAAGCATCCTAGGACCGGTTTCTGGCATTCCAGCCGTCATCAGCCAGGCTTGCTTGAATCCAGTGGCAAAGTGAGCAAGGGACCCACGTCTGGGCATACCCCGCCAACTTAGAGGCGAACAAGCGATACAAAGGGGGATGATGGACGGAGCGTTTGAGCCAATCAAACACTCACCCCCAGTCAACTGATCTGGGTTTAATCCATCATCATTCTTTAGCTCACTCCACCACCCCAGTTCAGAAATGGCCATATGCAAATCAGTCTGACCCTGTGCCTCATGGGAACAGTCCAGCCTGAACTGCCAAGCCATGTCTTCCCTGGACCGGAAACAAGCATCCTAGGACCGGTTTCTGGCATTCCAGCCGTCATCAGCCAGGCTTGCTTGAATCCAGGGTCAGACTGATTTGCATATGGCCATGTCTGAACTGGGGTGGTGGAGTGAGCTAAAGAATGATGATGGATTAAACCCAGATCATTTGACTGGGGGTGAGTGTTTGATTGGCTCAGACGTGGGTCCCTTGCTCACTTTGCCACTGGATTCAAGCAAGCCTGGCTGATGGCGGCTGGAATGCCAGAAACCGGTCCTAGGATGCTTGTTTCCGGTCCAGGAAGACATGGCTTGGCAGTTCGGGCTGGACTGTTCCCATGAGGCACAGGGTCAGACTGATTTGCATATGGCCATTTCTGAACTGGGGTGGTGGAGTGAGCTAAAGAATGATGATGGATTAAACCCAGATCAGTTGACTGGGGTGAGTGTTTGATTGGCTCAAATGTTCCGTCCATCATCCCCTTTTGTATCGCTTTGTTCGCCCTAAGTTGGCGGGGTATGCCCAGGCGTGGGTCCCTTGCTCACTTTGCCACTGGATTCAAGCAAGCCTGGCTGATGACGGCTGGAATGCCAGAAACCGGTCCTAGGATGCTTGTTTTCGGTCCAGGGAAGACATGGCTTGGCAGTTCGGGCTGGACTGTTCCCATGAGGCACAGGGTCAGACTGATTTGCATATGGCCATTTCTGAACTGGGGTGGTGGAGTGAGCTAAAGAATGATGATGGATTAAACCCAGATCAGTTGACTGGGGGTGAGTGTTTGATTGGCTCAAACGTTCCGTCCATGATCCCCTTTTGTATCGCTTTGTTCGCCCTAAGTTGGCGGGGGTATGCCCAGACGTGGGTCCCTTGCTCACTTTGCCACTGGATTCAAGCAAGCCTGGCTGATGACGGCTGGAATGCCAGAAACCGGTCCTAGGATGCTTGTTTCCGGTCCAGGAAGACATGGCTTGGCAGTTCGGGCTGGACTGTTCCCATGAGGCACAGGGTCAGACTGATTTGCATATGGCCATTTCTGAACTGGGGTGGTGGAGTGAGCTAAAGAATGATGATGGATTAAACCCAGATCAGTTGACTGGGGGTGAGTGTTTGATTGGCTCAAGCGTTCCATCCATCATCCCTTTTGTATCGCTTTGTTCGCCCTAAGTTGGCGGGGTATGCCCAGACGTGGGTCCCTTGCTCACTTTGCCACTGGATTCAAGCAAGCCTGGCTGATGACGGCTGGAATGCCAGAAACCGGTCCTAGGATGCTTGTTTCCGGTCCAGGGAAGACATGGCTTGGCAGTTCGGGCTGGACTGTTCCCATGAGGCACAGGGTCAGACTGATTTGCATATGGCCATTTCTGAACTGGGGTGGTGGAGTGAGCTAAAGAATGATGATGGATTAAACCCAGATCAGTTGACTGGGGGTGAGTGTTTGATTGGCTCAAGCGTTCCGTCCATGATCCCCTTTTGTATCGCTTTGTTCGCCCTAAGTTGGCGGGGTATGCCCAGACGTGGGTCCCTTGCTCACTTTGCCACTGGATTCAAGCAAGCCTGGCTGATGACGGCTGGAATGCCAGAAACCGGTCCTAGGATGCTTGTTTCCGGTCCAGGGAAGACATGGCTTGGCAGTTCGGGCTGGACTGTTCCCATGAGGCACAGGGTCAGACTGATTTGCATATGGCCATTTCTGAACTGGGGTGGTGGAAGTGAGCTAAAGAATGATGATGGATTAAACCCAGATCAGTTGACTGGGGGTGAGTGTTTGATTGGCTCAAACGTTCCGTCCATCATCCCCTTTTGTATCGCTTTGTTACGCCTAAGTTGGCGGGGTATGCCCAGGCGTGGGTCCCTTGCTCACTTTGCCACTGGATTCAAGCAAGCCTGGCTGATGACGGCTGGAATGCCAGAAACCGGTCCTAGGATGCTTGTTTCCGGTCCAGGGAAGACATGGCTTGGCAGTTCGGGCTGGACTGTTCCCATGAGACACAGGGTCAGACTGATTTGCATATGGCCATTTCTGAACTGGGGTGGTGGAGTGAGCTAAAGAATGATGATGGATTAAACCCAGATCAGTTGACTGGGGGTGAGTGTTTGATTGGCTCAAACGTTCCATCCATCATCCCCTTTTGTATCGCTTTGTTCGCCCTAAGTTGGCGGGGGTATGCCCAGACGTGGGTCCCTTGCTCACTTTGCCACTGGATTCAAGCAAGCCTGGCTGATGACGGCTGGAATGCCAGAAACCGATCCTAGGATGCTTGTTTCCGGTCCAGGGAAGACATGGCTTGGCAGTTCGGGCTGGACTGTTCCCATGAGGCACAGGGTCAGACTGATTTGCATATGGCCATTTCTGAACTGGGGTGGTGGAGTGAGCTAAAGAATGATGATGGATTAAACCCAGATCAGTTGACTGGGGGTGAGTGTTTGATTGGCTCAAGCGTTCCGTCCATCATCCCCTTTTGTATCGCTTTGTTCGCCCTAAGTTGGCGGGGGTATGCCCAGACGTGGGTCCCTTGCTCACTTTGCCACTGGATTCAAGCAAGCCTGGCTGATGACGGCTGGAATGCCAGAAACCGGTCCTAGGATGCTTGTTTCCGGTCCAGGGAAGACATGGCTTGGCAGTTCGGGCTGGACTGTTCCCATGAGGCACAGGGTCAGACTGATTTGCATATGGCCCTGTCTGGCCTGGGGTGGTGGAGTGAGCTAAAGAATGATGATGGATTAAACCCAGATCAGTTGACTGGGGGTGAGTGTTTGATTGGCTCAAACGTTCCGTCCATCATCCCCCTTTTGTATCGCTTTGTTCGCCCTAAGTTGGCGGGGGTATGCCCAGACGTGGGTCCCTTGCTCACTTTGCCACTGGATTCAAGCAAGCCTGGCTGATGACGGCTGGAATGCCAGAAACCGGTCCTAGGATGCTTGTTTCCGGTCCAGGGAAGACATGGTTTGGCAGTTCGGGCTGGACTGTTCCCATGAGGCACAGGGTCAGACTGATTTGCATATGGCCATGTCTGAACTGGGGTGGTGGAGTGAGCTAAAGAATGATGATGGATTAAACCCAGATCAGTTGACTGGGGGTGAGTGTTTGATTGGCTCAAGCGTTCCGTCCATCATCCCCTTTTAGTATCGCTTTGTTCGCCCTAAGTTGGCGGGGGTATGCCCAGACGTGGGTCCCTTGCTCACTTTGCCACTGGATTCAAGCAAGCCTGGCTGATGACGGCTGGAATGCCAGAAACCGGTCCTAGGATGCTTGTTTCCGGTCCAGGGAAGACATGGCTTGGCAGTTCGGGCGGGACTGTTCCCATGAGGGACAGGGTCAGACTGATTTGCATATGGCCATGTCTGAACTGGGGTGGTGGAGTGAGCTAAAGAATGATGATGGATTAAACCCAGATCAGTTGACTGGGGGTGAGTGTTTGATTGGCTCAAGCGTTCCGTCCATCATCCCCTTTTGTATCGCTTTGTTCGCCCTAAGTTGGCGGGGGTATGCCCAGACGTGGGTCCCTTGCTCACTTTGCCACTGGATTCAAGCAAGCCTGGCTGATGACGGCTGGAATGCCAGAAACCGGTCCTAGGATGCTTTTTTTCCGGTCCAGGGAAGACATGGCTTGGCAGTTCGGGCTGGACTGTTCCCATGAGGCACAGGGTCAGACTGATTTGCATATGGCCATGTCTGAACTGGGGTGGTGGAGTGAGCTAAAGAATGATGATGGATTAAACCCAGATCAGTTGACTGGGGGTGAGTGTTTGATTGGCTCAAGCGTTCCGTCCATCATCCCCTTTTGTATCGCTTTGTTCGCCCTAAGTTGGCGGGGGTATGCCCAGACGTGGGTCCCTTGCTCACTTTGCCACTGGATTCAAGCAAGCCTGGCTGATGACGGCTGGAATGCCAGAAACCGGTCCTAGGATGCTTGTTTCCGGTCCAGGGAAGACATGGCTTGGCAGTTCGGGCTGGACTGTTCCCATGAGGCAAAGGGTCAGACTGATTTGCATATGGCCATGTCTGAACTGGGGTGGTGGAGTGAGCTAAAGAATGATGATGGATTAAACCCAGATCAGTTGACTGGGGGTGAGTGTTTGATTGGCTCAAACGTTCAGTCCATCATCCCCTTTTGTATCGCTTTGTTCGCCCTAAGTTGGCGGGGTATGCCCAGGCGTGGGTCCCTTGCTCACTTTGCCACTGGATTCAAGCAAGCCTGGCTGATGATGGCTGGAATGCCAGAAACCGGTCCTAGGATGCTTGTTTCCGGTCCAGGAAGACATGGCTTGGCAGTTCGGGCTGGACTGTTCCCATGAGGCACAGGGTCAGACTGATTTGCATATGGCCATGTCTGAACTGGGGTGGTGGAGTGAGCTAAAGAATGATGATGGATTAAACCCAGATCAGTTGACTGGGGGTGAGTGTTTGATTGGCTCAAGCGTTCCGTCCATCATCCCCTTTTGTATCGAATGGATGAGGACCAGCCGCCTGAAGCTGAACTCGGACAAGACGGAGGTCCTCATCCTTGGTTCCAACCCTTCAGCCTGGGACGACTCCTGGTGGCCAACATCACTGGGAACAGCCCCGCCACCCACCGACCACGTACGCAACCTAGGGGTCATCCTCGACCCCACCCTCTCCATGACTAAGCAGGTCAGCGCCGTTTCCTCATCCTGCTTCAACATCCTCCGAATGCTCCGCAGGATCTTCAAGTGGATCCCCACCGAAACAAGAAAAACAGTCACCCAGGCCCTCGTCACCAGCAGGCTGGACTACGGAAACGCCCTCTACGCAGGAACGGCGGCTAAGCTCCTGAGACGGCTGCAACGCATCCAGAACGCCTCTGCACGTCTTATCCTCGACATCCCCCGACGCAGCCACATCACACCCCACCTGAGAGACCTGCACTGGCTCCCTGTCAACAAGAGGATAACCTTCAAGCTCCTCACCCACGCACACAAAGCACTCCACAACTCCGGACCAGCCTACCTCAACAGACGACTCAGCTTCTACACCCCCACCCGCCAGCTCCGCTCGACCAGCCTCGCCCTCGCCACAGTCCCCCGCATCCGGGAAAACGACCGCTGGCGGCAGATCCTTCTCCCACCTCGCCGCCAAGACCTGGAACACCCTCCCCACCAACCTCCGACAGACCCAAGACCTACTGGCCTTCAGAAGACTCCTCAAGACCTGGCTCTTCGATCAGTAGCAGCACCACCCCCCTCTTCCCCCAGCGCCTTGAGACCCTCGCGGGTATGTAGTGCGCTTTATAAGTGACATGATTGATTGATTGATTGATTGCATCCTCAGTGTTATTAGGAGTGGCCTCCATTACATGGTAAAGGCGTCTGATATTCAGGGAGGTACTATGGGTTAGAACAAACCCGTTCTGGTCAGTGTGGATAAGGGGAGCAGACGGCGAGATAATATTTTACCCAGGATCTTGTATTCTGTTGATAAAAGCGACAAAGGGCGGTAACCTGACATGTCCAAGGGGTCCCTGCCCGGTTTAGGGAGTGAGGTGACCAAGGCCTGCATAGTGGTGAGGGGGAGGGTACCCTCCTCCAGCACCGTTTGATACAATCGCTCCAGGTGTGGAACCAGTTTATCCGAGAAGGTGTCATAGAATTCCGCCGGTAGGCCATCTAGGCCTGGAGCCTTAGTGCGGGAGAGTTCCCGGATGGCTTCCTTGATTTCCTGTTTGGTAATAGGGCCAGTCAGTTCTTTTTGGTCTGTCTGTGAAATTTGGGGGTAGTGGAGGTCACTCAAAAATGTTTCTATGGGTTCTTCCAGTGTCTCCACAGGGGCCTTGTATAATGATTCGTAATATTCACAGAAGGCTAAATTTATGTCATTTTGTGTGTTCACCTTGGAGCCGTCTGGTAAGGCTAACTCATGTATAGGGGTGGGGGAAGGCGCATCCCGCAGCAGTTGTGCTAGAATCGTGCCCGATTTGTCGGCTTCTGTATGCTTTAGTTGAGTATATGACTGGTAATCCATTATTCGGAGGCGCTCCAGCAGTTCAGCATGTTGTATGCGTGCTTCTTGTAGCTCCTCCTTTTTAGTAGGGCTGCTAACTGCCTCCTGTTCTACCTTATTCAGAGTGTCTTCCACAGACTTAAGGCGTTTATGGATTTCCTGCCTGGCCCCCACTGTGGCGCTAATGGCGGCACCCCTTATGACGGTCTTGAACGCGTCCCACTCTATTAGGCATGAGGACGCCATGTTATCATTTTCGTCAAAGTAATTGGTAATGACTGATGCCATAATGGCTCGGTAGACCGCATCTGCGAGCATCTGTGGCCATAACTTTCAGGTAGGAACAGGTGTAGGAATTTTCTCCCCCATGCCAGCGTAACCTCTAGGGGGTTATGGTCAGAGAAGGTCTTCCCTAGGTAAGTGGCATCAACCCCCTGGGTGGTATTGGCTAGGGAGCAGAATATTCTGTCCAGTCGGGTATGAAGTTGGTGTGGTGGTGAGTAAAATGAATATTCCCGACTGTTTGGATTCTTGAGACGCCATACGTCCCCCAGCCCTCCGCCCAGCCCCGGATTGCGTCCGACTGTTTAACAGAGACCGCACCTTGGAGGGGGGGGTGAGAGCGGTCAAGGTGGATATCTAGTGCCGCATTATAATCTCCTCCCAGCACCCATGGGTACCCCGCCCAGTCTGCCAGCACTGTGTTGAGGCTTGTTAAGAATTTGTCTTGGTCGTAGTTAGGGGCATATATACTACCTATTACTATATGCACGCCGTCAAGTGTGCCATAAATAATGACATACCTGCCCATTGCGTCTATGTGCTGCTCCAAGGGCACAAACGGGATCCCACCCCGAACCCAGACTGCAGCCCCCCTCACAAAGGCGGAATATGATGTGGCGAACACCTGTCCCCTCCATTTCTTGTGTAACTTGATGGCCTCAGAATCAGTGTGGTGTGTCTCCTGCATCAGGGCGAACTGCGCTTTACGTCTATTTAGTTGAGCATTTATTCGATGGCGCTTGTGTACTGCTCCAATCCGTCTGACGTTCCAAGTGACTACTGTATATTTTCCCTGCGCGGCCATATGTACGTGCGTTCGGTGCTAAGATCAGCCCTAGCTCGGGGGCAGGGTACTACACACTGTGCATTAAGGGGTGAGCCAGAATCCCAATAAGCCATATCAACACCCAATACGGGGTCCAACCTTAAAACTATGTTGGACCAAACAAAATACATAATATTTGAAACAGTTCGCTGTGTTTGGTGTGCATTTGCCATGGGGAAGGCGGCTACATCGCCTTGCATAATGCTGCTGCGGGCGGTAGTGTTGGTGACCGGACTATAGACATTCATGAAGAAGATAGCAGACCTGGGGGAATAGGAAGGGGGCGTATAAGACTGCGGCCCGCACATTATGCTAACTGCTATTGGTTCCGCAAGGTGTTTGTGCATGGAGGACCTAGGCTCTAAAGATCATTTGCGGTCTGCGGAGTAACAGTGGGAAACAATGCAAGGCTGTTCTCCGAGTCTGAATGCATGGTGGTATCTTCAGACGACTCCGACGAGGAGTGGGGGTCACAGTCTCTGTAGGCTGCCGCTGCGTCGAGCGCTGCTTCTCTGCCTCGCTTGGCCTGCTCCGGGGATGGGCTCTTTGATCCAAGTTTACGAGACAATCTGATTCGGTGTGTGCCTCTTCCTGCCATCGGTCATCGCCCCCGGTCCGTGCTCTGTGATGATTTTTCTGACATGTGGGAGGGGAATGTGACATCTAGCCAATCTCCAACAGCCTCCGGGCTGTCGAAGAAATGTGACTTCTGGTCATGCATGATCTTTAGTCGGGCAGGAAATAACAAGGCGTAATGCACATTCAGGGCTCTGAGCTTCTGTTTGACCGATTGGTAGGAGGTCCTCTGACTTTGCACCAGTATCGTGAAGTCGGGATATTGCGAAATCCATTGATTTTCATACTGGATATTGGACTTCTCCCTGGCGAGACGGAGGAGCATGTCTCGGTCCCTATAATTAAGTGTACGGGCGATCATTGGGCGTGGAGGCGCACCCGCTATCGATTTCTTGGTAGGGATCCGGTGGGCTCTCTCCACGCAGAAAAGTCAGATAAGCCCTCTGGGGCCACATGCTCCCTCAACCATTGTTCCACAAAACGGGTAGGGTTAGGTCCCTCACAGCCCAACTATGCGGACATTGTTTCTCCTTGCCCTACCCTCCACATCTTCGACTCTGTCCTGTAGGCTGGATACTTGACTCTGTAGTTGCGCAATCTGCCCTGTATGTTCCTTGTGCTGCGGGAGCAGCTCTGTTAGAAGGTGCTGGTTACTTTTCACTGTGGTGGCCAGTTTGTCATGATCTGCCTTGAGCAGTGTGAAACCGGTTGTCAGGGAGCCAATTTGCTGTTCTATTGCCTTGCGGGAGTCTCTCACTTCTTGTAGTATTATGTCAAGCTTGTCCGGGGTGGCCTCCATGTTGGTCGCCGGGATGCAACTCATTTGGGGCATTTGAGTTGAGCTGTCTAAGTCTTCTTGCTGTGATGGACACGTGGTGGCTAATCCCAGCATCTTCCCTTTTGTACGCCCCTTGATGCTCAACCTGGTAGGATCGGTCACCGTCAGAGTGTGGCGGCATCTGTGGTCTCTAGGTTCTCCTCCCGGGTGCACCTTAACAGTTACTAGGTCTTCAATCCAGGGGGTCCTCGGCAAGTGTAGTTATTTCTAGGCCCCCGTCCCAGGCAGTCGATGCGGAGCCAGGCGCAGGGGGGCGGACGTTAGCTTAGGGCCTGCCGGCTATGAATGGGCCCACGGGGTATCCTCAGCCCCGACCAGCAAGGGAAGGAGGCACGTTGCTACCGACACTCGTGCAGCTTGCACAGTTCAGGTGCCTGTAGTGTTTTCAGTCGGTCTTATATCGCCAGCTGTGAGAGCCGACCAGTGCCCCGGTCCGAGTTCAGGGGCGGGCCACCGCTATCTGGGCAAGAAGGCTCCTCGTCCACCCCGCACCAGGGCGCCAAGAGTAGGCAAACACCTCCCGCCCGCGGTGTATCCCTTCGCAGTGAGCAGGCAGCCCCCAGGGATGGGCCGTCACTGTTTTGGCAAGAAGGCTCCTCATCCACTCCGCCCCAGGGAGTCAAGAGTAGGCAAATGCCTCTCATCCGTGGTCAGTCCTTTCGCAGTGGTCAGGTAGGCCCCATCCTCTCTAGTAGCCAGATCAGGGACGCTCGTGCAGGCAAGGGGGAGTGGTACTCACAGTTTGCCACCCTGTTTATGTTGCTCCTGCAGGGCTGGGAGGCGGGACAGTTCCCGGGCAAGGCCGCATCCCGTCAGACATCCGGGGCCCTAGGGCCGATCTCTCACCACATGCCTAATCACGCCTGCAGGGTCCACACGTGTCCCGAAGGTGCTCCGCAGCGTGGAGCGCGCTCGCCTCTGCTCTCTCTACGGTGCTTTCCTGCAGGGCCGGCGGGCAGGGCCCCGCCCAGGAGTCATTGGCTTTGGGCTGATGCACACGAGCCATCCCAGCAGGCGCTCAGTCCGCAGGGTCGACTACCCTAAAACCGGCGCCTACCGGGCCATTTCTGCCGCCGCCCCAGGTCCGCAGCAGGTCTCCCGCGGCTCCAGCCGGCGCCGATCCAGTCACGCCGTGGCTCAGAGGGAGAAGACAGCAGGCCTTGCTTGCCAGGAGCCGCACAGCATGAGCTGGCGCAACGCACCACTCATGGGCAGCCCCCAGCAGTCCAGCAGCACGGATCGGCAACTCACACACCAGACACCACAGGGCGTTCCAAATAGGAGCCTCTGGGTTACACCGCTCCGCAGTGAGTATCAGTCCGATCAGCAGGCCTCAGGTATTCACGCCATGTTTGTTTTCTGTGGCGTCGTCAGGTTCTTTGTTTCTGGGTATCGCACGGGGCGCATGCTAGCAAAACTGCATCCCTTGCAGTCTGTGTGGGCACCTGGGGAGAAATGGGATTCGGATGCCCCCCCGGGTCGCCAGGATATGTTGTATTATTGGGTCCGGTCACGGAGCTCCACTACTTTGCGTCCGCCATGTTAGGCGGTTAGCCACACCCCAAAAAATGCACCCCTGGTGCTTACCTTTAAACCCTTCACCAGGCAACTGAGCTATTATGTTCAGAGTCCAGTGGCCAAAGAGGCGGCGGCCTCTTCCTCTGTCCTGCAGGACATCTCTGAACGCAGGTCTTCCAAAGCTAAGACCAAGACTGTTTTTTGAGAAACGGTTTAACACCTTCTTAGTAGTTCATGGATACAGAAGCCTTCTGGGAGTGATCCCAAATCAATGGCAACTTTTGGTGCATATGATTCTGTTGCTATCTCTAATCAATCGGACTAGTCGGAGTCCTTTCAGTGGCGACTCCTCTAGGAATCAATTACATGAAAAAGATCTGGCCTTCAGACAGGTGCAAACTCAGCTTCTTGACTACCCAAATGCCAATCCGGGCTTTTATGCTTTAATCATTACATTATACATCTGACATCTTTGGAGTGGGTTCCCCTCCCCACAGTTGCAGAGTGTGTTGAAGCATGACTACAGAAAGGCTATGAAAAAGAAGTGCCCAATTTCCTTTGGGGGAATGCCCAAGTGTTAGAAACTCCAGCGGAAGACCCTAAAAATCTTCTTGAGACCACAAGAAGGGAATAGACAGGTCATGGAGAACCTGTCAGGACAAATTAAAAGACCTATCTGCCCACTCACCAAAGCCTGTAAATGACTATCCAAGTCAAAGAATCTAGTGCCCCTATTCATCCTTAAATCATAGCCAGTTGGAATCAGTGAGCCAGTTGCCAAATAGGAAATGCAAATTCTCCCATATCATCTGTGAGGACTTGATACACAAGTGCATTGATCCTAAATTGATGGATCTTGCTTCTGCTGAAGCAGGTTCATTGGCAGATGGTCTTCTTTTTGGTGATCCTTTCTTGAAAGACCTTGGGAAGTTTGTCAATACCTTCATGGCTTTGGACAAGTTCAGTTATCTTTGAAAAAAGGTTTTCAAACTGGACTTTTTGGAAGGGCTGGATGAAATAGGGTACATTTGTCAGGCCCATCATTGTTTCAAAGTCCCCATAGGGGGTTTTCGGCCCACAAAAGTCGAGGAGGAGGCTAGTTCGACAGATCCAGAAGTGGAACCTTCTTCCCGTCCTGGTCAAGGGATGGCTGAGCCAGATACCGCAGAGGCAGACACTGAGGAGGCCCCCTGAATATTGCAGGAGCTGCTTTTACTGGTAAAACGTATTCCGTTTACTCATGTGATGTTAGGGCAGGGTTATCTTTTCTTCACAAATGGCAGAAACTGACACAGACTTGAATTTTATAGTACCCCGATACAACAGTTTTTCCGGCAGATAATTGAGTTTTTCCCTTCAAGAGTAGAATTTTATCGACTGGTGCAGAAACAAGTTGAGGTTACTGGTTGATATTAAATCTCTAAGACTTCAATGGATGGGATCCATCTACTCATGAACCTCCTAAAAGGGAATGATTGGATGGTCCCCTTGGACCTCAAAGACACTTATTTAACAATCCCAATTCTGACTCCACATAAGAGATTCCTGCAGTGTCAGTGGAGGAATCAGTGGTACAAGTTCTCCATTCCACTGTTCGGCCTCTCATTAGCTCCTTTGTGCGTTACCAATATAATGAAGCCAGTGATGGAATTACGGAGAGGCAAAGGAGTTCGGTTGATCATCTATCTAGATGTCCACATTATAATGGCGCAGAAATCGATGGACCTGATGACTCTTTTGACTTGGACAGGACACCTATTGCAGGAATTGGTATTGGTAATCAATGAGAAGAAATCAGTGTTGATTCCTATTCAATGTATGGAGTTTCTAGGTTTCTGAGAAAGCTCAATTGCAGTTACTGACACAGAAGATTGAGGATTTCAAGAAGGAAATTTTATCAGTGCTCCGTAAGAACGTCTTTTCTTTGAGAATAGTGAACCCAATTATGGGGTTGCTGACATCTTCATTTCAAGCAATCTTCCCGGGCCCATTGCATTACAGAGCACTGCAAAGAGAGAAGATCCAACATTTTAGCAAGGGCCTGTCTTACACAGATCAGGTCAGTTTGTCGAAGGAAGCAGGAGCGGGACACTCTTGGTGGTTAGAACATATGGATGTGTAGAACAACAGGGACATTTTTGGATGCCATCCAGAGGTTGTCATCGAGTTGGAAGCCAGCAAATGGGGCTACGGAGCCAGATGTGACTCATTTTCCACAAGAGGTCATTGGTCAGACACAGAACTGGCTCTCCACATCAATTGTTGGAAGTTTTAGTGGGCTTTCTACCATCAGAACTTTGTCTCCCTGCAAGATGCATTGCATCATCCTTTTTAGATGGACAAAATTTCAGCGATTCATTATATCAACAGATTGGGAAGACTGAAGTAAAGATGTTAACGAAGATAGCCATGGACTTTTTCCAATTTTGTCTCCATCATCAGATCTTAGTGATGGTAGAATATTTTCCGGGACAGAAAAATTGATAGTGGATTGGAACTCCAGATATCTGAAAGTTGCCAGTGATTGTGTTTTAAGCTTCTTCAGTGCATTTGGGGTCCATGTGGCATTGATCTCTTCACCTCCCGTTTGGACACAGTTAAAGGATTTCTTCAGTTGGAGGCTGGACCCAGTGGTGACAGCAACAGATGCGTTCTCCATTAATGCCTTTTCCCCATTAATGATGATCTCTCAATCTGATCTGATTCTGCTACTCCTTACTCTCTTGTCTCTGGGGTATAGTAAAAACATTCCATTGGGGGTACAAAACATAAGGCTATTATGTTTGCAGAGAATATCTCTGCCTGGTAGGTTAGTCAAAGAAGTGGGACTGATCAAGAAAGAATGTTTATCACTAATAGGTACTATAGAAATTGAACCGGTGTCTGTCATGTGGTGGGTAACTTGTTAATTGGAAATAGCGACTGCGTCTAATGACAAGCCTGGGAGAGGCAAAGAAGGGAATCCAGAAGTTTTAAGGGCTAACGTTGCACCTGTGTAAATAAGGCAAGAGGGGAGTTTTCTATTGAGGAAGACTTCTACATAAGAACCCTTTTAATCTACAGGTATTGAGGTTGTTCATTTCATAGTCTGATCCTTTCAGGATGTCCTAAAACTCAGAATAGGTGTTTATAACAGTTTGGTGGTACCTTTTTGATCCAAACGTCCTGGAACACCATAAGCGGTTTTAGAACAATCTCACTTTCAGTGCCTAGCTGATTGTATGCAAAACAAGAATCCCCTGGCCCGTGCCTTCTTCTAGGCCCATCCCATTTACCTTCCAGTTCTCCCACCTCCCAGACCTCCTCAGCCTCCCTCTTTTGTGGTGCTCACTGCTTTAATCTCCTCAGCCTCCCTCCTTTGTGGTGCTCACTGCTTTAATCACCCACTGCACATTCGCAATATCAATGACATAAATTTTGATTCAGCATTCTTTCATTTTCTCATGTGGCATGGCACAATGGTTTGTGACAGTCACTCACTTTGCTGACTTCTTAGTCTGCCATCTAATACATTTAGGGGCATATTCTTAAGAACGTGTGATAACTACCGCAAATCCAGCTTAACGCAACACTTCACATCGCAGTCCATCGCGGGAAAATAACGCTGTGTCAACGTGGCATTCCCAACACGGCGGTACCATGCGATAGTCACACGATAACGCGTCAAATGAACTCGTTAAAATCAACCCGACGCCGCAAAAATGTGAAACCCCAACGCGAAAATAGTAGCGATGACGCCAATCGCGATACAAAAATCTGTGAAAACCAGCCACAGGCCTGCAATTCCCACGCGTCACGAGGGAAAATGCACTATAAAAGTAGAAAAAAACATACAAACAAAAGCCAAACAAAAGCCAAACAACAGCGAAGCACAATGGAGGCCTCCGGAGCAAGTACAGAGGAAACCAGAACCCCACAAGGCTCCCGGAGGACCAGCCTGGGACCTCGGGGTCAGGGAAGGGCAAGGACAAGAAGAGTAGGAAGAAGCGGTTCAGTCCGCAGGGAAACAGGATCCTGATAACGGAGGTGAGAGAACACCATCAAACACTGTTCGTCACCTCCACTGTGTCACTGGCAACTAAAAATGGAATATGGCAGACCATCGTGGACAAGGTGAATGCAGTCGGAGTGCTGAGGAGGACAATGGACGAGGTCAAGAGGCGCTGGAATGATGTGAAGCGCAAAACCAAGCTGAAACTCGCCAAACAACCGGAAGGCAGCAATGAGGACTGGAGGTGGGAGTCCAGCGCCACAGGAGGAGCTGGACGAGATGGAGGAAATGGTGTCCACAGTCATCAGTGGGGAGACGGTGGCAGGAGTTGGGGGACCGGATACTGCTCAACATGACCGGACACAACAGCAACAGGGTGAGTAACGACCAGGGACTGGGGGGACGGGGGGAGATGGGCACAATGGCACACATGCACAATTAAGCACAGCACATCTGCGGACAAACCATGCCCCAGACCCCCAACTCCCACCAAGAGACCAATGCACACAGGTATGCAACATCTCAGCACCGCATAAGCACAGAAGTCCGAGGCACACCGCATGTAAGGGATAAGGGGCAGCTACATCAGAGCTGCAGGCGACTCCCCCAAAATGCGGCACACGCACATTACATGCAGAGCACATCAACATTGACAACGATGTGGTACAAACCCCAACACGTCCACAACAGAACAGAGGACACAACTGGTGCCGCATGTGCGTAGAAACTAGCCAATCACATTTGGCATTGCAGGGAAATGTCAGTTGACAATGTACAAGTACAAACACACATCCGTGATGTAGTCGGAATGTCCACTGTCCCGCATCAAATAGGCAGCTCCCCCCAAACAGTCACAATGTACATTGTCATGCAGTCTGAATGTAAACATGTACAATGCGTCAACATACATGTGAACACAATGTGAAACTGCATCTCCCCTTCACATTGCAGGGAAATCCAACACCTCCTGCGGAGCAGTCCGAACCTCTCTACTCTGATGACGAAGAGGACCACCACACCTTCGACTCCGATGCCCTCCAACAGCTCGTGGACAGCCTCCGCAGCCCACTTCCAGGAGCAGCGCAATACAAAAGGGGATGATGGACGGAACGTTTGAGCCAATCAAACACTCACCCCCAGTCAACAGATATGGGTTTAATCCATCATCATTCTTTAGCTCACTCCACCACCCCAGTTCAGACATGGCCATATGCAAATCAGTCTGTGGGTCCCTTGCTCACTTTGCCACTGGATTCAAGCAAGCCTGGCTGATGACGGCTGGAATGCCAGAAACCGGTCCTAGGATGCTTGTTTCCGGTTCGGGCTGGACTGTTCCCATGAGGCACAGGGTCAGACTGATTTGCATATGGCCATGTCTGAACTGGGGTGGTGGAGTGAGCTAAAGATGATGATGGATTAAGCCCAGATCAGCTGACTGGGGGTGAGTGTTTGATTGGCTCAAACGTTCAGTCCATCATCCCCTTGTATCACTTCCAGAAGCAGGGCAGCCCAGCTGCCACGAGGAGAACCCACCCCCGCACAGAACACACAGCAGGCAGCACCCACCACCACGGCTGCCTCCTTGGACCCCCACGACGAACACATGGCTTTCCAACATGGTGTGTTTTGGGTTGCCAGGAGAAGCTGGCTGAACAGGTGCAGGTGGGGTTCGACCGCATGGCAGCCAAACTAGACGCCATACGTGGGTGTCTGAGTCCCATCAGGGACCACTCACAGTCCCTAACGGACACCCACAGTCCGCTCCATGCTCTCCAACGGACCATGGCTGACATCGCTAGAGTCCTGACTCTGCGACAAGAACAACTGTCTAGCCAGAGTGCCTCCAGCGATCTCGCCCGGGAGTTGGGACAAACGCGGAGGATCATAGAGAACATGGAGCGGTCGCAGGCGGAAAGAGCGGCTGCCACGGCTGCACACCAGCGAGAGGTAGCTGGGTCCCTCAATGCCCTAAAGACCCTCCTCATGGCATTGCTGCCACAAGGCCTGGCGCTGATGCATGGTGCTGCTACCACCCTATTCACATCTCCGGCCCCTGATGTGTCAGTTCCTCACAGTGCGGCAGACATTCCACCTCCGGCCCCTGAGGTGTCACAGCCACACAGTGCTGGAGACAGAACACCACCACCCACATGTGAGGCACATGCAACAGCAGAGGACGAAGATGAGGATGAATCTGCCTTCGTGGTCAGAAGGACGCAGTAGCATTCATCGCCGCCATGTGGCCTGTTTCTGCTTGATGCTGCCCTCTGCATCATGACCTTCCACTGTCCCCCGATGCACTCTGCGACACTCACCTTGGACCTCAACATGGACTGCCAAATTCTGTTTGGCCACCAATGACACAGCTATCAGACTGCGGACTGAACTCCTCCTCTCCTGATGTACCTGTCATTCCCTGAAGGACTCTGGCTGGCCCTCCACGGGCCAACAATGTAAAGTGGGGTTGGCATGGCCCTGTACTGCTCCAGCTGCAACACTCCACTGAATGTGCAATAAACATTCATATTCACACAGATGTGTCATGTCTATGATCTTTCAAGTGTGGAAGTAAGGATGAATGTAGGGTCAGTGATTCCCCCTTACGTCCATGTTGCTCATGTTGTGGGACTTTTGTCACAGGGTGACAGATTGCCGATGGCGGTCCGGATGGTGCCGACACTACAACAGAGACACATCCATTAGTCACTTCCTTGTCCAGCCCAGGACGGAACCACGCCCAGAGCTCAGGGGTCATTGTTCACACCCTTATGCTGGACTGGCATACACCAGGACAGCCCACTCCACTTACGCACACAGGGGGGGGGGGACAACACCACATGTCCCAGGTCTTCACTGTAGGGATCAGCAGCTCACAGGTCTAGTTGTCAGCATGCCACAGCCACTCCCTCACGGCTGGTGTACACCCACACCACACCCATCCAGCACAGGCGTCACAGAACATGTGACCCTGCCAATAAAGAGGCCTGGCGCACGTGCTGGATGCCATTTCCACTCTCTAACTGGGTGTCTCCGTGTAGTTCTCATGTATGCATGAGGGCCTAGAGGCCCTGCCACCTCACATTGCCCAGTGCCGGGGGTGACATGATGGCGTCCGCACCACGGAACTCAATCATTAAGGGTCCATGGCTAGCGGTGCACAGACTTGGTGGCACCAGATACACTGCGTCAGGCACAGTCACACCCCCACGGGACGGTGTCTTGCGGTGCAGTGAGATAGGGGCACCTAAAGTGCTGAGCGGGTGTGCAGCCTGCGATGATGCACCATCCTGGCGGTCCGCACTGGCAACGATCAGTGTGAGCCCTGCTGGACCGCAGTGTAGGCCTGAGCCAGCGGGCAGTGCGGGCCTCCCACCACGTGGCGTTGCCTCTCGGTTCACAGAGTTAGTGGCACCGCAAGCGCTGAGCGGGTGTGCAGCCTGCGATGATGCCGTGTGCACAGATGTGGTCTCTGCCATTGCGAAATCAAGACCCAGAATCAGGTGTGTGACCTGGTGGCCCGCGGTGAGGGGCTGCATGATGTGGAGGGTGCCATGGTCGCGGGCTCCGGGCTTGGAGATCCCACCGGAACGTGGTGGGCCCTCTTGGAGACACACCGGTGGCGGAAGTTGAGCAGTGAGGCCTGGTTGCGCAGGGGCGGGCAATCACCGCTGGGTGGCGGGAGGTGCTGGGGTGCAGCAGCCTGTGTGCGCAGGGGCGGGCAAGCGATGATGGCGTGTGCAACTGTATGGACTCTGCCATTCATGTCTCTGGACACTGTTTCAGATCCGGGACCTGGGGGACTGCAGGGTAGACCGGCCACGTGGTTGGAGACACACCGGTGGCAGCAGGTGAGCAGTGAGGCCTAGGTCCGCAGAGTCGGCACTCTCTCACCCTCTCTTTCTCTCTCCCTCTCTCCCTCTCTCTCTCTCTCTTTCTCTCTCCCTCTCTCTCTCTCTCTCTCTCTCTCTTTCTCTCTCCCTCTCTCCCTCTCTCTCTCTTTCGCTCTCTCTCTGTACTTTGATGGGCGCATGGCACACCTTCTTATCCAGATTTCTGTTTTGCAGGCTGTGACTTACAGAATGTCCTGAGAAGACCCGCCAAGCCTCTTCAGAATTGTTGTTTTTGGTTTATTCTGTGATAAACGTATTATTTGGATATTATGATATGAATGTATGATTTCCCTTTTTCTGACCACACATGTATGTTAGGTGTTGTGATTGTGCGACTTCTGGCGATTTGTTTGGTTCATGATTTCGTGGAGTTGATGTGTGCAATATCTTTGTCCAAAGGGGGGGGGGTGTGGGGGGTGCCCGGGGTGGTGGCGGTGGGTGTTGTTGGCCTATTGGGGCTCCGGGCTGCATGATCAGTTGCTCCAGGGCATCTGTTGTTCTTCATGTGTGGCTTTGGGCTGTGCTCCCTTGTCTGGTGCCGGTTGTCTTCCGACTGTACACCAGGTAAGAGCAGGTGTTAATTTCCTGCTGCTAACGCGCCTTATCGCATGTTTTGTGATCTTATCGCCGATGTGGCTGGTCGTTGAGAATGTTGTGGAGTGGTGTTGTCGCGGATTTTTGCACGGGAACGCCTACTCTGCATATCATTAGCGTTAGTTGCCGGGGTCATCTGTGGCGATGTTTTTTGCGACTGCTTTCACAGGTAAACTGGTGTTATGGGCTGTTAGCGCCAGCTTGTGAATGGGGCGATGAATTTATCGCGACTTTGGCTGCGATAAAGTGCCGATAACTCGGCGATAGATCCTTGAGAATATGCCCCTTAGTGGTCAATTGATTCTTAACATTTGGTAACAATCCATGCACAAAAGCAGCACCTACAGCTTCCTGAGTCATTTCCATCATACAGGCTATGCCCGATTACCTTTCAAACATATCCTTAAGTCTGTCTAATTAATTGGCCACAGCTTCACATTTCTGCTTACAAATGAAAATTTTAGTCCAGTCATTCTTTACAGGGTATATATCTGGGATTGCATTCAACAATGCATGTTTGCTGCAGTTATCTCTCCTTCTTTTACATGGTCCACTCTCAATCATGGTGCTTTCTCCACCAACACTACTCTCTCACTTCACTTGGCACTATCAATCACAACAGTTGATTGACATCTGGCCAGTTGGGTCTGTACTACACTTCGAACACACCTTGTAATTCTTCTAAAAAAGAGTTGAGTTTATTTTAATATTGGGGAATTGTTTCTTTATGCTCATGCAGCCAATGTGGGTCTAGGGTATGTGGACTACAACTCTACCAATGGCCACTGCGTAGTCACTCAAATGGACAAGGTTGGAGAAGGATGGACTTTCATCATTAGTGTCACTTCAATTGGGAGAAGGGAGAGGTCATCAAGACCACTGTCTGGTAGAGTGCCTTAATCTTTTGAGTGATTATAGGATTTCCCTCTTGCCAGTCCCTACATCCCAGGGAAGGATACATGCGTGATCTAGACTGATCCACAGAAATGAAATCAGCTTCTGACCTAGTCTCTTTATTGATAGCCACTGTGCAGCACTTGCTTGTGTATTTCCTCAAAGTGCTAGTGCCACTGGTGGTCCTGGAGGCCCTGCTCCATTTCTGGGTGTAGCTCCAACTGCATCCCCGGCCTCATCAAGTTGGCATGGCAAATATATCCAACAAATCCTCCTCCCTTGTATTCTAGATCTCTTTCTTTGCTTGCAGTTCAGTGATCTATGGAAACAGGAAGGGAGGAGGTGGAGCAGTTAGAGCACAAGTCCTAGCCCTATCCGCAAGGTGGCTAATTTGGTATTCCAACTTCTCCTGAATACCTTTCATACTGCAGATGTGGGATTCACGCTTGTGCTTGCGCACTTCCTCATACCACTGGATGAAGAACGACCACCGTTTGGCATCTATTTTCTTCTAAGGGGCTTTCAGCCTTTTCTATGTCAAAGGTACCATACTCCAGAAAGGAATTTGTCCGTACGCATTAGTGAGTACCACCCAATCCTTCAGGCATTTGCGTATGCGTTAACTATAATGTTGGCACAGGAGTGCCTTTCAATGGGAGTGTCCGGCCTCCCTTGCAACTCATTATAGTACAATCATACTTCGGTAGAAGGAAATATAAGATCTGCAGGCCTTCTGTTCACAGCTCATCCCGTGGAGAGAGGTAGGAGAAGAAAGTTAACCCAGGACAGGATGATATCAGTTATAATTTCCTCTAACTGATCTTGTGGAGGGGGGAAGGAAAGGTGTCAGGCCCTTACACTCAAAGATTCCATTGCATTCAACAAATCTTCAGTCTACACCCAGAAAGGCTAGTGAAAGTGGTGGTCTGCTAGATCAGAGGGTCTCTTTCTCTCACACATTCCTCCTTAAAACTCCTGTGCTCTGGGTCTTAGTGTTACTTCACAAGTTCTAGAGCCTTCTTGCTCTTTATCATCGGGTCACACTCATCCTCTTTTTCCCTTCTTCTGCACTCCTCCCAGTCCTATCTATCCAACCATTTTTCCCGTCTTCTCCTACCCTGTTGATAATAGTGCCCTTTTGACAATACATTAGCCACAAACAATGTAAGCCAGGCGAGCAAGCAATAAATAAATGGTAAATGCTGTTAAACCTTTACCTAAAGTTTCTGTTCATTCTATACTTGTATTTGAGCCAATTATCTGTACTGACGTTGGGCTGTTCTCTGCCCCATTGTCCCTGGAGAAACTTCTCTTTTACCTATGGCACTGAGGTATTCGTATGAAGTATGGTCCAGTACTCCCCTGCTTCTTTTCGTGAAGGCTGCTCCCACCGCCACAATGTCCCATCTATTAAAAATAAATCACAACATGCCTGATGCCTAATGTCTATCTAGCATTTAATGCAAAATAGAAGGTAGCAAAGTAAAAGTTTATAGGCAATTGCAATGTGAACTGACCAGGGCTCTCACTAGAAAACAGTCAGTTGTAGTTAAAAGCTAGAAACATGCAAAAGACTCAGTATATATATATACATATATACACACACACACACACACATAAAGAGAGAGAGAGTGGGTGGGTGGGATATAGAGAACAGGTTGTAGGGTAAAAAAGGAGGTAGAGTTAGAGAGGTAAGGTGGATGTATTAAAAGGTGGAGAGGTATGGTGGAGAGGTCGAGTTGAAATAGAGAAAGAGGTGCAGAGAGAGAGAGAGATCTGGGCGTGAGAAGGAGAGAAGGTAATGAGGGAGAAAAAGGTAGGGGATGAAAAATGTAGGTGAGAAAGGTGTAAGGTCGTGAGAGAGGTAACATAGAAGGAACAGAGACAGAAAGAGTGTGAGAAAGGAGGTGTGAGGTAGCAACAAATTGTGAGGTTAGATTGTGAGAGAGAGCAAGGTGGTGTAGGGAGAAATGAGGAAATGAGAGATGGGAGTTAGAGAGAGAAATTAAGTAGACGGAGAGGTGAGGTAGAGAGTACGGAGGTAGTGAGTGGTGAGGTGAAGAGGGAGGAGAGACAGAAAGATTTTTTTTGGTTAACCCCTACCAACTCCCTAAGAAGGCAAGGATTAAGTTTGGACAAGCCATGCAAGCACAATGAGCAAATGCAAAAAAGATTTTGTTTATGTACACCATTATAAAATAACAAGGGTCCCCAAAGGTAGGGGCCCTGGGCAAATGCCCATTTTACCCATATTTTAAAATGTCTCTGGTCATGAGGGATGTAATATGTGAGGTCACAAGCAGTGCATGATAGGGGCACAAATTATAGTTAGCTCATTAAACTAGCGCAATTCAAGGTTTTGTTTTTTAACGTTAACGTGTGTCTCATTCCAGTACCTAACTATAACATAAATATAACCCTTGTTTTTTTTTCAATAAATGTCATTTTTTTAATCATATTCTTGTCCGTTTTTGAGTAAAAGGACACATTAGAAAGTTGCCACTTTGATGCCCAAGTTTTACAGTGGCCATCTACAGTTGCTGGCCGCGAGAAAGCCTTCTTCCCTTCTGGGGCGATGTGAAAGTGTCTCTCAGGAAAGGACACAATAGAGGCCTGCCATTGGAAGAGGTGTTACCTCTCCCTTGAAGGAAGCCACACAGGGTGTGACCACAAAAGGTGAGTTTCAAAGGGGAAGCCGCCTTTAAAGGGCAAATGGTAGACACCCACGAGAGGGACTGTTCTTTTGTTCTGGTAGATGGGGAAATGGGTGCTAAACCCTTTTTTTCATAGGCGTGTTGCCCTCAGGAAGGCACACCTCTAGGGAGGGCTAACTAGCTCCACACAAAAGGAAAGAGGTTCTGCCATCTTAGGAGTGGGCAGAATGTTGTACTCTGGGATAGCTAGATGCCACACTTTGCAGGAAGTCGTCCTCAGGCGGGAGTGCACCTGGTAGCCAATTGGCCAGTAGTCTCCACAACCCCTGAGGGCAAGTTGTGTGCATAAAAGTGGCACCCCTCGCACCCAGACCTCAGATTATGCCAGCACTGGGGAGGGGGCTGAAGAAGGACTGCCCTGCAGTTACTTGAACCTGACAAAGAGAGGCTGCACGAAACACTGAACTGCACCTGCTGCTCCTGGGCTAGCAAAGAGAGAACTGTGCTTGTGGTGCCCTACTCGAGGAAACTCTTCTTGAGCCCCAGACTGAAGAGGTGAACACCAACCATCAGTTGGCTGACTTCCTGTTACAGCTCCAGGGCCACAAAAGCTGGCAATGTTGGGAGCCACAGTTGCTTGTTCGCTACTGACTGCCGAAGCGCAGCCCGGGACACGGAACCCTGTCACTCAAAAATTGCACCCAGTCTGCTGTACCTGGGAGAGTCATCAAAGTGTAGTTTGGTCTTCCATGGCAGACACTAGCCGCAGTTAAGGGGAACTGCTGGTTTCACTGTGACAGGAGGCTAGTAGACCAGTGGCAAATGGTTTTTGGCTGGACTTCACCAGGACTTCAAGGTACATTGACCTCTGTGGCCACAGTCACACCGCCGTGTATGTGGACTGAGGGGTGACCCCAGAAACACCCCCGCTGACTGAATCAGCATTCACAGCATCCTTTAGCATCTTCAGCAACCTCTATTCCTTACATCTGGAACACTCCATTGATGCCTAGCAGTTAAAGCAGTCTCCAGTCAGTCACTGGACTGGAGTCTGCTTTAAATGCAAGGTACCTGTCTTGCTAAGCCTTACTTTCACCTTTGACTTGCTCCCTACCTGAGTTGGTCACCAAAAGCGGGCTGGAGTACCTGAACACAACTTTATAAATAGTTTTTCAAAGTTTTCAAAGTTCCCGCTAACCACAGTAATTGCCAATGCCTGTTTATATGTTGAGTGAAAAGCAGTGATATATATCATTTGCTCAATAATTTATATCTATGGAACCCTTGTGTGGATTTTGTTGGCTTTGGTGACTGAATATTCATAAAAGTAAGATCTATTTTTATAAATTGGTCTTCGATTTCCTTTGTGCAATGTTTATTTCTTATTCAATTGTTTTGGTACATCTAAATGTTTTGCACGTGTTCCTTTACTAAAGACTGACTGCTCGAAGCCACAGCTACCAAGCATTCAGCTAAGGTTTTAGAAACTAGCCTGACTGGAACCAAGAAAGGTTTGTGAGTTTATTACATGGTAAGGCTGCCCAACCACACCATATAATAAACCACATTGGTGCTTAGAGGCGGGCTCCATATTTTGTCTTTAGTAGTACTGTACAGTTAATAAGTATGAGTCCCCCAAACATCCGCCAAGCCGACACCTAGAAGAAAGTTCTTGCAATTTCCAAACAAGTTGGAAGTTCTGGAGTCTCCTCAGTGCTACTTCCAAGAGTTTGCAAACTTTTAAAAAGTTTTAAAAAGTTTAAAAGGTTTGTGAAAAGTTTTGCAAAAGTTTTGCAAATTTCCCAAAGGTCATAAAAAGGGCTAGGGAACATGGAGATTGATTTGGCCAGTATGCCCACCTTGAAATTAAACGAAATGAGGGCCCTATGCAAAGATCAGAAGATTAGGGAGGATGACTCAGCTAAAAATGAGAACCTAGAGAAAGCCCTCAGGGCTTGGAAAGAAGCCCACCAAGACCAAGCACTGTTGGAAACGGAGATTACCCCCGTCAGTGGGGAAATGAAGAGGATTTGAGGGACAACGACAGCCTGATCCCCCTGTCCAACAGAGGTGCCCCTCTACGTCTGACAGCGAGAGAAGCTCAATTTTAGAGAGGGGTCAAGGAACCCTGAGGCCCATATGAGTCTCCTAGAGAATAAAGAGAGGAGAGCAGACTGGCCTTGGAGGAAAAAAGGCTGGTCCTGGAAAAAGAAGGATCCACCTGGGCATGAGGCCCAAGGAGAATGGTGGCAGAAAAGACTTTGCTGTAACTGCAGGGGGTGCCTATGATTCTAATATTGTGTTTAAATATGTTGAGGGAGATGACATAGATAAGTGGCTGGCATCCTACCAGAGAGCTCTAAGGATGAGGGAGATGGGTGCCCAACACTGGGGGTCCTTGTTATGGGAGTTAGTTCAAGCGGTGGGGAGAGATAGGTTCCTGACACTAGAAGATGAGGTGGCAGTCTTACAGACACATGAAGGCAACACAGATTGAGCTATTTGGTGTAACCCCAGAAGAGTACAGACAGAAGTTTAGGACTACACACAAGGGGACAACACAGACATGGGTGGGCTTTGTGGATGCTTCAGTAAAGTCACTGGAAGGCTGGATTCTGGGTAACAAGGTGGATATCTATGAGTGGCTCTACAATTTGATGATAAAAGAGTGCATACTTACAAATGGTTCCTCAGAGAAGTTACACCAGCATCTAGAGGACTCAAAGCTATCTAGCGCCAGAGAGAGATGGGAAAGGTAGCAGATGAGTGGGTGTGTGCAAGCGTCCGCAAGAAGTTGCAGGAGGGTGATCCCAAGAAGGGAGGCAAGGCCCACAGAAGGAAAAGGAGGGGAGTAGTAAGCTTACAAAAGAATTTCCCTCAGAGTGCCAGAACCCTAAGGAGAGAGTCAAGACCCAACCCACATCTAGCAAGCAGAGTAGTGGGGACCCAGGATTAAAGAAAGTCTCGGAGAAAATGTTGTGTTTTGACTATCAGTAGGTAGGACACCACATGGGTGATGCAGCATGCCCAATGAGGAAGGTTACCACTAGAATAGCCACTGTAGCCTTAAAAGAGGATTCCTCAGATGAGGAGGTCCTAGTTAATTTCAGTTGGGAGGTGGGGCCAGATAGTAAGCTGGTGATACCTGAGTGTGGTAGTAGACAATTCCACCAGGCCACTATTAATGGGGTCCCGACCACTGCTCTGGGTGATACAGGTGCCAGTCACACCACAGGCTGGCTTCCCCAGACCAGTATTTGCTAGGTGAAGTTGTAAGGGGAAGGACAGCCTGGGCAGACCATTGCCTATCCTGTGGCTTTGATATCCCTAGAGAGGGAGGGTACACTTACCCCGAGCAGGGAGATGGTCAGTCCTGATCTACCTCTAGATTGTATCCTAGGCAATGAGCTCCCTGAAGTAGCAAAGAACCTGTAGGGTCGGCTGCCCAGGCTGCTAAACAGCCCAAAGATACTGGGGGTACTATCCTGAAGTGGAGGAGACAGAGGCCCCAGAGAAGAGGTAAAGAAAGGAAGAGGAGACCACTCACAGGGAGGTGACTCGAGAGACAGGGGCAACCAACTTAGGCTGACCCTCTCTGGCCCTAGATTGGCACTGGTGAGGCCACCACTGTCCTAGAGAGAGACTGTGAGTCAGCCCTAGAAGTCCTAGATTGTCAGTCAACTGTTCAGCCTCATTGTATCAACCCTGAGAGAGGACAGATTGAGGAGTGGAAAGAGGGTGTCTTCGACTTGAGGTGGTGACCCCCTACTCAGAGGAGCCAAAGAAGTTAACAGAACCCAAAGAGCTGCTGAGTTACCATCCCCACGGTTGGAAGTGAGGCCCACAACTAACTCTAAGGTAGCATATCCACATGTCAGTGGAGAGCTAGGGTCGTGATTCTGGGCACTGAGAGCTGTCAGTGGCCTCTGCTGGTTCCGTGCCTGTGGGGCAGCACTAATTCTGTCATGGGGGTTAGGCCCTGTGCTGGAAAGCAAGATGGGCCCACTGACCTTGTTGGTCCTGGTGGGGCTACTCAAGTGTTGGGTGACTTCAATGGGTAGGTTAGGTGTTGCCTTAGATAAGGTAGGGGTAGTGAGGCCAGTCCCAAGTAAACGCCAGAGAGAATAAACAGAGAAACAGTCTTGTCAAGGCCCAAATTAGGTTGGAGCCTGTCAGTTTAGAGGTGGATCAACTCCCCATAGGGATTGATCCTAGAAGAAGGATGTGTGGTGGAATAGGCCCTGAAAAGGCCAGCCAGTTTTCCCATCATTCCAGCTGAATAGTAAAAGAGAACTACCAAGAGCATGGTGGATTCTCCTGGATTTATTAGCTGGGGGAGGGTGAAGAAATACCTTTTTGCATGTTCGCCCCTACGTTTTGCCCCACCTTCTGACACTACTCTACAGTACTGAAGTCTGAGGCCCTCTCTACACCTGAGGCTTCATCAAGTGGGGCAGCAGCCCAACAGAAAGCATTGCCCCTGCTATGCAATAATTGGGTACTGAAAGTCCACAGATATACCCTCAACAGTGTTCACTGAGCACACCTAGGATAACACACGCTATGACTTGATATTAAAACATGATACTTTCAATTTAACGTCATACAGTCCCATCAAAATAAGGCAACAAACTCTTTATAGCTGGAGTAGAGCTCCAAACACCAGAAGCAGAGAGGCACACTTCCCATAAGAAGAGAAATCTAGACTAATACTACATAATACGTCAAGCATAGGAAAGTGAGAAAAGATTTATAAGCTTGTGGAAAACACATGTACAGCGATAAACCAAAACGTAGTGCCTCACAGTACTACTTAGGAACTGCATTCTAATAAAATATCTAATTTCAGTATAGAACCCTGAGCATCCGTCATTAATGACTAAGTACAGGGTCAGAATTCACAGACTAGACTTGAAAAAGGGAGATAGACTTGTTAAGTAGTGACATTCTGGATTTTCAACAATGTGACCGGAGTCTGATGGAAAACGAAATACACTTAGTCCCAAACTGCCACAGGTATGAGGAGTTCATCCCCTTGAAACAGTAAGAATTTGTAAATCTTTGGCAAAACTTATAAACTTTTATGACATGTCAATAGTGCATTATTGTATGACTACAAGCATGGCATCTTTTAGGGGTCGCCAGGGGTCTCACATGCAACCCCTGGCACCGCCTTTGCGACCACTGGCCTCAGAGATCGCAAAGTGTTACAGCAAACAAATGATGGACGGAATGCTGACAATGCAAACATTCTCCCCCAGTCAAGAGATCTGGGTTAAATCCATTGTTCTTTTGCCCACTACGCCACCCCAGTTTGGACCCAGCCATATGCAAATCAGTCTTGACCCTGTGCCCCATGGAAACAGTCCAGACCGAACTGCCAGGCCAGGTCCTCCCTGGACCGGTTTCAGGGTATGTCACCCTTCTTCAGCCAGGCTAGCTTGAATCCAGTGGCGCAGTGAGCAAGGGACCCACGTCTGGGCATACCCATCCCACTTAGGGCAAAAAGTGTTACAGCAAACAAATGATGGACGGAATGCTGACAATGCAAACATTGTCCCCGAGTCAAAAGATCTGGGTTAAATCTATTGTTCTTTTGCCCACTACGCCACCCCAGTTTGGACCCAGCTATATGCAAATCAGTCTTGACCCTGTGCCCCATGGGAACAGTCCAGACCAAACTGCCAGCCCAGGTCCTCACTGGACCGGAATCAAGCATCCTGAGACCGGTTTCAGGGTATGTCACCCTTCTTCAGCCAGGCTAGCTTGAATCCAGTGGCACAGTGACAAGGGACCCACGTCTGGGCATATCCCATCCCACTTAGGGCGAAAAGTGTTACAGCAAACAAATGATGGACAGAATGCTGACAATGCAAACATTCTCCCCCAGTCAAAAGATCTGGGTCAAATCCATCGTTCTTTGCCAACTACGCCACCCCAGTTTGGACCCAGCCATATGCAAATCAGTCTTGACCCTGTGCCCCATGGGAACAGTCCAGACCGAACTGCCAGGCCAGGTTCTCCCTGGACCGGAAACAAGCATCCTGGGACTGGTTTCAGGGTATGTCACCCTTCTTCAGCCAGGCTAGCTTGAATCCAGTGGCTCAGTGAGCAAGGGACCCACGTCTGGGCATACCCATCCCACTTAGGGCGAAAAGTGTTACAGCAAACAAATGATGGACGGAATGCTGACAATGCAAACATTATCCCCCAGTCAAAAGATCTGGGTTAAATCCATTGTTCTTTTGCCCACTACGCCACCCCAGTTTGGACCCATGGGAATAGTCCAGACCGAACTGCCAGGCCAGGTCCTCCCTGGACCGGAAACATCACACTTTTCGCCCTAAGTGGGATGGGTATGCCCAGACGTGGGTCCCTTGCTCACTGTGCCACCGGATTCAAGCTAGCCTGGCTGAAGAAGGGTGACATACCCTGAAACCGGTCCCAGGATGCTTGTTTCCGGTCCAGGGAGGACCTGGCCTGGCAGTTCGGTCTGGACTGTTCCCATGGGGCACAGGGTCAAGACTGATTTGCATATGGCTGGATCCAAACTGGGGTGGCGTAGTGGGCAAAAGAACGATGGATTTAACCCAGATCTTTTGACTGGGGGAGAATGTTTGCATTGTCAGCATTCTGTCCATCATTTGTTTGCTGTAACACTTTTCGCCCTAAGTGGGATGGGTATGCCCAGACGTGGGTCCCTTGCTCACTGTGCCACTGGATTCAAGCTAGCCTGGCTGAGGAAGGGTGACATACCCTGAAACCGGTCCCAGGATGCTTGTTTCCGGTCCAGGGAGGACCTGGCCTAGAAGTTCGGTCTGGACTGTTCCCATGGGGCACAGGGTCAAGACTGATTTGCATATGGCTGGGTCCAAACTGGGGTGGCGTAGTGGGCAAAAGAACAATGGATTTAACCCAGATCTTTTGACTGGGAGAGAATGTTTGCATTGTCAGCATTCCGTCCATAATTTGTTTGCTGTAACACTTTTTTGCCCTAAGTGGGATGGGTATGCCCAGACATGGGTCCCTTGTTCACTGTGCCACTGGATTCAAGCTAGCCTGGCTGAAGAAGGGTGACATACCCTGAAACCGGTCCCAGAATGCTTGTTTCCGGTCCAGTGAGGACCTGGCCTGGCAGTTCGGTCTGGACTGTTCCCATGGGGCACAGGGTCAAGACTGATTTGCATATGGCTGGGTCCAAACTGGGGTGGCGTAGTGGGCAAAAGAACGATGGATTTAACCCAGATCTTTTGACTGGGGAGAATGTTTGCATTGTCAGCATTCCGTCCATCATTTGTTTGCTGTAACACTTTTCGCCCTAAGTGGGATGGGTATGCCCAGACGTGGGTCCCTTGCTCACTGTGCCACTGGATTTAAGCTAGCCTGGCTGAAGAAGGGTGACATACCCTGAAACCGGTCCCAGGATGCTTGTTTCCGGTCCAGGGAGGACCTGGCCTGGCAGTTCGGTCTGGACTGTTCCCATGGGGCACTGGGTCAAGACTGATTTGCATATGGCTGGGTCCAAACTGGGGTGGCGTAGTGGGCAAAAGAACGATGGATTTAACCCAGATCTTTTGACTGGGGGAGAAGCGTTTGCATTGTCAGCATTCCGTCCATCATTTGTTTGCTGTAACACTTTTCGCCCTAAGTGGGATGGGTATGCCCAGACGTGGGTCCCTTGCTCACTGTGCCACTGGATTCAAGCTAGCCTGGCTGAAAAAGGGTGACATACCCTGAAACCGGTCCCAGGATGCTTGTTTCCGGTCCAGTGAGGACCTAGCCTGGCAGTTCGGTCTGGACTGTTCCCATGGGGCACAGGGTCAAGACTGATTTGCATATGGCTGGGTCCAAACTGGGGTGGCGTAGTGGGCAAAAGAACGATGGATTTAACCCAGATCTTTTGACTGGGGGAGAATGTTTGCATTGTCAGCATTCCGTCCATCATTTGTTTGCTGTAACACTTTTCGCCCTAAGTGGGATGGGTATGCCCAGACGTGGGTCCCTTGCTCACTGTGCCACTGGATTCAAGCTAGCCTGGCTGAAGAAGGGTGACATACCCTGAAACCGGTCCCAGGATGCTTGTTTCCGGTCCAGGGAGGACCTGGCCTGGCAGTTCGGTCTGGACTGTTCCCATGGGGCACAGGGTCAAGACTGATTTGCATATGGCTGGGTCCAAACTGGGGTGGCGTAGTGGGCAAAAGAACGATGGATTTAACCCAGATCTTTTGACTGGGGAGAACGTTTGCATTGTCAGCATTCCGTCCATCATTTGTTTGCTGTAACACTTTTCGCCCTAAGTGGGATGGGTATGCCCAGACGTGGGTCCCTTGCTCACTGTGCCACTGGATTCAAGCTAGCCTGGCTGAAGAAGGGTGACATACCCTGAAACCGGTCCCAGGATGCTTGTTTCCGGTCCAGGGAGGACCTGGCCTGGCCATTCGGTCTGGACTGTTCCCATGGGGCACAGGGTCAAGACTGATTTGCATATGGCTGGGTCCAAACTGGGGTGGCGTAGTGGGCAAAAGAACGATGGATTTAACCCAGATCTTTTGACTGGGGGAGAACGTTTGCATTGTCAGCATTCCGTCCATCATTTGTTTGCTGTAACACTTTTCGCCCTAAGTGGGATGGGTATGCCCAGACGTGGGTCCCTTGCTCACTGTGCCACTGGATTCAAGCTAGCCTGGCTGAAGAAGGGTGACATACCCTGAAACCGGTCCCAGGATGCTTGTTTCCGGTCCAGGGAGGACCTGGCCTGGCAGTTCGGTCTGGACTGTTCCCATGGGGCACAGGGTCAAGACTGATTTGCATATGGCTGGGTCCAAACTGGGGTGGCGTAGTGGGCAAAAGAACGATGGATTTAACCCAGATCTTTTGACTGGGGAGAACGTTTGCATTGTCAGCATTCCGTCCATCATTTGTTTGCTGTAAAACTTTTCGCCCTAAGTGGGATGGGTATGCCCAGACGTGGGTCCCTTGCTCACTGTGCCACTGGATTCAAGCTAGCCTGGCTGAAGAAGGGTGACATACCCTGAAACCGGTCCCAGGATGCTTGTTTCCGGTCCAGGGAGGACCTGGCCTGGCAGTTCGGTCTGGACTGTTCCCATGGGGCACAGGGTCAAGACTGATTTGCATATGGCTGGGTCCAAACTGGGGTGGACGTAGTGGGCAAAAGAACGATGGATTTAACCCAGATCTTTTGACTGGGGGAGAACGTTTGCATTGTCAGCATTCCGTCCATCATTTGTTTGCTGTAACACTTTTCGCCCTAAGTGGGATGGGTATGCCCAGACGTGGGTCCCTTGCTCACTGTGCCACTGGATTCAAGCTAGCCTGGCTGAAAAGGGGTGACATACCCTGAAACCGGTCCCAGGATGCTTGTTTCCGGTCCAGTGAGGACCTAGCCTGGCAGTTCGGTCTGGACTGTTCCCATGGGGCACAGGGTCAAGACTGATTTGCATATGGCTGGGTCCAAACTGGAGTGGCGTAGTGGGCAAAAGAACGATGGATGTTAACCCAGATCTTTTGACTGGGGGAGAATGTTTGCATTGTCAGCATTCCGTCCATCATTTGTTTGCTGTAACACTTTTCGCCCTAAGTGGGATGGGTATGCCCAGACGTGGGTCCCTTGCTCACTGTGCCACTGGATTCAAGCTAGCCTGGCTGAAGAAGGGTGACATACCCTGAAACCGGTCCCAGGATGCTTGTTTCCGGTCCAGGGAGGACCTGGCCTGGCAGTTCGGTCTGGACTGTTCCCATGGGGCACAGGGTCAAGACTGATTTGCATATGGCTGGGTCCAAACTGGGGTGGCGTAGTGGGCAAAAGAACGATGGATTTAACCCAGATCTTTTGACTGGGGGAGAACGTTTGCATTGTCAGCATTCCGTCCATCATTTGTTTGCTGTAACACTTTTCGCCCTAAGTGGGATGGGTATGCCCAGACGTGGGTCCCTTGCTCACTGTGCCACTGGATTCAAGCTAGCCTGGCTGAAGAAGGGTGACATACCCTGAAACCGGTCCCAGGATGCTTGTTTCCGGTCCAGGGAGGACCTGGCCTGGCCATTCGGTCTGGACTGTTCCCATGGGGCACAGGGTCAAGACTGATTTGCATATGGCTGGGTCCAAACTGGGGTGGCGTAGTGGGCAAAAGAACGATGGATTTAACCCAGATCTTTTGACTGGGGGAGAACGTTTGCATTGTCAGCATTCCGTCCATCATTTGTTTGCTGTAACACTTTTCGCCCTAAGTGGGATGGGTATGCCCAGACGTGGGTCCCTTGCTCACTGTGCCACTGGATTCAAGCTAGCCTGGCTGAAGAAGGGTGACATACCCTGAAACCGGTCCCAGGATGCTTGTTTCCGGTCCAGGGAGGACCTGGCCTGGCAGTTCGGTCTGGACTGTTCCCATGGGGCACAGGGTCAAGACTGATTTGCATATGGCTGGGTCCAAACTGGGGTGGCGTAGTGGGCAAAAGAACGATGGATTTAACCCAGATCTTTTGACTGGGGGAGAACGTTTGCATTGTCAGCATTCCGTCCATCATTTGTTTGCTGTAAAACTTTTCGCCCTAAGTGGGATGGGTATGCCCAGACGTGGGTCCCTTGCTCACTGTGCCACTGGATTCAAGCTAGCCTGGCTGAAGAAGGGTGACATACCCTGAAACCGGTCCCAGGATGCTTGTTTCCGGTCCAGGGAGGACCTGGCCTGGCAGTTCGGTCTGGACTGTTCCCATGGGGCACAGGGTCAAGACTGATTTGCATATGGCTGGGTCCAAACTGGGGTGGCGTAGTGGGCAAAAGAACAATGGATTTAACCCAGATCTTTTGACTGGGGGAGAATGTTTGCATTGTCAGCATTCCGTCCATCATTTGTTTGCTGTAACACTCAGAGATCACAAAGGCATTGGCCGAAACAGGAGGTAAATGGGGCTGGGAATTGGCTCATTTAGTTTATGTTGCTCGATAAAAACTGAGGGGCATATTAGCAAGAAGAGGCGATAATCATCGCTAACCCTGCTTAGCGTGATTTTTTTTATCGCCGGCTATCGCTGGAATATATTGCCACGCTAACGCTGTATTAGCAACGATTAGCGCTATGGCGATGAATATTCCAGCGATAGCGGGGAAATGGGCCAACATCGCTGAAAAACCAGCGATGTTGCATGGAGAAGGGTGAACACCTTGCTGATACGACCCTGTGGTCGTATCAGCATAATCCACCCCCCATGTTAGGTATGGCTAACACCTGCTAATTGCAGGTGTTAAATAAATGGCGATGACCCCGGTTAGCGCGACTTTTCACGTCGCTAACTGGGGCCATGGCCACCTTGCTAATAGGCGATAGCCCTGTTAGCGAGTGTTTCCCAGGTTTGTTCGTCGGGAACGCCCACTTTGCATGTCATTAGCGATAAATATCGCTGACATGCAAAGCGGTAAACAAACGGGCGCTAATGCCCGCAAACTGTTGCTAACTGCTGTTAGAGACAGTTTGCTGATAGGGCGATATAAATATCGCCGCTTTAGCGGCAAAAAGTGCCGCTAAAGCGGCGATAGTGCCCTTGCTAATATGCCCCTGAGACCTTTTAAAGCACTCAAGCTTGTATCCCACTTCAGAATGTTTTTCTTTGCAAACAGATAACATTCTGAAGTGTGTGCCTCTCCAATGAATTACAATGTTGCTTTTGTGCAGGCTGATTAACAAAATTCCTATTTCATTTGTTCCAAAAGCAGCAGAGTTCTCTGCTGCTGCTGAACTTTGCATGTGCCTTTTCAAAGCCTCTCCCTCCAGGAGAGGAGAGAAGACCAAATCCTAGGGGGTGATCTGGTAGGGTATATCTGCTTCGCAAGGACATGAAGTCAGCCATTTGCATGACCGCCTCTGGTCTTCTGCTGCACATGTAATACCTATTTAGTGTGTGTTGAAATAATGGTTCTGCCTTTTGTTTGAGGCTATTGGAAGAACTGAAGGCTGTGTTCTGGGCACTGGGTTTTGTGTTTGGCCCTTGGCTGACCTGGGCATTTTGAGCTGTGCCTTGGTATGTGGGGATGTGTCCATGCTGGCGGGTTCTCGGTAGATAACTGCTGCAAACCTGACATGTCAAGGCAGCACTACTGGCATATAAGGGTGCACTGATAGCATATCATGGCATACCTCAGGATATATGTATGGTAGAAAAGTAGATTTGTATCTGCTTTTGAAACCTAAACTGTTGTGTTAATTTATTAATCTTGCACTTATTGCTCAATATTTCATTTATTGTTTTTTTGACTTCAGCTTCATTACTATCTTAATGCCATTATGTCAAAGGTCATGGGGTGATACTTTCTATAAAATCATCAGGGTCAAAATGTTATGTGATGCCATCAGCAGCTCAAAGTTTGGATGCTGTCAGTTCTGCTACCGCTCACATTTTGGTGAATCGACATCCATGAATATAAGTGGATAACTATTATCTTGCTGTAATCTGGTACACCAGGTGTTATGTTGTGTTAAAAATATTTATAGAGCGCACAACCAGATTCTCAAAACAAAAAACGGGGACAGTTCGTAGACATAGAAGTAGGACTACAGTTTGCAGTAACGGTCGACATAAAAGTAGGACTATTTGACAGTTATCATAGACATGGAAAGGGACTAAAATGACAGCCGCCTCCACAGACACAGATGAAGAATTACAGACAAATCATATGTGTGACACAGACTTAGCCGAGAAGCGTCGAGGTTTCAGTGACCGTCACCCGGGTGACCCGCTAATTGCACGGTGTGATATGCTTACTTGGTGACACTCATGGCTCCCTGTGGATTGCAAAGTATGACTCACTGCACAGCCTGGACAACACGGCCTGGAGGCGCGGATTGAGCAGCAAACCCAAATTGCCGGGGCACGCAGTGGCTCGCGGCCTGAGCCTACCAGTCCCTGCAGCCTGGCCAGCCTTGGCAGAGTGTGTTACAGCCCAAGCAAGTTTAAGTTTTAAGCCTGGATGCCAATGGCAGCGCGCGATCAGGCAGCTGCAGCGCCTGCGGTGTTATTCAAAACGGTGAAATGTGTTGCAAGACTGGCGCTGCGTGAAGTTGTTGAGGCCTCTCTGACATAGGTTCCCTGTTGGGCCGGGTCACTCACATGACGTCAGAGAGTGGCCCCGAGTCCTGATGTTCTCCTGACTTTAGTTTGCTGGGAAGGAGGGGGGCATCGCAAAGGCTGGCAATCTTTATGTTGATTTTTCTGCTGGCCCATCCAACAACAGTAGCCACCAGAGTGTTGTTAGGGCCTCGCACATCTTTTTTGGGTTGGGTCCCACCTTGGAGAGAGGCACAGGGTCACTCATGTGACGTCAGAGGGTGGCCCTGAGTCCTGATGTTCTTCTGACTTTAGTTTGCAGGGAAGGAGGGGGGGTCACCACAAAGGCTGGCAATCTTTATGTTGTTTCTCTGCTGGCCTATCCCACAACAGTAGCCACCAGAGTGTTGTTAGCAAGGCTTCACACATCCTGTTTGGGCTGGGTCCCACCTTGGAGAGAGGCCCTGGACTGTGTGATGCTCTCTGCGCAGCATCATTAATTACGAGGGAGGAACCAGAGGGTCCAGTATAAGTCAGCAAAGGCTGAAGGTACAAGCCTCAAAAAACAAACAACCACAAAAAAATAAAAAACAGCTCCTGACTTAGTCTGCAGAGAGAGCCTTGATTTAATATGTTGCAAGGGAGTTTCCTGATATTTGTACGATTCTAAGTATATTTACTTAGACATGAGTATAAATGAAAGTTGTTTAACCATTATTTATTACGCTTTGCAGCAGCTAACGTAGAGTTTCTAGTTGCTCAAATGGGTGTCATATCTGATATTTACAAGTTTCCCTCGTTTTAATATCTTGATTTTGCTTGCAGGAAAGTGCCACTCATAGTCGTTAAAATGTCACTCATAATTACTCTGAAATTATGAAAATGTCACACATAGAAATCTGAAACCTTGGCAACTATGCATGTAACATTACACCTACAACAAGCCAGGACTATTCGCTTTGTCAGATGTTCTTAGCTGCATAAGATAAATAAGCAACAAACTTGGGCTTTGTTATACATAACATTGAAAATGCTTCAGTTCTGGGATGATGAGACTGTGAAAGAACTATAACGGGTCTCTTTGAAGGCAGTGAAGGGTGGTATTGCTGCAGCAGTAAGATTGTTTTTTCATCCTGAGGGCAAAATGGACATCCCAATAGAGACCCGTCTCAGCACCTGTGCTAAGTAAGCAGAGAAATGTCCCGGTTTTTAAATCGTGTTTCAGTGCGAGACACTATTTAAAAACCCGGACATTTCTCCGTTTAACCCGGACACTGCACAAAAACCGGGACATTTCTGTAATTAGGAGCAAAGTGTCGGGACACAGGGACACTGCTCCGAAAACAGGGACCGTCCGGGGAAAACCGGGACGTCTGGTCACCCTAGCCGCACGTAGACCATAAGGTTTCATGGTGCTAAATAGCCAGATAGAATAACAACAACCATCTGCTGTAAAAAAAGAGATGCCTTACTTGTATTCTTGTCGGAAAAGCCAGGTCTTAAGAGCCTGTCGGAACTGTATATATTTAGAGGCCCTCTGTATGTTAGGAGGAAAGAAGTTCCGGGGCAGAAAAGCGGGAACCGCCCAGTCTTTTCTTTTTAAACAGGGAAATTGACAGAAAATTCTGAGAGGATGATCGGGGTGTCCTGTTTGGGGTGTATTCCGCAAGTCTAAAATTTATAAAGACTGGGATGGTCGCGACAAGGGCATTAATAATAACAATACACCTTATTTGAAAAACAATCCTTTGCCCCATGGGAAGCCAATGGAGGTCTCTCAGAAGGGGGGTAATGTGACAATTTTAGGCTGTTTATATATCAGGCTAGCTGCTTGATGCTGGACAGCACACAGCCTAACATCAGAACACTCCTATAATAGGAAAACAACAACACTATTAGTATGCAATGACTTATTAGAAGTGAGAGTAACACCACAACACCACCATCCATCCCTACGTGCCTTTTAGTTTGAAGGCTCCCTTCTCGCCATTGATGACCCTACTCACAAGCGGAGGGAGCCTTTGCAGGGGTAGCACAAAATGCCAGTGAGAGCAAGCACGCCTTGGAGGCAGGTGCCGATTTGTCCACCTGCCCTGAACGCCTGTAACTCTCTGCCCTGCCTCCCTCAGCTAGACTGCAATGTTTGCCAAACACAACTTCCTGCTCACTCTGCTGACCCTGATTCTCCAATTGGCCCCAGAAACCCTGTACACACTTGGACCCGTAAACTTCCTCCATGCTTAGCCCTCAAAACTGCTGGTCCACTTTGTCTCCAAAGCCATCTGTATTTTGGAGTCTGGAAGCTGTCTGCGAGGTTGGCTCACAAAACCCCTTGCCTACCAACTCCACCACCCTCATACTTAGCAAAGGCTGCAGACAGTAGTTGCAGTGGTCGGGTCACACCCATTTCTGTGGGGCTCGGCCAACTTACTTCTGCTGAGAACGCCACAGGCATCCTACTGCAATTACATGTCATATACTTAGAGTGGGCTATGAGTCAACCTCTTGCTTTGAGTCAACATCTTGCTCATGACAAGATGACTTTGTTCTCTGTTTGGTTCTTGTGTTTCCTCCATTATGTATTTAGTCTGTCCAGGGGCTGTTTCAACTTAATCTCTTCAAATTGGATGCGTAATATCCTTCCACTTCCTTGAGGGGACTCTTTTTTCCCTTATCTATCAGCACTTTATTGAAGTGCATGTGTTTCCTATCGCTCTCTCCCGCCTTCTTTTCTTTATCAGCATTTCATTGAAGTGCGTATTTTCCTTGCCCCCTCTGCCCCTGTTTGGTTTCTTTTTACTCTTTTTGGTCCACTTCTTGCTGCCCCTTTACGTTTTTAAAATAATGTACTTTCTTATGAGGGCTTGGCAGCTGCATGTTGCTGCTGGGCTGCTCAATTTTCTTTTTGACCCTGCACCGTAAACTGAAAATGGCCTCTGTATGTGACGGTGCAGGCGCATGCATGTGTCACGATGCATGCCCGCTATGACTCATGTGCCATACCTTGAGATGCATGTGTGCGCAAGCGTCACGTTGGACACGTGCATTGGCAGCTATCTTAGAATGGGTTTTCATAAAATAGAAACTCTTTGCAAGATTATCAGTCATGCATACGATTGCATCAAAATGCAAGTCTTTGCATGCGACTGCCAATCAAAAAAGCACTGGCAAAGCGAAAACTCCAGCCTTTTAGAGCGGAGAGTTAACGTCTTTGCCTATGTTATTAGGTCTCGCCTACGCAGCGCGCATGCGCTGCGTAGGAGAGACCTTTAGTTATCGGCACAGCTTTGGGGGCAAAAACGTGCACGCGTTGCATTGCTTGCAATGGCAACGCGTGCACGTCTGGCATTCCCTTGCGGGAGCGCGCTGCGCCATATGGTGGCGCCATATGGTCACAATCATCGCGCCTTGCTGCACGCTCCCGCAAGGGAATCGCGCAGGCCCCCTCCCCCTGCTGCTGCGGGAGGCGCGCGCTTGTTGTGCGTGTCTTGGAAGGCTTAAATCTCACCCGGCGTCACTTTGTTCAACTTCTCACCCTCTTCTTGCAGTCTTTTTTGGCTCTCCCTGCAGTTTCCTTTCTTCCAAGTGTTGCATTTTCTTTTTATCTTGCCATATTGTACACAGTCTCATTTCCCAGTGGCATCCCTACGCATCTTAACTTCTCTCCTCTGCCTGCTTTACCCTTTCAATTGTTGGCGTTTACTCCTCTTCTCTGATCCCCCCTCTTCTACGCCCAGCGATCCTCCTGTTTCTCACTGTGACATTCCTGCGCTCCTTGCAGGCTATTTACTCCTTTCCACGTGTGGTCCATCCTCCTTCTCTTCTTCCTGTTTACTTCCTCACTGCCCCACATCTCTTCCTTCCTCCCTGAAACAACATTTCTCATCTCTCTTTCAATCAGTATTGGCATTTACTAAGCATAGAGCGCACATCCAAATCGTCTCTAGGCGCTATAGAAACAAAGAGAGGCAAAAGTGGGAAGGACAGCGCCTACAATTTGGTCGAAGAGCCTAGTTTTGAAAATGTGCACCACTTCAAAAGGTCATACTTGGGTTTGAAGCGTATTCATTTTAGATAGTTCTAGCACTCTGCATGTTCTGCCCAGGGCAGGACTAACTAGACTGTTTTACTCCAGAAGATGAGAGAGCGATAGAGACGCCAGTGCCATTTTCATTATTTCAAATCACATGCATCTCTTTAGCAATTCCAGGAATAACGCAGCTTAAAACTCGTCCAAAGTAAATACCACTTAAAGCAAGCGGCGGGTTGATTTAGATTGCACATTTAAAACTGCGTTAAATGAAGCAATTAACTTAAATCAATAAAACACAGTACCTTTTTCAAACGTCTTTGGTTTTGTGCATTAAGAGTGAGGGATTGCACGTAAAAACATAATACTAAGAAAACAT
This sequence comes from Calotriton arnoldi, assembly GCA_963921515.1. Lineage (NCBI taxonomy): Eukaryota > Metazoa > Chordata > Amphibia > Caudata > Salamandridae > Calotriton > Calotriton arnoldi. The sequence continues at coordinate 154,578 of CAWUFW010006194.1, forward strand.
CAAAGCAGCACATTCATTCACTCTGGCATCAAGCTGTAGCAGACCTGGCAAGTTATTTAAAATAATAATAAGAATTACGCGAGGAAGGGAGATTCTATGCAATTCTAGCACCTTAACGTTAAGTTTCACTATCCAGAGTTATTTGCTCAGGAAACCTGCTTTGTTTCCTTGTTTGGAGTTAAGATTTTCACAATACATAAAATGTTGGATGCTTCATTACCCAAGGTGCAACAGTACCTGGTTAACGGTGCCACCTCCAGCGAGGACCAGTCTTGGTCCTGAGAAGGCCCATGGTTTTTGGTCGAGGTAGAAAGTAAGCCAACAGGGTGTAAGACCTCCACACAGTCAGCCAATATCAGGGGATCTCAAAAACATGTCCGGGCGCATCCTCGGGCATCCTGGACAATCTGAATGGGGCCTGGCCTGCACTCTGTACACAGAGGCTTGTGGCCACCACAGAAGGACAAGGTTTGCGAGAGGGAGTGGGGGCTGTGCCACAAAGGTGCAACAAGCAAACGTGGCCACTGAGATTTAAAGCAAAGCGTCACCATTAAGCTCACCTGCACTTGTTGGTTGATTTGAGCAGCCCTCCTCCACCCTCTGAGGCTCAGAGAAGGACTTCTGCTGTGGATCAGTGATTGAGGAGTCCTGGATGGACTGGGCTGTCCATGCAGTAACCTCAGCAAAGGGTCATGCTGGTAGAACTTCCGGGTTAGCGCTACTTTTGATGACATGAGCAGCCCACCTCTGCATGTTGAGGCAGCGCTGTTGCGTGTCGATGCTGGTTTTTCTTTGATTCTGTGGTCTTGTAGTCTTAACTGAAAACAGAATTGCAGGAGCTACATACCTCTCACCAGATACAATCTCTGGGATCTGTAGCAAGGTGAAAACAGATACATATATGTAATAATATAACATCAAAGATATATTAAAAAGCCTTTCACAAGGCATACCCTTATAGTGCCTTGTGACTCTATACGGTCAGGGAACGTCTCTGTAATTTGACCTAACCTTATAATGTACGTTTAGAGGTACATTATACCATATACGTTATGAACTAATATTCACCTGTTAAGAAAAGATGCACGCCTACCCATTTTCCTTACTAGCGAATCAAGCAACATTGACAGAATGAATAGATTTTTTCGTATGTATGATTAGTAACATCCGGGAATTTTTAAAGATCAATGGAAATACACACTACAATATATTGATTTAGTGCCTTAGTAGCACTCCGAGGTGGCGTCTATGCAGCATGGAGTGCTTTAGAGAAACACTAAAGTAACTATTTCTCGTAGCAAAAAATTGGAACCATAAATAAAAAAATATTCTCTTGCCAGTTTTTTTTTTTTTTTACATAGAGAGCTGTCTTTTTAATCGATGTTCTCAAACTTGTATTTAATGTACTACCCACAGTGTGTTCACATGGTAAGCTGCAACAGTTGCCTGGAAACAGATATTATTACTTCTGAAGTCACCTCAGCTTTTTCTGCCGAGGGTTTGGTCTGTGTTCCGTGGAACATTTAGTCTGCTTTGCGCAGTGATTAAATCAGCTCATTATTAAGGTCCAGCATGCAAGGACACGGCAGGATAATCCAATTTGTCAACATTAATGTGGATACTGTATAACAAGTGTCGGCAGTGACACACGGAATCATTACCGTCGAAAGACTCTTTCCGTGAGGCACATTACATTATTTGATGGCGTCAGTCCAGTCCCTCAAAGGCAGATTGATCATAGATAGTAGCAAGAGCTGCTTAAATTAGCAGTCAGCACAGAGAGGAGACTGCTTTAACGAGCAGGGACACCAAGGGGCAGATTTACAAGGCCCTTGCGCCACTTTTGCGTCATTTTTAACATGGGAAAAGTGACGCAAAAGTGGCGCAAGGGGCTTGTAAATAAGCCCCCTAATCATTTGTGATAAACCTACCAACTTAATACCAATAACAGATAACTAATGTTTTAACCACTAAGCGAGCGTGATTCTCGCTTTAAAGTGCTTCAAAGCCTCGTCAGGGATAGTAAGCGCTATATAAATGCAAATAGAATAGAATCCAAAACACAGAGCAGTGGCAAAATGGTTCTGCAAGAGCTGCCTAATGTACATTGAGTTCATTCTGTAGTTAGTATAATTCTAACTAGTCCTACTACAGAACGTTGATAATCTTTTACTGCTCCTTGAGGCTGGATTACATAATTCGTACAGTGGTGGTTAATTTTGATTCTTCATTTGCACCAGCCAGCTGGCTCAATTGACAGATTCATCATCATCATCAACAAAACTTTATTCGGTTTTATGAATAAAACCATAAAAGTCATACAAACGTCAATAAAATATCTTCCAAAATACAAATGAGCAAATATTGATACATCCAAATTAATCTGGATTCATAGTAAAAATACATGAATTATAATTAGGGCTCCCGGTTTTATGGTATTTATTTTTTTAACATTTCCGTCTGTATTTATCCATATTTATTTTTATGTCATTTTATCTGTATATATCTGTATTTATTTTTGTCGCAAGCAAAAAAAGAGGTTGCAGCTAGTATTTTTCCGCATTTATTTAAATAGACAGCGCATACGGTTGTTATAGGTTTAGCTATATGTATATATGCGTCAAATATGTTTCATGCAACATCCATAAAAAAACGTTTCTGTTACATCAAAACAGGAACTCACATATGAGAAATGGGAGTGGTGTCACAGAGATTACTTGCAGTAATATTAGTGAGCTGCTGCTGTGTTACAATATTGAAAACACTGTCACTAGCCATGATTATTAAATGTAAACACATTTAGAATTTAGATGAGTGCACCTGTGCACTTTCAGTGACCTGGCCAAAGACACAGCAAGCTCTCAATTCAGGAAAAAATTAAAGGCCCTTGCATTAGTCCTGCCAGGCTCTATTTCCCTCACATTTCTGAAGCATGAAGCCTAAAATATCCAACAACACCCAACAACACCCACGTGAGCTGGCAGCTTTTGATTCACATTTTTTAAACTAAGTCCTTCGCTAATGCAAAATTCTTTTTCCATAAGTTAAACAGTCTCTGCTTTGAAGACATTGGGCGTGTATCACTTCCCTTATTTTACTTTTTACTGCCTAGTAGCATTTGAACAATTTACTGTAATGCTGTAATCCCACACAGTGTAGCTGCAGCCACAGTTCTTCCTCACACAGTGGAGGAAAAAAAAACGATTTAACTTGAAAAGGGGCTTACAGATATGCCCTGGCTGTCTCTGTCTCTCAGGAATGTTGTTTCTTCATGCTGCACCAAGTCACGAGGAAAGTTTCAATTTAAAGCCTGAAAATATCTGAAAGCTGAAAGCGAATGAGACCTAATTTTCCTAATGTGTTTATACAGCCGTCTTTCTGACCTTTTTGGGTCACACATTTCTGCCAGTCCTACATTAGCGCCAAGTACTCGCGCTACTAACAACGTCCCCGCCTCCTCTAATTTCAACACCTGTACTGGTGCAAACAGTGAAATACAAGTCCACCCCCACCCTTTCACCTACCTGTGACCTAAAACTGACTGGGGTGCTGGCACAGCGCCGGAGCTGTCGAAGGAACAGCTGAAGGAATTTCCCGCGCCTTCCAGAGATTAATGGCCCAGCAGGTGCTAATGTGGGCAGGCATACACCACAATCAGGAAGAGGGGCGTGGCAGGCAACCCTGGCTGGAGCACGGATTGCCAAACAATTCTCGGAATCCGAGAATCCGATTTGGTTGTATTTTTCCGCTTCTATTTATAAATACAGACGGAAGAAAAATATTTTTCCGTCTGTATTTATATGTAAAAATCTGTTTAAACGGAAAACCGGGAGCCTTAATTATAATCAGGTCCCGGCGTTTTACCCGTTGCCATGTCTCTAATGGCCGCCCGAATTTCATGCACTGTCACCGGGCCTCCCAACTCTTACTGTGTCTAGCGATCCACAGGATGAAATGGCAAGGGGTCTAGAAAGCCCTTAATAAGGGACGGGTCAGCTGCTGCCGCGGCAGTGTACAACCTCTCATAGTAACTGTGGAAAGCACTGTTAATATCGTCTGGACTATAAAGGAGCTCACCTGTTTCCTGCCGCAGCTGGGTGACAGGTGACCCACGGGTTTGCGGTTAAATCAACCTTGCCAGAAGCCTTCCGGCCCTACCCTCCTCCCTCTGCATCCTATCCAGGTAGTCCTTGAAACTATGGCACCGGAGTCGGTTTAGTACCTCCTGGTAGGTCTCCCTCGTCTCCTGTAACTCAAGCAGAGAAGCGGGGTCAGTACCCTGAGAATTGTCCAGCCGGCGTATTTTCCCTTCTAATTTTAAGATCTCACTACGTATTTCTCGCTGGGCTCCAATCGACTGTTCCATACAATGCCCCCGCACCACCAACTTGAAGGCCTCCCATTCCACCAAGGTCGAGGATGCCGTATGTGCATTCGTGAGGAAGAAGGATTCAATAAGCGTCATCAAGGAGGTCCGATATGGGATATCCTCCAATGCCAACGGATTAAGTCTCCAGGAAGGGATCGGGGGTCGCCTCTCTATGGGTTGATAAAACAACAATAGTGGGCTATGATCACACAGGATGCGCCCCAAAAATTCTGTATGTGTAATAGAGCTAGTAAGCATTGGCGCACAGAAAAAGGTATCTAGTCTAGTGTGCACCTGGTGAATCGGTGAAAAGAAAGAGTATTCCCTGTCTCTCTCGTGTTGTCGTCTCCAGATATTGACTAATCCCCAGTGTTGGATCCAATCCCGGAAACCCGCGGCTGTGCGGTGGGACTGCACCCCCGGGAGTGGTGGGTGAGAACTGTCAGTCGCAATGTCTGCTACACAATTAAAATCCCCTCCTAGTAATACCTGCCCATTCATATGCACTGCAATTTTAGCCGATATTGAAGCAAAGTATGTGACCTTATGCTTTGTTCGGGTGTGTAAATGTTACCTGTTGGAAATGGCCCTTTTTGCAGGGTCACCCCTAAACCTTTTGCCTGCCTCCTGTATTTTTGCTGACCTGTTTCTGTTGGTTTTATGACTCTGGGCACTTTACCACTGCTGTTCAGTGCTAAAGTGCATATGCTCTCCCTTTGTAAATATGTCTATGTGAATTGGTATATCCCTGATTGGCTTATTTGGTTTACCTGTTAGTCCCTAGTAGTGTGGCCTATGTGTGCCCAGGGCTGGTAAACCAAATGCTGCTGGTGGGCCTGCAGCACTGATGTGTGCCACCCACAGAAGCAGCTTGTAAAGTGTGTCTCAGACCTGCCACTGCAGTGTCTGTGTGCAGTCCAGAACCGCCATCTTGGCTGTGAAGTGCACCCACTTCCCAGCCCCTGAACCTTCCCTTGGCATCTTGTAAGTCACCCCTATGGTAGGGTGCATTGTATGTGTAAGGTAGGACATGCCTTGGTGTGTGTAGCATGTCCTGGTAGTGAATTATGCCCCATTTCGTTTTTCACTACTGTAAGGCTACCTGTTCCTCATAGGCTAGAATGGGCAGTTTGGCTATTACATTCTATAGTCCTAACTGACCCCAGGAACATGGTAGAAAAACGAATTTAGTATGCCTGAGCTCAGAATATTAAAATACATCTTTTAGTGAAGTTTATTTTTATATTCTGTGTTTGAAAATACCACTTTTAGAAAGTAGGTATTTTCTTGCCTAAGCCTTCCAGTGTGCTCTGCTGTTATGTGTATTGGCTGTCTGGTTTTAGAGGGGCAGGGCAGGCTGAGTCAGACCTGGGTTGAATAGAGAGATCTGCATTTAGAGTGTGGGGAGGGGTGGCTCTTGACCTGAATAGGGCTGTGCCTGGCAAGGTGAATGCTGGCTCCACCTCCTACTGTGTGTCTGCTAGCAGACCCCCTCTTTCTGAAAGGAAGGATGCAGCCTGGTAAACAAAGTGCTCCAGGCCTGAGCAGAACTGGTTCTGGCTAGGTTCAGTGACTGGTAGCTTCTAAGAACAAAGACTTTTGGGGTATAAATATCTGTGCTCAAACCCCTACATTTTTGTATTGCTTTTGGATCTGGAGAGGAAACTCTGTCCGTGCCACTGGAGGAATCTGCAGGAAGTGCTTGTGCTTGTGTGTTTTTCTTGCACTGGCCTGCAGCAGTGACCACTAGACCTTGAAGAAGAGAGAAAAGGACTTTTGAGAGAACTTTTATTTTTGTTACAGCAATTACCCAAGGGCTAGGAAAAGAGCTAGCCTCCTGCTGGAGTCTCAGGCACACCAGACTCCACCACCAACCTCCTGCTTCCTCCCTGCGAGGACTGCTATCTGCTGATGAGGCTCCTGTGAGTTCCAGGGCCTCTAGTTTGCTTCAGAGAAAAGAGTGCTGGAAATCGACGCTAACGCCCCTTTGCGAGCCGCTGCAGCCGAGAGCGCTGGAAAAATCATCGCGCTGCTGCCGCTGAGTGCTCGCAACACGAAACCATCGCTAACGCCTCTTTGCGAGCCGCTGCAGCCGAGACGCGCTGGAAAAATCATCGCGCTGCTGTCGCCGAGCGCTCGCAACCCCTAAAGAAATCATCGCTTCAAGACATCGCATTGCGGACGCCGTGCGTCCGCCATTTTCATCGCATCGCACCGGATTTCGTCGCTCCTCGCGGAGCGCCATTTCTTCGCATCGCAACACCATCGCACAACGCAACAGGCTCGTCGCATCGACTTCTCCCTCGCGGCAAGAAAGTCATCGCATCGGCGGCCTAGCGTGCAGAAGTTGGTCGCATCGTCTCCGCACGCATCAGCAGATCGGCGCATCATCCTCCCTTGCGGCAAGGATTTAACGCATCGCCGGCCTCGCGTGAGGAAAATCATCGCTACCACTTCTTTGCGACATTTTGTTGGTTTTGCTACTGAATTCAGGTACTTTGTGAGAGAAAGGGTCGCAGAGACCACTGCTTTGGATTTGAACCTTATTTTTGCAACCTCTGAACGAGAAAGGGCGCAGAGACCCCTGCTTTGAATTTGAACCTTATTCTTGCAACCTTTGAACTATTTTTGACAGTCCTTCAACAGCTATCCTATTTTTGACAGTATTGTGGCTTTTACAGTTATTGGTCTTGTGATAAATCTGCCTTTATATAAAGATACTTATTTTTTATAACTACTTGTGTGGTGTCCCTTCGTAGTGTTCCTCACTGTGTTACTGTGTATGGTCATAAATGCTTCACACACTGCCTCTGAGATAAGCCTACCTGCTCGTGCTACGTTACCACAGGGTTGAGCAGGGGTATTAAAGAGGGTAGCCCTCTCACTCTGACTTAGGAAGAAGGGTCCCTACTTGGACAGTGGCCAGCCATTGCCAACTAGAGACCCCCATTTCTAACATTACCCATTTCTCGTCCCGCCAATCTACCCACCAGGAATATGTACCTACCCTCCGTGTCAATCATACAGTGTGTGAGGTCAAATGGGACTCTGGATTTTACCCAGATCAACACCCCTCTCGAGAAGGCCGAGAAGGTTGTCGCAAAGACTTGTCCTCTCCACCTTTTGCGAAGTTTCCCCGCTTTGTCCTTGGCCAGGTGCGTCTCCTGAAGAAGGGCAATATGTATATCCCTGCACTTCAGATAGGAGTAGACGTTGTGCCGCTTAGCCATGGTCCCCATCTCTCTAATATTCCAGGTCAAAAACCTTATGATATTATGTATGTGTACCATAATGACAGTGGATCCCTTGCCAGCCACCCAGTAAGTTCCCCCCCTGCCCCGTTCCCGTAATCATGTGGAACCACTCCAATCTGCAAACAACCCAAAAAAGGAGAAGAAAAATTAACGTAGCAACCCTGCTGCTGAACAATTCCCGGACCCCAGGGCAGTCTGGCAATGGCCTGCCGCCCAACCAGTATGTAAAACATCGAACACTAGCTGAGGCCCAGCTCCGAAGAGGTAGGGGACTCAGTGGGGGGTGGCAAAGATAAGGACGCTATCTAAGGAGGTAGAGTGCCCAAGGCACACCGGCCCAAGCCAATGGGATCTAAATCTGGTCCCAAGCAGGCATCAGGGGTCCCCCCGCCCCCCAAGGAGTCACCAAGAATCTCCAGGTCGTTTCTTCATCAGATGATCTCTTCCACTGTGTTGGGGGTCACCACTGGTAATTTTACGCTGCCACTATGGGAGGAGTCTGAGTCAATCTCCTCAGTTTCTCTCGAGGAGCGAGTCCCGGCCTCTGAGGGGGGGTCTCTGGTCCTGCATGATGGCTGCTACTGCCTGCAGGGCCTCAGCTCTCTCCTTTTCAGTTTGCGAGGACGTCGGCCAACTCGGACCCCCCTTCTAGAGCCTCTCCTAGATCTCTTTCTGGGCTCACATCTCTCGGAGGCCATCGTTTGTGACTGTGCTGGTTGGGGAACTCTGGCTTTGTACGCCTCTAACCACTCCCAGGCAGACTTGGGGTGATCACAAAAGTGTGTCTTTCCATCCAAAAGTATGCGTAATCGGGCAGGAAAGATCAAAGAGTACTGGAGCCCTTCCTCTCTCAATGCTTTTTCGACCTCCAGAAAGGAGGTTCATTTTCTCTGAACGTCCAAGGTGTAGTCAGGGAGGATGGAGACTCTGCTGTTACCCAAAGTATATGGTCCTTCCGTCCGGGCTTTATGTAGGAGGGCATCCCTATCTCTGAAATGGAGGAGTCTAGCCACCACTGGTCGCGGAGGCCTGCCTGGAGTCGGTGGTCTGGCCGGGACGCGGTGTGCCCTCTCCAAAGAGTAGAAGGGCGATAGGCCCATGGGGGCCACTGCAGTAGGGAGCCATTGTTCTAGGAAGGATACCATATCATTACCCTCAGTACCTTCAGGGAGACCAAGAACCCATATATTGTTCCTCCTATTATGCCCCTCTGTGTCTTTTGCTTCCGCTCTAGGGTGCGGACTCGGTCCGCGAGGTCTCCCATCTGCGCCACCAGTGAGTGTTGCGCTGGCTCATAGACTGTGATTCTGGATTCTGTGTATTTTACCCTTTCAGCTAACTTCTTATGCTCCTCTCTGAGCAGACCTAGGCGCACCGACACCGTACTAATGTCCTGATGGAGGGTGGCCTTGGTGTCAGAATAGCCTCCAAAATTCTCGTCAGCTGTTGCTGTACTGGGTCGCCCAGATCATTTTGCGTCTTTTCTTGGGGCGTTTCTTCAGTTTCCTGGGCAGTCCCAGGTGGCTTCGCTCGTGGTTTACTCATTGCAGCGGGACCGTCTCAGTTTCTTCACTGCTATAATGGTGTGCCCTCAAGGCTCTCCGCTCAGGTTTGTCTCGAACACCGCGGGGCGCCGCAGCTGGCTTCCCCTTTGCACTGCCACTAGACTCAAGTGGGCCCCCACTCAGGCACTAATGATGGCGTCCTCAAGTGTTCTCGCATGGCCTCGTGCCTTTCCACACGTAATGCAGTCCCAGTCACAGCAGTACATCGCTGCAGGTCAGCACCCCAAGAGATCCCTTCCACCTCGGTCCAGAGGCAATCGCCCTCCCGTGATTTTCATTAGTCAGCACAGTCACACAATTCACGCTCCTCGTGGGTGTATATGTAAATCCCACCCTGGTCGCACCACCTGGGGCTCTTCTCTGTGGCTCCCGGCCTGCACAAGATCCCTCAAGTGTGTCCGGTGGCCAGTCCCCCCTCCCAGGTATTCCCCGCAGTTAGTGGATCTTCCCTGTGCAGGTGCCTCTCACCTCGTCCGCCGATGGGCCCTATTAAGGTACTCACATGTGTCCTGGCAGTACCCTGTTGTTTGGGTCTCAATGCCCCACCTCGCCCTGGATATCCTTTGTAGCAGCGTCGTTGGTATGAAGCAGCTGTCAACACGGCCACCAGGCAGCACAGTAGGGCTCTTAGGGATGTGTCCATATTCCCGGTGGCCAAAGTCCATAGGCACTACCCGTCCGCAGTGGGGATCCTCCTCGGGGCCTCACAAGTTGTAAAGTGGGCCGGAGGCTGAACCGCCAATCCAGAGATTTGCTGCGCAGGCCTCGCTCCTCTCAAGGCTCTGCATCGGTTCACCAGGATGCGCGGGGACCTGGAGTCTTCAGCCCAGCCACTGGGTGTCTCAGCAGAGCACCCAGGTTGTAGCCCACAGCCCAGATGACCAGAGTTCGCCAGTGCACACTCACGACTGCCTCTCTGCAGCGGGGAGTCCTCTCATGCCCCCTTGGCCACCAGTTGGGTGGACCACCAGTTGCGGAACCGCTAGGCCAGGGATCCGCAACTCAGGCCTCACACTGCTCAGGAGGTCTGCTCCAGCCCATCCGGGCGTGCGGCAGCCCCTAGGCCACTCCAGCGATCCCTCGAGATCCCAGGGACAGCTGCCAGCCCCCGGTGCGAGATCTCGCTGCTCTGCAGTCCCCGTAACCACCGGGCCTCACTGCTCCTCCGTTGGCGCCAGCCCAGGCCCTCCGACGCCGGGCCTCGTCGTCGCCGGGTCTCCGGATCTCTTGCCAGGGCCCACAGAAGCTCACCGGAGCCTGCAGTCAGCATTCACGGGGGCCCTCTCCATGTTTCCGCTCGACAGCAGCCTCACGGTGCTCCCAGGCCTCGTCTCCGGTCCACTGGCAGAATTCATACCGCCATTTTGTTACCAGCAGGCCGGCTCCACTAGTGTGCAGTTTCCAAGCGCATTGATGCCCTCAAGCAGCGGAAAGATCCTCAATCCTCTCCTGGGCGTCTCCGATCCCCAGATCTGTCTCAGGGTGAGTTTCCGGACCCCGTCCGCCGCCGGGGTGACAGGATGATTACTGGCCGGTGCGGAGCTACAGGCTTACGCAACCGCCATGCTCGGCTTCCAAGCCACGCCCCCCTTCTTGGTCCACTCATTTTCTTCAATTTTCAAGAAAGATGATATACCTGTGCATCGGATTTTCTCTATATCAGAGATATGGCTGTTCTGTGGAATGACTGAGTGAATGAAGATGACGAGGGATAGTGATCAATATTGCCTATTGCAGCACAAGTGAAAGTGGAGAGTTGAAGGCCTGTTGGACACACAACCCTGTATTTGAAGAATTGCTTACATTGTTTGTTGGTTATTGTTGCTGACACTTCTCAAACACGCACATATGACACGCATACGCCCAATTTGTGCAGTTTGATAACTAATTCCCATTTTTGAGTTTTAGCATGCAGCGTTAATCCAATATAAAGAGGTAGTGGAGTTTCATTATCTTTTTTGTGGCGGATGTTTCCTTTAGGATTTGCCTTCTTACACTTACTGGTATGATACCGAAGAAGCTGTGAGACTGACAAAGCTGCACTCCTCTTATCATTTGCTGTGCTGTTATTTGAAATGTTACAACCTTCCATAATCATTCGTATTAGATTTAGCATAGCTCTCCATTAATATTCACAAATTCACATCTTCTTTTGGTTGCCATTTTTAGGTCGAGCCTAGCGTCAGCGTGCATGCACTGCTCGCTCTGCGAGGCATGCTGTAGAAAGGTATGCTTTGGAAGCCTCGTCCCCTCTCCGCCCATATTTGTCATTGGCTTTGTGTCATTGTCCTTCTAGAATGTTGGCTTCAGATTGGTAAATAGGCTTTTTAGTCCCTCCTTGGTACCGCCTTGTCTCCATTTGTTACCACCCATAACGACTGGACCTTTTTCTCCGGTTGTTACACGGTACGTGTTATTTAGGTTGAAAGCACTATTTTCTTTAAATAGGTTCTCTTACTGCAAGAGAGCTGGAGGGTCTCTCATGGGCAGTTGTGACTACCTCTGCTCATGTGTGCTTTCTTTACTTGCCGCAGGCTGCAGGGTTCCCGGCCGATTCATTTGCCAATGCTTTTTTGTTTAAGTGTGCATTGTTTTCGTAGCTCAGCACGGCGCCCACATCATGGACGCCGTGCTTTCACTTTTACATCTCTGCACCACACGCTTCATAGACGCGGGACGCTGCACTTGAAGAGCAGTTAGTAAAATTTAACTCTGTCACCGCCTGTCAATCATTCATTCCCTCTCCAGTCGGCTTGGTGTGAGTACTGTGGATGGCAGGCCAAGCTGCACGTACGCCTACAGTGAGGGTGGCAGCAAACTATATATACATGCTGCATCTCTGCCGTCCCTTCAGCTATGTATTTTTAAGTGCTTCGGGAGGGAAATGCAGCTGGGCCCAGAGCGGGGGCAGCAATTTTAAGCATGAAAGCAAAGCCCGGGGGCGTTTAGAGCAGGCAGCATGCAAGGAGAGGGGCACCGTGCACATCACCGCTTCCGAGCAGCCAGCCCAGCTGACAACATGGCCAAAGGTAATTTTTCATTCTCCCCCCTCCCACCTTGTTTCACTGTGCAGTGTTTTCGTGGCTCAGCAAGGCGTCCATGATGCTGCGCTTTCACTTTTACATCTCTGCAGCACACGCTTCACGGAGGGTGCGCTTCAAACATAAATAATAAAATGTATTTAACTCTGCCTGGGAGTGATTCATACTCATGCCTTCTTTTTTTAATTGCTGCTCTGTTGTTTCTCAGGAACGAGTTAAAGCTGTGCTTTTTCTCTAACCAGCATTCTTTAAAACGGCTGTCCATTTACAAGAAACGCTGGTAAAATTGCGAGACAAGTTCCAAGCAGGCTACTCCTGTTCGCTCTCCGCCCTCCCTCTTCGGAAGTCAAGGCATTGTTTAATTTCATCTCAGCTCTCTTCGCTCCCCTCCCCCACACGTAGGCTCTTGGGGGGGGATGGAAAGGATAAAAGAAAATATGGAGGCTGGATAACTAAAAAAAAACTGCCTTGTTTCCTCAGAAAAACCAGATGCTGCTTCAGAAGAAAACACTTCAGACTTGTTTATTTATTCTTCCTGCTGCATCAACATCTTTATCTTAAATGTATTATTACAAACTCTTGCATCTTTGTAATTTTATTAAATAGCTACTCACATGAGTAATCACTTTAATCTACCCAAGGTCTTGGATATACAGATAGCCCCTCCCCATTTGCTTCAGTTACTATAACCCTTGTGGATTTCACACGTACTAACAGCCACTGCTCCCCTCTCTGACAGTTTGTTGTCTTCCTGCCATTTCCCCACAGCAAGCTTTAGCAGCCCCCACGTGTGTCTCAGCCCATGCTGATGCAGTTTCTAGGACAGCCCCTCCCCTCCCGTTTGCTTCCGTCAAAATGACCTGTGCCAGAAGGCTGATAATTAAGATACAGGAAGTACCCCCTACCAACTTGTAGCACTTCGTGAACAACAAAGTTTCCACTTTCCTTTCTGCAACACAACAAGGAGGCTGTTTTGTATGTGGTAACATGAAAAATAAAGTTTTTAAACTCTTACAAGCATGAGAAAATCAGAAGATTGATCGTCTTTTGATTCTCAGTGCTGTCAGCCAACAATTGTAGGCTAATGATATCAGAGTTAATAAAAAGACAAGGGGGCATATTCTCAAGGATTTATCGCCGAGTTATCGGCACTTTATCGCAGCCAAAGTCGCGATAAATTCATCGCCCCATTCACAAGCTGGCGCTAACAGCCCATAACACCAGTTTACCTGCGAAAGCAGTCGCAAAAAACATCGCCACAGATGACACCGGCAACTAACGCTAATGATATGCAGAGTAGGCGTTCCCGTGCAAAAATCCGCGACAACACCACTCCACAACATTCTCAACGACCAGCCAGATCGGCGATAAGATCACAAAACATGGGATAAGGCGCGTTAGCAGCAGGAAATTAACACCTGCTCTGACCTGGTGTAAAGTCGGACGACAACCTGCACCATCAAAGGGAGCCCAGCCCAGAGCCACACATGAAGAACAACAGATGCCATGGAGTCACTCACCATGCATCTGGGAGCCCCGAGAGGGCAACAACACCCACCGCCACAACCCCCAGGACCGCCACTCCCCCCCGGACCACCACAGAGGCAGCGCAGACAAAGACAGCGGACCTTCAGGAAATGCACCAGCCTCACTGACCTATCACCAGACAATGTCAATGCCCACTACAGGCTCAAAAGGACAACCATCCTCCGCATCCTGAACATCATTGCCCACAGGCTGAAGGTACCAACCCAGCGGACAACCAACATCCCTCTGCAGACAAAGCTGCTGGCTGTGCTTCACCTGTTGGCCTCTGGTACCTCCCAACCAACAACCACCAGAGTCGGAGGAGTCTCACAGCCAGCCCCATCCAAGTTCCTCACACCTGTCCTGGATGCCATCATCAGCTAGGTACCCCAGTACCTATACGTCCCCCACAATGCGCAGGAACAGCTGGAGACCAATCAAGGACTATACGCCATAGCTGGATTCCCGCATGTGTTGGGGGCAATCGACTGCACACATGTCCTACTTGTGCCCCCTGCCGACACTGCACACAATTACCGCAACAGAAAGCACATGCATTCCATCAACCTGCAGGCAATAGTGGACCACAGGGGACTCTTCACCAATGTCGTAGCCAACTACCCAGGCAGTGTGCATGATCCCTTCATCTTCCGTCAGTCCAACATCAACCAGCGCCTCCAGGATGGCACCTATGGGAATGCACTGCTCGTTGGCAAGTACCAAATGAACACACCACACACCTCAACTCCACAATCATGCAACTCACAACTCTGGCACTGCACACGTCACAAAATCACATACAACATGCCAAACAACATGCCCACCCACCAGACACGACAGCACAACTTACTGTGGCAACCTTGGTTAGCCATGTACACGAGCCATCAACGGCATGGCACCTCAGCCACACAATAGCGGAATGTGGGGAGAGGTGGGAACAAGGCATGTGCGAAGGAGGCAAGTGACCCATGAATGAGAATGTACACAATGCCAAGTGTGGCGGAGATGTGCTGGACAGACTGCAGTATGCAGACCACAGACATATCCATGGCTACATGCACTGCTGGTGTTTGGAGTGTAGTGGACAGTGGACGCAACCATGTCACCCCAGCCAGTGGGGAAGATCGCGGAAATGTAGCTTGTGACATCCCCCCCTGTAAGCGTGTGCGGAGTGGGCTGGCCCGGAGGACGCCAGGCCAGCGTAGGGGTGTGAATAAATAGCACGTAGCTCTGGGCGTGGTTCTCTTATGGAATGCCCAATGTGTCTGCCAGGGCGGCACCTCCTACCCCGTCACGAGGATGACGCCGTCCCCGTGAGCAGTGTGGCCTGCAATCCTGTGCGCCTGCTGCACCCCGGGCCGCTGGTCCACGAACCCATCATGCCCGCCCCTGCGCAGCCAGGCCTCACTGCTCACCTGCCGACACCGGCGTGTGTCAAAGAGGGCCCACCACGTGCCGGTGCAAGCTCCAAGACTGAAGCCCGCGACCTTGGCAGCCTCCTCAGACCATCACGGCCTCCGCGACACAGGCCCGCTTTACTCCTTTCTCTTTGACGTACTCCACTGCTGCCTCCGGCCTACACTACGGTCAAGTAGGTCAAACATTTGGAACTGAGTCTTGATTATGCAATGGCTGAGTACACACTTTTTGGCTGAGTTTATATCACTGTACTCCCTTCGATGTGGTGCCACCAACTCTGTGCATAGCATTCGAACTACACCTGTCTGTGGTCCCTTGCTGACTACTGCCTTCGACCTACACTGCGGTCGAGTAGGTCACACATGTGGAACTGAGTCTTGATTTCTGCATGGCGGAGTTCATATCATTGTACGCAAGGAGACGAGTAAGAGGAAGACGCGGTTCAGTCCGGAAGAGAAAAGGATCATCGTTACGGAGGTGATCGAACACTGCCGACAACTGCTCTGGTGTCACTAACTCTGTGCATCACGGGCCAACAACACGTGGCTGTGGGCCCCTACTGACTGCTGCCTCGGGCCTACACTGCGGTCAAGTAGGCCACACATTTGGAACTGAGTCTTGATTACACAATGGCCGAGTACACATATCAATGCAGAGTTTAAATCACTATACTCCCTTCGATGTAGTGACACAAAGTATGTGCATGGCATCCCAACCACACGTGTCTGTGGGCCCTTGATGACTACGCCTTCGGCCTACACTGCGGTCGAGTAGGTCACACATTGAGAATTCAGTCATGATTCATTTATGGCAGACTTTATATCATTGTTCTGGCCTCATCGCAGACTGCATCCCCTTTCAGCTCCGGTGCCACTAAGTCTGTTCCCCGACATCCATGGACACTTTCTGGTTGAACTTTGGTGGCGACTGAGTCTATGGACTGGGGGTTGTCTTCATCATCTATTCGGTGATAATGACTTTGTGGCAAAAACGAGGCTGTAGCATTCCACTCCTCCATTTGCCGCTTCCGGCCAGCTTCTGCCCTCTGCATCATGCCCTGGAGGACACCTTTCACTGTCCCCCGCAAACCTCCACTACATTCACCTTCGACATCGACGAGGACCCGCTCACCTCGCGTGGTCCTATCTCACTGCACCGCAAGTTACCGTCCCGTGACGGCGTGCCTGTGCCGGCCGCAGTGCATCCGGGGCCACTAACTCTGTGCAGCTCAAGTCATGGCCCCCGTCTGATAGCATATTGGATGGCCTCTGGGTCGATGGACTGGAGGTCATCAAGGCCATGTGTCTGTGGCCCTGCGCTGTCCGCTGCCTCCGGCCTCAACTGCGGTCCACCTAGGCTCACACATCAAATCTAGTTCTGACCTGCCCGGACGTCGCATCACCGCAGGATGCACACGCCACCACCACCAGGACCAACTCCAAACAACAGGTGCCAGAGCCAGAAGTGTCTTACTGCCAGACTGTCAGAGTTGCTCACACCTGTCGTGGGTGCCATCATCAGCTTGATACCCTGCTCAGCTCTTCAGGTGCCACTGACTCAGTGCACCACAAATCATGGACTATTCTGCTTGCATGTTGGGTGAACACTGTACTTTCTCCGGCTACCACCATGATGCTTCACAGTTGTTTCTGTTATGCTGGTGTTTTCTGTTTCTGCTTTAATTGTGATCACTGTTCAAGTTGTTGCCAGCACCAACGACTCCATGTGGGCTGGCTTACACTCACCCCACACACATCCAGCACATGCATCACTGTACATGTGACCATGCCAATAAAGGTGTCGAGCGCACGTGCCCGTAGCCAGTTCAATGAACTATCTGAGTGTGTCCGTGTGCTCATGATGTATGCATTAGGGCCCCGGGCCCTACAACATTACATTGTGCTGTGTACAGAGGACGCAGCCATGTCACCGCAGGCAGTGGGTGAGACATTGCAAATGTAGCTTTGTCGTCCCCCACTCAATACGTAAGAGGAGTGAACTGGGCCGGCGTACGCCAGTCCAGCGTGGGGGTGTGGATGATTATCCTGTGGCTCTGGGTGTGGTTCAGTACTGGAAATGTGCAAAGGCATGTTTCTCTGTCGCAGTGTGGGTCTCCGTTGGGGAGTGTAGGTGGTCCCTGATGGGACCTAGACACCCACGTATGTGATCTAGTTCGGATTCCATGAGGTAGTACCCCACCCGCACATGTTCGGCCACCCCCTTCTGGCAGTCTGACACCTGGCCTTGGAATGCGATGTGTGCTTCGGTGGGCTGCTGGGAGCCAGCCGGGGTGGTGGGTGCGTCCAGCTGTGTTGTCTGTGCAGGGGGTGGGGTATCCTCGATGCAGCGGTGCTGCCCTGCTCCTGGAGGTCGATTGCCTAAGATGTCCATGGACTGTTTTAGGGCGTCGGAAGTGTGGAGGTCCTCTTCAGCATCACTGTAGAGGTGTCTGGTCTGCCCTGCTGGAGGTGTTGTGTGTCCCTCTGCAATGTGAAGGGGAGATGCTTGTTGACATTGTGTTGGCATGTATGTTGCCGCATTGTTCAAGTTTACATACAGACTGCATGACAATGTACATTGTGACTGTTTGGGAGGGGCGGACTATTTGATGCGGGACAGTGGACATTTGGACTACATGACGTAGGTGAGGTTGTACACGTACATTTGCATCTCACAGTTTCCTGCTATGTCAGATGTGATTGGCCATTTTCTACACGCAGGCAGACCCAATTGTGTCCTCTGTTCTGCAGTGTAAGTGTTGCACTGTGTACCACATTGTCGTCCATGTGGATGTGCTGTCATTGCTATGTGTGTGTGCTGCATTGTGTGAGAGTCGCACATGCAGCTGTGATGTTGCTGCCCCTTATCCCTTGGAGGCGGTGTGCCTTTGGCTTTTGTGCTTTTAAGGTGCTGAGATGTTGGCGACTTGGGTCATTTGTGCTCTTGGACGGTTTTTGTACTCTTGTGCATTGTTTGTCTGCAGATGTATTGTTGACGTCAGTGGTTGTTTGTGCACGTGGATGTGTCAGAGTGTGACCTGCTCCTTTCCGGATGTGGTCCACACTCAGCCACCTCAGTCTTGTGGCGTGCACAATGTCATGGTGATTGTACTCCAGCCATGCTGCTCATCATGTGGTGTCACTTGCATTGTCAGTGTGGCTCTCACATACGCATCTTTGCTGTGTTTCGCACGGGTGCATGTGTGTGTTGTGGAATTGGTGATGTGTGGGGTGGGAGCCCTTTGGGCACATGGTGGACGGGGGCCTACTTGATGTTTGTATGTGTGCTGCAGTGTGCCACCGGGATCAGGGACATGACCCAGGGTCATTGTAGGTGTGCTGTGTGCTACACGTCGTTGTGCATGTGTGCCATTGTGCCCGTCCTCCCCGTCCCCACAGTCCCTGTTCGTTACTCACCCTGTTGATGTTGTGTCAGGTCATGTTGAGCAGTGTCCGGACTCCCGACTCCTTGCATCGTCTCCACACTGATGACTGTGGCCACCATTTGCTCCAGCTCCTCCTGTGGCGCAGTACTCCCACCTCCATTCGCCGTTGCTGCCTTCCTGTTGGCAGCGGGTTTCTGCTTGGTTTGGCTTTTCACATCGTGCCAGCGCATCTTGGCCTCCTCGACACTCCGGCTGCATTCACGATGGAATGCCATTTTTCCGTCTGTGTTGCCAATGACATGGTGGAGGTGACGGACAGTTGTTGTTAGTGCTCTGTCACCTCCGTGACGACGATCCAGTTGTCATGCGGACTGTACCCCGTCTTCCTCTTCCTCTTCTCCTTGGCCTTCCCCGACCCCGAGTTTCCTTGCTGGTGGTCTGTGTGGCTTGTGGGGTTCGCATTGACCTGGGCACTCGTTCCGGGTGCATCCATGTTGCTACACAGTTTATTTTGTTTATGGTGTGTTTTTCCTGTTCAGCTTTTATGGTGCATTTTCCCGCTTGATGCGTGGGAATTGCAGGCCTGTCGCTGATTTTTGTATCGCGGTTGGCCTCATCGCAACTTTAGTCGCGTTCGTGTTTCGCTTTTTTGCAGAGTCGAGTTGAATTTAACACAGTCATTTGACGCGTTATCGTGGGACTATCGCATGGTGCCGCCAGGTTGGGAATACTACGTTAACACGGCGTTGTTTTCCCGCGATAGGCTGCGATATGCAAAGTTGGGTTAAGCTAAATTTGCGATGGTTATCACACGTTCTTGAGAATATGCCCCAAGATTTGCTAGTGGTGCTTAAAAAAACATCACATATGTACGTGATTGTACAGCAGCACTAATAGTTTCACTTGTAGATTGAACACGTGCTAACAACCACTGCTTCCCTCTCAGGCAGTTTGTCCTCTTGCTGCCATCTGGGGAGTATGTCCCCACAGCAGGCTTTAGTAGCCTCCGCGTGTGTCTCAGCCCAGGCTGATTCAGTTTCCAGGACACCCTCCTCCTCCTCTCCTTGCGCTGCTGTTGGCTCTGTGACCATTTAAATCCCATGTGAAATGGTTAATAAAGCTTTGTAGTACATTTGGTGACTACCTACACCAGTGGTTTATGTTTTGCAGAGGCCAAAACCTTTTAAAATGATGCTTCTTTCACGAGGCATGTTCATGTTATTTACCTTTTACATGTCTCTGCAGTCCCTAATTCACCCCTTCCGTTGCTGCTCCGGTGCTTATGTTGTTTTCCCCCAGCCTCCTCACAGCTGTTTCCACTTCCTTTCCCACCATCCCACCCCCCGTCCAGCTTTAATTTCCACCAACATCCCTTCCTCCTCCCTTGCATTGCTGGTTACAGCTGGCACCGTAGTAATCACTGTACCGACATCAAGAGGATAAAATGCATTTTCGGCCATTCTTTCAATAAAATATGTGCAAACACAATGTAATGTTGTGGCAGATGTAGAGCCACGGGTGCTAGGACCTGGGACAGGAAAGGGGTGGAGTCGGGAAACGGAAAGGGAGGAGAGGGGGCAAGGAAAGAGGTTTTCGAGAGAAGGAAAGACGGGATCAAGGGAGATAAGAATAAAGCTCCGTAACGATACCTTCCACGTGTCCTTGTCATTTGTGCCAGGCAATGGACATGACAACTGGCGATGAGGGTGGACCCTGCCTGCTGCTTGCGACAGTACCTTAACTGCGGAGTGCAGTCGGGTGCCTACCCCGTATGCTGATTTACTCCGGACTGTCTCCACAACACGGCCTCGGGAGCCCACCCCGGGTGCGCCTTACTGCGGCTGCCACAGATACTTTGCCTCACCTCTCCTGGTTGCGACATCGGGATCCCACCCCGGTTGCACACTGCTGGCTGGTGCAGTGCGCGCTTCTGCACCGCGACGCGCTGTCAGGAGCCCACCCTGAGCGTGTGTTCTTCCCTGTCTGCCTGCGGCCTACCTGTGACCCTCGAAGCTGGATCTGGGCACAGGCTCTGCTTTGTGTCCTCCTCCCGCGTGTTCTGCCTCTTCCTACCGGCCGAATGCCCAGCTTTATTCACGGACTCCTGCATGGTTAGCCCCGCCCAGCGGCCATTTTAAGGTCAGGCAGGCTCTCCAATAAGCTGCAAGACACTGCGAGCGGCCATTTTGAAGTCAGGCATTGGCATTACAACTTCAAGGAAGCCTCAAACTAAATAATACTACCAGTGGAAAACATCCCTCATTTTGTATGTAAAACAAACACTACGGATTGCCTCAAAGTAAATAATACTACCAGTAGAAGACATCCTCATTCTTCACGTAAAACAAACATTACGGATTACCCCTGCTACATTCTCTGGCGCTTTGCTGCTCCCCTCCTCTGCTGAGTCACCTATTCACTTCTACAGTCATCTTCATCGACTGCTGACACGAACGTGCAGTATAAGCGCTGGGTGATTTTTTTTTCTCTTCTTTGCGGACTCCTCCACCTAACGCTCGCTCACGTCTTGGTCGGTCACAAACGATGTCTCTCTCACCGACTACCGTCCGACGCTCCGAGTTGCAGGACAGGGGAGCTGCGTCACAGTCTCCCACCTCATCGTCGCAGGTGGTAGGACACACCTTTGCCATGCTGGGAGTTCCTTTCCTGTGCCCTCCGGAACCATTGCCTCTCGTACCTGGCGGAGGTATGGGTCTTCGCTGGCAGGAATGGCTAGAAGACTTTGAAGACTTCATGAAAGGCTCGCAAGTTTCGGATCCTGATCAACAACTCATTGCACTGCGCAATCTCGTTGGGAAAGAAGTTGGCCAGATAATCAAGGAGCTTCCAGTTGATGTTGCGTCTTCTCACCCAGGTGTGCGTGAAGCGCTCAATAGAAAATGTCTTCACAAACGGAACATTGACTATGAATGCTACATTTTTAATCTAGCCTCCCAAGAAAAGGATGAATCTATGGGAGAATTAATTTCGTGCCTTAAACGGCTAGCACGCTACTGTGCGTTTGACTCCTTCACGACTAAAGAAAAGCTACTCCTTAGATGAAATTGAAGAAATGACGAGAGTTAACGATCAGGCAGAAGAACATGCAAAACGAATGGAAGCTGGAAAAGGTGAAAAACGGGAGCAAGCTTTCCGAATTCAGTCTCGTAACACGGATAGTCACTCCTCTGCAGGTCGACGACCGTCCAAGTCCAAGGAATATTCTCAAAGACCAAGTCGTCGTCGCAGTCCTGACCGTACTGACAAGGGACGGGAGTGACAGCTCAAATGTTATCGCTGTGGACAAGACTTCCCTCACAATGAGACGTGTCCTGCATTAGGTCAGAAATGTCAGCGATGTGGTAAAGAAAACCACTTTGAGAAGGTATGCAGAGCAACCCGCAGAGACACCTACAGACAATCCAAACAATACAGCTCTCAACATCATGCTAAAGCAGTACGAGACTGCAGAGATACGTCCTCCAGTTCGTCACGTTCGAGACTCTATTCTCACGTCACCTACAGATCACAACGATCGCCATCTCGGGAATCAAGACCTCTCACACAGGTATCGCAAGACAGCGAGGAATACTTCTGCATGGTTGCAGACCCTGACAGGCTCAAGAAATATCCGCGACTACACCTCCAAATGGGTAAGCACCTAGCCAAGTTTGTACTGGACAGTGGGGCATCTCTCAATTATATCTCAGTTGCAGAATACAACAAAATGAATCCACGACCGCTCCTGCATAAAGCTGCGGTGCGAGTATACACATGGATGTCGAAAGAGCCCCTTCCATGTTTAGGACAATTCCAGACCTCTCTCACATACAATGATAGAACTATTTCAGCTCACATTCACGTCATCGAAGGGCCTGAAGCTGACTGCCTCCTCAGCTTGCCCACAGCGGAACGACTTCAGCTGGTGGAAATATTATACCAAGTGGATGATGAACCTGACATAGTCCACAAGTTTCCAAAATTATTCACAGGACTCGGAAAAATGACCAACTTTCAAGTTCGTCTGCATATTAATGAATGGGTGACGCCCATAGCTCAACACCACAGGAAAATACAGTTTCATCTTCAACAGTCAGTGGAAGAAGAGCTGCAAGATCTTCTCCGGGCAGATATCATTGAAAGAACTTCTGGTCCTACTCCCTGGGTATCTCCGGTAGTTATAGTACCAAAAAAGGCTCAGAAGGCAAAGTCCGTCTGTGTGTTGACATGAGAGCGCCCAATACTGCCATTGAAAGGGAAAGACATCCTGGACCTCATAACAGTGATATGATCACGTCCTTGAATGGTGCACAAATATTTTCCAAACTGGATCTTAACAAGGGCTATCACCAGCTCAAACTGCACGAAAGGTCAAGATATATTACCACATTTTCGACTCATCAAGGTCTATTCAGGTACAAAAGACTCAGTTTTGGAGTCTCTTCTGCCACCGAGATCTTCCAGGAGGCAATCAGAAGAGTTATTCACCACATTCCCAACACTCTTAACCCCTTCGATGCTTATGACGAGCTGGACTTGTCATGGCACACAGTGGTCGTGTGCTCATGACGAGTCCAGCTCGTCATAAGACCACCCACGGGGAAGCGCTGGCGCTCCCCGTGGGAATCCGATCGTTGCTTTTTTGGGGGAGGCAGGGGAAGGGCTTCCCTGCCTCCCCCCACCCCCCACACGACGTCAGCGCGCGAGGCGCGCTGACGTCATTGAGGGTTTCCCTTTCTTCCCCGACGCGCTGGAAGCCATTTGCTTCCAGCGCGTCGGGGAAATCAGGTGAGTCTTGGCTCCGGGGAGGGGGGGTTTGAATCAAAAGAGGCATCGAGGGAAAGGAAAGGGTTTTCCTTTCCCCCGATGCCTCTTTTGTGCATTCCTGCTGCACGATCATGCGATCGTGCAGCAGGAATGCCCACTAGGCACCAGGGATTTTTTGTTTTTTTGTAAATGCGCATCAAAATACTGTTTGGGGGAGCGGCCCCTTGGGCAAGGGTCGCTCCCCTTTTGGGGCCATATGTTTTTGTGCTTTGCCCCCTGGGGGGCAGTTTTTCAGTATTGTGCCCACTAGACCACCAGGGAGAAACGGTGGGGAGTGGCCCTTGGGCAAGGGTCACTCCCCTTTGGGGGCTTTGTTTGTGGCCGATCGGCCAAAGGATAGTGCCCTTTATTTATTTATTTTATTTATTTATTTTAATTAATGCCTGTGTGGACTGTACCCGAAGGTGTCAGAGCGCTTCACAGTAGGACAGTAACATTACATGAGGAGAAGGTTACAAGTGAGCATAATACAAAAGGAAACGTTACATTACATGAGGAAAAAGTGACAATTGTGCAAATAACAAAACAACCAAGATACAAAAAGAGGTATGCGTTACAAGAGGAAAAAGTGACACGTGTGCATACATGAGATAGAAAATACAAATAGAGGTATAATACTGCAATAAGTGTCAGTCACTCAGAACACACTGGGAAGGCACTTCTATAGGCATGGAGTACAGATTTTCCTATAGTGGAAGAACTTCTTTGAGGGAGTAGAGAGGGCGTGAATTAAACAGGAGACTTAAAATGAAGGGTACACAAACATAAAATCCAACACAGCACGCAAGGGTGAGGAATGTACAGGAAAAAGTACAAATTTACAATGAAGAGCGAACTTCCTAGAGGGGGCTGAGAGTGAAAGTATTAGTTCTGAAAGTGTCTTTGGAAGAGAAGAGATTTGAGGTCAGCTTTGAAGATCCGGGTAGAGGAGGTGGCACAGAGCAATGGGGGAAGCGAGTTCCAGATTCTCACAGCATTTTCAGAGAAGGATTGCGCCATCGATCTTTCCCTTTTTGAAGACGGGGGGGCTCAAGCAGAAGCTTTTCCGCATTGCGAGAAGGGCGAGAGCCACCGGACAATTTCAATTTATTTGCCAGGTAATGAGGGGAGGAGGTGTGTAAGGCTTTGTGTGTGATGCAGGCAGTTTTGTAAATAGATCTTGCCTCGATCGGAAGCCATCGAAGAGAGGATAGGAGTGACGTGGTCGCTTCGTTTAGACCCTGAAATGAAGCGAGCTGCTGAATGGAGGATGGATTTGAGAGGGGAGAGGTGGGATTTGGGTAGGCCCGTCAGAAGAGAATTGCAATAATCCAGTCTTGAGAGAACCAGAGATTGTACCAAGGTTTTTAAGTCTTTCTCCGGGAAGAACCGACGGATCCCCCGTAGAAGGCGCAACTGGTAACGTGCGTTCTTAGCAATAGAGTT
Source organism: Calotriton arnoldi (assembly GCA_963921515.1). Lineage (NCBI taxonomy): Eukaryota > Metazoa > Chordata > Amphibia > Caudata > Salamandridae > Calotriton > Calotriton arnoldi. Next base: position 179,390 of record CAWUFW010006194.1, read on the forward strand.
GATGTGGGAGATTAGGTTGAGTCTTTTGTCAAGAATGACACCTAGGGATTTAGCGCTGTTGACAATGATAGGTTTGTTGTTGAGTAGGTTCAGCTGATCCATCCAAGATTGAACAGGAGGAGGTGAGAGAGAGGTAGAGAGGAGGAGGAATTCAGTTTTGGCGGGATTCAGAATGAGTTGGTGATCTAACATCCAGTTGTGAATAGAGTTGAGAGTAGAGTTGAGTAGTGAGAGATCGTGTGCAGAAGATACCTTAAGGTATCTTCCCACTAGTCCACCAGGCATTTATTTGTGGAGAGTGACCCCTTGGGCAAGGGTCACTCTCCTTTGGGGGCAATATTTGTGGCTGTGTCTGCCCCCCAGGAGGGCAGATCGCCATGTTTTTTAAAAATTGGGCCCACTAGACCACCAGGGATTTGTTTGAGGGGAGTGGCCCCTTGGGCAAGGGTTGCTCCCTTTGGGGAGCATTAATTTGGCCGTTTCTGCCATCCTGAGGAGCAGATTGGCTGATTTGTTTTTTTGTAGGTCCACTAGGCCACCAGGGTTTTTTTATGTTGGGGAGCGGCCCCTTGGGCAAGGGTCGCTCCCCTTTATGGGAGGATGATTGTGGCCATTTCTGCCCTCTTTGGGTGGCAGAATAGCAGTATGTTTTTAGGCCCATCTGCCCCCAAGGAGGGCAGAAGCCAGTAGTCACCAGGGTTTTTTTTTAATTTTTGTGTTGGGGAGTGGCCAAAATGGCAAGGGTTGCTCCCTTTTACGGGGATGAATATTGTATTTATACTTTTGGCCCACCTACCCCTTAGCTTGGCTGGTGGATTGTGTGTGGACTGGTGCATTATTTGCATTTTATGATTGTAATGTTTTTTTCTCCTTTTTATTCTAGTGTAAAGCTTTTGATTCCTGTTTGCGGTTTCGGCAGTGGTTGTTCTGCAGTTTTGCATAATTGCATTTATTTGGTAAGAAAAATATTTTTGTTGTGTGTACTCCAAATGAGTATTATTGTCATGCATGAATAATTTTTTTTGTAAGTGGTGTCATAATGGCAGCATATTTGTTAGTGTTCAGAGCATGAAATTCTTTGCGATGTTTTGCATTGTCTTATGTGTAATTTTTTTTTCTTCTTTTTAGTGGGATATTGTTGATCTTCACTGTGTCTGTGCAGAGTAGGTGGTGGTGAGTCTAGCTGCTTCTGTCACGTGAATGGTATAGTGTTGGAGTATATAGGTCTTTGTGATAAAGCTACATTTTGTTTATTTCTTTTTTTACAAAGGGTTTGTTGTTGTTGACTTGTTTGACAAGTAACCTTTATTAGTAAGCATTATGGCTAGCCGTAGAATGACTGCTCAGCAGGTGGTTGGTTTGCTTCTTGAATCTTCCTCTGAGCAGGATTATGAGACTGACAGTGCGTCTGAGGGAGAGGAGGGAGGGGAAGATTCAGGCAGTGAGTTTTCTCTCCACATGGAATCATCGGATGATGAAGGTACTCTCAGTGCAGATGAAGGTACTCTCGGTGTGGATGAATCTACTCTCAGTGCGGATGAAGTGCCTGTTTTAGAGGAGGATACTACTGTGCCGATGGTGCAAGAGGCATCTGGATTGCAGCGTGGGGCTGCTAGGCTTCCTACTGGAAGTGCTGGACTCTGGGTTGATCCAAACATGGTGCAGCCGGTGTTGCCTGCCTTTAGTGGTTATGCAGGGTGTAGAGTGGATTGTGAACATTATTTGCCTATACAGTATTTTCAGTTGTTTATGGATGATGTATTTTTGGGTGAGATTGTTGAGCAGACTAATTTGTATGCTGAACAGTTTTTGAGGGACAACAGTGCCAGACTTAGGCCCCATTCTAGAGCTACCCGGTGGAGTCCCACAAATCTGGAAGAGATGAAGAAGTTTTTGGGTTTGACTTTTTTGATGGGTTTGATAAGGAAGCCGTCCATGGGTTCATATTGGTCTACCAGTCCCTTGATGGCAACGGCCATATTTCCTGCAGTTATGACTCGTGATCGGTATTTACTTTTGCTTCGGATGCTGCATTTTGTTGATAATGGTTTGGCGTTGCCACGAGATCACCCTGAATGTGACCGTCTTTTTAAGATTCGGCCTGTTCTTGATCACTTTGTAGATCGATTTTCAGAGATCTATACTCCAGGGAAAGAAATATCTATTGATGAGTCTTTGGTCCTGTTCAAGGGCCGTTTGGTTTTTAGGCAGTACATTCCTAGCAAGAGGGCACGCTATGGAATTAAGCTGTATATGTTGTCTGAGAGTAGGACAGAATATGTTTTTAATTTGCGGGTGTACACTGGTAGGGATTCCACTATTGACCCCACTGGTTGTCCGTCCACTTTTGGAGTTTCAGAGAAAATTGTGTGGGATCTTGCTAGAGGACTGTTTAACAGAGGCCACCATTTGTACCTTGATAACTTCTACACTGCTGTGCAATTGTTTAAGGAATTGTTCAAAGTGGACACTTTTGCTTGTGGCACAATCCGCTCTAACCGTAAAGGTTATCCAAAAGAGCTTGTTTGCAAAAAACTTCAGAGGGGACAGTGCAGTTCCTTGCGTAGTGATGAACTACTAGCTGTGAAATTTGTGGACAGGAGGGATGTGTACATGCTGACTACCATCCATGATGAGAGTACTTCACCTGTGGCTGTTTGCGGTCAGATTGCTGAAGTGCGCAAACCTGTGTGCATTTTAGACTACAATAAGCACATGGGTGGTGTTGATAGAGTAGATCAGAGGTTGGAACCTTACACTGCTATTCGTAAGGCTTACATTTGGTATAAGAAGTTGGCCATCCATCTCTTCAATTTAGCAACTTTCAATGCTTTTGTTGTGTTCAAGGAGTGTTCTCCTGCGTCAAAGTTGACTTTTGTTCAGTTTCAGGAGTCTGTCATAGGCAGCCTTGTTGTTGTGGAACAGGCAACTGTTCCTAGAGTTGGAGTGGTGGAGGATGTGGCTCGATTGAAAGATCGCCACTTTCCTGATCACATTCCTCCTACACCCTCCAAAGACTTTCCCACTAGGAGATGTAGAGTCTGTTGGCGAAGAGGTACGCGGAAGGAGACTCGTATGTACTGCCCTGAGTGTCCTTCTAACCCTGGGCTGTGTGTGCCTGCTTGTTATAGAGCATACCACAAGCAAAAGAATTATTGGGAGCAACCATGAGTGGTAAAGTGAACTGCCTGGTCTGTAATGTTTAAGAATTGTTGTTCTGTTTCAAGGTTGGCATTAGTGCAATGTATTTAGTTTCTGATTTTGTGTTAGTAGATTTGTATCTATTTGCAATTTGTTTGTGTTTTCTTTTTTGTATAAAAAAATCCTAAATGTGATGGTGGTGTGTGTAGGCTGGTGCTTGGCTGGCGGTGTGCGTGGAGTGGCGCTTGGCTGGCGGTGTGCGTGGAGTAGCTCTTGGCTGGCGGTGTGCGTGGAGTGGCGCTTGGCTGGCGGTGTGCGTGGAGTGGCGCTTGGCTGGCAGTGTGCGTGGAGTGGCGCTTGGCTGGCGGTGTGCGTGGAGTGGCGCTTGGCTGGCGGTGTGCGTGGAGTGGCGCTTGGCTGGCGGTGTGCGTGGACTGGCGCTCGGCTGGCGGTGTGTGAGTAGTGACTTGCTGCTGGTCACTACACACACTGCAAGCCGAGCGACACTCCACGCAATCCATCAGCTTGTGTGGTTGCTGTGTTAGGAATGTGGGCGTGTGAAAGTGATGGGCCCTTGAATCGCGCTGTCTGCTGGTGTGAGTGTTGTAATGTGATGGGCCCGCGGCTGGTGGTGTGAATGGTTTTGTATGTGTCACACGTATGAAAGGTGTATGAATGGCCTGTAAAGAGGTTGGTGCCTTGTCGTGGCTTTACAGCTCACGAGCTGTGAGTCAATGGTTCAGTTTCTCGTCCTTTCAATTATTAACAGTGCATTTCATTTTTGTGAAATCACTTGTTAATACAATTGTATATACTGAACCATCACTCACCCTCGTGCCAAATCCAACCAGTATGTGTGTGTGCTTGAGGATTAGATGGCTGTGCAGTAATATATATTTTTTGTCTTTCTCAAGCAGGATGTACCTTGTCCCTTTTTGTGAATGTTGTAATGTGTTTGTTTCGTGGCTGGTGGTGTGAATGGTCTTGTGTGTATCACGTATGAAAGGTGTGTGAATGGCCTGTAAAGCGGTTGGGGCCTTGACGTGGCTTTACAGCTCACGAGCTGCAAGTCACTGGTTCAGTTTTTTGTCCTTTCAATTATTGACAGTGCATTTCATTTTTATGAAATCTCTTGTTAATAAAATTGTATATACTGAACCATCACTTGCCCTCGTGCCAAATCCAACTAGTATGTGTGTGTGCTTGAGGAATAGATGGCTGTGCAGTAATCTTTGTCTTTTTAGTTTGTCTGCCAAGGTGCACATTACGTCTAAGAATAACCTACCAACTGAAGATATTGTCGTAAACGAAACACCCATGGGAGTACATGCTGATATCTCTCTTGTGGATCACAACAAGTTATGTTACCCACAATGCCCTGCAAACCTCAAAATGTCTGTCACATTTTCCTTGCAATATTGTGCCAAAATTTTCATGCTGCAGAAATAAACACATTATCTCAAAACGACCTGGTTTTGCAAGTGGGGTCACCTGGGTTTTTGGCCCGGGGCTCGGCGGCCACATAGGGAAACCTACCAAACCCACACATTTCTGAAAACTAGACACCCGGGGGCTTCTAAGGAGGTATGGCTTGCGTGGATCCCCCAACGTTTCCTTACCCAGAATCCCTTGCAAACCTCAATTTTAGCTGAAAAAATCACTTTTTTCACACATTTTTGTGTGGGAAAGTGTGGCATCACCGGGCTCACACAAATTTCCTACCACCCAGCGTTCCCCCAGGTCTCCCGATAAAAATGGTGCCTCACTTGTGTGGGAGGCCCAAGTACCCGCGACAGGCAAGGGCCCAAAACGTAGTGAGGCGACATCAAAATTGCCTATCTCAAAACCACCTGGTTTTGCAAGGGGGTCACCTGGGTTTTTGGCCCCGTGCTCGGCGGCCATCTAGGGAAACCTACCAAACCCACACATTACTGAAAACTAGACACCCGGGGGCTTCCAAGGAGGTATGGCTTGCATGGATCCCCCAAAGTTTCCTTACCCAGAATCCCTTGCAAACCTCAATTTTAGCTGAAAAAATCACTTTTTTCACACATTTTTGTGTGGGAAAGTGTGGCATCACCAGGCTCACACAACATTCCTACCACCCAGCGTTCCCCCAGGTCTCCCGATAAAAATGGTGCCTCACTCGTGTGGGAGGCCCAAGTACCCGCGACAGGCAAGGGCCCAAAACATAGTGAGGCGACATCAAAATTGCCTATCTCAAAACCACCTGGTTTTGCAAGGGGGGTCACCTGGGTTTTTGGCCCCGTGCTCGGCGGCCATCTAGGGAAACCTACCAAACCCACACATTTCTGAAAACTAGACACCCGGGGGCTTCCAAGGAGGTATGGCTTGCGTGGATCCCCCAACGTTTCCTTACTCAGAATACCTTGCAAACCTCAATTTTAGCTGAAAAAATCACTTTTTTCACACATTTTTGTGTGGGAAAGTGTGGCATCACCGGGCTCACACAAATTTCCTACCACCCAGCGTTCCCCCAGGTCTCCTGATAAAAATGGTGCCTCACTCGTGTGGGAGGCCCAAGTACCCGCGACAGGCAAGGGCCCAAAACGTAGTGAGGCGACATCAAAATTGCCTATCTCAAAACCACCTGGTTTTGCAAGGGGGGTCACCTGGGTTTTTGGCCCCGTGCTCGGCGGCCATCTAGGGAAACCTACCAAACCCACACATTTCTGAAAACTAGACACCCGGGGGCTTCCAAGGAGGTATGGCTTGCGTGGATCCCCCAACGTTTCCTTACCCAGAATCCCTTGCAAACCTCAATTTTAGCTGAAAAAAATCACTTTTTTCACACATTTTTGTGTGGGAAAGTGTGGCATCACCGGGCTCACACAAATTTCCTACCACCCAGCGTTCCCCCAGGTCTCCCGATAAAAATAGTGCCTCACTCGTGTGGGAGGCCCAAGTACCCGCGACAGGCAAGGGCCCAAAACGTAGTGAGGCGACATCAAAATTGCCTATCTCAAAACCACATGGTTTTGCAAGTGGGGTCACCTGGGTTTTTGGCCCCGTGCTCGGTGGCCATCTAGGGAAACCTACCAAACCCACACATTTCTGAAAACTAGATACCCGGGGGCTTGCAAGGAGGTATGGCTTGCGTGGATCCCCCAACGTTTCCTTACCCAGAATCCCTTGCAAACCTCAATTTTAGCTGAAAAAATCACTTTTTTCACTCATTTTTGGGTGGGAAAGTGTGGCATCACCGGGCTCACACAAATTTCCTACCACCCAGCATTCCCCCAGGTCTCCCGATAAAAATGGTGCCTCACTTGTGTGGGAGGCCCAAGTACCCGCGACAGGCAAGGGCCCAAAACGTAGTGAGGCGACATCAAAATTGCCTATCTCAAAACCACCTGGTTTTGCAAGGGGGTCACCTGGGTTTTGGCCCCGTGCTCGGCGGCCATCTAGGGAAACCTATCAAACCCACACATTTCTGAAAACTAGACACCCGGGGGCTTCCAAGGAGGTATGGCTTGCGTGGATCCCCCAACGTTTCCTTACTCAGAATACCTTGCAAACCTCAATTTTAGCTGAAAAATCACTTTTTTCACACATTTTTGTGTGGGAAAGTGTGGCATCACCGGGCTCACACAAATTTCCTACCACCCAGCGTTCCCCCAGGTCTCCTGATAAAAATGGTGCCTCACTCGTGTGGGAGGCCCAAGTACCCGCGACAGGCAAGGGCCCAAAACGTAGTGAGGCGACATCAAAATTGCCTATCTCAAAACCACCTGGTTTTGCAAGGGGGTCACCTGGGTCTTTGGCCCCGTGCTCGGCGGCCATCTAGGGAAACCTACAAAACCCACACATTTCTGAAAACTAGACACCCGGGGGCTTCCAAGGAGGTATGGCTTGCGTGGATCCCCCAACGTTTCCTTACCCAGAATCCCTTGCAAACCTCAATTTTAGCTGAAAAAATCACTTTTTTCACACATTTTTGTGTGGGAAAGTGTGGCATCACACAAATTTCCTACCACCCAGCATTCCCCCAGGTCTCCCGATAAAATTAGTGCCTCACTCGTGTGGGAGGCCCAAGTACCCGCGACAGGCAAGGGCCCAAAACGTAGTGAGGCGACATCAAAATTGCCTATCTCAAAACCACATGGTTTTGCAAGGGGGGTCACCTGGGTTTTTGGCCCCGTGCTCGGCGGCCATCTAGGGAAACCTACCAAACCCACACATTTATGAAAACTAGATACCCGGGGGCTTGCAAGGAGGTATGGCTTGCGTGGATCCCCCAACGTTTCCTTACCCAGAATCCCTTGCAAACCTCAATTTTAGCTGAAAAAATCACTTTTTTCACACATTTTTGGGTGGGAAAGTGTGGCATCACCGGGCTCACACAAATTTCCTACCACCCAGCATTCCCCCAGGTCTCCCGATAAAAATGGTGCCTCACTTGTGTGGGAGGCCCAAGTACCCGCGACAGGCAAGGGCCCAAAACGTAGTGAGGCGACATCAAAATTGCCTATCTCAAAACCACCTGGTTTTGCAAGGGGGTCACCTGGGTTTTGGCCCCGTGCTCGGCGGCCATCTAGGGAAACCTACCAAACCCACACATTTCTGAAAACTAGACACCCGTGGGCTTCCAAGGAGGTATGACTTGCGTGGATCCCCTAATGTTTCCTTACCCAGAATCCCTTGCAAACCTCAATTTTAGCTGAAAAAATCACTTTTTTCACACATTTTTGTGTGGGAAAGTGTGGCATCACCGGGCTCACACAAATTTCCTACCACCCAGCGTTCCCCCAGGTCTCCCGATAAAAATGGTGCCTCACTTGTGTGGGAGGCCCAAGTACCCGCGACATGCAAGGTCCCAAAACGTAGTGAGGCGACATCAAAATTGCCTATCTCAAAACAACCTGGTTTTGCAAGGGGGGTCACCTGGGTTTTTGGCCCCGTGCTCGGCGGCCATCTAGAGAAACCTACCAAACCCACACATTTCTGAAAACTAGACACCCGGGGGCTTCCAAGGAGGTATGGCTTGCGTGGATCCCCCAACGTTTCCTTACCCAGAATCCCTTGCATACCTCAATTTTAGCTGAAAAAATCACTTTTTTCACACATTTTTGTGTGGGAAAGTGTGGCATTACCGGGCTCACACAAATTTCCTACCACCCAGCGTTCCCCCAGGTCTCCCGATAAAAATGGTGCCTCACTTGTGTGGGAGGCCCAAGTACCCGCGACAGGCAAGGGCCCAAAACGTAGTGAGGCGACATCAAAATTGCCTATCTCAAAACCACCTGGTTTTGCAAGGGGGGTCACCTGGGTTTTTGGCCCCGTGCTCGGCGGCCATCTAGGGAAACCTACCAAACCCACACATCACCAAGGGTCACCAGATGTGATCAAGCATTCCACTCAATTAAAGCATCCCTTGAATCGGCCAAAAATCTGCCATACTTCAACCCTCGTCGGAAGACGGAGATAACCGTGGATGCCAGTCCTGTGGGACTTGGAGCTATATTGGCTCAGTATGACAAGGAAAGTGACCAACGCCACATAGTGGCTTATGCCAGCCGCAGCCTGACGGACACCGAAAGAGCATATTCCCAGCCAGAGAAAGAAAGTCTCGCAGTAGTCTGGGCCTGTGAGCACTTTCATATCTTCATCTATGGGAAACACTTCACACTCATCATGGACCACCAAGCTCTGACAACCATATTTGGAAATCCCCGGGCCAAAATGCCACCAAGAATAGAGCGCTGGGGAATTCGTCTTCAAGAATATACGTACACAATCATCCACAAACCTGGAAAAGCAGCAAATCCAGAGGATTACATATCGCGACATCCCAAGAGGTCATCAAGCTCGAATCCGTCGTTAGCGGAGGAATATATACATTTTGTTGTGGCTCAAGCAAAACCACCTGCAGTCCCTCTTGAAGCCATCATTGAACCAACAGCCAGCGATGCCACTTTACAGGATGTGAAACATCGCATTCAGACAAACAGTTGGAGACACCTAGAAGAGCCCGGACACAAGAATCATGTTGACGGCCATGAGCTAATCTCTTTCCGACATGTAAAAGATGAACTGTCCATGGCCTCTTGTTAAGAGACAAAAGGATTGTCATTCCAAAGCAACTGCGGCAAGGAATTGTCAATTTAGCACACAAAGGACACCGAGGCATCGTAGCCACGAAGAGAGCACTGCGGGAACGGGTCTCGTTCCCTTCTCTTGATCAGATGGTCGAAGTCACCTTGAAAGACTGCTCTCAGTGTCAACTAGTAAGTAGAGAGGAACCACCTGCACCTCTACAAATGTCAGAACTGCCGGAGGGCGTGTGGCAACACGCTGCAGTAGACTTCTTTGGTCTAATACGATCAGGTAAATACATTCTCGTCATAATGGATGAATACTCCCGCTTCCCCATTGCTCACCTAATATCATCAACCAGAGCAGCCACCACCATACCAGTGTTGGATGAGGTCTTCGCAGCCTGGGGAATTCCCAAGGTAGTCAAGACAGACAATGGCCCTCCATTTAATGGACAGGTATTCGCCGCATTTGCCCACCATCTCAGTTTTCGACATCGGAAGATCACTCCCCTGTGGCCACAGGCCATTGGGATGGTAGAAAGGTTTATGGCTACTCTGAAGAAGGCCATACAGCAAGCGGAACTATCCAAGCGAGATGTTCAAACAGCACTGAACGAGGTGTTAAGAGCGTATCGAACCACACCACACAGCACTACAGACAGATGTCCAGCAACCTTGATGCTGGGCCGCACAGTGCGCACAAGAATACTGACTTGGGAAGACTCCACTCGTTGTATGAGTCAAGATCCACAACATGAGGAGTTAGCAGCAAGAGACGGAGCTAGAAAAGCCAAGATGAAAGAATATGCGGACAATCGTCGGAGAGCCAAACCATCATCCATCAAAGAAGGGGAATGGGGACTTGTCCGACAAGAGCAACAAAGGAAATCTGACAGTCGATATCACGCTCACCCACTGCTGGTAACGAAACAAAAAGGGACCATGATCACAGCTGTCTCAGATGACAAGAGAATAACAAGAAACGTTGCACATTTTCAGAGATGCAAGCCAGTCACAAGAGAGACGTTAGATGTACCAGAAAGTGCAGCAAAAGAGGACAGCCAGGTGGCATGAAGTGAGCACATGTCTCCTTTTCTTTTGGCTGAAAGTGAAAGACCCGTTCAAGATGCTGCTTGCCGGCCACAGCGTATTCATCGGAGGCCTACACGCCTAATTGAAGAACTGTAACTATGTTCTTTTTTTTTCCTTTTGCTTTGTTCTATTGTTTATTGATATCAGTTCAATTTGTTTAAGGAGAGGGGAGGTGTAATGTTGTGGCAGATGTAGAGCTACGGGTGCTAGGACCTGGGACAGGAAAGGGGTGGAGTCGGGAAACGGAAAGGGAGGAGAGGGGGCAAGGAAAGAGGTTTTCGAGAGAAGGAAAGACGGGATCAAGGGAGATAAGAATAAAGCTCCGTAACGATACCTTCCACGTGTCCTTGTCATTTATGCCAGGCAAGGGACACGATACACAACAACCCGTTAATTGTTTCTACCTTTAATTAAAGCACATTTTTAACATGAATGCATCAAGCAGAAGATAATACAAGGTATCTTTTGCTGAGAAAACGAGGCGAGGTGATTGAACTGGAGAGCGCTTGGGCCAACTCTCTCAGCACAAACATCTTCCTCCAGCACAGGCAGCCACTTTCTGTTGTGCTTGAAGACATTTCTTTTGAGTATAATAAAAATAACGCAGTATTTGTAAAGCGCGAACTACTCACCCCTAAGGGTCTCAAGTCGCTGGGGGCCATCGGGGAGATTAAGCGAGCTATTGCCCAGAGTCACAGGATGCTGGACTGAGCTGCCACCGGTGCCGGGAATCGAACCGTGAGCCCCGTCTTCCGGAGTCAGTCACCTGCGCCACACTTCTCCCTATTTCCTGCTCCATTTGCATAATTGCACAGTTACTATCCACATACTTCCCCTGCACACCATACCACAGAATTCTACTACAAAAACCTACCCAATTCCACAACTAACCGTTCCAATACAACCCACCTAATTACACTACACACCACATACATACACTCCATAACACATGGGTAAAAGACATTGTCATTTACAACGCCAATAGCTGTAACTCCAGCAAATGCGAGACCTATTGCATTTCCAATGCTTGTTACCCATTGACAGAGGATAATCTTTTGACAATTTCAGAAACCTGCATCAAAAAAATAGTTTGTCTGTTTACAAGGGCAGTACAATATACTTTTTATTTACATAATAAGGTATTTACTTACTGGATCCATTAAAAATTTCTCATACTTCATCAGGGGTCAACTAAAATGCTGAATTTGTACCACTTTTGGCATTCCCGACCAGAAAAACATGTCAAATGATGTGATGGATACCTAACATTAGATTCATAATCACTATACAAATAATAGCGGTGGCCAATTTCTTTTATGACTTTATACTGGCAAAGTAGCCATACGATTTTTGGGGTCTATATCATCACTCATATTTTACCCTATTATTAAGCCCTGTGCAAAGTTTCATGTTGGTATCACATTTTGCACGATTCTAATGCTAAGCTACCTCACTATAAGACAATTGCTAAATGTGTGCATGCTCATTATCACCTTACTATTAATAACAAAGATGTAAGTGGCAAAAAAGTCTTAAAGATTACTAATATGTCTGCTGACCAGGTGTACAAAACTCAAAAGGGACCCTCTCATTACATGGTGTACTCGAAGGGAGTATATCATATAGTCGGATTCCAAGGGCTATTCCGGTTATTAAAGGTCCTGAACCCGAGTTTTAGGTCCAAGCCGCAGGAGAGGGCCTATAATAAGGGAGAGGGCCTTTAACAACAGTTGTAGCCCAAGGTAGAAGGGCTATAAGGCCATTAGAACATTCCTACCACTAAGGGTAGAATGTTCTAAATTAAAAAGGGAAAAACATGAAAACAAATATTGGAATGTTGGTGCCCCAAGCTTGTACCAGCCACTAAAAGTCCAGAGCTACTCCATTGTCTTCAATGGAGCTTTCAACCTTCCAATGTTCTGATAAATATAATATGAAAATTGAAAGCTAATTAAAAATCAGGTTATTGCTAGTTAATTAACAAAATTCCCTTTCAAAGGAAGAAGACGGATAAACTGATATAGAAACAATGTGTTCATCATTTTGTTTTTTAAATCTGTTTTTATTAGGGATTTCAATGCAGCAATGGAACAATTCCAATACAATACATGGGCAACACTGCCAAAGAACAAAGTGAAGAACACCCATCACAGTTGCCCCGAGCTGAGAAGGGTCAACCGGGCGCTCCTCTCCCCTAAAAAATGAAGGATTAAACCCAGATCTGTGACTGGGGGTGAATGTTTAATTTGTTCAGCATTCTGTCCATCATCTGTTCTTTGTGCTTTTGTTGCCCTAAGTGGGAAGGGTATGCCTAGCATGGGCCACATGCTCACTGTGCCACTGGATTTAAGCTAGCCTGGCTGATGAGGGGTGATATCCTGAAACTGGTCCCAGGAAGCTTGTTTTCGGTCCAGGGAGGACCTGGTCTGACAGTTCGGGATGGACTGTTCCCATGGGGAACAGGGTAAAGACTGATTTGCATACAGCTGGGACCAAACTGGGGTGGCGTGGTGAGCAAAAAACAATGGATTAAACCCAGATCTGTAACTGGGGTTGAATGTTTGATTTGTTTAGCATTCTGTCCATCATCTATTCTTTTCACTCATCTCCGACATGCATCCCCGTTTTCATAAAGTTCCCAACAACATACAAAGAAGGAGGCAAGGTGCAATTCTAAAACATTCTATATACCACATGTACTCACACTCAACTTGCTAACATCAGATCTGTGAATTCACAACACTAGAAGAACCGCACCTGCATACGTAAGTCATTGTCATGCTGCATGTGGACAGACGGTAACGCAGCAGCAGCCTGTCCCATGTTGTTCATGGCACACTGATCAGTAGAGTTGCCTAGCCACCCCCCCAAACAGCCCGACCCGGGCAATCAGTTACCTGCTTCCTCATCCCCTTCTGCAAAGGCCGTTAGTCCTTCTAGCCATAGCTCTATCGGCATCCGTCGCATCCCTCTTGACTCCTCCGCTCTAAAGGCAGCTCCTTCCACTATGAACCAGTTCTCTCCCACTCTTCGCCATCTGCAATGTGGCGACCCTTCAGGTGACTGGCAGTGCAGTGCTATATTCCTGCGGGCAACCACAAGTGCTAGATCAAAGAATCTATTTTCCACCTTTTCTTCAGGCTCCTGGGGTATAGGCTCAGTAAACATATTTCCATGTCCAGCATTTCTTGCATAGTGAGCATGCATTCCATATCCTGGATCACCTTAGCCCAAAACTGACCCACAATGGGGCAACCCCACACCATGTTAATAAAATCTGCGCCTGGCAGAGAGCAGTGGGGGCACTGCATAGTGTTGGTATGCATCATAACATTAAGCCTATGGGGCGTAAGATATGTTGCATGCAGATAATTAAACTGAACGTATTTGAATCTAGTATTCCTAGATACTCTGCGGACCTGCTCCAGGGCCTATTTCCATTTTTTACCCCTGAACTCATTGCCCAGCGATTGCTCCCATGTGGCATGCAAGGCCACAAGATCAGTGGTTGTCATAGACAGAAACATGTTGTACATCCAGGTGATTAATTTGCGCCTCCCCCCCTCAAAAGGTGAAGAGGGTCTGTAAGAGGTTGTGTGTGCTTGACTTCGCAGTGTTGGGACCCCATAGTTGGAGTAGTGCATTCCTCAGTGCCACATACGTGAGGAACTGTGCACCCTGATAGGCCCTCCTCCTTCATCAGTGCCTTCATGGTGCGGAGGACTACTTCATCATAGCAATTCCCAATAGTTTCTATCCCCATGATTTTCCAATCCCGCAGTCTCAGCTCTGTAAAGTATCCCCCCTAACAGTAGGTAATCTCACATGGGGCAGAGCTGGCGCATAGAGGGGGTGCCGTTTAGTTTTAGTGATTGCTGCCCTCTAGCAGTGGAGCGCCAGCGCAAATAGGCCAGGCCTCTCCATCGACATCATCCTCCCCCCCGGCATCAGCGCAATCAGCGTATTTTTGCAGCATGGCATTCCGGCTTCACCCATCTCCTCCATCGGAAGGTGTCAAGCCAGCGGGCCACCCATTGCAGCTGTGCTGACAAAAAATAGATCTCGAAGTCCAGGGCACACAGGCCAACCTCAAATATTGGACTTCTAAATGTGTCCAAAGGAATCCAGTTTCTGCCACCATTCCAGATCAATTCCTGCAGCAGCCCATTCAGTTCCGTGAACCAGGACCATGGCACCCCGACCGGCAAGCTTGCAAAGTCGCAAAGGACTCGGGCAGCATTTCCATCTTGGACAGTCCGATGCATGCCATAATCGAGAGTTGTAAGCACTGCCAAAAATGAACGCTGCCCTTCAGGGCTGCAGGTCCCCTCCCAAGTGTCCCTAGCTAATGTTCATTGCAGAGTGATACACCTTAACACTCAGGTACTGTAGCACTCGGTTCCCTCTGAATGCTCTCCCGCACTCCCGCCAGTAGCAGAGTCAAAAGGTTAGCAGCTATCAGAAAGGCACAGGTCTTATTCCAGTTCACGTAAAGGCCCGACACCCTACCCAGTTCCTCAAGAACATCGATGCACCATGATAAACCCAACTCGGCATCCCAGAGGTACAGGAGCATGTCATATGCATACAGCGATACCACATGTTCCCTGCCCCGCAACAGGATTCCCTCCCTAACTCCCACCGACCTCAGCATACAGGCAAATGGCTCTACCACCAATGCAAAAAGCATCGGGGACAGCGAACAACACTGCTGAGAGCCACGATGTACACTGAAAGCCTCCAACGTACACTGTCCTGTTCAGACTCCAGCAGTAGTTCCTGAGTATAATAGAGTGAACCACTTATCCCACCCCTGCCCCATGTTAATTTGCACCATTACTGCTCTGAGGTATTCCCAGTGAGTGTTAAACGCCTTTCTAATGTCTATAAAAAGGACCAGTGCAGTGCCACATTAAATGTCGGGGGTTTCTTCCATCACTCTGAACAACCTAATATTTAAGGAAGTGTTACGCAGAAGCTCGCCCGCATCCACCTAGAGAGACCGGGCCGGGGAGGACTACGTCTCCCAGACTCCCCAGTCTCCCAGGATCATCAACGCGCCTGGAGGCGCATAAAACTAACGCCGTGGCCCCGCGGCCATTGTAGCCCGCAGAAGCTCGCCCGCATCCGAGTAGAGAGACCGGGGGAGGACTGCGTCTCCCCGGTCTCCCAGGATCATCAACGCACCCGGAGGTGCATAAAACTTACGCCGCTGCCTTGCGGCACGGGACACACACGGCCTGCGCCCTGGCGAAGCCCAGGGCAAGGGCGGGCCCGTCCACGCCCGGAGGAGCCAGGAGGAGGCTGGGCTGGGCCCCCTCTCTGACATCTCAAGAAGGGCAACTGCCAGGGATAGGCAAGGAGAAGACAACCCATGTACCTGCAGAGGAGGTAACGTTGACTTCATTAGATTCATTCCTTGCGAAAGCAACTACAGTCATAGCCAAAGAAATTGCCCGTACTGAAAGGAGAATTTCAATGGTCCCAGCAGAAGATGATAGGGGGCCATCACCATCTGTGAGTCTCAAAGTGCACTCCTTAACTCAAGATGGAAATACCAGAGTTACTCCTCCCATTTTTCTTCCACCCCCACCTCGTCTCCAAGTCAAATACAAAACCCTGGTCCCGCATGGGATACTGCACACACAAGGAAAAGGGGTCTCACTAAAACCACCCCCGCCAACACTGTCAAAAGATCAAGGAAGGTGAAGCCAATATTGCTGCCATCAGATGACCTACTTCGGCCAAATGATATACCATCAGAGCTCCCAAACTGGGAAGACCTTCTTGATAAAATCGTGTCACTATTGCTTCCAATTTACCAATGCCTAGATTCTATTGAATCTGCACTCACAGAGCTAGCAGCCAAAATTCCCCTCTCATCCCTGGGAGTAAAAGAAGCACCTACCACTGTACAAAGCATAATCAAAAACTCGTATATACCTGCCTCTGGTACACCAAACCTGTGTATAGAACAAAATAACTGCTTTAGGTCAAGGCACCCCACATCTGCAGGTCACAGAGCCCAAATTGTACCGCTACCAACTCCTTTGACTGATGGTACTCAATCGCATCTTGCCACTACTATTATGTCCCATCCAGAGACAGTGGTAGACACAACAAGGCAGATCCCTCTATGGGACTTGAGGCCGCCTAATGTATGCCCAAGAATGGACAATGCTTTAACCAACAAGTGGAAAAAATTTGAGGGGTCTAGATTGGATTTACCATAGGCAGCCTGCCGATACGTTATTATTTTGACTAACACCCCTGAGCTGAAAAACACTCAAAAAGAAACAACTGACAAAAGCTCGCCATTAACAAGCAGAGAGCTGATTGAGTCGGAGGACATTTTAATATTCTAATGGCGAGAAGGGTGGCATGGTTGGGAAAATCTGATAAATCCGGGGGGACTGTGTTGTTCTAACTTTTAAATCACCTTTTATGGCTCAGAACCTCCTAAAATCACTTCCCAAAGCCCCAACTTCAGAATCCCTGATGTTTGCCCTGCCGTTAGGTTTCTTCTATAAACCAGTAATTCAACCGTTTAGGTCAAGGGAATTCAGGGACTCAGACAGTGTCTCTTATTTAACGGATAACCAACTTCACACGTTATATGGTGTCACCTCTATACAAACTAGCAATCAATTCACCGTACTCACAGATTTAGAAGCTTGTGACTGACATACAACCATAGAGAGGACTAGAGATGCAGTAGAGGGAAAGGTGACCCCAACACAATCCATGGTCAGTAAAGACTGGATCTCAATAGTCAGCTGGAATATTGCAGGCCTTGGGCAAAAACTGTTAGATCAGGAGTGGAATATTTATATAACCACGTTTGACGTAATTTGCTTGCAAGAGACCTGGGAAACAGGTCCCATCCATCTAAATGGTTACGGAACGATCAATTCCCCCGCTATTGCCTCAAACTCAGGGTGAGCAAGGGGTGGTATTCTGACACTATTAAAAAATACTTTGAGACTTGAAGTTTTATCCTCACATAATGATTCCCCATGGTATAATATGTTACACCTTGAAAGCCCAGATGGTAATTCTACACTTGTAATAAACTATTATAACAATAACTTTGGAGGTTTAAGACTGCGGAGCTACTCGAAGGGAAAATGAAGGTTTTAATAGCTAAGTGTAAGAACATGCCTAGCATTTTATGGATGGGTGATTTTAATGCACATAGTTGTAGTTTTTCTTTGAATACAGTATGTGGTCTAACGGATTAGGATGGCACAGGCATTCCCCATTTTATGCATAACCTGCATGGGGACACACTTAATAGAATTATTATTGCAAGAGACCTAGAGATAATGAATCCTTTCTCTGAACCTACTGGTCAGCACCAAAAAAACTTTGGCTCCAGCACCAATGGCTCCACTATTGACTTTCTAATAGCGTCAGCATCTATAAAAAGGTCCCTTAGAGATATTAAAATTAATTTTTCAGTTTTTAGTGATCACACGGACATATCTTGTTATATGTTCTGGGAAGGGATATACCCTAGCCAATTAACACACATGTAAAACCTATTGTATCAAGGAAAAATGCAATTGTATTGAAGTAGGGGAAAATTAATAAAGAAGAACTTATTCCACGGGTTATAGCAAGCAGGTACAATGAAATCATGATTTGTCTGGACATAAACTGCGAACCCTCTAGTGTCATGACTGCTTTTGAGTCAATCCTGCAGGATGTAAAGAATAACCTAACAAAAACGGGCATAGTGCGAAACAAAAGGGGACAAGGGTGGTTTGACCAACACTGCACAAAAATGTTATCTAACCTTCACCTAGTTTTTAAGAGGAACCCAAGAGACATGATTCAGGTCAAGCTCACCCGTCAACAATACAAAACCTCAAGGAAGATCACGCTAAACACACTAAAGGAGGGTGCCTGGGAACAACTATATTGCGCCTCCGCCTCTAACAATTCTAGGGACTTTTGGGCAGTAATTAACACCCATAGTCATACCTAGATCCTAACCTAGACAGTCACGTGGACGAGGAATCATGGGTGGCCCATTTTACAAAAATATTTGAAGGTAATAGTGAGGGAACTCACTCACTGACGAAAGATATCAGGGCATCCCCTAACCCCATCCTGACTTTTAATCTCTGTGAGATTAGAGAAGTCCTATCCCAGTGCATAAGTAATAAGGCACCAGACCCGGATGGAACCCCAATAGATTTATTTTCTGAATACCCTGATCTGTGATCCCAGTTTTCACTAATATTTTTAATGGAATAGCCATCATGGGCCCACCGGAATCATTGCAGAAATCGATTATAATACCTATTTTTAAGGCTGATAAATCTGATCCAAAACTGATGGGCAGAGTTTTATTGAACAGAGTGGAGGAATGGGCATCTATCAATAAGGTTATGATCCCGGCCCAATACGGTTTTACAAAAGGCAAAGGTACCCAGGAACAGTGCTTAAATTTGAGCTTGCTCATTGCTAAATACACGCAAGCCAAACAAGGTAACCTCTACCTGGCCTTTATGGACTTATCCGCAGCCTTCGATTCTGTTGCCCATTGTCGTCTCTGGGGGATTATGAAGGAGATGGGTGATGAGGAAGCGATAATCTCCATCAATAGCCAGCTATACACGAGGGCTGTGACTTGTGTCCACTATGGGAAACAGGGAGAGTGTACCAAATGGTTCCCCATCAATAGGGGGGTCCGACGGGGTTTGTTCTCGCCCCTTTTTTGTTCTCCCTATATACCAACGGAGTAGAGGTCCCCCTCCTCACATCGACCTTGGACGTCCCTTCCATGAATAAGGTTCGCATCCCAATTTTACTTTATGCTGATGATGCGGTTTTAATTGCACGCACGGGAAGGGCCTTGCAAAAGTAACTAGAAGCATATGTGACCTTTATGGGAAAATTGGATCTCCATACGAATGAGGCAAAGTCTTTCATCTTAGTGACAGGTCACAAAGGTAAGATAGCCCCATCTTTTTATATTGCAGGTCAGAAAATAGCACAGACGGAGACGTTCTCTTATCTGGGGGTGACATTTGATAGGTCGGTCACGTGGTCCCCCATGGTGACTAACATAGGGCTAATGCTGGAAAAAAAGCAATAACGCTATACACTCTTTTGTCAAAAAACCAGGATCGAAACGATTAGACATTGTTAAAAAAGTATATCTGACAAAATCCACCTCAATAGCCTCTTATGGAGCTGGAGTTTGGGGTCACATTAACCAGGTGGCAATTCAAACAATAGAAGAAAGTTTCTGGAAAAAATTAGTGGGTCTCCCTAATAGCTGTTCAAATTTTAATTGTCATTTGGAGCTGGCTGTCCCCTACATATCTGACCAGATAAACTTGGCACCAATTCTCCTATGGCACTCCTTATGGAGAAGAGAATCTGTTAACCTGACCCAATAGTTTATCATGGATTGCCTCGCTTTAGAACATGTACAGAGGATCCCGTGGATCATGTATGTAACGAAAACTCTAAGGGGTCCATTACGATAACCGGCGGTAAAAATACCGCCAACCGCCATAGCCTGAAAATACCGCCCGCCTGCAACATTGAAATACCGAACTAGCAATTATGATGACGCTAAACAAACACCGCCCGCAGCGGAAAAAATAACAGAATACCGCCCGTCCATGACAGAGTCCAAGACAATCCGTCCGCCACGGACGCAATACCGCCCGAAAAAGCCAAATACGACCGCGCGGACGGACTACACACCGCCCGTCAAATTATGATCCCCCGACATGAGGGCGGGAAACCAACACATATCCCGCCCGCAACGGTGAACTACAGAAATGAATAACTGACAAGGCGGAAGGCCTGGCGGCCACGTCCGTGCACGGAAATCAGTGGCGGCACAAACAAATACACACAACACGGCCAACAAGTCCACACAGTAAACGACGCCAAAATACACAGACACAGAACCCATCCCAAAGACACATCCCCCTGCCAAAATATAGAATTAGCATAAATCCCAGGACACCACGCCCAACACACCTGAAAACGATAGACCATCATGACACACCCACATAGGTGAGTACAAAAGCAGCCCCCTCACAGACCACAAACCCTTGCACCACGACAAAGCCAACACCACAGCAGAGAACACGGAGAGACACAGAGGAAAGCAGCATACCACACGCACACACACATCACATCCATCACCACAACACACCACCACCACCTAAACACCGGCACCACAAACCCCCTGCACATTACACACCAAACACACCACACCAGCACCACAAAAACTACACTACGCACCATGGCAACACAACGAATGCCCAAGTTCACTGCCACAGAGTTGACGGTCATGGTCGACGAGGTCATCAAGGTGTACCCACAAATCTATGGGAACCAGGTCCAACAGACACCAGTATCCACCAGAAACAGGATGTGGAAAAGGATCGTAGACCAGGTGAATGCAGTTGGGAACGTGCCACGCAACCGGGGGGAAATAACCAAGAGGTGGCAGGACATGAAAAGCCTGGTCAGGAAGAAGGAGGCCAAGAACCGTGAGCTGGCTGACAGGACTGGCAGCGGACCACCCGCGCCATTCAAGACCTTCAAGGCGTGGGAGGAGAAGGTGCGAGGCATACTACATCCGGAGAGTCTCATCGGAATACCAGGGGGAGTGGAGGCTGGTAAGTACAAACAAATGTATACCAGCACACCGCCATGTACAGACATGCACTAACACAATGCCATAGCACCGAGGGCCAAACACCCCCATGTCCAGCACACAACACACCAGACATCTCTCACACATGCAACAGACACTCCCACACACTCAGCCCAAAGGTACCAACAAACAAAACCATGGGGGCATGTGCACAGTCAGCCAGCACCACAACTCCCACCAGGACCCTCTGTACCCCAGATGTGCCGGAAGGAGCACTTCCCACACCCACACCCATGTGTCAGCCATAGCTGCACTAACCAACAAGTAACAGGTAAGGAGCCGTACCACAATCTCCGAGTATCGGAGGGGGACTGCAGAAGTCCCCCCACCCAGGCCCCCACTCCTACAGCGCAGCAAGATGGAGCACTCCCCACACCCATGTGCCAGCCATTGCAGTGCACACCCACACCCGACAGGTAGATATGTTACCCTACATGGAGGGCTGTCTGTGGATGGTAAACCATCACCACGACTCACAACACGGCCCCCACACCCACAGACCAGCAAGATGGAGCACCCCTCCCTCCCACAACCATGTGGTAGCCATTGCATTTCACCCTCAAAACCAACAATTGGGTAGACTACTGTACAGGGCGGGGTGTCTGTAGGCATGAGGACTGTACTACGACTAACATGTGGGACATGTCACCTAGCAGAGCGACAGGTAGCACTGCTCCCTGTCACAAACATGTGACCAATGTGCACCCGGACATCAATTACAGAGTCATATCCCACATGAGCCATCTCAAATGCAGAAACACGTAACGAGTCACGTCAGCATGCACAAGTCTAACTGGAGTACTGACCCACATGGCGTGCACTGTGTCAGTCATCACACACATCAGCAACACCATCCAAGTCTTGTCCATGTAGTCGTGTCTGCTTCTACCCTTGACATAGTACAACATCACCCATGTAAGTCTATCTCGTCCAAATGAAACATAGTGGAACCCCAGTAATGTCACCTACACCACTGGACCCATGAACCACACAGCTACACAATGCACATTCAAAATCTCATCCATCCCATCATCCAGCCCCAGTGTCATGAAAGGTATATCAGCTAAACAGTTGCCCCATAGACGGTAGTACAGCAAAGAGTCCTGCCGATGACCAATAATGTGTCTGCTGTGTCTGAAGCGCTCGTCACACTGTGAGTAACAACATACAAAATGCAGTCAACACCCCAAGAGCACTGCATTGCTGCACATGGGTGAGAGTAGCACGCACACCAAGGAATTGTACCATCTGCAATACGTCGTGTGGCATACAACCATCACTCACTCACTACAATGCCTGCTGTGGAATGCCCATAAATGACAACAGTGAGCAGATATGCTGGCTAAGTCAGACATACACACACCTTTGTCTCTGTAGTGTCGTGTGGCCAAAACACATGTCCCCTTCTGCACCCATATGTCACTGTATGTACCACAGTACCATATTCCAACACTAAACCGTCCATGGGGCTGTACCCCGTTCCCACCAAAGCCACAAAATGTAGGGGTACTGCAACACACACCAATTGGCATTACAAATCCGTCCCATGCCAGATGCACCCATCACACTATTCCATTGCCTTGATCACGCACACACATTGTAGAGACATACACACGCATCCGGCAAATCAGTGCACAACTGTGCACAAACTGTGCATGTCAGACATCTAACACAAACCCTGCAAGGTGCAACACAATAACTTTTCGTCTCCGCCCCACAGGTGACGACCAGCATGATGCTGCGGATGGAGACACCAGCCATCACAGCCAGTCCACAAGCCCCCCACACGGACTCACGGATGTGGAAAGCCTGGACACCTCAACGGACGAGGACCCCCGAGCTGGCACATCTGGCGCGGCAGGGCGCAACAGCACCCCAGGACCCCTCCTACCCACCAACCCATCTCCCAGGGCTGGTGACCAGTCCCAGGCCCCTGCTGCCATGGTCATTGCGGCCAACACCACCGCCGCAACCACCACCACCATCACCACCACCACGGCCTCCCTGACCACTCAGCCATCCCAAGAGGTGGCACAAACCTCAACATCTACCCTGGGAGCCAGGAGGAGGCCCCGGGTGACCAATGTGGCGAGTGGGCAGGTCGGTGGCAGCAGTCCAGGTGGGAGGAGCAGGGTCAGGCCAAGGCCAACAGAGCCTGGGAGCCAAGCCCTGCCGCAAATAGCCAGAGTCCTTGGGGCCTATGAAGAGGCCCAGGGACAATGGGCCAGGTCAGCTTCCGACACGAGGGAAGTCCTTGGGGTGTTGAGGTCCATGGACGCCCACATGGGCCGACTTGTGGACCTCATGGGCCAGCTAGTGGTGGAGGTGAGGGCCCACTCAAGGACAACCACACCACCTACGCCACCACCTGCTGGGGCGCAGGGACGTGCAACATCCAGTTCCCCTGCGTCCACAGCGAGTGGGCAATCCTCAGCCACCACCAGCAGTCCACAACCACGACCCCCTCCTTCCAAACGTGGAAGGGGCCGTCCGAAGAGGCAACAGATGTCCAGGGAGGACTTTGCACGCTCCAAACGCCAGTGAGTCAGCCAGCCATGGTGGCCACCCCCTGCATTCACTTGGACTACCATCCTACCCCACACTGCCAGTCGAGTGGCAAATGTCTGTTGGACTGCGGACCCAGGACAACATGGGTACACCTTGACCATCACGCGGACAGGACCGTCCACTCATTGTACAGCATGCACCACCTTCTTGATCACCTTTCCCACAATCACATGTCACCTTTTAAATAAATACACCTGTATCACATCCTATGTCATCTGCTATGTTTATTATCAATGGTGCACAAACGTCAGCATGTTCAGAAATTCATCTGTAGTGTGTTCTGTCGATAGGCCAGGAGAGGCTGTAGGGACCTAGGGGTGACAAACAGAACAAGAGTCCATTGACTGTGTGTGTCACACACTCATCACACAGTACTTGTCATCAGGCCTAAGCAATGTACACACATCTCACAGAGCAACAGGGCACAATGTCACAGCCACTCTCAGTGGCATACTACCCTGGACATGGACCATTGCCACACAGCACTCAGTGAACAATAGGCCGCCCTGTCAATGCACACATACACATACACAACTACAGCGACATCAGCCGTCGTACATGGACACTCACCGTCAAGTGAAGTAGCGGGCGATGAGCTGCTGACGCTCATTCACTGCTTCCTCCTCTCCACTGTCCTCGTCACTGGACACGGCTTGGCCTGCAGGCGGGGGCCCTGGCTGATCACCGTCATCCACTATCAGGGGGATCCGCCTGCGAATAGCGAGGTTGTGCAGCATGCAGCATGCCACAACAATCTGGCACACCTTCTGTGGGGAGTATGCCAGTGCACCCCCGGTGCGGTCCAGGCACCTGAATCTGGATTTCAGGAGTCCAAATGTCCGCTCCACCACACGTCTGGTCCTCCCATGTGCCTCATTGTACCTGACATCAGCTGGTGTACGAGGATTGCGTAGTGGACTCAACAGCCAAGGCCCATTAGGATATGCAGAGTCACCAACAATCCACGCACGGTCCGGTTGCAGATTGGTCATCAGACGTGGGAGGATGCTGTGGCGCATGATGTGCGAGTCATGGGTGGAACCGGGAAACTTCGCACACACGTGTGTAATTATCATGTCCGCCAGGCACACCACTTGCACATTCAGGGAGTGGAAATGTTTCCGGTTCCTATAGATGTGCTCAATGGCCTGTGGTGCAACAAGGCCAACATGGGTGCAATCAATTGCACCAACAACCTGGGGGATGCGTCCGAGTGCATAGAAAGCACCCTTCACCGCAGGCAAATCACGGGCCCTGGGGAATCGGATGTACCGGTTCCTGTACCGCATCATAGCCGACAGGACATCCCGTAGCACCTTGCTGAACATGGGCTGGGACATCCCACCTCCACTGCCCACCGTGTGTTGGAATGAACCGGTAGCGAAGAAATGCAGTGCAGCCATCACCTTGGCCAAGGGGGTGAATGCAGTTGGATACACCCTGCGAGGACGAAGGTGGGGTTCCAACATGGCACAGAGGCGATGCAGGGTGGGCCGGTCCAGACGGAACTTCCTGATGACCTCCACATCCTCCATGTCTGCCAGCAATTGGTAGGGGCGATGTATGTTTGGTCTCCTCCTAGGACAGATGGAAGTGGACACATGTCAATGCAACACACAACATGGCATTTACACATACACAAAACAAAGATCACTGTCAAAGCAATAGTATCAACGAACAGCTGACAAGTAGGGACAGCACAGCAACATTACTCTTACACAGATCCCCTTACCAGTAGCAAGGACCACTGACACATACCATTGCTATGAGCATGCACATGGGGATTGAGGCCATATTAGCTTGATAGGCATGATGACGGAGTCAGACTGCATATGTGGGTAGCGGCAACACCACGGCAATATACCTAGCTGCTGTGCCTGACACCGCTTCCGAGGCTGGGTGAGTATGGCACACACCAACAACACAACGTACACAGGCTGAGCGGTACACCAATCGCAGCAGCTTGGTCACGCAGAAACAGCCCCAAGGGGGCTATATCAGTGTGGGAGGGTGACAGGCTTTACCACAGCTACCAGGGACTGCTGACTGCCACCCCTCAACAACACCTGCTGCTGCTGCCACCTGTCCACCTTAATGTCGACGACTCTGATGACATGTCCATGTCCACTCACCGGCGAGGAGCTGCAGTTCCTGGATTCCGAGCTCCACGCACACTGCCCAAGGCGAATACCGGCAAAAGTCATGTGTGTGTAAGACAACTACAGTGTGTGTGGGAGTGCATGTGGGGGACACACATGTCGTTCATCCGCAGCACTATGAGACTGAGCCTGTGGGGTTCCAACATGCACCGCTTACCATGCTAACTACAGGTGGAAGGTGCATGTAGGCTCTCAGGTGTTTCCCCATGCATGTCCCTCCCGAGTGGTGGTACATGGCATTTTCATGTCAGACACCCAGTGACGCAGACACTTGGCAATGCATGATTCTGGGCAGCTATTGCTTGTGTGAATGGCTGGCTGGCTCCCTGCTGGCCTTCTCAGTCTCGGCAGACCTGGGCTGCACATTGACCGCCCAATCCTAGAAGGAAACTACACTGACTGTACAGTGGGTTACATGTGTCATTATTTCACAACTCTCCTGATATGCGCTAACTCAGCTCTGTCGATTGAACACTCCAGGCCTTGTGATAGGGATGTGTGTGAGAGATGGTGGCACTGATTGTGTCCTCCATTGCGGGGTGAGCCATTCACAGGGCGAGTACGTTGAGGGCTGCGCAGTGTTGGACACAGTGAGTCCACCCACAAAGATGTGTAGCCTTGTGAGCCATGTGTCGGTCTACCTGACAATGGACAGTAGATGTGGGCAGACTACACATTGCTCAAAGTGCTGGCATCCTGAATTGAATGGGATGGACAGGTACTGTGTACACACTCCCACCAGCATGCATTCACGTGTGGTGTACACATGCTGTTATGCCATGTCCCATACCGTCTTGCCTCTGTTACACGTCTCTGTTCATTTAGGATGGGTCAGCATCATGCCACTGTTATTGGTGGATGTGGGTGATGCTGTGAAGAGTATGTGTGATATTCCAACCCTCATGTGTACCATCCCTGCAGTTGGAAGTCCACCAGCCCAAGGCCTTGTGATGAGCCATTGCATCCACGTTGATGCTTCTGTGTACGTGTAACCGACAGTGCAGCCAATCCCACGAAGAGGGTGACGTCATCTGCCGTATGTGTGGCCATGTTGCGGCGACTAATCGGGGGATGCTCCCTCGTATTGACAGGTTGGCACGGCGCTGCATGTCACCACTAATGGTCTGCTATTGACAGTCACACAGCCTGTGGCGGATGCACGTTTGTAGGGGCATCAGCAGCAGGCAGGTGTACAGTACTGTGGGATTGTGTCCTTTGCAGCGAGAGGCAGCATGTGTCCACAGCCTACCCATGTTCTGGGTAATGTGATGTTAGTTGTGTGATGCAGTGGGTTGTGAGTGTACTCTGTGCTGGGTGCAACTCACATGCATAGGCGATTCCTGAGGCTCAAGATGTAATTTGGGCACTCAGCATAGTCAATGCGTTCAGAGTCGTAGGCCTCAGGAACAGCCTGTAGTCAGCTGGAGTGGCAATTCACATGTATGTGTGTGGTACTGTGCATACTCTGATTTCGTCCTTAACACATGTGTGCGATGCCTCACCACATATTCCTGATACTCACACATCCGGCACACTGTGCAACAGTAGTTGTGGCCGTGCGATGGACAGTTGTCTGGCATGGGCTCATGACCATTGTGGACTGTCATGTTGCAGTCAGTGTGTGTGGTGACACATTCTGCTCCATGCAGGTATGTCCTTGGCCTAATTCTGTAGTGGTCATCCTTAACACCATCAGGAGAGTGGGTGTGTACACGGCGATTAGTGGCTATGGCCGCAGGGTGACAGTCCGGGTGTTGTTCCATGTGCACAACACATGTGTCACTTATTGGCGGGTTCATTACCTGTACGACAGCCATTACGTGTTGATTGTGGTTGCTGTATACATTTGCACAGGTATCATGCAACATGTGCACTTGGGAATGTTCTGTGCTGGCTCCCTTGCACATGTATGTGGATTTGATGCCAAATGAGTGAGGCCACCTCGCTCTCCCTCATGTGTCAACTACCATGTGTGCTGAGGGACAGGGGACGGTCAACAGTGGTGAGGCATTGGATGGTGCAGCTGCACAGGAGCTGGGTGAGACTAATGTGACCGGCGCATCGGAGGGGGCAGACGTGTGCTGGATGACTCACAGGCCCATACGACAATTGCTGCGTCAACTGAGTACAGAGGTCATGTGTCCATGTCTGCTAGCACAGGGGACGTGCACTCTAGCTCCTCTGCAGCCACGCGGAGGCCAATGCCCGCCCTCCCAACTACTTCCACTGGTGCAACACGTGTCGGCACTAGGATGACGGTTAGAGTGTCTTTCACACCAGGCACAGCTGCCCCTGCGACCCCTGCTGCACTCAGTGCCGTGTCTGTTGGGCATGTGCGGCATCTGTGCGTGGGTCAGTCAGCCTCCCTCAATGACTTTATTGCCCATGGCAACACCTTTCCGCAGTTGACATAGTTCATGGAGGGCCTACATTAGCGCGTGGGTGGGCTACACCAGTATGTCCAATAGTTGTCCCCCCAGTCAAGGTGGTCCTTGAACTGGGCCACTGTCAGGCTGACATACCTGACCTTCCCCCACCCCCGGACAGTGGCGCATCTGACAACAGCAGGGCACGAGTCCTGACAGAAGAGGTGGTGGCACGCAGACGTCATGACAGGTAGTGACGTCACGGAAGATGGCTTGCACCATCAGACTCATTGACTCCCCTCGCTCACCCCACTGATGCGATTGCATCATGGGAGCACGCGCGTGTGCAGCAGCTCCAATCTCTCCCCAGAGAGGCCAAATAGTGTATGTGTGGCTCCATTCGCTCCAGTCACCGAGCTCACGGTACAATAGGTGGGGGACGCCGTACAGCCGCATGGTACCCCGACTCGTGCCCTGGACAACAGTGACGAAGCATGGCTGACTCCGGAGTCCGGATACACCACATGCAACACACAGCAGCTGTAGCTGCCCTAGCGGCCCATGCCGCAAACACCATCCCAGACGACATGTCGACACCCCCCGGCGCGCAATGTCATAGCATCCGCTGCCATTGGCAAGGGACCCATGGTGTGTGATATGGGCCTCCTGGTGAGGAGCCTCCGAGCCATCCACCGCCAACGGGTGTCATGCAACTCACACACTTCGCTAGAACATTAGGTAGCTCTGCCTGCACACCAGGGCTCGAGTCCGGGTACCATGCGGGTGTACGGCGTCCCACCACCTATTTTGCCGTGAGCTCGGTGACTGGGGCGAATGGAGCCACACATACACTATTTGGCCTCTCTGGGGAGAGATTGGAGCTGCTGCACACGCGCGTGCTCCCATGATGCAATCGCATCAGTGGGGTGGGCGAGGGGAGGCAATGAGTCTGATGGTGCAGGCCATCTTCCGTGACGTCACTACCTGTCATGACGTCTGCGTGCCACCACCTCTTCTGTCAGGACTTGTGCCCTGCTGCACACTGAGAATGTATTGCCTGCGAGATGTGACCAGGAGCAGGGTGCCATGACCTCCCACCCACCAAGCTCCACTGCCATCCCATGCCCTGGGTAGCCTGTGCAGGTGGACAATGTAGGGGGTACACCTGAAGGCCAGGGGTGTACATGTCTCGGCACGGGCCTGGCTGACTCACAGCAGTATCCAGCATGTCCCCAGAGGGAGGGCCAACGTCCACACCTGATGCAGCATGGGTCGTGTGCCCGCCTGTTGTGCACACACTAGTCCACATTCATCCCCAGACAGCTGGTCTTTCCACATACCCAGAACAGTGGTAATGTACCCCGCAGGGTTCGTCCCCACACAGTCTGTATCGACACTGCATGTGTGCACCCACCCGTGCCACAGACCCACCTGTGCCAAGAGGCCCTCCCGCTTCACATGCCACATGTGTGTATTCCACAGTTGTGCTTCTCTCTCAGGGGCGGACATCCAATGTCACTTGACTACATGGTAATCTCACGAGTCCCGTGTACTTCTCACACTCTCATCCTCTCTCATTCGTACTTGTCTACGATCAATAATACTCCAGAGTCAGATATTAGCTTTAAGGCATGTATTTAAGCTTACTTCCTCTGTGATGCAGGATGTGGACACTACTGGCAGCGTAATGCATGTGGAGGATATACTTAGCATGGTTACACATTCAAAAGGGGGTACAGGTAGATGTGATAAGTCGTTAATTGTGGAAATAAGGCTTCAGAGTTAAGAATGCCCTGCCCTTGCTATGCTACAGTACATTAGCTCATTACTGAGGTGCCCTAGGCTGTGACACAGACAGTATTGGTTTACCCTACCAGACAGCTTGACATCATGAGCACAGTACATCTAAGTCCCATGGTACAGGTTTACGACAATAGTGACTCCGACACACCTGCGTCAGAGGTGGCATCAGAGCATGAGCCTACATGCATGCAGCATAGTCTCACATGTTGTTGCGATATGGTGGCTACTGTACATGACTCAATGCCCGGGGACATGTTGTGGGGTGTTGCATTTGTTGTCCATGCAAATGTCCTTGCACGGAAGTTCAGGAGAAGGTGTGATGACAGTTCTCAAGTTATTCAGCAGACAGATCAGCGTGCACTTACAGGTGCCTGTGTTCAGGTGCGCGGCATGCATATTGTGGCAATGTGGTTCGTGCAATGTTGGCCATGTGGTCACTGTACACAGGTCCCATTCCTCAGCCTCCCCGTGTTCATGCAGGGACACGGGATGTGGTGATGGACAGGGTGCATGTCCCGGTAATGTCAGGTGTCATGACGGTGGTGTTGATGGTCAGGTGTTTGTTTCCGTGTGCATGGTATAGTTGTTGCACAGCTGACTGGCCTCTGCGTGCGGACGGCAAGCATGGTTACGGTGTTGCACATGAATGTTCAATTGTGGGTATTGATTTGGGGACCCATGAATTGACAGGTTGTCAGGTATGCGATACCTTCCTGCAGTGCATCCCTCGCATTGGTGGTATTTGTGGTTGACATCCAATGAAGCGGATGGTGGGTTGCAACGTGTTCCTCGTAGGTTGTCCCTTGTAGGATCCTGATGGGACATGTCGGGTGACATTCGATGAAACTGTGATCCAGCATACGTTGTGCGGAGGCACACTGGTTCCATTGCAGTGTGTGTCCTATTGCAGCCACAAACGCCATGCCCCCATACACTGAACAGTTCCTGTCGTGGGCGTCCAGGGGTGAGAACAGGTGTACCAGGTCCCCAATTGGACATGCCGGGTTGGAGAGACATAAATCCACAGGCCAGTGGTACGGGCACCTCCGACAGTAGAAAACGGGGATGACGCAGCTGAACATTTCAATGCGGTAAGTTACTCGATAACTTACATTCAGCATAGCCAGATTTGCACAGCCCACTGTCTGTATCAAGCTATTGCTGTACAGCTGCATCTGTCTGGCGTAGGTGTATAGTACTGGTGCCCCGTCCATTTTGCTGCTGGGTGCTGTGGTGGCGTGCTCCGGCTGCCTGGGCTGTCTGCTGAGTGCGACCTCGGACGGTGCTGGGTGTTCTTGAATGGATGTTAGGCGGCAGGACTTTGTGTATGGCTTGGGAGGCGGCCACAGGCCCTCATCCCACATGCTCCTATGAATGGTCAAGGCCAGTGGTGTCTGACTCCTTCCTGATTACTTGCATTTGAGCCACAAGGCGCAGTGGTATAATTGTATTTTGTGGTTTTATCTTTCTTTCATGTTCGGCGTTATCTGCCAGGGGATGGTTGACTCAGCATGGCTATGTTTGGGTTGTGGTTGTTCCAATGGCTCCGTTCTCCTGCAGGATATGTTGCAATGTGATTTGGCTGTGGGAATGGAAGGACATTCACTGCTATCTGCTCTCCCGTGTGTGGGTGGGTCACTTCTTTCCCGCTGTACATTGGGACTTGTGTGTGGGCGCCGTGATTGTGCACACCTGTTCGCAGGCAGCAGGGTTTCTCTATTTTGGACATGGCATGGCTTGTTGTTGCGTGCAGGATGGTATAGATATTGTTTGTTGTGACTGGCGTGCCTTTTGCGGGCAATGTCCATTGTTTGTGCAGTTCTGTCGCAGCTGCCGTGTGCTTCTCCATGCTTTGCACACAGGTGTGTGTCCTCTTCCGACGTCACTTTGCTCCCCTGTTCGGCACACTTGTGTGACTACGTTTTGGCAACTGTGAGTTGTCGGTTGTGGTCATGGTTGACGCAGGGGGACCACGTGACTTGTGCCTTCAGGGTGGGGCTGGTGTGTGTGGTGTGTTGTTGTGACCCTGCGGTGTTTGTGTGCAGCCCATGCGTGGCGCTGTCGTTGGCCTCTGCGTTGTGCGCATGTGCGTCATCGCCGGGGCGCTGCGGTGCCGTGCCGGGTACGTCACCTCCTGGTCCGGGGTATTGGGTGCCCAAGATGTTGCGGGTTGATTATATTTTACAGGTGGGATATGTGTGGGTACAGTGTTGGATGTGTCCTGTCCCCACAGGGGTGTCTAGGGGGCCCATGTACAGTTTTTCCGCCCTTGCATTGTGTGCGGTATTTGCATGCCCTTGTTGTGTGTCTGCCTACCTGCGTCGTCGTTGCGCGTTCACTCCTAGCTGCTGCATCAGGTACAGCATTGGGATGGCCTGGAGTGCAGGATTCATGTCGGAGTAGGCCGGGTTGGTGTTTCTGTGGTCGTCAATGTGGTTTCCGCCTCCTGTTCTCGTGCGGTGTCTCTTTGCCGATGAGGCTGTTTGGTTGTGTCATCGTAATTTGTACGCCGGGCGGTGCGTCATTTCGTCGGACGGTGTGCCTCCGTTGGCTGGCGCCACAACGTAAACGGGCGCACTTTGATGGCGGGCGGCGTCGCAGGCTTGCGGGCGGTATTAGCCTGACTTTTCACATCCTAATTTGGCGGGAGTGCGGGCAGTTGCTGGCGGACGGTAACTAGCGGTTTTTACCTCCGTCGGCACGGCGGTGGTGTTTCCGCCCGCCATCGTAATGACCCCCTAACTGCCTTAGGATTGGCAACTATTTTCGAAAATCCTAGTAAATGTTTGAACATATTGAAAAAAACAATAAAAACTTTTTTCTATCCCTAATGGGTGAGACTAGGCACAAGAACAACAGCAGTAAATTCATGGTCTGAACCTATCTTGAGGGCACGTTCCCCAGTGAGGGACAACCTACATATCAGTTGATGGTGACAAATCCTTGCCATAGATTTATTTTAACTAGGTTTCATCTAAATCTTACCCTTGCATGTTAGGCTTCCCACCTGATACCTATTCCATCCAAGCCCTACCACCTTGCCCGTGTGATGGTGTTTCCCCGCAAACTGATCAGCATATCTTCTTTTTTTGTACATTTTATTCTGAACATTGAAAAAGATTCATACTCCCAATTATGTGGAAATACAACTTTAAACAATGTCGTCCGGGACTGTTTTTTCTATGAATGCTGTCTGACCATGTTGTATGTTACAGTGTTGCGTCCTTTTTATGCCTCTCTCTTAAGACAAGGAAATTGCACATTGGTTTGTAACGAATTATTAACTTTGTTTTAATGGTTTTTATGATTGTTTTTAACTAAGTATTTCTAATTATGCGTAAGCACAATCTTAAATTACGCCTCACCGGGACTGTTTGTTTTCTATGACTGCTGTTTGCTCACATAGTACATTAGTGTTGCGCCTCTTCTATGATTTTTTCTGAAGACAAGGAAATTGCACATTGGGTTGTAACGAATTATTAACCTTGTTTTAATGGTTTTTATGACTGTTTTTACCCATGAATGTTTGTACTTTTATGATTGGTTTGAGATTAATCGAATAAAGTGATTTCTGATTCTGATTCTGATTCTGAAGTGTTACACTGAGGTATGAAGCTGCACTAATCACGGTGGATCAATGCCGACAGATGAGGCTTCAGATGGTTAGCTAGTATTCTGCTAAGGATCTTATAGTCCATATTGAGCATGGACAGGGGCCTGTACATCACCACATTGAGCGCATCACTTCAAGGTTTCGAGATCGATATAATCAGTGCTTCGCTTTTAGTGCCCAGCAGTACACCCCTCTCCTGGGCCTCCATATACAGCTCAGCTAGGCACAGCACCAGACAATCCTGACAGTTATGATAGAACTCTACGAGCAGCCCGTCCATTCTTGGCGTTCTACCCCGCGCCAGCTCCGAGATAGCTCCCGTAATCTCTTCTTCTGTAACTGGCTCACTCAGGCCCATGCAAGCTTGATCGTCTAAGGGGGGCACATGTGCCTTGCTCAAAAACCTCTTCATCTCAGTCCTCGAAGTCTAAGGTTGTTTGCTTTAAAGTTCTCGATAACAGTTAACAGATACATCATGTTATCACTCTGTGACAGCACTATCTCACCCTCTGAGTTCTGAACATGAGTGATGGGATCATTGTTTTCTAATTTTACTAATTACGCTTGTAGTCGACCTGCCCCCCCCCCAGCATGGCAGGTGTTCAAATACTCCCTATGGTCAATGGATCTCAGTCGCTCATGCAGTCCAGCATGCTTCTCCCTTTCCTCAACCAACCTAGGGTGTGCTAAGGGGTCAGTGGAGAGTCTCCTCTCTATCTACCAGATGTTGTCCTCCAGTGTCCCTAACTCAGACTCCATGGATCTCTTGACTCCAACTGACTGTCCCAAACTGAAGCCCCTTACCGGTACCTTGAATGCCTCCCACTTAGTGTGCACATGGCACAACATGCCTTGATTGCCACAGAAGCATTCTGCAATTCCAGCTCCCAAAGGGACCTGGAAAGTCACCTCCACCAGGAGAGAGGGCTGTAGGTGCCATGTTGGGATCATAGCCCTGCGGTATCCCCATGTGACTTCCATTGTAAGCGGACTATGATCTGATAGCGTGCGGCCTAAGTATTCCATGTAAACAACCTGTTCAGAGAGCCCCTCAGTGCATCATAGTTTATGCAGATGAACGTGGAGGTCATGCACCGGGGAGTAGAATGAGTACTCCCGACTATCTGCGTGTCAGAGTCTCCACAAATCACGTGTCCCACTGTCTCACCCATTCCCCAAATTCCTGATGAGCTCTATCACAGTGTGCCAGCCAGGTGGGGTTGATCTCTCTAACCCCACGTTTTCCACACAGTTGTAATGCCCCCTCTAAGATCATTGGATGCCCAACTACCAGGAATAGGATCGGAGCTAGAGAGTTTAAGAACAGCTGCTGTCCCACATTAGGAGCACAGAGGCTTCCCAGCAGCACCTGGATCCCATCAAGTCGGGCCTGCAACAGCTCATTTTGACCCTCATGATCTATGTGTGACGTAATGGGCTCCACAGGGACAGCCGGTCTGAACCATATCATAGCTCCTCTCGAGCATGAGAAGCCTGTGGCATACAATGCCCTCTCCACCGCCTAAGCATGCTGTTCAAACCCTCCAGCGTCAAATCCAGTGGTGGCTCGCATAGGGCGTGCTGCGGGGCGGTGGGGCGGGGCGGGGGAGGGGCAGGGTGGTGGGGTAGTAAACTCGGACATACGACGGAAACGGAGGAACGTAATAATTACTTTCCTCCGTTCCGTCATATGTCCGAGTTTACTACCCCCCACCCTGCCCCTCCCCCGCCCCACAGCACGCCCTGTGCGAGCCGCCACTGGTCAAATCCATTCCTGGAGAAAAGCGATGTCCACTGCTCTACGCCTCA
This sequence comes from Calotriton arnoldi, assembly GCA_963921515.1. Lineage (NCBI taxonomy): Eukaryota > Metazoa > Chordata > Amphibia > Caudata > Salamandridae > Calotriton > Calotriton arnoldi. The sequence continues at coordinate 214,693 of CAWUFW010006194.1, forward strand.
AGTAGGTCAACATCTTATGCCTTTTGCACATGACTCGCTCTCCCCTAACATTCCACATAAGGGATTTATAAGTAAAGGGAGCCATTTAATGTGTACTGTCTAAGTTTTTGTCAATGCCCAGCAGCCCAGTGCCACCCAGAACCGCTATGTACTAAAGGGCATGCACCCAAGCATGTGGTTTGTGTACAGCGTGGACACCTGATGCACCAGTATCCCCCCTCAGGTCAGAATCGCCATGGCTATCTGTCCAAACTGTCTAACAAAAGAAATAGCATCATGATAACTCCCATTGCCATCATCCACTGGTGTTAAGAAAGTGAGAGCGTGGCCAAGCTGCAACCACCATTACTCCTCCCATCCTCCCCTGTCGTTCGTGTTCCCCCTTCGAAAAGAAAACAGGCCCAGGTCATCAGCTTATCAGAGCTAGTGTATCCCCAGCATCAATCACAATCTAGCAGGAGGAGGCGACAGCCACACGGTCCACTCAGAAGAAGGGGAGGGAGCACCGTCCCCTCAGCCGATCCACAGACCAGCACATCAACATTAAAGCTCATTAGCAGAGCGCAGCATAAACCAGGGTGAGGAAGGGATTGCACCCGTCATCACCTCCGTGTCTGAGCATTGAGACTGACAGTCCAAGGACTGCCTGCTTCAAGTTGTCTGGCATAGAGCCCCAAACGAGTGTTCATTTTGCAATGAGCCCTCCCTCTCCTTGGCCACCTGGGCACGAGGTGGTTTCCGAGCCTTCAACCGGCCTCTACTGTGCCATATCCTGTGGTTCCACACTGTTGGCCTGACCCATTCTCCAGATCCTAGTCCCTGCTGATGCTGCTGCAGCCAGTCCCAGGCTGCATCAGGTGTGTCAAAGAATTCCGTGCAGTCATACATCATGACCTTCAGCCTGGCTGGAAATATCAGGGCATAGCAAACCTCTGCCTCCGTCAGCACACGCTTCACCTCCAGGAACGTTGCACCTCCAGTGTGTAGTATGGAAAAATGGCCAAATGGAGGTATCCACCTGGATGTGGCCCAGCATGTGCACCCATTGCAAAATGTGGTCCATGTCACTGTAATGAAGCACATTCACCGCCACTGGTTATGGGGGCACCCCAGGGGGAGGAATACTCGCTGGAACAGAGTGCACCCTCTCCAAAGCAAAGACCGAAACTCCGGTCCCCCTGCCCTGTGAATCCACTGTTCGAGACAGACCATTATGTATATTCCCTTCACTCTCTATGGTAAACCTACTATCCTGATGTGGTTGCTGTGGCCCTCTGTGTCCTCCATCCAGTGTGTCAACTCTGTGCGCAAGCTGCTTCACCTGCCCCTGTAGTGCTGTCATGACCGGCTGCTGTTCTCCAAGGGTACCTTCGGGGCTCACTGCCCTTGCAGAATGGCTGCAATGATTATCTCTAAATGCCCCCAAGTCTATGGCGACTTTGTCAATTTTGTGTTCCAGGATCTCTCTTGTCCTGTTGACAGCATCCAGTGTTTGGTTTAGAGACACAGCATCTCCTCTCTCAAACTCCTCTGGATGGGCACCCCTTGGTCCCCCAGGGACCTCCATGCTATGCACAGGGGAATTGTCAGCTACTGGTCTAGATCCACCACCTGTGCTCTTAGTTGTCCTCAAGCGCCCCATGGGCGCTGTAGTCAAAATTTGTGGACATCATTTGCGCACCCAGTGCCTACTCCACACCAGAAGTACTTGCAGCGCTAAGATCCTGGTGTTCCACAGCCCTCACAGCTGGCTCCTTGCACCTCTTTTATCGTAATGGGCCACCAAGTGCCACCACACCAAGGATTGTCATCAGAGTCTCCAACAGTGTGGGAGTACCCCTCCTTTGCTTATGGCCCGTGACCTGCAGTCATCCATACAGCAAGTGGATGCATCAAATCTAAAGGTAGCGAATCACAGGGTTCACCTTTGGTCCCCAGGATAATGTGCTGTGTCTGGATAGTCCTGTGTGGGGGAGGGGCAGGTCTCCCATCACGGGGCTTGGCGTGCTTCATCTCCACCCAGGGGGTCCCTGCACCAGCACTACTCACTGTAGACCCACTCTCTGGATGACCAGCGGGGGAAGAGGGGGCCCGCTCTACTCATCTCAGAATACCTAGTTAATTGCGCACAGGCTGCGGACATATCTCAGGTAACTTGATCTCCATTGCAGGGCAAGCCCACCAGTGCACTGTCACTCTCTCTTATCACCATCCCTGGCCAAACTCAGTCAGCCTGCAGTGCTGCTGGGAAGCCACAGGCCAGCTGCCACTCCTTGCTCCCTCCGCCCATGGCCCCAAGCAGCATCCAGATGGCCCTCAGTGCCACAGGGGAGTCTGTTTGAAGGGAAACCCCAAGCATGCACAGGCCTCACACAGCCAGCTGCTGCTGCGTCTCCTCTGAAGCTCCACACTGCCTGTGAGAATGTAATCCACCTCTTCAGGAGACCATAGCAAGTGACCTCTCCTTACTCCCTTCAGGGCAATCTCCAGCCACCCTGCCTCCAGGAGGTCGTTCACAGCTTCACAGTCGGAGAGCACCTGGTCAGTAAAGGCCACACTCGGCAAGCCCCAACTGAACGGCCTCAATAATGCGCCCCCCTACCTGACTGCACTTTGCCACTTAGCAGCTTCTGTGGTCCCCAGGATAATGTGCTGTGTCTGGATAGTCCAGAGTGGGGCAGGGCCAGGTATCCCATCACAGGGCTAGGCGTGCTTCATCTCCACCCAGGGATCCTCCGCACCAGCACTCCTCACTATAGACCCACTCTCTGGATGACCAGCGCGGGAAGGGGGGGCCCTCCACTCATCTCAGAATATGTAGTTCATTGCGCACAAGCTGCGGGCATATCTCAGGTAACTTGATCTCCATTGCAGGGCAGGCCCACCAGTGCACCGTCACTCTCTCTTATCACCATCCCAGGCCACGCTCAATCAGTCTGCAGTGCTGCTGGGAAGCCACAGGCCAGCAGCCACTCCTCGCTCTCTCCGTCTACGGCCCCAAGCAGAATCCAGATGGCCCTCAGTACCACAGGGGAGTCTGTTTGTAGGGAAACCCCAAGCCTGCACAGGCCCCACACAGCCAGCTGCTTCTGCTTCTCCTCTGGAGCTCCACACTGCCTGTGAGAATGTAATCCACCTCTTCAGGAGACCACAGCAAGTGACCTCTCCTTACTCCCTTCAGGGCAATCCCCAGCCACCCTGCCTCCAGGAGGTCATTCGCAGCTTCACAGTTGGAGAGCACCAGGTCAGTAAAGGCCAAACTCGGCAAGCCCCAGCTAAACGGCCTAAAAGAAGCGCCTCCCCCCCACCTGGCTGCACTCCGCCACTCAGCAGCTTCTGCAGGCTCTGCACCTCTCCTCTTTCAGCAATTTGAAGTTCCGGCATTGTTCTGCAGTATGGGGGCTCAGGGTTGCGCAGGATAGCTTACGTGGGAGGATGGAGCTCTCAAAATTCACATCCTGTCTGTCATCTTGGTAGAATGAACACGAAGGGACCGCATCTGGTCCCCATCAAGCTGCACAACCACATCTGTCACGAATGAATCCAATAAATCAAATTTCTGTTTAACTATTCAATTAATCCACATTTTACTGCATAACTTTTCTCCTTTTACTTTGCATTTCATCAATTCATTTTACTCATTCTTCAGATTATTCAATGTTGTTCATCAAAGACACAGGAGAATAAAATGTGTCCGCATGTCACGATTTTATTTAAAAATACCCAATGCATTTCGGGATATACCCTTCGTCAGGGGTATCTAAAATACAAACAAATAAACAACCATCAACTCAGTAATATTACTTCCATTATACAAAATAAGCTAAAAACATCCTTTAGCCACTCAATTAATGAGACTAAGAGACACTGTAGAATTAAATTCCAACTGTTATTCGCTTAAAACAATCATTACATACACCACAACCCGTGTTCAACCCCCTGTTCTCCACGCCATGGTATTTTTCGCGTCCAAAAATCCCATATTCCTGGAACCTGAAACCTGTAACCCCGTGTTCACTCGTAAAGTCATTATTTAATCATTAACATAGTCATACCGCTGTGTGCAGTGTCTCTTAGTCTCATTAATTCAGTGGCTAAAGGATGTTTTTAGCTCATTTTGTATAATGGAAGTAATAATACTGAGTTGATGGTTGTTTATTTGTTTGTATTTTAGATACCCCTGACGAAGGGTATATCCCGAAATGCATTGGGTATTTTTAAATAAAATCGTGACATGCGGAAACACTTTATTCTCCTGTGTCTTTGATGAACAACATTGAATAATCTGAAGAATGAGAAAAATGAATTGATGAAATGCAAAGTAAAAGGAGAAAAGTTATGGAGTAAAATGTGGATTAATTGAAGAGTTAAACAGAAATTCGATTTATTGGATTCATTCGTGACAGACGTGGTTGTGCAGCTTGATGGGGACAAGATGCGGTCCCTTCGTGTTCATTCTATATTGCAGCGCAATTGGGCGGAGCGCGGAGCAAGCGAGCACGCTAATAGGGGTTAGAGACAATAGAGTATAGTAAATTGAGTAGAGTAAACATGGAATACACCGGTGTGCATACCGCCACTACTGATGTCATCTTGGTAGGCCATGTCCCCAAATAAAATGTTCAGCATATTGTTGAAAAAGGTTTTATAGTAAAACAAAATTTTTTAATTTTATTCATGAATTGGATTAAAAACCTGGCACATTTAATTGGAAGATACAAAACACATAAGCTGCGTAACAAAGATCTTACAAGAGTAAAGTTTTGCAATATCTTTGGAGGGACTTGGAGACATACATCCAGCACAGAACCATACTTTCATCAAGAGACTTACCATCCATACACTAATCGGGTCCCATCTGTGACAGTTGAAGGACATTGTTATGAAGTGTTACATTGTACTGTGTGTCAACTTTTTGGTCCAGCGATAGTGTACCTTAATATTACCTATTAATGTCATAGACAAAAACACTAGTTTCTAGGTAGTAGTCTATTTCAGTTTTTTAAAGCACATAAGTCAAAGACAGGTCTCTTCTTCTTGTCTTTCTTTTCAGGTTCGGAAGATCCAAGGCCAATGCAGAGGAAGTATGCCCCTCAGAGGAAGAAGATAAGACAAAGGTAAGTGCTCACAGGTAGATATGATCGTTCAAAGGGAAATGGGTATGTGAGGGAGTGCACCTGATTATTCAACACTCCGGTTCTGCCACCGTGTGAATCATAAAGAACACTAAAGATCTGGACTTGCGACCATGGTATTTCTTACAGGGTCCAAATACTACTTCATGTATGTTTCAATAAATTAGATGAAAAATTACAGAAAGAGAAAAAAACCATGACGGTTCCTTAGACTATGAGGAAATGAGCCACTTGCTTTATGCTTAAAGAAAAAAAAAACTCGAGTGGGGTCTATAATCCCCGTGGAAAGATGCTTCCCACATGCCTCTTAAACAGGAGTGCCCTCTATTTTCAATGTACAGGCGTCCTCCTGACCATTCGCCTCCCACTTCCCGTTTCTTCCCAGCAAGCGAGCATGTACCTCGGCCAGCCACATTCCTCCAGGAACGTGGTGGGCGTCTCTCGTTGACCATGGGCTCCCGGCTGTCCTCAAACTTCTTCAGCAAGCTCGTGCTTCCTCACCACGATACGGGCTGCGTCTGTCACGGCTGTCTCTCAAGGAGTTTCACCTCTCGTCCTTGCCGACTGCTCCATTGTTTCCTCCCAGTGTTCATCAGCTGACGTTTTGTATCCTACGTTCATGAGTTGGGGTGCATCTTATTCCTTTCTCCCGGGCCAAAATTCAAGCCTTCCCCCTTCTGGTTCTAGTGTAGCGGTTTTAAATGCGCAGGACTCCCAGGCAGCCTGCGAAAGGAAAAGTGCGTCTCATGATGTAGAAGCACAGGGGAAGGGCCAAGGTAATGAATCACTCATGTCCTCTTCCCTGTTGCACTGTGGTAGGCTAAAAAAATATTGCACAGCTGTCTAAGGTTGATTTTCAGGTGAAAAAGGAAAAATCCGACATTCTATGAATGGAATTGCACTTCCAAGTGCAATATTACAAATATATCCATTTTGAAACTGAGGGACTTTCTTGCTAAATTTAAACAATCAGAAATCCAAGGTAAAATAAAAATTTTACAACATTTTGACACTTGCAATTTAGGAACGTTACTAACCTACAAGGACATTCTTAAGCCTGCTTCGAAAATGAGATGTGCAATTTCACATTCTATCACATTAAAATACTTTCCTCCCATCATTCAACTACAAGAAAATTTGTACACACTTTATACTTTGTTAAAGGGCCAGCAATACAATTGCAACAACTTATCAATGCTCTACTTCAGTCAAATCCAACAGATGTCAACTGTATTACTCTGCTACATACAATAGGAATACTTTGATGCTGAATCAGAAAGTTTGGCATGTCCAGATGTTGTTTACACTCACAATCCATCTGAAAATACATTATTGATGTTGGAAACTTCAAATGGATATCCTGCAATTTCAAGAAAATATTTCTGAAATACCAAATAAACTATGCCTTTGCTGTAGAATAACTTATTATGTGAAACAAACTAAAATTATTGATCTGCTTAAAAAAACTGAAAATGATGACAGACAAGCGTGGAGAAAACTAGCTATTTATCTCATTCTGGAAAACAGATACGATATTTGTGGTTATCAAATTGTATGTGATTACTGCATTTCAAAACTGGACCATAGATTTGGAAATTTATCCTGTACCCCCAGAATTAAGGAATCTAAATTTATATGAAAGATAATAATTCAAACTGTACATCCTTTTCAAAACATTATTAAAGTGCAATCAAAATCTGGAAAGTTTCAACCTCAGGAATTAGTGCATGCACTAAATGGAAACATGGTTTTCCTTCCATTAGACTTTCAGAAAAGCGTACAAACTCTTGGAGTCAAGCACAATTTAAAAGGGTAAGTAGACATAATATCGAAATTTTAATATCGATATACATAAATATTGAGTTTAGTGTATTGATAGTATTAAATATCGATGTTATGCATATCAATGTTAAAAATATCGATTTTAAGTATTGTTAAAAATATCGAAGTTTGTAATATTGACTGTTAAAATATCGTTATGTTAAAATATCGTTATTGTACTATATTTTAATGTATTTAGACTTTGTTTGTAGTATAATATTAGTTAGTTAATGTTATAAAAAATAAATTTGTATAATATTTTTTAGGAGCGGGATGTTGGGTTTATAGGGGATAAGGGTGGGGAATGTTTTAAAATAATTGATTTAACTTTATAATAAATTCGAAATTTTAATTTTTAATTTAGAAAATATAATTTTGAATTTAGAAAATTATTTTTTAGGAGCGGGATGTTGGGTTTATAGGGGATAAGGGTGGGGAGTGTTTTAAAATAATTGTTTTTAATTTATAATAAATTCGAAATTTAAAATAGAATTTAGAAAATATAATTTCGAATTTAGAAAAATAATTTTTAGGAGCGGGTTGTTGGGTTTGTAGGGGCTAGGGGTGGGGAGTGTTTTAAAATAATGTATTTTAATTTATAATAACTTCGAAATTTTAATTTATAATTTTGAAAATATTATAACTAATTTTGAAATACATTTTTAGGAGTGGGATGTTGAGTTTCTAGTGGATAATGGTGGGGAGTGTTTAAAAATATTAAATGAAATGTCAAAACAATTGGAAGTTTCTATACTTATTTTGGTTATATTTGATTTGTATATTGAATGTATTGTTTAATCAGTTTGGAGTTGTGTTCATAGGATATAATGTTGGTTACAGCTTTATACATTTTGTTGAAATATTTCAAATTTAAAAGAAAAACAAATATTTCCTAAAATAAAAAAAAATGGTTTAGACAGTGTAAATTATTAATGTATTAATATTTATATTGAATTGTGTATTATAAATATATAAAATATAAAAAGTTAGAAAATGTAATATAATAAATGAAAATTATTAAATATTTAATTTGTTAAGAATGAAAACTTTAGAATTCAAATAAAATGTGTAAATTGTTTAAAAATTTAATCTAGGAGATAAATGTATAAAAATCTTTAAAATTTAATATTGAAAAATTTGTATTTAGGTATTTTATGTAGATAATATATTATTTATAAGTGATATTTTAAATTTAATAAAACAAATATTTAATTTTTTTAAATATATTTTTGTTTTATAAATTATAAAAATAATAACATTTATTATATTATATAGTGTAGTAATTTTTTATAGGTGTTTTCAAATACTGAAAATTTTTATGTATAGTGTAGTTAGTTATATTATAGTAATTTTAATGGGAAAAGAAAAGAAATATTTTAAAGGTCTGGCAATTCCATTTATTTTACAGTAATTTCAGTGGGTATAGTTAAATAATTAAGTTTAATGACCAGCACTAATCCTAAATTAATATTAACTGGAGTGGGAATAGTAAATGAATTAAATTTAGGATCCAGCACCTACCCCTAATTAATACTAACTGGAGTGGGAATAGTTAATTATTTAAGTTTAGTGTCCTGCACCTACCCCTAATTAATACTATCTGGAGTGGGAATAGTAAATTAATTAATTTTAGTGTGCAACACTTACATTGAATTTATAGTAACTGGAGTGAGAATAGTAAATTAATTAAGTTTACTGTCCAACACCTACCCCAAATTAATACTAATTGGAGTGGGAATAGTAAATTATTTAAGTTTAGTGTCCAGCACCTACCCCTAATTAATACTAACTGGAGTGGGAATAGTAAATTAATTAAATTTAGTGTCCAGCACCTACCCCTAATTAATACTACTTGGAGTGGGAATAGTAAATTAATTAAATTAAGTGTCCAGCATCTACCTCTAATTAATAGTTACTGGAGTGGGAATAGTAAATTAATTACGTTTGTTGTCTAGCACCTACCCCAATTTAATACTAACTGGAGTGGGAATAGTAAATTATTTAAGTTTAGTGTCCAGCACCTACCCCTAATTAATACTAACTGGAGAGGGAATAGTAAATTAAATTAATTTATTGTCCAGCACCTACCCCTAATTAATACTAACTGGAGTGGGAATAGTAAATCAATTAAGTTTAGTGTCCAACACTTACCCTGAATTAATAGTAACTGTAGTGGGAATAGTAAATTAATTAAGTTTAGTGTCCAACACCTACCACAAATTAATATTAACTGGAGTGGGAATAGTAAATTACATAAATTTAGTGTCCAGCACCTACTCCTAATTAATACTAACTGGAGTGGGAATAGTAAATTAATTAAGTTTAGTGTCCAGCACCTACCCCGAATTAATACTAACTGGAGTGGGAATTGTAAATTAATTAAGTTTGTTGTCCAGCACCTACCCCAAATTTAATACTAACTGGAGTGGGAATAGTAAATTAATTAAGTTTAGTGTCCAGCACCTATCCCTAATTTATAGTAACTGGAGTGGGAATAGTAAATTAATTAAGTTTAGTGTCCAACACCTACCCCAAATTAATACTAACTGGAGTGGGAATAGTAAATTATTTAAGTTTAGTGTCCAGCACCTACCCCTAATTAATACTACCTGGAGTGAGAATAGTAAATTAATTAAATTTAGTGTCCAGCACCTACCCCTAATTAATACTACTTGGAGTGGGAATAGTAAATTAATTAAATTTGAGTGGAGGCTAGAGGCAAGATGGCGGTCGCTTGAGACCGTAGGCGCACACGGAGCACTGAGAGCCAGAAGAAATTTAAAAAAAATGCTGCACTAGTGTAATCGGGGATATGAAGGACGAGTTTCTCAGCCTGGACTCACACTACCCCCCACGGACCGGTAGAGATTACCTACGACTGCTGGGAATGGTAATTGGGCTCTCTGTTCTTCGACACATTGCAAGGACAACTGCGGGAAGTGCCAAAGTTCATCCAGAAGGCTCTTACCTGTCGGAGGCTCCTGACGCTGGGGCTGATTGTGTGGAGCCATTTGGGAGTGCTGGACCTGCCGAGATGGGTCCCAAGAGTGCGGCCGGGGCTGCCAAGACTAGGGCGGTCAGACAGCTGCCAGGCGGGATGGCGGTGTCGGGAGATGCGGCTGCGGCCACGGATGTTCCGGCCCGACCTTGGGATCTCCGGCTCTAACTCCGCGGCGAGGACGCCGGGGTGCAGTGGTTGACCCGGATCCAGGAAGAGGAAGAGGCGGGACAACGCAGAGGGGACGCCCGGCCGGCCCTACAGTGATCGACCTGCTGAGAGCTCCTCCCGGGAGACCAGTTCCGGGTCGCGAGGAGAAGCTTCAGGACAAGGCTTCCCCCGACACCGTGGCAACCATAGAACATGTTGGAGACTCACCCATGCAGGAACTTGGAGACTCAGCTCGAGGAGATCAGACCGAGTTGAGCGCGGTGGAGAACGGTCATAATAACGGGTCGGCTAACTTGGAAGGTAGGCTCGGGGGGCTCTTACCTCAGCAGCTGATTCCGAATCCCACGGGGGGCTCTAAAAACCCTATGATTATTTCAACTGTGCAAGCAGCTGGGGGGGCCCAGATGGTCCCGGCTAAGACAGGATTTGTAGCTGCGGACAGCAGAGTCTCTGGGGCACAAGTAGATGATCATGGCACCACGGGTATCCATCTCCAGGCGCAACCAGTCAATATCGATTCTGATTATCAAGTTTGCCCACATGAAATTAACCCCAGTGGGGCACTCGACAGTGGTAGTCAAATTGAGCTTGATAAGGAACCTAGCGACTTTTTCTTCTCTGTATCTGATGGGGATGAATGGTCTGAGGATTCCTCTGTTGGAAGTACTGATCTAAGTCATAGCGATGCGGAACTAGCAGGTGGCACTAAATGTAAAACTGTGCAGAAGAAAAAGGAAAAAAAAAGGCAGGGTGGGAAGGATTTGGCTTGGGACTATACCCCTACGAACCAACTGTCTAATCCTATGCTTACTTCCCAATCCGTTTCTGATCCATCCGAGACAACCTCTCCAACCTTAGATGCCATCTTTCAGGCCATCTCTATGCACCGCGAGGAAACTCGCCAAGATAGTCGCAAGACCTACTATGCCATGCGCAAGATGCAAGGGGTTGTTCGAAAATTGACAAAAACTTGCAGTGTATTTGGAGAGCGATTAACTGACCTTGAGTCCAGGATAGTCACTACAGAATCTGACTTAGCCTCAAATCTTGCGCTGGCGGGCTCCCATGATGCACAGTTGGTGGATGTTAGATGGAAGCTGGAGGAGTTCGAGAACCGCCAGCGAAGGAATAACCTGCGGGTCCTTGGGGTGCCTGAGGGGGTTGAGGGGGACGACATACGGTTATTTGTGGTGAACCTGTTACGAGACTCCTTGCCGGAATTAACTGAATGGAATTGGGCACTTGAGATTCAGCGGGCCCATCGGGTCCCCTTTGTTCAGAGACAGCCTGTTAGGGCGGGGGGCTTCCCCCGAGCCATCCTGGTATATTTTGGCAACTTTCTGTTGCGCCAAGCCGTCTTTGAAAAAGCAAGACCCGATGCAAAAAGATCTAGTAATGAGACTACCTATTTTGTTCGCCCAGACTTCTGCCACTCCACTGTTGAAAGGCGGTGGCGATTACGGCAGCTTATCAAACCATTTCAGGATAAAAAGGCGCAAGCCTTTTTAAACAATCCAGCTCGTCTCAAGGTGATCTTTGAGGGGCAAACAAAGTTCTTTACGTCAGAAATAAAAGCTAAGGAATTCCTGGACGGGCTCTCCAGCTAGGTTCAGGCTTGTTATTATGAATATTAGGAACTATATAATGTGGGAAGCTACAGGATGGCACGTGGGGGGTAGTAACTAACAATAAAAAGGGGGGAGAAAAAAAAAAAAAACCCTAAACACATTTAATTCTTTATTTTTTTTTAAATATCCTGGTGGAGGCACTATGAATATGGGAACGTCGGCTGTGGAATGCAGCATCTTATGAAGGTCCCACAGTCAGGGCTCTCACGCTCAGTTGTGTAGCACATCCATCGCAATCAGACTCATGATTGAGTCTGCAAGCCTCACGCGGGGAGGTGGGGGGTTCGGGAGGGGGCGGGTTGCTAAGTGGGGGGAAGGGTGGGGAAGTGGGAGGATAAGGTGGTGGGTTAAAAGCAAGGGGAAAAAAAGCATGTCTAGAAACAGTAATAAAATGAGGAGACAATCAAAAGTGATAAATAGATGGCTGAATGAGAAGCGAGATCTTATTGGGGGAAAAAGCTTGAGAAGGTCCCATGGAGGAATTCGAAAATCTGAGCCCAGTGTAAGATGGGGAAGTTAACTATTTGTTCATGGAACATTGCGGGGCTGAACGACCGGGCAAAGAGGGTAAGATTTGCTGAACTTATCAGACTTAATCATGCTGACGTAATATGCTTACAAGAGACACATATTCCTTGGCAGAAAAGGGAAGTAATGAGAATTACAGGGTATAACCTGTTGGCATGTACCACTCAGACATCTAATATACGTGGTGTGGCTATCTTAGCAAAGACTTCTTTGGGTATGGCCAAACGTAAATTAGTGGATGCCCTGGGTAGATGGGTGATCATTGAATTAGCCATGGGTGGCACTGTTTGTGCAATTTATGGATCTAATCAGGATGATCCTCAGATATTCGAGGCTTTGGAAGTTGAACTGGCCACTTGGTCGACCCCTTTGATTCTCTCTGGGGACTTTAACATGTCTTTAGACGTTAGACCTGGGAAGCAAGGGCCTGGGGGGTATTCAGGTCGGAAGCCTCGGGTGTATAGGGCATTTAATTCTTTAAAAATTAGCCATGGCCTGGTCGACATATGGGCTACAAAGAATCCGGCCAACCCCGGCTACACGTATTTTTCCTGTCCGCACAAATTATACGTTAGGATCGACTATTTTTTTTGTACAAAGGATCTTGTAGGGCTAGCCGGGATTTTAAAACTTCCTAAAATAATTTCTGACCATAACCCTCTCATACTAGAACTTGATATTGATGGTTTTAAGAGATTACGGAGTAAATGGACCTTTGATAGGAAACTTCTTGTAAATAGTGCATATGTTGAATACATGAGGAAGTGGGCACAAGAATTTTTTGATACAAATAGGTTTAGTGCTAGCAGGGGGTTGTATGGGATTCTTTTAAGGCCGCTTTCCGAGGTGAAACCATCTCTTTTGTTATTGGGGCAAGGAAGCAGCAAGAAAAAAGAATCAACAATTGATGTGGGATCTAGCTAGGGCCGAAGAAGAGCATATCTCGCTGATAGCACAGGGACATGAGGGAGGTCAAACTCAGTGTCAAATAATCGCACTGAAAGCAGAGCTAACTAACTGGCTAACGCAGAAATCTGCTGAGGAGTATCAATCTCATCGAAACAGTGTTTATGAAACTGGGGAACAAGTTGGAAGGAGGTTAACGCTTTGTACTAGGCAGAAGATATCTTTTAGTGCTATATCTGTGATTAGGATAGGGGGGCAAGCCTATACTCATCCAGAGGATATAATTAGAGGTTTCCAAAATTACTACCAGGTCCTGTACCAAGATGACAGTAATAAAAGTAGAGAAGAGGTATCTAAAGGCATGGCAAAGATGCTTGCCGATATCAACATTGGAGAGAGGCTAGATAGGCATACTAGAGAGGAGTTAGAGGCAGAAATCACACTCGAAGAAGTGCAACTCGCATTCTCAGGAATGGCTACAGGGAAGGCGGCAGGCCCTGACCGGATACCTCTTGAGGTGTACAAAATTCTGGGACCAGTTATAATACTTATGCTCTTGGATCTGTTTAGGGGTGTACAGTATAATGGGACTTCCCCCGAGTCTTGGAAAGAGACCGCCATTATAATTTTTCCCAAGAAAGGGAAGCCAGTGGATAATCCATCTTCCTATCGGCCGATCTCTTTGATCAACTCCGACACCAAAATGTATTCTAAAATTTGGGCTAATCGTCTAGGAAGGGTCATAGAGCATCTGGTATCCCCATGGCAACACGGGTTTATCCCAGGTAAGGGAACAACAGATCATACCCGTAGGGTCATCTCTCTTTTTGATATTATAACTGGGGGGGGGGAACCAGATGGCTATGATCCTCCTGGTTGCCGTAAAAGCCTTTGATCGGGTGTCTTGGGAGTTTTTATGGCAGATACTGGAAATGAAAGGCTTCGGCCCTTGGATCATAAAGGCTATTAAGGCAATGTACTATCAGCCAAAAGCCTGACTTCAACTTATGGGGAGGGAATCTGGTAGCATTAATATATCTAGGGGGACTAGACAGGGCTGCCCCTGCTCCCCCATTTTATTTGCTCTATATATTGATCCCCTAGTATCTAAGTTGCTACAGACCCGGAAGATTGAACCTATAATTACCGGTGGGTTTGAGACAAAAGTATTGGCCTACGCCGATGATATCGCGGTGGTAACCCCTAATCCTGCCGAGGCAATAGTAGAGATTAGTAGGATTGCTGAGGACTACGGTCTTCTATCGGGGTATGCGTTGAATGCTGGGAAAACTATAGTACTATGTACTGATAATATAGTTTTTAACGATCCCAAGAGAGTAACCTCCGCAGTGTATCTCGGGGTTCGAATAAGTGTCAAGGTGGACGAGATTTGTAGGATTAATTTTGATCCCTTGATAAAAAATATTGGGGATGAATTAAGGAGGGTCAACGGGTTACACTTATCTATTATTGGGAGGGGGAATTACCTAAAAAATGACCATGCTACCTAAAATATTGTATCTGTTTCGGGCAATTCCGCTGGCTTTAGAAGACAATCTATTGAGGGCACTGGAATCAGCCTTCTCTAATTTTATATGGCAATATGGGAAGGTCAGAAGAGCATTGCGGTATTTAGCATTACCCCAAGGCAGGGGAGGACTCGCAGTCCCTAATATCACCTTATATTATTGGGCAGCACTTTTACATCAGATGACCACCCTTTTATCGGTGAATCATACTAGGGAACCAGTACAGGGCGTAAAAATACCTACAATTTATGAACTATCGATAGGGAAGGAAGCCTCTGGGCTGTTACTGAGACAACTGGAACCCAGTTATTATAAAAAGGTACGGTTTAAAGTGATATATAGCTCATGGAAAATTTGGAAGCAGGTTTCTAAATTTATGGCAATTTCTAAATTTTCTAGATATACCCCCTGTGGCGCTCGCCTCTATTGCCATACCTGGCCAACGATGATATGGGGAAAAAGTGGGAAAAATATGGGGTAGGAACAATAGGGGATTTTTGTGGGGAGCACATGATTTTCAATTCTCGAGGCTACAACGGGTGTTTGGCGTTTTAGATAACCATTACTTTAAATTTGTCCAGATTAGAAATATTCTTACTTTATGGAGTCCTAGGATTAAGTTAGATAAGATTCCACTTTTGGAAGCAGTAGCCAGGGAATCGAGCAGAATCAGAGATTTTTATAAAATACTTCTTGACAAATGCCCCGACGACCTTGAAAAAACTGAAGCATCCTGGGCAATAAAATTGGGAAACCCGGATGTTGATATCTATATGAGTCTCTCCTTAACCGCCAAAATCTTATTATCTTCAAACTTAAAAGCTCAACTCTATAAAACTATATTTAATCTTTATTTCACTCCTGCCAAACTTTATCTTTGGGGGAAAAGGGCTGACGATAAATGTCCTAGATGTGGGTCAGGACCTGCCACCTTGATTCATATGCTATATGATTGTGATAAATTGGCTCCACTGAAAGAAGGCCTGCTGGGCTCTTGGGAGGAACTATTTGGTCTTAGACTAGAATTAACCCCCACTCTGTTGGTCCTTGGATACGATAGTGCCTTGGGTCTTAATATTGAACAAGAATATGGTTTGTTTTTGGGGGCAGCGGTATTTAGGATACTATTAGCCGCTAGGTGGAAAGATGCTGAGCCACCCAGTTTTCATATGTGGCTTGCGAGGCTCCTTGGAATTTACAAACAAGAGCTGGCAATTTATGCCTGTAGGGGCAAACAGGCCGGAGCCCGAGGGAGGAGGATCTGGGCTCATATGGCCGAATGGAGTAGAGACACAAGGAGGGAGCAGGGGGTTTAAATCCAGCTATATCCCATTGCGAATGCCCGGTCAATGTGGCTGTGGCTGTGGCCGTGGCTCTTTTTGCTTTATAATTTGTATAACTTTCATTAAGCTGTATCGAAATGTCTGCTGTTCTATTTGATCTTCTCAATGTAATTGTTGTTTTTTTTTGGTCTCCTTCTTCTATGAATTTTATGTAATTGTAATTATTCTTCTGGATATGCTTAATAAAAAAAAAAAAAAAAAAAGTAAATTAATTAAATTTAGTGTCCAGCACCTACCTCTAATTAATAGTTACTGGAGTGGAAATAGTAAATTAATTAAGTTTGTTGTCAAGCACCTACCCCAATTTAATACTAACTGGAGTGGGAATAGTAAATTATTTAAGTTCAGTGTCCAGCACCTACCTCTAATTAATATTAACTAGAGTGGGAATAGTTAATTATTTAAGATTAGTGTCCAGCACCTACCCTGTATTTATGCTAACTGGGGTGGGAATAGTAATTTAGCTAAATGTGTTTTTAATTATATTTAAAAAAAATATTACAGTTTAAAATAGTATCAAATTATAATTATAAGACAGTTGTGCAGGAAAAACATAACATTGTATATATATTTAATTAAAACATTATTTTACACAGTATACTTAATAAAAATAAACTTAATATGTAACATTGAATATAACATTAATAAAATGGTAGACAATAAATTAGACGTTTTAAATTATTTATTGATGTTTATTTATTGTAAAATATTATGAAATGAAAAAGAAATATATCTTTTATTAAAAATATGTAAAATAAACCAATACATAAAGATAGGAAATTATATATATTTTACAAAAACAACATAGTTTGTACATATGTCAATTTTTACATGTAATAATTAATGAAAAATTATTTAATACAATAGTACATTGCTTTAAACACTTGTGTACATTTTGTAATATCAGATAATGTAGTTTCACATTTCTTTAGATACATTTAAAAAATAAATATATATTTTTAACAGTTGTTAATTTTAGTTTGGTATTATAAACAGTTTTTTATTTAGTTACATATATTTGTAACAACTTAATAATATGACAGTTTTAACATTTTTTAAATACATTTTTTAAATATAAAGGGGCCCATTAGGATGGCGGACGGAAGCACCACCGCCGTGCTGGCGGATGCAAAAAACAAGAGTTACCGTCCGCACGCCGCAGCACACACGCCCGCCCAATTAGGATGTGAAAAGTCAGCCAAACACCGCCCGCAAGCCAGCGACGCCGCCCGCCATCAAAGCGCGCCCGCTCACGTAGCGGCGCAGCCCAATAGAGACACACCGCCCGACGAAACCACGTCCCGCCCGGCGTACAAATTACGATGCCGCAAACAAACAGCTCCCACGGCTAAGAGACACCGCACGCGAAAGCAAGGCGGAAACCCGACCTCCGAGCACAGACACCGAAGAGGCGGCCCCCCCGAGCATGAATCCAGCACTCCAGGCCCTCCCCATCCTCTACCTGATGCACCACCTAGGAGGCAACGCACCACGGCGACGCAGGTAGGCATACACACAACAAGGGCACGCAAACCCCACACACAGTGCAAGGGCGGAAAAAGAGGACATGGCCCCCCGACACCCCTGCGTGGACACGACACATCCACCACTGCACCCACAAATGTCACACAGGGCAAATTGTAACAACTCGCAACAACCGGGGACACACCACCTGGGACCAGGAACTAACGTCCCCATCACGGCCCCGCTGCGCCGCGGCGATGACGCAGCCACACATGCGCACAACGCAGAGCCCAACCACAGCACCATGTATGCGCCGCACACATACAACACAGGGCACAACAAACACCACACACCAGCCCCACCCCAAACGCACATGTCACGTGACAGGCAAGCCACAGTCATGTCCCCAACCTCCAATTCACAGTCACCATCCAACGTCACACAACCGACGCCTACATGTCAGTGAAGTCACGCAATATTAGGACACACCCCTGTGTGACAAACATGGCGAAGCACACAGCGGCGGCAACACCACCCAGCAGAATATGGGCCCCATCGGCAAAAGGTACGCCAGTACCACACAGAAACACCCATACCACCCTGCACCCAATAACAAGACATACAAAACGGAACACCAAAGAGCCCGGGGACCGACAACAGGTGGTCCCAATAATTACACCCACACACAAGGCCCAACGTATAGCGGAAACGCAGCCTGCCGCCCACACACGGGAGAGCAGACAGCACTGAATGACCTTCCATTCCAACTCCGAATGCATGCAGAGGAAACCGACTACAGGGCTGATAGCGCATATCACCTAAGAACATTCCGAACGGGAAAAAGAAATGAAAACACTCCCCCATGTCGTTCACATGCAAGTTATCTGGAAGGAGTCACACACCACTGACCTTGACCATTCAGAGAAGCATGTGGGATGAGGGCCCGTGTCTTCCGCACAAGCTAACATAACACAAGTCCTGCCTCCCTACGAACATCACAGACTCCCCAGCAACTTCGGAGCTTGCACTCTGCAGACTGCACAGACAGCCGGAGCACGCCACCACATCGCCCTGCAGCAAAATGGCACTTTCACCACACCTACCCAACTACGCCGGACAGGTCAAGCTGTACAAACATAACCTGGTACAGATGTTGGGATGTGAACCCCTGTCCCTGCTGAACGTAAGTTACCGACTGACTTACCGCATCGCATTGTTCAGCTGCGTCATCCCCGTCTTCTACTGTCGGAGGTGTCCCTTCCACCATCCTGTGGATCTGTGTCTCTCCAACCCGGCATGTCCAAGGGCGGACCTGCTACAACTATTCCACCCTCTGGACGCCCACGACAGGGTCTGTTCAGCCTATGGGGGCATGGCATATGTGGCCAACATCGGACCCACACTGAAATGGGACCACTGTGCCTCCACACGACGGATCATGGATCACAGCTACATCGAATGTCATACAACATGCCCCATCATGCTCCTACAAGGGGCAACTTATGAACAACACCTTGACAGCCACCATCCGCTACATTGGCTGGCAAACATGTATACCACCAATGACATGGAAGCCCTGCTGGAAGGCATCGCATACCTGACAACATGTCAATTCGTCGGACCCCGACGCAATTCCCCAATTGAGCCATGATGTCCGACACCGTACCCATGCCTAGCTTCCGCACGGACTGGCCAGTTACCACCACAACAGCCATACCAAACAACCTGCAACTGACACCACACCATCAACGACCCTGCCATGACATCGGATATGTCCGGGACATGCACTCTGTTCCCCATCACATCCAGGAACTCTGCATGTATCGGGGGAGGCAGTGGCATGGGATTTGTGTATTGCAACCACATGGACAGAACTGCACCTACAACTATGCCATGACATGGATCCTGCGCCCATGGACATATGCACCGCTCAGTGGACAGTAATTGCTCGGCTGGAGTATGTGAGAGCTGCCACCCCACCCCCGGAAATTCCGTCCCAGGACATTTGCATGGACGACAAGTGCATCCACCAACAACACGACCCCAGTGACTGTGACATGTCCAGTAGCCACCACATCGCAACAACAAGTGGGACGCCGCTGCATGCACGCAAGACCATGCCCTGATGTCATCTCACACGCACGTGTGCATGAGTAACAACAGCACCAAACCTGTTACATGGAACTGAGATGGACTGTGCCCATGATACCAAGCGGTCTGGTAGGCTAAATGTATACCATCTGTGTCAAAGTCAGCAGCTCCGCAGCAATTAGCAAATGTACATTAGCACAGCAACGGCCAAGCAGATGTAACTCTGAAGCCCACATCCCACAGGCAACAACTAATCACATGTACCCCTACACCCTATGCTATGTGTAATCATGCTGAG
This sequence comes from Calotriton arnoldi, assembly GCA_963921515.1. Taxonomy (NCBI): domain Eukaryota; kingdom Metazoa; phylum Chordata; class Amphibia; order Caudata; family Salamandridae; genus Calotriton; species Calotriton arnoldi. Next base: position 234,605 of record CAWUFW010006194.1, read on the forward strand.
TATATCCTCCACATGCATTCCGCTGCCAGTAGTGTCCACTATACTGCATCACAGAGGACATAAGTCACAATACATGGCTTGAAGCAAAGATCTGTCTCTGCTGATTCATTTCACAAGTACGAATGAGAGAGGATGAGAGTGTGTGAAGTACACGGCAGTCGTGAGATGACCATCTGGTCCACTGTCATCGGATGTCAACGCAAATGAGTAGCACAAGTGTGGAAGACACACATGTGTCGTGTGAAGCGGGAGTGACGCATTGCCCAGGTGGGCGGGTGTGACGGGTAGATGCGCACATGCAATGTTGAAACACGCTGTGTTGGGAGGGTTCCGGAACAGTACATTACCGCTTTCCTGGGCATTTGTAAAGGCCACCTGTCTGGGGGTGAATGTGAACTCGTGTGTGCACAACAGGCGGCCACACGAACAATGCTGCATCAGGCGTACACGTCAGCCCACCCTCTGTGGACATGCTGGATACCGCTGTGCGTCCGCCAGGCCCTTGACAAGGCACACACATCCCCTGTCGACCAGGTGTATCCCCAACATTGTCCACCTGCACAGGCAATCCAGGGCACGGGATGGCAGTGGAGCATGGTGGGTGAGAGGTCATGGCGCGCTCCTCCTGGGCACATCACGCAGGCAACACATCCTCAATATGTAGTATGGCACAAGTCAAATGGAAGTAGTGGGGGACGCACACATCACGAGCAGGAGTGACGTCACGGAAGGTGGCTTGCACCATCACACTCATTGCCCATAACCCCACACACGTTACATGCCAATGCAACAGAGAAGCCAGCGCGTGCATGAGCAGCTCCAAGCTCGCACCAGAGAGGCCAAAGAGTGAATGTGTAGGTCCATGAGCTCCAGTTGGACGCGGCCTGGGCCGCTAGGGTAGCTACAGCCTCTGTGTGTTGCAGGTGGTGTTTCGGGACTGCGGAGCCTGTCATGCATAGTCAATGTTGTCCGGGGCTCGAGTCGGGGCACCACGCAGGTGGACGGCGTACCGGCACTGATGATACCGCGAGACAGACTACTTGTTCAAATGGACCCACACATACACTCCTTGGCCTCACTGGTGCCATCTCGGAGCCGCCTGTGCACGCGCTGGCCTCTCAGATGCAAACGCATATTGGGGTGAGCGAGGGGAGGCCATGAGGAAACGTTATAATATTACTGTATGACTCACATTTGGTAGAAAGAATGACCCAGATCTGATCTGAAAAAGACGTGCCTCGTGTGTATTGCAACTAGTAAAAACGCCGATAAACCACACATGTCTTGCATTGAGCCCCGCACCCAGCCCCGCCCACTCGACACATTTCAATGAGTACCTGCACTACATTCCTCCCATTTGAAGCACTGACTGGGGGTGACAACCATTGGACAGTCTTGTGTAGTCCACCCACGCGTACATGTCGGCCCTCCATGATCCATGTCACCTGCGGCAAAGTGATGTCATGGGCAATGACGGAAGTGAGGAGAGCTGTCTGCACCACGCACAGATGGCGCATCAGCTCAACAGACCCAGCACTGAGGGCAGCAGGGGTCACATGTGCAGGGGCAGCTGTGCCTGGTGTGAAGGCACATGCATTTTGACAGCACATCGACCAATGTGTAGTCTGCCCACATCTACTGTCCATTGTCCGGCGGACCCACAAAAGACATGTGGAGACTGGCCACTGGCCGTCCATGCCTATGCACGCCGCATGTGGTGGCCCTGTCCATTGTGGACCTGCTCCCACACACTAATCATGTCCACACCTGCAGTTGCACTGCGCACATTCTACTGTGTGGTGCACATGGCATCAGCGGACTGTACCCGCCATGGGCCAGGCCCTTACGGCCAACTCCAATGACCCTCGCGGTTGCACCCTGCGTGTTCCACCATGGAGGAAGGCGACCCGGGCCAGCTGGGTGGGTGTACCCACTGTGACCGACAGTGCGCAACCATCAACGTACTCGCCCTGTGCATGGCCCACCCCACAACGAAGGTCACATTCAGTGCCACTATCCCTCACACACATACCTATCACGAGGCATGGAGTGGCCAATTGACAGTGCTGACTTAGCGCTCATCCGGAGGGTCCTGTACAGGTGACACATGTAACCCACTTGGCAGTCTGTGTTGACACCTACTGGCATTGTGCAGTCAATGTGCAGGTCAGGCCTGCTGGGACTGAGAAGGGCAGCATGGCCCCAGCCTGACATTCACACGAGCAACAAGTGCTCTGAGACCTGCATTGCCAATTGGCTGTGTCACTGGATGTCTGACATTAAGTTGCCATATCTCACCACTCGGGAGGGACAGACATGGCAATGCGCCCGAGAGCTCACATACCCTTGCCACCTGCAGTCAGCATGGTGAGCAGTGCATGTTTGACCCCCACAGGCTCTGACTCATAGTGCTGCGGATCAACGACATGTGTGTCCCCCACTTGCACTCCCACACACACTGTAGTTGTCTTTCACACACAACTTCCGCAAGGAATAGCCATGTGCAGTGTGCGTGCAGCTCGGAATGCAGGATCTCCAGCTCCTCGCTGGTCAGTGGACCTGGACATATCCTCAGCGTCATCAGCGATGAGGTGGACAGGTGGCAGCAGCAGGTGTTGTTGATGGATGCCAGGCAGCAGTCCCAGGTAGCTGTGGTAATGCCGGTCTCACCCCCACACTCATATAGCCCCCTGGTGCAGTTGCAGTGGGTCCAAGCTGCTGCAATTTGAGTACCATGTCTGCCAGCTTCAATTGCAGACGATGACCTGCTCCCAGCTGGCCCGGGTCGCCTTCCTCCATGGTGGAACACGCAGGGTGCAACCGCGAGGGTCATTGGAGTTGGCCGTAAGGGCCTGGCCCATGGCGGGTACAGTCCGCTGATGCCATGTGCACCACACAGTAGAATGTGCGCAGTGCAACTGCAGGTGTGGACATGATTAGTGTGTGGGAGCAGGTCCACAATGGACAGGGCCACCACATGCGGCGTGCATAGGCATGGACGGCCAGTGGCCAGCCTCCACATGTCTGTTGGCATATCATCATGTACACATTGGCATGGGACCTGTGTAAGTGTATTGTGGCTGTGCTGTCCCTACTTGTCAGCTGTTCTGTGATTCAATTGCTTTGTCTGTAATTTGTGTTCTGTGTATGTGTACATGCCCTGTTGTGTGTTGCTTTGACATGTGTCCACTTCCATCTTTCCTAGGAGGAGACCAAACATACATCGCCCCTACCAATTGCTGGCAGACATGGAGGATGTGGAGTTAATACGTAAATTTCGTCTGGACCGACCCACCCTGCATCGCCTATGTGCCTTGTTGGAACCCCACCTCCGTCCTCGCAGGGTGTATCCAACTGCATTCACCCCCACGGCTAAGGTGATGGCTGCACTGCATTTCTTCGCCACTGGGTCATTCCAACACACAGTGGGCAGTGGAGGTGGGATGTCCCAGCCCATGTTCAGCATGGTGCTACGGGATGTACTGTCAGCTATGATGCTGTACAGGAACCGGTACATCCGATTCCCCAGGGCCCGTGAATTGGCGGCAGTAAAGGGTGCTTTCTATGCCCTTGGACGGATCCCCCACGTTGTTGGTGCAATTGATTGCACCCATGTTGGCCTTGTTGCACCACAGGCCACGGAGCACGTCTTCCGAAACCGGAAGCACACCCACTCCCTGAATGTGCAAGTGGTGTGCCTTGCGGACATGGTCATTTCACACGTGTGTGCGAAGTTTCCAGGATCGGCACATGACGCGCACATCATGCGCAACAGCATCCTACCACGACTGATGACCAATCTGCAACCGGACCGTGCCTGGATTGTTGGTGAGTATGTGGAGTCGTGTAGCGTGCTGGGTGTGCGATGCTGCCTTGTGTCCAGTTTGAATTGCAACGATTCCCTGTGTCCCTCACACCCAGGTGACTCTGCTTACCCGAATGGTCCTTGGCTGCTCAGCCCATTACGAAATCCTCGGACCCCAGCTGATGACTGCTACAATGAGGCACATGGGAGGACCAGACGTGTGGTTGAGCGGACCTTTGGCCTCCTCAAGTCCAGGTTCAGATGCCTGGACCGCACCGGGGGCGCACTGGCGTACTCCCCACAGAAGGTGTGCCAGATAGTAGTGGCTTGCTGCATGCTGCACAATCTGGCTATTCGCAAGCAGATCCCCCTAATAGTGGATGACGGTGATCAGCCAGGGCCCCCGCCTGCAGACCAGGACGGGTCCAGTGACGAGGACAGTGGAGAGGAGGAAGCTGGGAATGTGCGCCAGCAGCTCATCGCCCGCTACTTCACTTGATGGTGAGTGTCCATGTGCTACGGCTGATGTAGCTGTATATGTGCAGGTGTATGTGTGCTCTGTCACGGAGGCCTTTTGTTCACTGAGTGCTGTGTGTCAATGCTCCATGTCCAGGTTAGTATGCCACTGACGGTGGCTGTGGCATTGTGCCCTATTGCTCTATGCGATGTGTGTACATTGCTTGTAGTTGGTGACATGTACTGTGTGATGAGTGTGTGACACACTCATTGAATGTACTCCTGTTCTGTCTTCCACCCCTAGGTCCCTTCAGCCTCTCCTGTCCCATCGACATACCACAAATCAGATGCTTTTCTGCTCAAGGTGGCGGTTGCACATCGTTCAATAAACACAGGGCACAGACAGCAGTTTGTGTTAAAGGTGCATTTATTTTCATAGGAGACATGTGATTGTGTGCAAGGTGATGACAAAAGTGGTGCGTGCAGTGACAATGAGCTGTCGGTCATGGCTGCGTGATGCACAGGGTGTACCCACTAGTTCTATGTCCATAGTCCAAAAGACACATGCCATACAGATGGCTGTGTGGGGTAGGATCGTAGTCCAAGTCAATGCAGTCGGTGGTCAAGGATGGCTGGCTGCCTCACTGGCGTTTGGAGCGTGCGTGGTCCTCTCGGGACATCTGTATCCTCTTCGGACGGCCCCTTCCATGTTTGGAAGGGGGGGTGTGGTGGCGACCTGCTGGTGGTGGGTGAGGTGTGCTCACTGGCTGTGGGCGCAGGGGAACTGGTTGCTGCTCGACCCTGCGCCACAGCAGGTGGTGGCGGAGGTGGTGTTGCTGGCCTTGCTTGTGCCCTCACCGCCACCACCAGCTGGCCCATGAGGTCCACGAGTTGGTCCATACGGGTCACGAATTGTCCCATATGGGCGTCCATGGACCTCAACACCCCTAGGACCTCCCGCGTGTCGGAAGCCGACCTGGCCCATTGTCCTTGGGCCTCTTCATAGGCCCCAAGGACTCTGGCCATTTGAGGCAGGGCATGGCTCCCAGGCACGGCTGGCGTTGGCCTGACCCTGCTCCTCCTACCAGTACTGCTGCCACCGGCCTGCCCACTAGCCACATTGCTCACCACGGTCCTCGCTCTGGCTCCCAGGGTGGACCCAGTCGGCTGGACCACCACTTGCGCTGGGGCTGGGGCCAGTGAAGACGTGGTGGTGGTTGCGGCGATGGTGGTGGTTGCGGCAGTGGGAGTGGCCGCAACGACCGTGGGAGTGGCCGCAACGACAGTGGGAGTGGCCGCAATGACAGTGGCAGCAGGGGGCTGTGAGTGGTCAGCAGCCCTGGATGATGGGTTGGTGGGTAGGAGGGGGCCTGGGGAGCGGTTGGGCCCTGCCACACCAGATGGGCCTGCTGGGTGGTCCGTGTCCGGAGAGGAGGACAGATCCTCCACATCCGTGAGTCCATGTTGGGGGCTTGCAGGCTGGCTGTGCTGGCTGCTGTCTCCCTCTCCAGCATCCAGCAGTTCGGGTCCTGTGGGCAGAATGAGACATGTTATTGTGTTGCACCAGGCAAAGTATGTATAAGTTGTCTGACATTCACAGTTCGTGCACTGTCGTGCACTGGTTTCCCAGAGGCGTGTGTGTAGCTGTACTATTTGTGGTTGCGTGGGCTAGGCAATGGGACTGTGTGATGTGGACATGTGGCATGGGACGGATTAGCAATGCCAATGGGTGTGTTGCTGTACCCCTACATTTTGTGGCTCTGGTGTATGCGGGCTCCAGACCCATCGTGGAGGTTGGTTTGAACTATGGTTTTGGGGTTCATATGGAACGCTTAGAAACGCAGATGGCAAAAGGGGGTACAGCCCCTGAAACGCTTTTGAGATGAACTATGCTTTTGGGGTACATACTGTGAGCTATGGGTGCCGAACGTGACATGTGTTGTGGCAACATGACAGTGCATGGTCTAAGGTGGGTGTATGTCTGACATACCCGGCATATCTGCTGTCTGTTGTGATTTATGGACATTACATTGGACGCATTGTTATGAGTGAGTGATGGTTGTGTGCCACACGACGTATTGCAGATGGGCCAAATCCTTGGTGTGCGTGCTGCCCTCTGCCATGTGCATCAATGCAGTGCTCTTGGGGGTGTTGACTATGTTATGTGTGTTGTTACTCACAGTGTGATGTGCGCTTCAGTCACTTCGGGCACATGATTTGTCATGGGCATGTTTCTTTGCGTGACTGCTGTATGGGGACCAGCTGTTCGGATGACATACCTTTCATGTAACTGGGGCTGACGGATGAGATGGATGGTATGTTGTATGTGCATTGTGTGCCTGTGTGTCTCATGGGTCCAGTGGTGTTTGTGTGCATTTTTTTGGTTCCACGCTGTTACGTCTAGTGGGGTTTGTCTTACATGGGCGTAGTTGTAGGGTGTGTGGTTATCAGGCAGTAAGGCCTACATGGACAGGACTTCGATGGTGTTGCTGTTGTGTGTGATGGGTTGCACAGTGCCTGCCGTGTGGTTCTGTAATCAGTGTGACTTGTGCATGCAGACGTGGCTCCTTGGGTGTTGCTGTGTCTGTGATGGGTCATGTGGGGTGTGACTCTGTGGTTCATGTCCGTGTGCACATTGTTCACATGGTTGTGACAGGGAGCAGTGCTGCGTGTTCCTCTGCTACGTGACATGTCCCATGTATTGGTCGCAATACAGTCCTCATGCCTCACGACACCCCGCCCTGTCCAGTTTCCCACCTACAGCTTGTTTTTGAGCGTTCAATGCAATGGATGCCACATGGTTATGGGCGGGAGGGGTGGTCCATGTTGCTGGTCTGTGGGGGTGGGGGCGGTGTTGTGAGTAGTGGTGATGGCTGGACACCCACTGACACCGTTTGTTGTGGGGTGAGATGTCTACCTGTCGGCTGACGGTGTGCACTGCAGTGGCTGACACATGGGTGTGGGTGTGGGGTCTGCTCCTCCTTGCTGTGCTGTGGGACTAGGGGCCTGGTGGGTGTTGTACTTCAGCTGTCCCCCCTCCGACCCACTGCACTTTGTGTTATGGTTACTTACCTGTTACTTGTCGGTTAGTGCAGCTAAGGCTGACACATGGGTGTGGGTGTGGGGGGTGCTCCACCTTGCTGTGCTGTGGGACTAGGGGCCTGGTGGGTGTTGTACTTCAGCTGTCCCCCCTCCGACCCACTGCACTTTGTGTTCCTGCTACTTACCTGTTACTTGTCGGTTAGTGCAGCTATGGCGGACACATGGGTGTGGGGGGTGCTCGTTGTGGCGCTTCTGGAGTACTAGGGGACCTGGTGGTAGTTGCGTGGCTGGCTGAGTGTACACATGCTCCCATGGTTTTGTTAGTTGGTAGGTTTGGGCTGTGTGTGTTGTGGTGCCTGTTACATGTGTGAGTGATGTGTTGTGTATTGTGTACTGGACATGGGGGTGTTTGTCCCTCGGAGCTATGGCATAGTGGTGGTGCATGTGAGTACATAGCGGTGTGCTGGTATACATTTGTTCGTACTTACCATCCTCCACTCCCCCTGGTAATCCGGTGAGGATCTCCGGATGTATGATGACTCGCACCTTCTCCTCCCACGCTTTGAAGGTCTTGAAAAGCGCGGGATTCCCTCCGCCAGTCGTGGCAGCCAGCTCTCGATTTTTGCTCTCCTTCTTCTTGACCATGCTTTTGAGGTCGTTCCACCTTTTGTTAATTTCTTCTCTGTTTCGTGGAACGTTCCCGACTGCATTGACCTGGTCTACGATCCTGTTCCACTTTCTGTTTCTGGTGGCTAGTGGTGTGTGCTGGACCTGGTTGACATAGATTTGTGGGTGCACCTTGATGATCTCGTCGACCATGACCGTCAGCTCAGTGGAAGTGAATTTGGGCATTCTGTGTGATGCCATGGTGTTTGTGGTGCTGGTGCGGTGTGTGGTGTGTGATGTGCAGGGGGTTTGTGGTGCTGCTGTTTGGTGGTGGTGGTGGGTGTGATGTGTGCGTATCTGTGGTGTGCTGCTGTCCTTGCTGTGTCACTGTGTCCTCTCCTGTCCTCTCTGCTTTGCTTTGTAATGTTGCAAGGGGTTGTGGTCTGTGAAGGTGCTGCTTTTGTACTTACCTATGTGGGTGTGTCATGATGGTCTGTTGTTTTCAGGTGTGTTGTGGGTGGTGTTCTGGGCTTTGTAGTTTATTTGTTTGTCCAGGGGGTGTGTTATCGGGATGTGTACTGTGTTTGTGTATTTGTGCGTGGGTTGCTGTGTGGACTTGTTGGCCATGTTGTGTGCGTTTGTTTGGTTCCGCGGATGATTTCTGTGCAGGGACGTGGCCGCCAGGGCTTCCGCCGTGTCCATTTTCATCAGCGTTGTTTGCGCTGGCGGGCGGTGTATTTGTGTGTTTTCCGCGGTCATGTCGGTGCGATCGTAATTTCACGGGTGGTGTCTCGGTCGTCAGGGCAGGCGGTTTCGTGTTGTCGGGCGTCTTTCCGTCCGTGGCGGGCGGATAGTCTTCGACTCGGACATGGGTGGGCGGTATTTTTGCGTTTTTACCGCCGCTGGCGGTTTTGAGCTCGCGGCATCGTAATTGCTGGGTCGGTATTCAGACGGTGTAGGCGGGCGGATTTTTCCCGCTATGATGGATGGCGGATTTTTTACCGCCCGGTATCGTAATGGACACCAAAGTTAGTTACATTTTTTTTTAAAAAACAATACATTTTAATTATTATTAATATATAAAATATTAATATTAATAAGTATTACATAGTTTAATTTTTATACATTTTAATTCTAAAGTAGACACTTTTTAAAGATAAGAAAAAAATATTAAATTTTTTTAATAAATGTTGTATGTAACATGTAAATACATGGAATTATAATATTAAATATTATGGGGCATATGTATGAAGCCCATTTCCCGTTTGCGAACGGGAAAAGCCTTTGGGATGTATCATCCCAAAGGCCCTAGTAAATAGGAATCGCAAAATTTTCGATTCCCTATTTTACGAATGCATTTAAGGAATCGCAAATTGCGATTCCTTAAATGCGATGTAGAAAGCACCCAAGTTGTGCGATTTCTCCTTAGAAATGCAAATTACCACCAACTTCAAGTTGGTAGTAATTTGCGATTTCTTTGAAATATGCACTTTTTGGCATTTTTCAAAGTGCCATGTGGCACGCATACATGCCCTTAGGGCATGTATGTGCGCCACATGTGCACACATGCTCATTTCAGGGGTGCAACAGGGTGTCCTTAAAACACCCTTGCACCCTTGAAATTGCATTCGCAATTTGCGAGTACCTATTGGGTACTCGCAAATTGCGAATGTCTTCCCATGCATTTCTATGGGCCTCTAGGCCCATAGGAATGAATGGGAAGGTATTCCTTAATTGGGATTCGCAATTTGCGAGTCGCAATTAAGGAATGCCAAGAATCGCAAAATATTTGCGAATTTTTTGTTACATCCCGTTTTGCGATTCTCAAATAGCGATTCTCTAAAAATCGCAATTTGAGAATCGCAATAACGGTATTTGATTCATATGCCCCTATGCGTTTTATAATATTTATTATTATAATTTTACAATGCCCCAAAAATTATTATACATTTAAACAAATAAGATATAAATTGTAGTATTTTAATTACACATGATAGTAATTTTTATATCACGTAATAATTTTTTTAAAATTAAATTGCATTTATTTTATATGTTTAAAGCTGACATATTTGTTTGGGGCTTGTACTTTGTAACCGCTCGCGGTTGTTTTGGGTTATTTCGAATGGGAGAAGGTCGCGGTTGGGAGCTGCTTCACGTTGAGCAAGAAATGATTACTTTTCTTTATTAAAACTACATTTTTAATTAAATTTAAAGGTAGTTAAGTTGTAGTTAGTGTGTGTACAGTTAGGTTTTTGAAGTTATGGTGTTTTTATGCGTACGTTAGGTTTTGACGATTTATGCATCGTTAGTTTTTGAGGCCTAGTTTAGAAAATGTAAAGTATGGTAGGATATGTCTTATTATCATGTGTATAATGTTTGTAATACTGTTATATTGTATATTATGTGTATATTTGTGTGGGTCGGAATGTTTGTGTGTCTTTTTACAGGTTTTATTTCAAAGAAGTTGCGGTTTTCCGAAGATTGCGTTTTTTTTAATTAAGGAAGTGTACATTAGTTTTAGTAACTAATAATTATTTTACACTGCCTTAATTTTTCGGGTTTTCATGGAGCGCCTCTTTTAAAAAAAAAAAAATTCAGGATTTTTATGGTTTCTGGATTGCGGATTTACGGACCGAGGATTACTTTTTGAAACAGTTGGATTTTTTCATTTTTTTTGGGAAACTTTTTAATAGTTTTGGATTATGAGCTACCTGGCTTGTTTTACAAGATGTGGGATTTTCTGTCTACAGCTACGGAAACGGTAAGTTATTTTAATTATTTATTGTGGGAGGGAAATATTATGAAATTTACTATTGTTGTTGTTTATTTTTTCAAATATCTAATTAATGTGTCTATATATATATCTATTTCTTAATAAAAATATAGACAAATTAATTAGTTTTGTGAAAAAATAAAATTGTTTTGTATGCATTTTAAATATTTTAAACAGAAAAGTATTATACATTTTACACTGCTTTGAGAGTTTAGAGTAGGCTTTTGGCAATTATTGCTAAGTATTCTAGGCCTTTTGTTGCAGGGTATAGTTTGACTTGTTGTTGTAGGTATTCAAACATTTGTTTAGTTTGTTTGGGTAGTTTAGGCCTGATTTGTGTAACAGATTGCTCCATTCTTAGCTGCTGGTAGCTCTGTTCTTTTTGGAGGGAGAGTAGGAGTTTGTGTAGAGTAGATGTACCTCGTCCTGTTGATGCTCGGAAGGCATTATGCCAACCTTCAACAGCATTGCTGGTTTTTGCCTCTTGGTTTAGTGTGCTAAAGTAGACATTCCACCATGGAATTTGGTATTTTGGTTGTCTCCTATGGCCTTATCTATGAAGTCTTCCCACCAGGTATCTTCAAAATAGTCTTGGAGGGGACTTTATTTTTGTTCGTGTTGCTGGTAGTAAGGACCTTCTAGTAAAAGGTTGTAATGTTCAGCCACGTCAGTTACTGGGACATAGGCCAGTGCAATAAGTTTTTTTTATTTGGTATGCGAATGAACTGTTTGTCACATACTCTACACTTTGGGCCTCATTACGATGGCGGAAGGCCCGCCACTGACAGCCTGTCGGTGGTGAGCCTTCTGCCATCGTGCTGCTGTTTTCCCCCCACCAAATTATGATGGCGAGGGGAATCGTTGGTGCAGCGCGGCGGTCGTAAAGACCGCCCGCAGCGTTCCGCAAGGCGGTCCCTTTCCGACCACCTTGCGGAACTACACCATAGGCTTACATTGCAGCGGTGCCTTGCAGGCACCGCCATAGGGATTAGGATATCCCTTTCATCCATTCATTTTGCAGCGGCCAAACCGCCACAAAACGAATGGCGGAAATGGATTTGGGGGCCCGTAGCAGCCCCCCTTGATCCCTGGGACTGGGTCAGGGGCACTGGGGGACACCTATGGTGCCCCCTACATATCCCTACACCATGTGGCAGGCACCGCATGGTGCCTGCCACGTAGTGCAGGGATATAAAAGCGCCTTTAATTTTGCATTGCGGCGGGGGCTGCTGAACGCATCCCCGCCACAATGCAAAATATAGGTGATGAGACCGCCATGGTGGCGGTCGCATCGTAATTTGGATTGTGGGGAGGCCGCCTCATGAGCGGCCGGTCCCAAATCTGACACAATGGAAGACGGACGGAAGTAATGAGCCCCTTAGTGTTGATTTCTGAAGGTGTCTCCAGAGACACTGATTGAAATGATAGTAACATCCCTGAATTGATGTGTGTGGGTAGGATTTTAGAATTGCAGTTATCATTGCCTGCTCAAAATCTATTATTATTTTCTGTGGAAAATAATTATTTGTTTCTTGTTTAATTTTAGTTAGTATTTCCATATATGTGGAGTTTTGTTTATTGGGTAGCAAGGCTTAGATAAAGGGGATGTTGGTGTTCTGATATAGGGCATGGACAGTGTATAATTGGTAGAATGGTATGGGACAGATTTTATAAGTCCCGTCCATCATCCATGTTTCTGATTGTTGAAGTTTTATTAAATTGTTTGCAGTAGCAAACATAATTATTCTTTTCTCTTTGCATTTGTTGTCTTAGAGAACAAAGGGTTCTTCATTATGAGTTATAGATAGTTCTGGGGGAATTACCACCTCTTCAAAAGTTTTTGGAGTAGGTCTGGTAGTTCTTGTGGCTTTTTTGGTGCGAGCTATAGTTCTTTTTAATGAAGAAATAGAGGGCATTTGCCCAGTAGCATGTTTAGATACTGTAGGCAGCATTTCTTTCAGCATTTGACTGGTAGGTTTCTGTGAGCTAGTGCTAGCTTCTTTAATGTCATCAAGGGCATTCCTAACGTCTATTTCAGTAACATTTGGAGGGTGGTTATGCTCCCTTGTATACAAAACAGTTGTTTCTCTAGTTGTTGCCCGACCATAACATTTATTTGAATAGTACTTGCTATATTTCCAATTGAGTTTTAGTCCACTTTGCTTTTCCTGGGTATAGACATACTCCATGTAACATAGCAAAATTTTTCCTTTTTGGGATGTTATAAATTGGGCACCTTCTGTCATTGTGATGTGATAAATTCTACAACAAATGTATATTAAAATGAATATTATACATGTTTATGTCTTAATAAATATGCATTCTTATAAATATACTTACAATGTTGGTTTTGAGATGATTATACATGGAGATGTTCTTTGTTTGTTTGTTGAATCCTGTTAAGTTGTGGATTTTTCTGTAGGAAGAGTAAAACATATTTTTACTTATTTTGTTAAATTTGTTCATGGGGTGGGGTGGATATTTGGGATGGAGTTGGGGTTTGGTTTGGTGTTTTACATGTTTTTAAAAGGCTTTTTGCTGAATACTTACTTTATTAGTAAGATGGTTTTAGGAGGTGACCTGTTATTTTTTTGATGATTTGAGTATTATCTGTAGAGGAGACATAAATAGAAAAAAGATATATATTAATTATTTGAGTATGATAAATATTAGTTTATGAAGATTAGCATTACTGTTATTTTATAGATGGTAATTTACTTACTTTTTGAAGAATGCAATAGTTTTTCTTTGCTGAAGTCCTTGCTTCTGGTAGAAATCCGGCAGAGTTTCGGCTTCCTTATTGTTTTTGGTTTAAGGTGTAAAATAAGAATACGTTTTCCTTCTTTATATAGTGTTTGTTTAATTGTTTGGTTAACCTCATTGGTTCATTTTAATATTGTGTGTTTTTATTGGTTGATATGTATTGTTTTAATTGTTTTGGTAGTTGTTTTTTATATATGGAAAACGCTAATTAAGAGTCAGTTTTATTTTTTTCACTTGTTGAATTATTTAAATGTGTATAATATTATATGTGATGTTAAAAAATGTGTGTACATAATGTAAGTATAAAATTTAAATGGTTATTAATAGTGTATTTATCATTTAATGTTTTAAGATATGTTTTACTATTTTCTAAAATTATGTATTTGCTTGTATTTTATATGCAGTGTATGTTTATTTATTTAACTATATTTATGGTGTTTAATTTTGTGTGTTTCATCTATTTTTGAGTTGTCGATATTTTTACAAAAACTATCATATTGCTGTCTATATTATTGTGATCGATATTTTGGACATGTATATTTTTAAAGGATGTTCGATATTTTAGATAACGATAATTATGTGTTCGATATTATTGTAATCGATAATTTTGGATGCCGATATTTTGGGGTCGATAATAGTGTATTTTTTTAAATTAAATATAGGGTATCGATATTAGTGTCGTCAATATTTTTGTGTCGATAAAAATGTAGGTCGATATTGTGTCTGTCGATATTATGTCAGTGATTCATTTAAAAGAACCTGTAGTTGTATTAGTCAATTGAGTACCAAAAAAAGACAAACAGATTTGGCACGAATTAATTAGTATTGGAAATATCATAAAGGCCATTTCTTACCTTCTGAAAAACAATATGCACTAGAAGCAAATCTATGAAGATTACAGTATACACCCACAGCACTCTAGAGATATGATGGGTGATGCATTAGAGCTCTATCAAATGTGAGAAGCTACAGGACAGCCATTTATTATGTGGGAAAAAGCTTTACAAGCAAAATGTTACCCACATTTATTTACAACTGGGAAAGGAGGCCAATATGATGATTGTCCTGTACAAATTTCTTCTGAATACCGTGCTACAAGATTATGTTCAGATGACCCACATTTTCGACAAAACATTCCTTACATTTTTACATTATTTTATGAAAGTGAACTACCATTTCTTCCTATGCTATTGCATGTGTCATGCGAACTAGAACCGAGTTTACTACCCTAATGGCTAAATAATTTCTACAGAAGGTGCAAAGCAATGACGAAAACCTGGAATATACTCTTGATGAATATTATGGCATGTTAACAAGGTATGAATGAATATTGGTTTAGAAGACATGGAGAACTAAGATGTGTTCTGAGAAATTTAGGATCACTTACTTGGTTTGTGACTTTAAGTTGTTCTGAATACCTATGGGATGACTAATACACATTTCTACTTAAATCAAATGATAATCTTCCAAATGTTGCCTTCAAGGCAACTACTGGATTATGTTCTTTAGATCCATGAAATGTTCGCTGATTTTTTAACCACAAATTCTAAACTATGCTTAACTACTTAACCAACAAGAAGAAAAATCCCCTTGGAGAGGTACTTGATTTCATTTGGAGAAAAGAGTATCAAGCAAGAGGTGCACCACATATTCACATGCTTTTGTGGATTAAAGATGCACCGAAATTTGGATATTTATTTATTTTTTATTTTATTTATTTAAAGAGTTTTCTATATATCGCGGGCAAGAACTGAGAGTATCAGAGCGCTTTACAGACAATTGATTGTCAGACATTGTCAAAGGCAGTGTTGGATAAACATAGGATACAGAGCAACAATTTCTTTGAAGTCATATTGGATACAGATAACAAGCTCTAGAATAGAGTCTTTATAAAGTCAGATCACAGCAATTCCTGGAGAAGGATAGACAACGGACTGCCACTCGATGAGGAGGTTTCAGTTGGGATTCAGGTTGTGAGATGGACATCAGAGGCTGAGGTTCTGATTGAGGAGAAGGTCTTTTAGTTGTCTTTTGAAGCTGATGAAGGAGGGATTTGTCCAGATATTTACTGGGAGGCAGTTCCAGATTCTTGGAGCATTGCCCTAGAAAGAGCATGTTAGGGCTTTTTGTTTGTGTTTTTAGGGGGGATGGGAAGAATAATGTTGGAGCTCCTTAAGCATCTTGTCTGTCCTTTCTTTGTGAGTTTGGCAGCAAGGTATGCTGGTTTCCTTATGTGAAGAGCTTTCTGAGTGAGTCAAGCAGTTTTGAAATAGCATCAAGCTTCAATCCAGAGCCACTTTAGATTTTTCAGGGAGGGAGAGATGTGATCGTGATATTTGATTCCAGTGACCATCCTTGCTGCTGCATTGAGTGTGGCTCTTAATGGAGATAGGTGTGATTTCGCGGTGCCAGTGAGGGTGGCATTATCATAGTCCAGTTATGAAAGAACCAAAGCTTGCGTGGTAGTTATTAGATCATTCTGAGGGAGAAAAGGTTGGATTTTATGCAGGAGTTTTAGGTTGTAAAATGCATTCTTTGCTGTATTCTTTATTGGTCGGTTTACGCTTAGACTTGGGTCCAGGGTGATCCCCAGGCATTTGACAGAATCGGCTGGAGTCAGTTTGCAGTTTAGAGCGGCAATCTTATTTGTCCATTCTTGGACATGGGCAGTCTGTCCCTTGTTTGTTAGGAGGAGATTTTCCATCTTGTCTTGGCTGAGTTTCAGGTGGTTGTGTGTTATCCAGTTTTTGACTTTAGTGAGCGTAGTATTTAGTTGTCTTAAGTCCTCTGGTGAAAATATTTCTAGGTAGAGCTGGGTGTCGTCATCATAGAGGTGGTATGAGATGTTAGCTTGCTTGATCGTGGTGGTGAGGGTTTTCATGTAAATATTGAAGAGTGTAGGTGAGAGCACTGAGCCTTGGGGGACACCCCTGTTTATGGCAGTGATCTTAGAAATTGCATTGTTTATTTTTATTTGTTGGGAGCAGTTATGTAGGTAGTAGGCAAACCATTTCAAAGTTGAACTGTCAGCTACAATGGGATTTTAGAAGCAGCTTGTGGTCAACCATGTCAAAGGCCGCTGACAAGTCTAGAAGGAGGAGTAGGCAGCATTTATAAGGGTCTAAGGATTTATGTATGTCATCTAATATATCAGAATAGCTGTTTCCATACTGCAACATTTCCTGAAACCCGATTGGAACAAGTCAAGAAGTTTGTTGAAGTTAATGTGTTGGCTGAGATGGGAGAGAACCCATTTTTCAAGAATTTTTGCCATAATGGGAAGGTTGGTGATGGGCCTTAAGTTGTTAATGACCTCCGGGTCAGCATCAGGTTTTTATAGCACAGGGGTGACTTGAACTAGTTTGAGACAGTCAGGCATGACCCAATTGTTGAGGGAACTGCTTATTATCTTAGTCCAGAGAGGGGTTCGGTGTGGTTTAGACTTTTTGCTAGGGAGGCTGGAAGAGGCTCTGCAAAGTGGGAGGAGGTCTTGATTTTTGCAATCATCTTTGAAATGTCCTTCTCTGTGAGTGGGTTGAATGTCTTCCAGGTCTTGGGAGTTGGGGGGGATCCTAGGTTTGGATTACATTCTGCTGGTTCTGGGAGGGGGTCCGATGTTTTGGAGTTCGGAGGGAGCAAAGGGGGCGAGATATGATTTAATCATTGAAGAATTTCGAGATATTGTCACAGTGTTCTTTGGAGACATAAGGATTCTTTTTCCCTGGTTTAGTGGTTTGTTGTTTTATGACTTTGAAGAGTGCCTTTGGGCTGTTTTTTGCTTTATCCAGTACTCTGTGGAAGAATGTAGCTTTCTCCTTCACAATGTGTCTTTTGTAGTTCCTCTCTGAGCTATTGAAAATGGGTTAGGGAAGGATTGCTACTCCAAAGTCTTTCTGAAGCCCGAAGTTGTTTTCTTTCAAAGTTGAGGTCTTTATTGAACTATGATCTTGAGGGGGTATTTCAGATTTGTTTGAGTTTCAGAGGAGCTAATTGGTCTAGGATAGTTGTTATTGTTGAGTTATAGTGAGTTGTAAGTTCAATTGATGAAAGGTTATCCATAAGGGGAGGAAGTAGAGACAACACTCTATTTTATTTTTTAGATCAGCTAGAGGAATCTGATTTATGTTGCAAGGCCATTGTATAGCTTTCTGGGTACGAATTGGGGTTTTTTCGGCTGGGCGATTTTGAACAGAATGATGAGGTGATCCGACTAGTCAACTGGAAGTATGTTGTCAATATTTACCATTTTGTTGTGAGCTATGATGGCATCGAGGGTGGTGCCTCTGTTGTGAATTCGCCAATTGCATTGTTGGGTAAGGTCTTTACTGAGTAAGAGTTCATTTAAGGATTGGATGAGCATATATTTCTCTTCATTCCAATGTAGATTGAATTCACCTAATATTATGTTATTGTCGCAGGTTAGTGAGCAGTGTGTTATCAATTCTGATAAGTGTTCGCCGAAGGAAAGCGTGTTACCTGGAGGGTAGTAGAGGTGATATTTCATAGTTTTGTTGTTGTTCAATATTATGTTTATGGAGAGATATTCAAAAGTGGGGTAGCTGAAGGTTTCTGATTCAAGTATGTGTATGTTTTTTCTTGTGGATAATGACTAAGCCACCTCGAGGTGGTCCTCCCTGTCTTTATTAATGATGGAGAAGCTAGGAGGGACTAGTAGGTCAAGGATTGGATGTGAGGAGTCTATTAACCAGGTTTCCGTGATGAACACAATGTCAATGTGGTGGTTCAGGATGGCTTCAGCCAGTTTAGTTGCTGATCTGCAGTTGATGAGCATGCAGTTGATATTTCTGCTGCAGTTGTGTTTGTGATCAGGTGGGGCCAAGGGGATATTGAAGTGATGTGTTTGTGGTCTAGTGATTCTTGGAGGGTTGGGGCCTCTCCTGAATCCAGTGATCACTTGGATCTTACAGGTGGGGTTGACCTGGGTTGGTACCAGGTCATAGGAAGTGGCTAAGTTTGTTGCTTCCTTAAAAGACAACGCTGGGCTAGATCTTTTTGCCCTGTGGGCTTGTTTGTTGAGAGGAGGTCTAGGTCCACTCTCTCCCCGCAGCTCTGCTGTGCCGTCTCTTGCCTCCAGACCCCGACCTCCTCCTTGGGAGGTTCGAGGCTGCTGCCAACTCCTGCGCCTGCTGCCCGCTCCAACTGGGACCAGACTGCCTGCAACCACCGTAACCTTTCTCAGCTGTTTTTTTTCTTAATTTTTCCCTGTTGTGCCACTGTTATTGTGCCCATCTGTGTCTTGCTCTAATTCCACCACTGTTTTTATTTTCTCGTGCCTGCCTGTTCCTTTCGCCTTTCGCCGCTGCAGCCCCCCCTGGAATTCCCCCGGAATTCCCCGCTCCCGCCTCCCAGCCTCTCCTCCCTCCCACCTCCCCTACTTAATGGCAGCCGCACCGCCGGCGCGCCAAAGGCAAGCCCATCTGCACCCGTCCGCGACCCGACCGCGGCCAGCACCAGGAACCCTGGACCTCCCACTACCCATCGCTACGACACCACCACCCTCCTCGCACTCAACCCTGGAAGACTTAGAGAATGCCAACAGGCCTAGCCGAACACGACCCATGGCCAGTTCTCCTGCCTCCACTGCCGCCAGACCCTCACCACCATCCTGGCCTCCAACACCGCAGACGCCAGCACCGGCGACACCCTAAAATGCATCCTCCTCAACGTACGCTCTGTACACAAACACGCCATGGAAATCTGGAACCTACTCGACTCTCTCTCGCCCGACATCACCTTCTTCACAGAGACCTGGATCAACGCATCCTCCGCCCGACATCAGCACCGCCATCCCAGACGGATACAAGATTCAGAGGAAAGACCGCCCCAACCACCCAGGAGGGGGCCTCGCCATCGCCCACAGGAGCATCCTCCGCCTTACCACCTCCAGCGAAACCTTCCCCTCCGCCGAACAGCTGCACTTCCAGATCCTGACAACCCCCAAAGCCACACTCCGAGGAATCCTCATCTACAGACCCCCCAGCCCCTGGTCACCCTTCGCCACCACCATCACCGACTTCATCGCACCCCACGTCATCGCCTCAACAAACTACATACTCATTGGAGACCTGAACTTCCACCTCGACAACCCCAGCGACCCCAACTCCACTATCCTTTGTGACAACCTCGCCAGCATTGGACTTAAACAACTCGTCAACACACTGACCCACAGAGCAGGACACACCCTCGACCCCATCTTCGCAGCAGGAAACAGCGTCCAATTCGCCCACACAATGCAGCCGCCATGGACCGACCACCACTGCGTACACTTCGCCATCAACAAACCCAAGGCACCCAAACCGGCCCCACAAAGGAACTGGAGCAAGGTTACCGATGAGCAACTTAACTCCACCCTCACCCAAGACAACCACACCTGGGCACCCGACGCAAACGACGCAGCCAGAGAACTCCACACCTGGATCTCCAACTGCGCAGACGAGCTCGCCCCGCTATGCAACCCCTACAGACAATGCCCCATGAAAGCCGCCTGGTTCACCACCGCTCTCCAAGAAGCCAGACACACCTGCAGACGCCTGGAGAAGAACTGGAGAAACACCAAGACAACCAAAAACTACACCACCTACAAGGACGCCATGACGGACTACCACAACCAAATCAGAGCCAGCAAGAGGAACTTCATCCACAACAAAATCCTGGCCAACTCCACCAACTCCAAGGAACTTTTCAGTGTCATTCAAGAATTCACCAATCCACACAGTGAAGCCACAGACATCACCCCATCCCAAGACCTCTGCGACAAGCTTGGAACCTATTTCCACCTCAAGATCAAAAACCTCTACGACAACTTCATCGACCATCCACCAGGTGCCACAGACGGCCCCCCGCCCTCCAGAAACACCAGCCAGCCCACCATCTCCAACTGGACACCGATCACGGCCGAAGACACAGCCTCGAACAAGAAATGCATCCACTCAGGGGCCCCCACCGACCCCTGCCCCCCTCACATCTACCACAGAGCCTCGGCCGCCATCGCACCCGAACTACAATGCACCATCAACACCACCTTCAAAACAGGCACCTTCCCAGATGACTGGAAGTGCGCAAAGTCAGACCCTGCTCAAGAAGCCCACAGCTGACCCCACCGACCTCAAGAACTATTGGCCCATCTCGCTCCTCCCCTTCGCAGCCAAAGTTGCAGAGAAAACAGTCAACAGGATACTGACACGATTCATTGAAGAGAACGCCGTCCTCCACTCGTTCCAATCCGGATTCCGAAGCAACCACAGCACAGAGACCGCCCTACTTGCCGCCACAGACGACATCCGCACCCTCCTGGACCAAGGCCACTCCACAGCCCTCATCCTACTCAACCTATCAGCGGCCTTCGACACGTCTCCTACCGCACACTTGTCGCCAGACTACACGACGCAGGGATACAAGGAACAGCTCTGGACTGGATCCGATCATTCCTCACCGGAAGAAGCCAAAGGATCAGACTCCCACCCTTCCTCTCCGACCCCACGAAAATCACCTGCGGAGTCCCACAGGGTTCATCACTGAGCCCCACCCTCTTCAACATCTACATGGCCCCCCTTGCAGCCATCATCCGACAATACGGCCTCAACATCGTATCCTACGCCAACGACACCCAGCTCATCCTCTCCCTCACCAAAGACCCCACCACTGCCAAACTCAACTTCCAGAAAGGAATGCAAGACGTCGCAGTCTGGATGACCAACAGCTGCCTGAAGCTCAATGCCGAGAAGACAGAAGTCCTCGTCCTTGGTACCACCCCTTCTGCATGGGACAGCACCTGGTGGCCTACCACCCTCGGAAGCCCACCTAGCCCCTCAGACCACGCCAAGAACCTCGGCATCGTACTCGACTCATCACTCACCTTGAACCGACAGGTCAACGCCGTCACCTCCAGCTGCTTCAACACCCTCCACATCCTCCGCAAGACCTTCAAGTGGATCCCCCCTGAGTCAAGGAAGACAGTCACCCACGCACTCATCACCAGCAGACTGGACTATGGAAACGCACTCTACGCCGGCATCAACAAGTCCCTACTCCGCAAACTTCAGACAATACAGAACACCGCCGCCAGACACGTCCTTGGCATCCCCTGACACGAACACATCAGCCAACACCAAGAAGTCTCCACTGGCTCCCCGTGGAGAAAAGAGTCACTTTCAAAATCCTCACTCACGCCTACAAATGCCTACACAACAATGGACCCAAATACCTCAACGACAGAATCAACTTCCACGTACCCAAAAGAAACCTCCGATCTTCCAACCTCGCACTGGCCGAAACCCCGCGCATCCACAGAGCCAGAGCAGGCGGAAGTTCCTTCTCTCACATTGTAGCCAAGACCTGGAACAAGCTACCGGCAGACATCAGACGCTCCCCCTCCCTGAACACCTTCAGGAAGATCCTCAAGACCTGGCTCTTCGGCTAAACAGATCTGCGGACCCCCCCCCCAGCGCCTTGAGACCCTCAAGGGTGAGTAGCGCGCTTACAATTCCCTGATTGATTGATTGAGTAGTAGCCAGCAAAACGGTTGGCACTTAGACATATGAACGGGTTGTCTAAAGTTGGATATGACTCAGATGAACCAGTTCTACATTTTTTTAACAATATGTTACTTGTGAGATCCCTAATAAAGAAATAACTACAAAACTATTTGAACAAATTGTAACATTTTAGTCAGATAACTGTGTCAAATACTGCTAAAGAAGATTTAGAAACAAATCAAAACATTATTTCAAATGCCGTTTTGGTTTTCCAAGACCTATTCTTAAAAAAGGAAGTGTTAACAATTTGATGTCATCTCTTAGACATGCTGTTACAGGAAAATTACCTAAAAATATATATAATCTAAAAAGAAACTAAGCATCACAGCAGATCAATGACTACAACCCTTTAACACTACATACGTGGAATGCTAAATTGGATACACAATTTGTTGCTGATAACACTACAGCTGTAGCACGTTACGTTACTTCCTACATTACAAAGGCAGAAAAAACTGAAGGAAGTGTGGGAAGAAATATCTGTAGAGCAATCATTAACCAAAAGACTATACAGATTTAGCCTTCAAATACTCTCTTATGAAAAGATCAATAGCTATGAGTCCCATTACCGGTTAGTGACTGATTAAGCATTTCTAGTTCATATGGTAAATCTCAAGGAATTACTAGGGGTGGGCAGAACTAGGGGAGTTTTCATGAAAACTCCGCAAGATTCAGCAGAGTTCCACAAATGGACGGAATTAGGCACGTCGTGCTGCTTGTGCTGATTTTCAGCACAGGGAGCTCATTCCACGCCGAAAAATCAGCGCGAATGGCCCCGCACGGTATGCCAGAGGGAGCTGCTTCGCAAGTTGATTTTGCTGCTATTCGAGTAGGTTTTGTACTTGAGCAGCAGCTTTCTGACCCTGAATGGTTGCAACCACATGCGTTGGGGAAATCTAGCCGGGTGCCCTTCTAGCAACCACAAATCATGCTTGGGGTCGCCAAATCTCACTCGCACTTGACAACTTAATGTTGGTTAGCCGCATGCAAGAAAAAACTCCACCACGTGGTGGTTTGAGGAATTTGGCCAGAACTCCGTATTACATACGTAATGCGGAGTGGCCAAAACTCCACCAACTCTGCTGGCAAAGTGGAAGTTATTGCTCTCCCGTAGGAATTATGTGGCTTAGTTTAGATTGCCATCATTACAATGAAGAGTTCTTAAAAGCCAACCTGAAATAGAATACCTTGCTCAATTTGATCAAGACAACAAAAACATTGTAAACACAAATCTGATGGGCACTTACTATCCAAATAGAAGCCCTTTGTTAGATAGTTTATCATCATATGAATTTGCTGAGTTCTACACTTAACGCAATAATGTTGCTGAAATATCAATGCTGGAAACTGTTGCATTCAAGGTGCAAATGAATGCTTAATATGTCATTCAAAAGCAACACTAATTAATCACCTCAAACTCAGTTGTGAGAATGTAGATAAAAAGAATTTGATTTTTTGGCACTTCTACAGCTTATTAAACTGTGGCATAAAGAGGAAGACATTGTAGGAACATTTGTGTCTTATGAAGCTGTTTTTGATGCATATAAAAATTTAAATTTCTGTTCCCCACTTTCAGACGTACTTAGAAATGTTGGAACAAGAGATATCACAAGAAAAGCAAATTAATGCTGAACCACTACATGATATTGTAACAACTAATAACCCATCCCCTCAACACCTGCAGACCCACTGTATCAACCAAAAATTCATAATGAGGCTACTGTTGTAATGTGTGAGGTTGAACTTGCTATGTGCGAAGTTCAGAACGATCTATAAAATCTTGATTACCTCATATCAAAATTAAACTCAGAACAACTTCAAATAAACAAACAAATTCAGCAATCTGCAGATTATGGATTTGTACATGATAATGGATTATGTCAATGTAGTAATTATAATCCTACATTGCAATATATTTCAGGTCAAGCTGGAACTAGGAAAAGCTTCCTAATAAAAGTAATAACTGCTTACGTCCATAAAGGAACCAATTCAAATTTATCATGTGTGGGTACTGCTCCAGCAGGATTAGCAGTACATAATATCAAAGGAATGACATTAACTTGTCTATCACTACTACCTGTAGAGCATGATAATAAACTAGAATACTTAAAATGAAATAGTGATACCTGCCTAGAACTGCGTTGAGTTCTAAACAATTTTAAGTTTCGATTATAGTTGAGGTCAGCACGTTTCCAACTTAATGTTGGCTTTTGTTCACTTACGGATGCAAGAAGTACTAAGGACATCTTATGACATTCTCTTTGGAGGGAAACTTTTTTGGAGACTTATTACAACTTACTCCTGTAAAAGGTTATCCAATTTTCAAAACAGTTTTCCATAAGAAACTCAGAATTCTCTTGGGAGTATAGGCAATGTTAACCTTTGCTTGCATTTCTCATACAGTGTGGACACACATAATATGAGACAAGCTAATGATGAAGATTATATTGAAATATTACAAAGATATTTGCCTTGGAATTTGAACAGAAGATG
The DNA here is from genome assembly GCA_963921515.1 of Calotriton arnoldi. Taxonomy (NCBI): domain Eukaryota; kingdom Metazoa; phylum Chordata; class Amphibia; order Caudata; family Salamandridae; genus Calotriton; species Calotriton arnoldi. Next base: position 259,098 of record CAWUFW010006194.1, read on the forward strand.
CTAAAACAATGCTTTTAAAAAAAAGTATTAATACTTTATTTCCAAGCCTTCATTCTCCTGCACAAGTAATCCATGACATTCTTTCAGAAGCATTACCTATTGCTTGTTTGATGCCAACTTTACAAGAATGTTCTTGAATTAAATATGCAAATGCTACATCTCGAGATGCAAGAAATTATACATCTACCTTGTAAAGATACCCTGGAAAGTCATGGAGTAAACATTCCTAATAATAAACCATTATCTACATAACTACTAAATTCAAGCACAGCAAGATTGGAAAAAGACTTACATCAATGTAAAAATAGTTGGGTTAATTTACGCCACAAGGTAGATGTGGAACAAGGACTTGTAAATGGAGCTATGGGATATGTGCTTCATTTGTTAAGATATCAAAATAATGAATCTTTTGAATTTATTGCTGTACAAATTTACCATGTAGAACAACCAACAAAAACTGGTTGTGGATCAGCAAGGTTCTTACTTACCAAAGATTTATATATTCACAGAGAACAGTTTCCACTTTACTTAGCTTATGCTTTTACAATTCATAATTCTCAAGGACTAAACTTGGATTATGCATTAATTAGCATTGGACATACTGTTTTCAAATAGGGTATGGCATACAGAGCTTTATCTTGCGTTAAAATAGTAACAGGACTATATAGTATATAATTTGACAAAACAAGAATTGATGCAGACAGTTTTTGTGTCAGCAAATACAATCATTTAAGAAGAACTTACACTCCTTCTCTTCGTGAAAATCCTATCATTTCTAAACCTAAAATGTTTTTCAAAAGGAAAACAATGAGGAAAACAATGACATTGAAGTAACTGAAGGACCTTCTAAAAAAATACATAAAAAAACATGACATGGAAATAACTGGATATCAGTTTATGAATGACAATGGTATTAACTGTTATAGTTATGGTATTGTAAATCTACTTCTCTACTTACCATCTGCTCCGCCTATATTGCTATACCTAATCCGCGCCAAGACACCCATGGATATTCGTGTGCTTTAGAAATTAATCAACATAACATAACAACACATCCGTAAACGTTTATGTAGAACCTTAAGTACTCTTCATGCCCTACCTCAGTCACAAAAGCATGTGTGTTACTCTACTAGTGTTGTCAGAGATATTGTGTACACGGAGATGTGGATACAGTTCTTAATACATCAACAGCAAGATGCTCAAGAATTCTCTATGGCTGTTCTACAAATATTTGCTAATAAAATTCAGCCAAAATGTAGACTTTTTTGCTGTAAATTACTTTTGGGAACATGAATGTATACATTGCTTGAATTCTACATGTACCATAGCTGAATTTGAAAGATTTGCTTTCTTACTAATCCCTGATTGCAAATTAGTGGCATTTAAAAGTTTAATAAGTAACTCTGCACACTCAAACTTTTGTCCTAACTGTAGATTACAGGTAGTGTGCTCACTTTGTTTAACGATGGTCACACAATAGATAATTTGCTGATTCAAAGAAGCTCTGTGAATGATAGAAACATGTATATGTTAATTACTAACTTCACTACCACTCACATTTCTGTTTCTGGTCGGGCTTTTAGTTGTTGGACCATTATTTGCCATCATAATGGTGAAGCAACACTTTCAGGTCACTATACAATATATTTAAATGCAACAGCGGATGGACATAATATGTTGACAAAAATGTAACATTCAAACACAGACTGCCCAAAAATTTAGACAACTTGTACCTACTAATTCTACATCCTAAATTTTAATTTCACATACAGACTTTTTCACTAAGGTAGAAAGGTGTTCTAGAGTAGGTCTTACATCATTCAGTAGATATGTAATAATGTGGCTTAGCATGGTTGATGAATTTTGAAGAAATCTACAGATACTGTTAATATGGCTGTTTAAATAATATGTGTTCTTATGAATGAGTGGACATATAAACAAAAGGAGAAGCACATCATTTATGGGTTTTTTCTCAATCCAGTAGATTTGTGTTTTTCCTCAATGTTTCATGATGACTACAATATTATGCCCATCTTTACCACTGTAGGTGGTAAGTGATGAAATAATTATGTAAGATTATTGTTACTCCTCTCTGAGAAACACAAAAAAAAGACTTTTGTTGGTATACTTTTTGAATTAAGTTGATATACTGCTGTTTTATGTCTGGAAACATTGAAATACCACCCATTACTTCAACCTTCTGTACTACTTCACAAATGAAAACACAAGTTTACCTACATTATAAATCTTACCTTTCACTTACCATTTTGTCCATTTTCTTCTCCACATATATATGTCATACCTGTGGAAAATGTGGTTAGTATTAGCACCAGCTCTTTATTATTAGAAGTATGCGAGTAGTTCTGAAAATAATCTTTGTTTCTTCTTTTATGTGATTTTAATGTTTTTTTCTTTCTTTTCAGGTCAACTAGCCCAACAAAACAAACAGACATTCCCTAAGTTACAGGCAAAAAGGGAAATGTGGGGAAAAATAAAACAAGAATTAAGGGTTTTGGGGAGGACAAATGTGAAATGACAAGTTGTCTCACAAACCTTCCTCTCGCCAGTGACGATCACCCTATGGCAAAGCAGACAGCATGTAGCAGTACTGACAAACTGCTCCACTATGTCCCTGTCCTGTGTCAACCTGTGTATAGGGATGATACTTCCAGCTGGAGGAATAGAAACTGGAGCTGAGGACGACTCTTGTGGTGGTGGTGCATTGTTGGCAGCAGAGGTGGATGGTCTTGCTGCGTTCTCCTCAGCGGGTGCAGATGCGATTTGGGCAGCAAATTCCTGAATCTCCCTTTCCCTGTTCTTTGAACTCATACCCATCATGCCGAGAGCATGGACTTAAGGTGCCTCTTCATGCCAGTTGTCTCAAATAAATATAGCTGCCTGATTCCTCATGATATAACCTTTTTCACTAAGGTTAAATGTTACATGGTGGCGTTAACTTATTTTCCCCTGGTGACAGGTTAAAAAACTGCCACATCACTGACTCACACAGTCTCCTCCTTGTTGTCATTCTTCGTCATCCTCTGCACCAGGGCTTCCTCTTGTTCTTCTCTATCCTGCTGCCCCTCAGCTCCATGTGCCTGATCAGCCATCTCTAGCCTCCAAAAAATACAGAACCTCAGCAATCATAATAAGTCCTTCCACATCTGTAAGTTTGAGGCAAATAATGACATCAGGAAATAAACATCCTCTTTACTGGTGTTGGTTGTATTGGTATCCAATCAGAAACCTTTTTACAATCATGAAGTACAGCGGTACCGTCACAGTAGGTTCTAGGTAGTATGCGGTACCAGCGGGCATTAGAAAAATCTAAATTGAACTGATATTTTCAACTACAAACAATAAGACATAAGCATTACAAAAGAGAGGGTTGCAAAATCCATTCTACACTATTTATATTTACATACATTTAAAAGTAAAGCTATATTTAGATGTGGTCTACATAAATAGCCCAAAACCTACCAATTGTACACAACATTAGCTAAAAAACCAAACAACTTAGCTCTAATGCAGTTTTTAATTTTAACATGCCTTCTATATCTCCCAGTAACATGATTTCCATACACTTATTGTACATACTATGCAAAACAGACATACAGATTATGTAATTCTTTATGTTTTACATACATAACACACTCAAACAGTAATAGACCTTCATCCTTTCATGTTCATAAAACACTGAAATTCCATAAGAAACCAATGGTTAGGGATTAGTTATAGATAAGGGAACATTATTTTATTACTTCTATACAAAGTCATTTGAGATGTCATCAGTGATGTCATCAGTGATATCACTGACCATGTCATGAGTGATGTAATATGTGAGGGCATAAGCAGTGCATTTTGGGATTGTAAGTCATAGTTAGCTCAAGTAACTATAACTGATGAATTTCTATTGTTCTGCAGAGTGAAATGTATGCTTAACTATAACGTCCATGTAACCTTTGTTTTTTGTGTGAATGTTTATAGTTTTTAAGTTCTGTTTCCAAACTATTACAATCCTTTAACCTTTGGTTTAAGTGAATTTTGAATGTTTTTTAAATTTTATTTCCTAACTATAACTTCCCTATAACCTTTGTTTTTTTCAGTTAATTTCAACTGTTTTAAAAAATTATATTTCCTAACTGTAACCTGTAACCTTTGAAAGTGGGTGTGTGAGTTGCTGTAAGTGTCTCTGAGTGGGTATGTGAGTGGATTTGTGGGTATGTGAGTGGCTGTGTGGGTATGTGAGTGGCTGTATGGGTCTGTGAGTGAATGTATGGGTGTGTACATGGCTGTAGGAGTGCATCTCGTGATGTAGAAGCAGAGGGGAAGGGCCAAGGTAATGAATCGCTGACGCCCTCTTCCCTGTCGCAGTGTGTTAGGCTAAAAAATATTGCACAGCTGTCTAAGGATGATTTTCATGATGCAAACGTGCATCCTGGCACACTGATGGTTGGGGGATGAAGTCCCCTTGGCTCCAGAGGTGCCTTGCAGGCCCACAAGCCCTCCTGTTACCTCCAGCAAGGCCCACACAGCGGGATTGTATTTTCTGAACACAACTACAGCCTGAACCGCTGAACGGAATTACACAAAATGTGACAGAAAGCTAGATGTTGGTCCAGAAAGCAGGCTTTTAATGATTTGGTGGAAATCCGCTCAGTAGTTTCAGAGATATTTAAATTAAAAAAATATAGATATTTGGAAGCCCAAAATCCTACTAAAACCGTACTGAATCTCACAAACAATGTTTAAAAAAGGGGGGGCAGGGTAGAAACACCCTGACCTCCTTGCCTTTTGGTGGGTGGGTCCCCTGGGACCCCACAGGGCCAAACAAAGCATTAAAAAAATATATATTTTGGTGGGATCCGCGGATCTGGGCAAAATGTAAAACAAAATGTAGGGCAGCTTCCCGTGCTTTGTTTGTTATCTGCCCCCGGGTGGGCCAGGTCCCGGGGGCATTTTGCAAAAAAGGAGGGGAACTGCATGGTCCCCCCTTCTGGGCCTTACTATGCCCCAGGGATGACCACCGCCCCGGGGCTTCTTTAATTATTAATGCGGGGAGGCCTGTATGGCCTTCGCCGCTGCCCCGGGTGCTGCCACCTCCCCGGGGCTTTAATTTAAAAAAATGCAGGGGGCCATGCAGACCCACTGCAGCTCTGGAGACCGCTACCTCCCTGGGGCATAAGTTTCATTGAGTGCGGCCTCCCCTGCAACCACCATCTCCCCAGGGAATATTAGAAGATTGGAGTAGGGCCGCGCGGCCCGCATCCTGGAGCCCTAGATGGCCCTGTGGACTGCCACCCCCCAGGGCCGGCTCCTGCAATGTCCTGGGGTGCCCACCCTCGGGCATAGCTGTTTTCTATGCCTGGACAGGAGCACCGTTCCTGCCAGGCCATAGCAAACACTGCTCCGCTTCGAGTAAGCAAGAGCAGAAAATGATCTCACTTACTTGAAGCGGAGCAGAATTGCTTTTACACACAGGGAGCTGCATGTTAACAGCTCCCTATGTGTAAAAGCAATGCCAGCTCCCGCAGGAGGCAGGGAGCCGACAGGGACCGAAGGGGCTTTGAGGCTCCCCTGCGGTCCCCAGCCTTTACAAAGTGGGTACCCTGGGTGGGACTAGGGCACCCACACTACAGGCCGGGTCCCGGGGGATGGATTCCCCGGGTCCAAAATTGGGCTGCTCAGCCCCTCCCTTTAAATACAAATAAAAAGAAAAAGAAACGCTGGGGAATGATTAATAATTAAAGAAGCCCTGGGTCGGTGGTCATCCCCGGGGCATAGCGTCTTCTGCTGGGTATTCCTAAGTATTCATCGGTCAGAAATCATCTACATAAACTGCATTGGCTCCCAGTTAGGAATCGCATTATTTTTAAATCTCTCTGCATTACCTACAAAGCACTCCAGAACACGGGCCCCATTTTTTTAAGGCGCCTGTTCTATTGGTATATTCCAAAAAGGCATCTACGCTCCGAAGGAGCTAAACTTCTAGCAACTCCGAGAGTTTTTAAAGCCACATGGGGTGGCAGTAGTTTTAGGGCAGCTGCCCCCAAACTTTGGAACGAACTCCCCTTTGCCATCAGATCCCTTCCAACTCTACTTGCATTCAGGAAGGCCTTGAAAACATGGCTATTTGATAAATAGTCATCTTTATCTTTACAGAAACTGGCACTGTCCACGGGCCAGCGCCAAGACACCCTCGGGTAATCGTGCGCTTAACAAATTTATTAACATAACATAACATAGTAAGCCCAGAAGGCGGGGCCGTGCACCCCCTCATTTTTTGCAAAATTCCACTGGGACCTTGCCCACCCAGAGCTTCATTTTTTAAAAATGTTTTGACCAGATCCATGAATACCACCCAATTTTTTTTTTTTTAAATGCTTTGTTTGGCCCTGTGGGGTCCCTGAGGGACCCCCCTAAAAAGGCCAAGGGGTCAGGGTGTTTCTACTCTGCCACTTTTTTAAATACATTTTTTGTGGGACTCAGTTCAACCGAGGCCCAAGATGACTGCTAACACTTCCTGGTTGAAGTGTTGGCAGCCAATCAAATTTCAGTAGGGTTTCAGTAGGATTTTGGGCTTCCATATATCTATATTTTTAAAACTTAAATATCTCTGAAACTACTGAGCTAATTTACACCAAATCACAAAAAGCATGCTTTCTGAACCAACATCTAGTTTTCTGCCAAATTTGGTGTAATTCCGATAAGCAGTTCGGGCTGTGGTTGTGTTAAAAAATGCAATCCGCTGTTTGGGTCTTACTGGAGGTAAAACGAGGGCTTGTTGGCCCCTAAGGACCCTCTGGAGCCAAGGGGACTTCATCCACCAAACAGAGGTCTTTGGAGGCCACGCCCTCTTTCTCCACCACTCTGCAAACGTGCCTCCTGGCACACTGCTGTTTGGGGGATGAAGTCTCCTTGCCTCAGGACTAAAGTGGACGGCTCGTTTGCAGAGTGGTGGAGAAAGGAGGTGTGGCCTCCAACAATCTCTTATCAATCCAGCTGTGTGGGATTTACTGAAGGTAACAGGAGGGGTAGATGGCCCCTAGGACCCTCAGGAGTAAAGTGGACTTCATCTCCCACCCAATAGTGCGCCAGGAGGCGCATTTGCAACGTGGTGGAAAAAGGGTGCGTGGCCTCCAAATACCTCTCAGCAACCGCTGTGTTGGACTTACTGCAGGTAACAGGAGGGCTTGTTGGCCCCTAAGGACCCTCTGGAGCCAAGTACACTACTAACAGCTATAATTTTGCAATCAGCCTATGGTATTTTTTTATTTTTGTCCATGCTTTGATGAGCTCAGTTCTAAGCAGGCCGTAAACTACTTTTGAAGTTAGTATTGGTGTAACCGGGGTCCGTCAGGAATAAGGGAGTTACGCTGACTTGGGGATATGCTTCTGAGACTGGTTGCAAAGGAACATGGTCAAGAAAGGCAGGAAGATTGTGAAGGGCCGGTTTATGGTGACTGGGGCATCAAAATAATAACTGGTGAAGGTCAAGGGGAGGGACTTCCAGGTTGTGAGTTGTAGCAGGACTTCATAAACTGCCCACCCCTTTGAAAAGGTATCTGGAAACTTTTCTGCGTTGCATTGGTTCTATTGCTTACCCTGAGTCCATTCACTGTTGTGATGTCCATCCCTTTTTTTCTTCTGGTTCCTTCTCAGTTTCCTCAGTTCCAGAAACTTCTTGCCTAAATTCTGACCTGCTCTCTGGAATACAATTTGATACTGTTGGCTGAAAAGGTGCCTGAACTCTGTCGTGCTTCTGGATTATGTATTAGTTGCTGTGCTTGCCTTCCTTCTTGCTCCCTGAATTCCAGGTTTGCTATCAACGTGGGATTCTACCATTGCTGTTAATGTCTTCCCTCATTTGTGGCTTAGGTTCCCTGCATCCCACAACTACAAGGCCAGGTAAGCATATTTACCAATACCTCTCTTTCTCACAGTATTTCAATGTTTATGCAACGTAGTAAAGCTTTGTGTTTTATTTACCTTCAGTATATGTTAGCAAATCCAACTTTTTTGTTTCATACTGAACTGGGGTTGGACTATATTAATAATATAATTAAACTTTGCCCAGACATTTTATGATTGTCAATTTCGGAATCACTGACACATTATTGTGGTAAACAATATTGTTGACAATAATATTATGTCATAAATATCGTTTACCACAATACCGTGCTCCTATTCCCAAACCAATCCAACTATATTTCGGTCCATTAAAACCATAAAAGAACACAATCCACATTTATAAAACATATAAAAACATTATAAAATCTTTAGATTAAAAGTCAAAACAGTGCATTTAATATGGGCGCAGATTAAGAACTAGAAGCATCTCATAGAACTGTAATATCATACTACTAAAGCTAAATCTCATGGACAAATAACCTCTTTGAAAGACCTTTAAATCGGGTTTGAACAGATCCACTATGCCATCTGGAAAGTTTGAGAATTACAAGTTAGGTTATCTTGTGGGTGAAGCATAACTTAAAGCACATAGTTTAAAATAGTTTATTTCGGGCGTTGCCCATACATAGCTGTTAAAATTATAAAAACATCAATTTATTAAGGATTCAATCATCTGAACCTTCCAAAAATGGGCGAAATTCTAGGCATCAGGGCAAGGGGTAGAATTCATACTAATTTAAATTAAAACTTAATTCCTGCCTTTATCCTAACTAAACATACAGCATAAAGATACCGACAAACCACCTAAACAGTAACCTGTCCCAGACTCCTCTTGAAGGAGTCTCACCCAAGGCGATTGCACATGGGTTAGAGCCAAGTTTGCCAGGGCCTTTGGTACCCAGGTCAAAAAAATAGAACTTGTTCAATGTCCTCCCTTATACAGTTACAAAACTGACATGCTACTGTCAAGGACAAATGCACTTTGCTTGTAAATGTATTTACTAAAAGTGTGCCTAACCTAAACTTAACAAAGAGTGTATGGACTAAAGGTGACTGAATATCATCTACATAGGGTTCTTTCACTGGGAATGGTTTACGAGCTAAAAATCCTCCACCATACCCCCACACTTGGTTTTACCATGACAATCAACAACATTCCTCTCCCAAATAGCTATTTTGGCTAAACACTTTGCATCAGTCCCTATTGTGGTGGGATTATTCCAATGATCTCCCAGGCCAAGATCTGCAAGATGGTACTTTACAGACATGAACCAGGGAAATGAGTGACCTTTACTCAGAGTTAATCCTTCTTCCAGGGTCGATCTATAATGTGAGAGCTCTTTGGTGGACCTAGCCTAACCCAATATAAAAGAGATCTCCACATTGCCAGGTCACCCACTCTTTTTAGGCCAAGGTCAAAGGATAGAGGTAACACAGGAGAACTCTGGGGCAAGGAAAAAAGAGATCTTATGTAAATATTTTCCTTTATGACTGAGCTACTAACACTGGAAGCCCCCCATACTTCTTCCCCATATAGAGCCATATAGAGTGTGATTTGGTATAAATTTGCTCAGTAGTTTTTGAGCAAATAAGGCTCTAAAAACATTTATATATTACCCTGCAGAGGATCCATGGAGCTCACAGATCTCATGCTGAGATCTGATTGGCTGCCTCCACATCAATCAGATGGTGGCAGCTATCGTAGGACTCTGGACTCAGTACTGAGCTCTAAAAAAATATGCAAAAAAAGACTTAGGGGGAGGGTAGGGATTCCTCGACCCCCTAGTCCTGGTGGTGGAGTCCCTGCCTGGGGCCAAAAAAGATTTTTTAAAATTTTGCTACAAATTCACATGGGATCCACAAATCCACAGCATAATTTAAAAAAGGAATCGTGGACTTCTATGCTTCATTTTTAACCACCTCTGGGGTGGACCAGGGCCTGGGTGCGAAGGTAGATGTTTATTTTGGGGAGGGGGCATGTGCCCCTCTCCCGAGCCTCTGAGGGACCCTAGGGACTCCATCCCCTGTGGCCATGGTAAAAAAAGAAAAGAGAGGGTGTGTATCCCCCCTCCTGGAGCCTAAAAAGGCCCTGGGTGACCCATTCCCCGAGGCTGAAATATATAATAAAAGGGGAGGAGTCCACAAGGCCCATCCACAAACCTTAAAAAGGCACCAGAGACCCCATCTCCTGGGGCTGTAACAGTAATTAAAAGGGAGGAGGCTGCACAGCCCCTCCTTGAGCCTTTTCCGGCCCGGGGACCCTATCTACTATGGCCAGCTTCATTAAAGGTGGGTGCACTGGTGCCCACCCAGGGCACCCACCATTCACAGACCAAAAGTCTGCTCCCAGCCGGCGGGAGCATTTTTAAAGCTCCCGCCCACTGGGAGCAGGCTTTGTGTTTGCTCCTGCTTGGCAGGAGATTAAAAAATGCTCCAACCAAGCAGGAGTAAACACAGTTTTCCCTGCCTGCGCAAGTGTGGGCAGGGAAACCACAATGTACTGGGGGTGGGCTCCCCGGTACATAGCTAGTGAGCCAGCCCTGGTAAATGGGGTCCCCCTGGCCATTAATTGCTTAATTACTTGAGCGGCTCCAGGGGATGGGGTTGCTGGGGCGAGGAGCCATGCAGCCCCCTCACCAGTTTGATTAATTTTGGCCCTGGGGGTGAGCACCCCAGGACATGTGATGGTGCAGGTAGGGGGGGGCGTGCATCCCCATCCCTATATACAATAATTTCAGTCCCAGAGGTGGGCTTCTCTGGACCTGTAAGGGCTAGGGGAGGGGGGTGTGTGCCCCTCTCCTATTAATAAAAAAAGCATCCCCAGCAGCCATTTTTTTTTATGACCTTGCAGGAGTCCCCGGGGATGGCAGCAAATTTTGCAGATTTCTTTTTGGCTCCGGAGGGCCCCCTGGGTTCCCCAAATTGGGGTCTATGGGGGCAGGGTATCCCTGCCCTGCCCCCTTATATATATTTTTTTTCACTTGTTCATGACAGGGACTTAATCCCAGAGTCTGGCAATCGCTGCCATCAACATTTATCTCATGTTGCTGGCAGCCAATCAGAGCACTCACTTCCATGCGAGCGAAGGAGAGGTAAAATTTTCAATTCCCACTCCAGTCAGCGCAACAGTAGGGAAAGTGTTGGACTTTTGAGGGGTGGAATTAACTATTCTAACTCCAGCCTGTGTAACAGTAGGGAAAGCATTGGATCTTGGAGGAGTGAGATTTACTATTCTCACTCCAAGCAGGACAAAAGTAGTGAAAGCATTGGATTTCAGAAGGGTGAAATATACTATTACACTCCAAACAGCGCAACAGTAGGGAAGGTTTTGGGCTTTGGAAGGGTAAAATTTACTATTCCCACTCCAGTCTGTGCAACAGTAGAAAAGGCATTGGATTTCGGAGGGTTGAAATTTACTTTTCCCATTCCAGTCAGCGCAACAGTAGAGAAAGTGCTGTATTTTAGAGTGGTAAAATGTACTATTTTCACTACAGTACGTGCAAAAGTATGGAAAGCGTTGGATTATGGAGCAGGGGAAATCTACTATTTTCCTCCAGTCAGTGCAACAGTAGGGAACCTGTTGGACTTTGGAGGGGTAAAATGTACTAATCCCACTCCAGTCTCTGCAACAGTAGGGAAAGCATTGGATTTCGGAGGGGTGAACTTTACTATTCCCTCTTCAAATAGAGCAAGAGTGGGGAAAGTGCTGAACTGCGAAAAGGTTAATTTTATTATTCCTACTGCAGTCTTGTCAGGATTTCATATACAAAACGTGAAAAGGAACTCATCGGGATCAGCTCGATGAACGAACTGGGCCACCTCTTGATATCCCCAATTCCACTTGCCAGAAAGGCACAGAGTTTTAGGGTGATCAAGGGCCTCATTATGATGGTGGTTGGACTTTCGTCTGACCACCATCCTTTTGGAAAAGGGACCGCTCGACTAGCTGTCAGCGATCCCGCCATAGGAATTAGGATGCGACCGCCTTTAAGGCAGTCGCAATCTGTATACTTTGTATTGCGGCATGTGCTGCAGGCAGTACAAAATAAACACAGTGCACATATCCATGCACTATCTGGCAGGCACCATACGGTGCCTGCCGCAAGGTGCAGGGATATGTAGGGCTCATATCGGAGGGTCATGGGGCAAGGGTGGCCCGCTATAAGCCCCAAGTCACTTCCGCCAGCCTTTTCATGGCTGGTTAACCGCCATGAAACGGATGGCAGAAACTGACATTGTAATCCCTATGGCAGTGCCTGAGGAGGCACCGCCACCATTGTGGGGATTACAGACCGTTCGACAGGCTCCATGAGCCAGTCGGATTTGTGTCGGACAGTCTCTCCACCTTCCGACCATCCACCCGCCATCCTAATGTCACGGGCGGTCTTGCATGGTCCGATGGGGGTGGAACCGCCACCGACGGCTTCATGGTGGCGGTCCCACCGTCATCATAATGAGGCCCCAAGTGAGGAAAAGGAATTAGGGTAGGAACAGCAGGGAAAAGGAAGAAAAACCTGAAAAGAAGAGTACAGGAGATTATTTACGTACATAGAAACTACTCTCATAAATTCTTGGTAATGTAAATGTATATGGATTACCTCAGGCATTTGCAAAATTCCTTTCTCTTAAAAGAAAACATCCAAACTCTGACTACTTGAAGATACAGTGGACAGAGAGAGACACATTAGCATACAAACATTCAAAGAAGAACCACTAAGTAAAGAAACACTCGTTCCATAGTAATGTGTACATACCCTTTAGGTTAAAGAAAAACAAAACAATAAAAGAAACTCAAAATCCTTTGTAGATCGGCATCAATATCTGTATGTAACTTCAGAGAGAATTATCCATAAAAAGTTTTGTATCTTTTTTTATCTTCCTTTATCTCAGAAAGCATTCTCTTCGAAACATCTTAGATTAATTCCTCTTAAGCTGTTCCAGTTGCCCCCAAAAAAATAAGAATAGAATGGTGCATTTGAAAATAAAGTCTTCTTTAAACACCTTCGAACATGAAAACAAAATGAAGGTCCAGAAATAGCTGTTAACAGGTCTTCACAGCTAAATGCACTCTAATCAAACTACTTCCATGAAAACTGCAGCTTTAGAGTTATTTTTTGCCTTTCAAGGAATCTGTGTATTTAGTAACTGAATATCCTTGTATTTCCTCCTGAAATAGCCCCCAGAAATGAAGTCGAGACTCCTCGTCTCTAACCCTTTCCTACCTGACTGCTTACTCGTCAGCAATCGGTAGGATTATCAGAACTGTGACTGGAACAGAACGGGGAGAGTGTCGTCCGACATTTCTCCCACGACAGAAATCAGCGGTGAGGAACAGAACAGAAACCGCATTCATGACACTGGAGTCTTCACTTGCCGCAGACTTACCCACAATGAATTATGCACGTCGGCAAACGTGCAAGCACGGTTAACCCCTTCCGTGCTCATGACGAGCTCAGCTCGTCATGCTGCGCGGTAGCGCTGTGCGCATGACGAGCTGAGCTCGTCACGACCCCACCCGCGATCGGAATGTCCAGCACACAAGCGGAATTCCGATCGCGGTCAAGGGGTTAAATCCCACAGACTTCCATAGTCCTTGGACTACAATCTCCCATTGACTCATGGGAATTGTAGGCACAATGTCCAAGGAAAACAAAAAAAAAGAAAATTAAGGACAAGAACCAATGCGTGCACACAGGACCAGCTCGAGACTTCCAGTGATGTCGAAAACATTTATGACTTATGTTTTCCTTTCTGTCAAGTAGGCACCTAGTGAATTCAACTCCTGACAAGTCTAAACAAGAGTAGGGAAAATATTTCACTTCAAACACATTGCATATATGAGTGACCCCATGAATATAGAAAACATATTAAACGCTTCATTAAAAAAATTAACACAATCTATATGTTAAACTAAAAGCAATTAATAATTTACATAATTAATATTTAATAAAAAAGATTGTTAATTAATAAATAATTGTTATTAAGTTATTCATTAATTAACTTCCCACCCTGTATGCTTACAAACCTAGTATACATAAAATATAACAAAAGAAAACTATTGCATAACTTACATATTTAAAATAAATGAATTAATTAAAAATTAATAATTAATTGATAGTTAACTATTACTTAATTACCTTCCCACTGCAGACCCCTAAAAACCTAGCATCCCACAACCAAAATAAAATGAAATTAAATAAGTATTCCACAATTTACATATTTAAAATTCAATTAAATAATTCATTTACAAATAACAATTGACAGTTAATTGATAGTTAACTAATTATTACTTAATTTGCTTACCACCCTATACCCCTACAAACCTAGCTTTCAGCATCTTAAATATCAGTAAAATAGATCAGTTTTCTATATTTTATATAATTAAAAATAAATTAAATAATTAGTTAGCAATTAAAAGGACATTGTTAATGAATTATTACTTAATTAATTTCCCACCCTACACCCCAACAAACCTAGCAGCCTGCAACTAAAATATAGGTAAAATAAATAGGCACTCCATAAATTACATACTTAATCATCAATTAAATAAATAATTAACAATGGATATACATTTTTAATTAATTATTACCCAATTAACTTCCCACCCTATAACCCTTTAACAATCATATAGCTAAGTAAAAGGTATTAAATAATTCTTAATTATTTATTACCTAATTACCTTCCCCCTATTCACCTACAAACCCAGCAACCTCCTAGAACACTATAAATTACTATTAAAAATTAATAAAATATTCTAAATCACTTAAAATTACAAGCTATATTTTAAAAACAATTAATAACATTTATATAGACAATAGTAACAAAAAAATTAACATATCAACTAAAACACATTGAAATAATTAAAAAACAATATTTTTAACCACTATAGAAGTGATAATCTATGAGAGCGGCGCGGGACCACCAAACAAGATGGCCGCTTAGATCGAGAGCTCCTCACGTCGGCATACGAACGGAGCAAATTGGAGTCGCCTAATTATACAGTTTTCCGCGCTGAAGGTTGTCATGAGCATTGGAAGGCAGGTTGGTGAGCCTGTACTGTGACTGGAATGGCTTTTTTGTGATTTTTACGACCTTCATTAGGTCCTTATTCTTTTTCCTCACTGCAGGGGCCATTTTGGTTTAATTTGGCTGCCGTCTGAGGTGATTATTTTTCTGCTGCCTTTCTCCTGCTGTTGAACCCAGGAGATTTATCAGCTTGCTCTGCTAGTTCTATGGATCCCATTTGTCTCAGTGCGTTCCTTTGGCTTCCCTGCTGTGCTTCACATGGCTTGTATATGAGACTTACTATGCTGAGGTAAATTTTTCTTACTAACACTTCTGCAGCATTCTATTTCTCCAACAGTGGAGGCAAGGGTTTGTTTAATTCCAACCAGCTCTCCTTTTTATTCTTGGGAAACACCTCCTCACACGCTTTATGGGCAGACTGAAAAAACTCAAGGCTACCTCACCCTCACAGAAATTGTCGTAATTTTTAAAGTCTGCCAATTGTCCATCGAGGGGTACTTCACCTGCAACCAACATGTCATCTTCATCCTCTTCTTCTACTAAAACTGCTCAGGCAGTGTCCTACAAGAGAGTCAAACAGGATTCCCCTCTCCTAAGAAATCGTCCTTTCCTATTTCTCTCGACCTGGTACTTGAGGAAATTCGAGCACTCCGCCCTTTCGTGGAGGAAACCAATATGCACATTCAGAACTTGGATGTAAAATGTAAAATCCGGATTTGTAAAGCGCGAACTACTCACCCTTACGGGTCTCAAGGCGCTGGGGGCCGTCGTGGAAATTAAGTGAGCTATTGCCCAGAGTCACATGGTGCTGAGCTGAGCTGCCGCCGGAGTCGGGGATCGAACCGTGAGCCCTGTGCTCCGAAGTCAGCTGCCCTGGCCGCTGCACCACACCTCTCCACTATGATGACAAATGACAAATGGTCACAAATGGAATCCAGAGTGACGGTTCTTGAACAACACGTCAGTGATGTACATGATGAGTCTTTGAAAATTGCAGTCTTGGAAAAAGAGGTGACGGCCTTGAAGTCTCATTCTGAAGACTTGGAAAATAGAAACAGAAAGAATAGCCTCCGCCTCTATGGTCTTCAGGAAGGATTGGAGGGAACAGACCCTGTTTCCTTCCTTGCTTCTTTTCTGCCACAGCTGGTGGATTTACCTTCCTCCACACACTTGAACATTCAGAGAGCTCATCGTCTAGGTCCTCACTCATTTTCAGCCTCTCTGTCATCCAAACCCAGAGGTGTCATCATGTTTTTCCTGGAATTTACTGATCTAATGAAAGTCCTCAATGCAGCGAAAGCTAAAAAGAAACTTTTATGGCAAGGCTGGAAAATCTTTATTTCACAGGATGTCTCGAAAGCTACAGCTGCCAGGCGGAAAGGAATTATTACAACGTGATGTATTACATTGCGTGCTTTTACAACATGGTTGTTACAATGACCGCTTTGTTAGTACGCGTTGTTAGTACGCGATGCATTTACATCGCAAGTCATTAGAACGACTTGCTGTAGGGGGCGCGCTGGACTTAGGAATAGTATTATTTACTATTCCTACTCCAGTTTGCGCAATAGTAGGGAAGGTGTTGGAATTCATTTTCAATACCTCAGCGCCCCCTACAGCAAGTTGTTGCAATGACTTGCGATGTAAATGCATCGCGTACTAACAATGCAGTCGTTGTAACAACCGCGTTGTAATAGTCTTGTGATGTAATGACAGCGTTGTAAATGCTGTTTCCTGGTGGAAAGAGTTCCTAGATCTTCGCCCTCAACTATGCTCCTTGGGTGCTCGCTTTGGTTAATTTCACCCTTGTCTCTTCAAAGTAACATTCCAGAATAAAACTTCCTCCTTCACTACGCCTGCAGAATTGCGACAATTTCTTCATCTACACTTTTCCAGCTCCATGGAGACTTCTGCTTCTTCATCAAGATGAATAATTTTTGTTTTGGAGGGATTTCCCTCTTGCATAATATCTCAACGTTTCAATGTTATTTTTCCTCACGATCTTTTTGTGCTCATTCTGTCCTGTTTCTCTTATAACTATTGTGTCTTTTGCGGTTTCTGACTAACCTTCCTTTTTCTTTTCAGGTTCCTTGATGTTCTTTATTCTAGTCACTTATCTTATCATGTTTTGTTTGTCTGTCGACTCATCTCCTTTGCTGTGCTGTCTTACCCAGTGCTGTTGTCGACTCTCCCCCAAGTGTTCATCCTCATCAGGTATGTTTTTGCAGTCATCATTCTTGACATGTACTGTCTCTCTTTTCTGATTTTCTCTACTTTCTCCCTTACTCCCTTTCGCTCTGTTTTTGCTTTTCTATCTTTACCTTTTAGTATCTCTTTTGATATTTTCATATTTGGTGTAATTTGTTGTCTTATAAGACCGATGTTGTATTTATTTTTAGACTTGTTTCATTCAGAGTTGTTTCTTGGAATGTTAAAGGAGAAATTAACCCTATAAAGCAGCACAGAATTTTATCTGATTTAGCTAAATATTCCCCTGACCTCGTTCTCCTTCAAGAAACTCACCTTTCTGAACATGAGGTCTTGAAGTTTAAATGAGGTTGGGTGGGCTCTATTTTTGTTTCTCCTTCTTTTAATAAGAAAAATGGCGTTATTCTTCTTTGTCATAAGAAATTAAAGTTGGTAACCGTTTTGCAAGACTTTGATCCCGAAGGCAGATTTCTTTTTGTTAAGTTAATTGTTAATGATATCCCCCTAACTATTTGTAATATCTATGGCCCCACCCAATCTGACATTTCGTTTTGGCCTAACATTTCCCAAAAATGTATTCAACATGCTGATGACTTTTTTTATTTTAGGTGATGATTGTAATCAAATAATGGACCCCTTTATTGATCGACAGTCTCCAGTTAAATTTATTCCCCACAAAATGCATAAACAATTACTTTCCTGGACCATAGGATTCTTTTCAAAACGTTATGCATGACTCATAAGGCCTACTATGATTCCGGCCCTGAGGGGATCAAGGTTCTCCTCCATCGCTATGTCCCCACCAGACAGCTCCGATCCTCAGATAAGAATCTGTTGATTATTCCGAGGTTCAAAAAAGCCAAATGGGGAGGTAGAGCTTTTTCCACCAATGCTGCTAAACTGTGGAATTCTCTTCCGGAAGAGCTTTCTGGTCAGGTGTCACACTCTCTCTTCCGGAAAGCATTGAAGACCTGGCTCTTCACATAGAGCTTGTCCTGAGCATTTCTACCCGGTCTACACCCGTTTGTCTCGCTCCGTAACAGCGCCTTGACGCCCTTGGGCTGAGTTAGCGCTATATAATTCCACTTTCATTCATTCATTCAACGTCTTTTTGTGGACTCATGGAGAATCTGCAATCCTTCTAATAAAGAATTTTCTTTCTTCTCCCCTCCCCATGGTTCCCTTTCCAGATTAGATCATATCTTTGTCTCTAAACTAATTTCCCAAAATCTTATTGCTTCTTCTATTGAACCAATTGTGATCTCTGATCACGTCCCTGTCATTACTGATCTGGATCTACTCCCGGTGCATTACAAATCCAATAGATGGAGATTCAATAATTCTCCTTTACTTGACCGCGATTTTTCTTCTTCTTTTTTGACTTTTTTCTGAGGAATTTTTTGATATTCATGCAGACCCTACTATCTCTCCACAATTACTTTGGGACACCTTTAAAGCTTCTGCTCGAGGTCATATTATTGATTTTGTTTCTCAGAAAAAGAAATCTCTTCTTAAACAACATCAGTCCCTTTTACTTGACATCAAACGACTGGAACATCAATATTATTCCTCTTCTTCTCCATCTATTTTACAAGAACTTATTCGTACAAAATTAAAGTTCAATAAGATCTCTACAAACAATGCTTCCTCAATTCTTCTTCGAACTAGCGCTCACTATTATGGTTGCCGTAATAAAATGGGTAAGCTTCTAGCTAACTATTTCAAAATCCGTAAACAGAGCCACATTCTAGATTCTGTAAAAAACGATAAAGGACTTCCTGTATTTAAGGACTCAGAAATTCTTGCAGAATTTGTTAAATATTATCAATCTCTCTACACCTCTGAGTCTCCACCTCTGCCTTCTCAGATAAAGACTTATTTACAAAATTCTAAGAATTCCTTTGGTGCTTACAGAGACCTCTCATCCTTAGAGGCTGACACATCTGTCTCAGAGATCCTTCACGCTCTTCAATCTCTCAGGAAGAACAAACCCCCATGTCCAGATGGCTTCACAGTCAAATTTTTTTCCTTCATTTTTCTAATCTTCTTCTCCCGAGGCTACTACAACTCTTCCAATTTTTCTCTACATCTGGTTCCACTGGAGGCTCCTTCCAAGAGGCTACTATTTGCTTTATCCACAAAGATGGAAAAGACCCGTCCCTCTGTAAAAACTACAGGCCTCTTTCATGTTGATTACAAATATTCGCCAAATTACTAGCTTTACGTCTTGAATCCTTCCTTCCTTTAATGACTAGTAAGGAACAGTCAGGGTTCATAAAAGGAAGAATTACCTCTGATAATTCTAGATTAAATGTAATGTTTTAAACAAAGCTTCTTCTCTTTCTCATCCTCTAGCAGCTATATCCATTGATGCTGATAAAGCATTTGATCGAATTGATTGGGCCTTCTTCCTCAAATCCCTAGCCTGGCATGGCTTAGGTCCTTATTTTATTTAGTTTCTTTCCTTACTCTATCAATCCCCCATGGCATCAGTTATAGTTAATGGGAAAACTTCTAGTTACTTCCCGTTAGGCCATGGTGTTCGTCAGGGTTGCCAGTTATCCCCTTTATTATATATTCTAGCTTTGGAACCCTTCCTATCCCGTATCAGGAATAACACAGACATTACTGGATTTCTATATGGAACCGATCATCTAAATGTTTCAGCTTATGCTGATGACATACTTCTTCTCATTTTCTCTCCGGAGCAGTCAGTTCCAGCTCTTCTTCAAGAAATTTCTACTTTTTCCTCGGTTTCTGGATATAAGATTAATTCTGACAAAACTGAAATCATGCCTCTTACTAAACTTACTTTTAGTCATTCTTTCGATGCCACAGGGTTTCATTGGAACACTTCCATAATTAAATATTTTGGCATTTGGTTTGCTTCTTCCATTAATGACTCAGTTTTGGCTAATGTCAACGTATGTTTAGATAAAATCGATACGCTTTTTTCCTCCTGGAATCCCCTTTTTTTCTCCTGGTGGGGTCGTGTGGACTCTATCAAAATGATGGTTTCGCCCATAATTCTATATGCATTTTCAGTGATCCCAGTTAATATGCCTGCTACGTTCTTTAAGAAATTAGACCCCAAAATTTCTAAATTCATTTGGAATAACAAAAAAGCCAGAATCTCTCTAGCTTCTCTTAGAAAGGCTAAACAAGAAGGTGGAGTTAATTTCCCCGACTTTCGGTTATACCATAAAGCTTTCTGTCTCAGACAAGCCTCTAGATGGCTTTCTTTTTCGCATTCCTCGTATACCCCCTTATGGTTGGAAGTTGAATCCTCTCTTCTTTTTCCTTTTCTCCCTTGTGAAGTTAAACCCTTCTCGGCTAAACCTTCCATTCTTTCTTCTCCTCTTTTCAAACATACTTATAATATTTTAAAACCAATTTACCAGTTGCAGCCAGTAAATCTCTATTCCTTTCGTCAATCTCCTCTCTGGAACAATAATCTTATTACTATTAACGACAAACCGATTTTTTGGAAGGCCTGGAGACAAAGAGGTATTATTTGGGTCAAAGTTCTATTTGCTAGTAATGATCCTCCACCCTTTTCACAATTTCAACTCTTATTCAAGTGCCCTCGCTGCTTTTTTACCTAAATTTCTCCTTTTATAAATATTCTTCTCGATGTCCTCTATTCTTTACCTGATACTTCTCTTTCGTCCTCCTCACACACCTCCCTTTTTTCGATCCTCAACTCTGTTCCTAATGTTTCACACATTTATAAACTCCTTCGTTCTCTATCATATGTCAGATCCAAAACTAAGTTTGAAATCCAGTGGGAATTTGATTTGGGATGTACCTGGACTCTCCCTTTTTAGAATAAAATTTTGGAAAAACTCTATAAAACCTCCAGAACTGCTTCTACTTCTCAATCTTTGTTCTTCCTCTATCATAGACTATACTTTACCCCTTCTTTGCTAGCACGATTCTCCATGGACTCCTCTCCTTAATGTTGGTCTTGCGATCGCCAATCTGGTGATCTTATGCATATGCTATTTCACTGTCCCCCTACTGTGTCCTTCTGGGAAAAGGCCTGGTCTCAATTATCCCTAATATTTCACTTAAATTGTCTACTAACTCCTCTGATACTCTTTTTGGGTAGTCTCTCTCAAGACATCCACTCGTCACGCACTAATTTACGCTGGTTTGATCTCATGTACGCTCTTGCCTTCCAACAGATTTCTATTAATTGGAAATCTGCCTCAAATATTTCTTATACAGCTGGTGGAATAATGTTTGTCACTAACATAGATTAGATGCTGCCTTCTCCTCTTTATATTCTCCAACTGCTAATAGAGTTTTATATAGGTTACCTTTAACCTCTTTTTTAAATGATGTTATACATAAATCCACTTTATGTACCTCATCTGAGAATTTTAAACAGCCATGATTTTTCTAATTCTCTGCCATGAGCACTAATATTGTTACTCCTTGTTCAGATTTTTTATATTACATTATATTATTATTTTTCCTTTTAAGGTAATCCTCTAATTACTGTTAATTTGGTCTCTCTGTGTTTATATTTACCCTTTTTTCCTCCCCTCCCTTTCCTCATCATAGTACAAAACAGCTTCAATTCTTTATGATCTTTTGTTGTTTTCAGTTTATCCAAGTTTTTGTAATGTGTTCCTACTATATCTTCATTTTTCCAATAAAACTGATTTACCTAAAAAAAGAAGGGATAACTATATTAAAAACATCAATGTATTACTTACCTCAAAAAATGATATTCATGTCAACGATATTTGTGCATCACAATATTTGTGTGCCACGATATCTAATTTCCGGTATTTGTTTCTCTCAATATTTTTAAAACAATGTTAAGCCCAAACCACTCAATTTGGTCCCACACCCAAACCACACCACAGAATTCTGAAAGACTGTCTCTGTCTGGACAAGGTGTAGAAAATCCCATGCCTGGCACATATAGAGGAAATAAGCCATAGCCTGGGCATGCCTGAATTGTCATGCAGTCCTAGCAGCCTGCCCAGCTGTTTCTAGAATTGGATTAAGGGCGAATTTTTAGACTCGTGCGAACTTTGAGAATGAAAAAAGAGATTAAGAATGCTCTGTGCGCAATTACACTTTGCTCACCACCAGCCCTTTGACTGATTCATATCTTGTTTGGATCCAGTTATCCTAGGTATCTGCTAACACGTCTGAAATCTAACACTGTGCACTTTATGGTGGTGTTTCCTATGCCTGTTTTATACCATGCAATGTTACCTTTTTGCCCCTGTGATCATCATTCTGCTCACTCGCCCTGGCACTTCCTGTTGTTTTGCTAATTTTATGCATCTCTAAGACACTGCTTTTTGTTGCCCATTTTGAAATGTGCTCATCTCAGCCAATGCAGGGAAGCTTTGGCCTTTATACAGACCTTACAGACCTTAGAGGTATATTTAGACCTTACAGACCTTAGATGTATATCTGTTGGGCAGTGGTGAAATATCTCCAGTATGCTATTAACTTAAAGAAAGCACTGACTTAACTCTTTGTCGAATTGCTGAGAACAGAGTGTATGAGGAATTAATTGGTGCTTGTTAATTTGACCATTAGCACTTTGCATTTTTATATTTGCTTTCATGATTGTTATGTAACTGATTAATTTGTTTTTAATATATTTCTCGATTTACTGAGAACGTCCCATAAGGAATTAATCGCTGCTTGTAATTTCATTTGTTATTTGTCCCTTTCATATCTATTTTCATGGATGTTATGTAATTTATAAATTTGTTTTTAATGCATTTTTATGGTTGTTAAAGTAATGTTGACTGACTGACTGACTGACTTTTGGCATTTACCTTTCAAAACGCTATTGTGAACCCCTCAAGTCTAAGAGACGAGAGTCTGGCGATACTGCGCCATTCCAGCTGTCTCCTCTCTCTCTCACTCCCATTCCCATTCCTGTCCATGATTTACTTCTGCTCTTCGTTCTTGAACATGCCCAGGTGTAGCTACATCTTAGGCAGTGGGGTGGATTGTCTTCAAACTCTGTCAAACAAGAATATTGACAAGTTTCTTACAAGCGTTTCTGAGCATGCTACATTTACTGCACATTTATGGATGTACTTCGCGGGTCGAATAATCCACCATCAGCGGAATAATTTCCAGATTAAAAAAATGTTTTTAGCTCAAAGGAATCTAAAGCAATTAAATTAAATGCTACACATAATGCCACGCTGTGGCAGATCCTTTGCAAAGCTAAGAGGTAACTTTTCATTTGCTGTTTGTGTATTTTGATATCAAACTGATACTAATGAGATTAAACTTTTGCCCAGAGAATACTACTTTGAACTAAAATGATAAAAGCATAAAATAACACTTGCATAGTATGTGTATTATCATGGCAGAAACTTTGTATTTCGTTTCCGCATACTTTATTCTGCCCTGCCACATAATTTGGATCTTTGTTGCACATAACTGCAGTTGCCCTAGCCTATGAAAAATACATCCTGGTTTTAGATTCCCACACCCTCTTGTTATGTTCCATATAGGTACCCTAATATAGGCCCGGGTAACATCATACCCCTTCACCTACATTACCTCCCCTACACTACACTGTATCGAGCCTTTTAGGATTGAACCTTTACCTAGTTCTAGTCCTGGGTGCAGAAGGAGGGTTTCTCCTAAACAATAGAGTCCTATAACTCCATCAATAGACTCACACAGTATGAATGAATATTCACAAGGGTTCTTAGAAACCAGGCTGGGGCTACACCACCTTCCTCCGCATATCTACGTACACGGTTCATCCCATACGTCATCCTCAAATCCAACAATGGCTACTACAAGCAACAAGGGACAAAGGAGCCCTAGATACTTTCTGTATAAATACAGCACCTCTTGCTAGTGTTAGCTAGAGGGAACCGAGACTTCCAGGTCGACACACTGACCAGAGAAGCTGAAGCTCCTGCATGCAGACGCTCCAGCTGACAGTGGTCTGAACATCCCTCGCGGGGTGTCCAACTCGTGACCAAGAAGGGCTCCTACATTCTCACGCTTCAGGTAATGGGGTTCGACTAAATCCTAGAGGGATTCTTGACTTCACACCTACTCATATGCTAGGTACACTTGGGTACATCTAGATAGGCATCGTAGGAGTACGCGCTTTCTTTTATCATGCATTTTATATTCATGTATTTATTTGTGCGTATTGCAAGATGGTAGAACTGTACTATCCATTTATATTCACTGTACTGCTAATCATATATCTCTGCTACTGTCTAATGGTTGTTGCAGCTCATATACTCTACACAAGAATAACGACTGTTCAATAAACCCTTATTGAAACGCCCAGGCTGTTTATTCTGTGTATCTCTGAGAACAAGATAAGTAAGCACGAGTGACTGAGCGAAAAGTAGTACATTGTTTCCACGATCCTGAGGGATCAGGGTTGTCATGTTCTGAGGTCGCCAGAAAGTATTCTCTCCCCGATAAGCGAAGACACTAGTGGCACTGTGAGCTAGCTTATGCAAACAGGCTAACATTTCTCGGTGGGGGTGCTCAGAGTCAGTCTGCCACCAAACCCACATTTTATGTTATCCGAACGTGCAGGTCCTGTATGGGTAATATAGGAACTACACGACACTCTGGCCAAGCTCAAGCGCAATGCCAACTTACGAAAATGAGACAGGAAACTTGGTGTACTGTAAATCATGGACCACCTTCGCATCACGAGGATGCTGCATTCTGGACAGCAATCAGTCTTGTGAGATTTACAGGACTATTTGTTGTTAGTGATTCCCAAAACTCCTGTTACAATGAACAGACACACACAACAATCCACGCTATAGACATATTTTAAGACTCAGTGTCCTAATCTAGTACAGATAATGTGTACAGCCATAACTATAAATCCAAACAATATATTGATAATGAAAGCAATGAATAAGCAAAATATTAAAAGATTAGCAACATTGTAATGGTGTTTTAGGAGTTCAGTACATTGAATGATGGAATCAGCCTTTGTTCCCCAACCCCTGTCGTCTACCTCCTGGCTAAGCTGCTTCAGCACCAAAAGTACATGTCTGATTTTTTTGAGGTGGCTTCTCACCAGCATGCCTTAGCTAAACATAAGGCTTGTTGTTCTGTACTCCAAGATGGTCACTTTTTCTGTGTGTGTCTCAGTTTTGGCATTCCTAAGTGAGCTGAGAAGGACAGGATGGCTCTGAGAAGCCTATTGTCTTCACTGAGGATTTTTACAGCTTAGCCCACACAAACTAAGCCTCCTAGGAAGTTGAATATTCCTCTTTACCTAACACTTGTCTGTACCAAGCTTATATCACATTTCTGATTATATGGAAAAGGACATGCCTCATAATGAATGATGTCAAATGTAAGAATTAACATGTTTATCTTGTTGCATCTTCACTTAATTCTATCAAGCATTATAAATCATATGAATACATATCTATGACTAACTGAAGCACTATCAAACTATATTAAAGCAAATGTTATATGTTGTTCATGTGCAATCAATACTAACTGCATAGCAAGCAAGCGTTTATAAATGGAAATGTGCATTCAGATACATGAGCAATAGGGGTACATAAGCAGAGAAAAGCAAAGATTATGATTGGCCACCATATAAGTTAAAATCAGTGATCAATAATGCATTGATTGACAGGTATAATGACAAATAAATCATTGGTATTTAAGATATGGGGTAGTGAGCTATTCGGCACAAAAGTGGAAACAATAGTTGTTGGTTGCCGACATCAGTCCTCTGGAATTTCTAACTGAAGAATCGTCATGGGCTTGAAGTACTAAGTGGATAGTTAGTATTTACTGCTCGCTGTTGGGGCCAGCCATCCGACATTAATTACTTCTTGCTGTGTCTGGGCATCTGGGTTGACTGTCATATGTTTGTTTATTCAGCTCCATTTTCAGCTTCTTCTTGATGATTGGGTAGTTTGACTGCATCTTCACACAAGTTCCAATTCTTTGGTCCCTGCTGTACATGTACTATAATACTTGACAAAGATCACATGTGTTTAACTCACATTGCTTCATTTTAATTCCCGAACAGAGAAATGTTTGAAATACTAAACACACCCTGTCCTGCGACCAATTATGAGAGTAAAGGAGAATGAATAGAAAATGATCCCAATTGGGTAGGTTGCATAGCTGGTAGGGAGATGTTGTCTACAGTGCTGAATTTGACATCTTATCGTTATTTACAGTAATAAAAGACTGTTCTCTAAGAAGGTTAATTAAGGATATTCCACTGTCTGTGGACTAGCTGGCCACTTGGTTTAATATGACTTCTAGTTTGAAACTAGGAAGCTAAGAAATGTCTGTCTTGAGCATCTTGCTCCTCTAAGCCCTGTTTTTTTCAGCTACAGCTGCCATAAATGGGGATGTGAAAGGAAAAGTGAACACAAAATGTATGTTATGCCAGGGCAGCTTTCAATTGGACTCCTATCTAAGTGGGCAAGCAGTTCAGTACCACTAAGGTTTGACAGCACGCTACAACCAGGTTTGAACTGCCCTATAGAACAATCTGGCAGTGCCCAAAGAGTTGGTCTAACAGGGCAGTGTATTGGCTGTTTTTTTGGCTGGTCTGGGCCTGCTTTATGGTCTGGTGGGCCGGATTTTACTGTTGATTTCTCTGATATTACCACAAACAAGCACAAATGCATGGAGTCTACCATTCCTTGCAAAGCACCTTTACTGCATGCCTTCACAACTTTCAAAGCACTCTCATTTTCAGCATTGAGCCCTTTGTAGATATCTGATTTGCTAATAGGGATGAGGGGTGGAATTTTTTTTTCATTGGGTGCCTGGTCTTATTTTCTGTCCCAGTCCGACTCTGGCTGCCCCTGGATTTTACACTGTACAGCATCCCTGTTTGATACATGTGGCATGTGTGTTTTCCGTTGGCTTTCATTGGTTCTTTGTCACCTGTAATTCTCTAGCTCTATCTAGAAATGTCTCTCGAACTTCAGAAGTATATAACTCAGCGAAAATGTGATGAGCATTTTTTCCGAAGAAACGCGACCACGTGATGGGACAAGTACATACATTTAGAAATTATGGTGTGGTGATGGGGCCAGTAAGCATGGTAATTTGAACGGCTATCCACCTAAATATGTTGCCTCCACAAAAAAATATGTCATGTTACAAAAATATTTTTATGCTAATTATTTTGCAGTTTTTTCCCTCCTTTTACCTATTCTTCTTCTAGAACCTGTAATTAGAACTCATTTTCCAAACAATTTGAGAGCAGGATAACAACACAGTCATTTTCATATGGCAAACAAAAATAGAACCAATATTGACTAGAGGTGGGGAGCCACTAAAAGCTTGCACAAAGCTTGACCCTGAAGCCTGGCTCTGTCTCAGCTCGAGGTCCTATTGGAACCTCAAGCCCTCAGCGAGACGAGCTTTCATGTGGCTTCTACCTAAGACCCTCTGTTCTACCCAGGATATGGCATCATGGCTAGATCTGCCAACTTTGAAACTGTGTAACCAGGGTGGGGGCATATCAACAATAGACGGCGATAAATATCGCAAAGCGGGCTTAGCGCTTTTGTATTTATCGCCGTCTATTGCTGAAATTTATCACCCGGTTAGCGCGTTATTTACAACGCGTTTCTCCAGGGCGATACATTTCCAGCGATGGGGGAAATGGCAACAACATCGCCTGAAAACAAGCGTTAAACTCATGAATACGGCGATAATCTTGCTGATACGACCATGTGGTCGTATCAGCATAATCCACCACCAATGTAAAACATACACAACACCGGTTTTTTGCAGATGTCTGGAAGCAGCGTTAAGGGCGAGTTAGCGCTGAAATGAATATCGCTATGCCGGACGGTGCTTCGTTGTAAATATCGCGAAGCCCCGTTAGCGATATTCCACAATGAAGTTTCACGAGGCACGCCCACCTTGCATCTCATTAGGGATGTGAGGCGAGGCGGCATGAAACCGGGCTCTAATGCAAGGAAACACGCGCTAGCGTGTCCTTGTAGATAGAGCGATAATATTATCGCCGCTTTTCGTCCGAAAACGGACGCTAAAGCGGCAATAATATTATCGCAAGCCCTTGCTAATATGCCCCGTGGAGTCTGGGCGTCAGCTCAATGTCCTGCGATTCTGGGCAAATCAGGTAATCTTCCTGTGCCTAAAAAAATGAATATGTCCTTGTGTGATGTAACTGATGCTTATATAAGCGCTCCAGTACCTTTGGGTCAAGTTCACATAATATACAAAATGCATGAAGAGGTCGGAACAAAGCATTATAACACTGCACTGAGAAGTACTTATCAAAAATTATAGTTTTTAAACATGGACTTAGAACCATTCCTGCCATCCAACCCAGTGCTGGTGACAGTGCCATTAGTGAACTACATGGAAAGACAGTCATCTTGTGAACCCTATTTCTGGTCTGCATCATTATCGAGCACCATTATAGTTTATTAAATCAAACAAAATAGGTTTTTGTATAGCTGGTATTCTGAACTCACTATTTGAAAGTGCTTTCATACACAATTATGAAAAAAGGAGTTTTGGAGAAATAAAATGTGTGCCTAAGATCACACAATTTGAGCGGGTAAGCTGTGATTTACCTAGGTTTTCTGGTTACACCTTGTAAACATCAGCCACTAAATGGGTATCTATATGTCCCTCTATTTTACATTAATGTGATGTATTAATGTCAAAGCTTCCACATGTTAAAGAAATACACTTTTTGAATTTTGAAGAGACTTCATCATATTGTTCGTGATGTTTGCCATATGATTTACTATCAAACATTTTCAGAGCTCTGCTCCGGCACAGGATCTAAGAACCAATACAGACCCTTGGCTCGGCTCTCCATGTTAAGTTGTTGGATCACCCACCTCTAATATTGACCTATTTGACTTGGATTCTTTCACATTTAGAAACCCAAGACTGACATTAATGTTAGAACATTAGCCCTATAAACATTATTGTGAACTTAAAAACAACCAGTTCCTTCATTCCCCAGCCATCCCAGATGCACTTCTTGTTCATGGCACTTGCTGATTTTTTTTTAGGTGTAACCTGACAGCTTTAGCTGTTTGCCAGACTCTTGTAATCAAATAAATTAAATAATTATTACATACATACAGATACATGCCCAGAGACGCTTTAGGTTAGATCCCTTTCAATCAGTGGTCTGTTTGAGTATCATTTACATTTTGCTTCCAGCCATGACAGAGTTAAGCATGGGCAATGTGTCAGCCCATTTTGGCCATTGGCTCTGGTATCCCGTGAGT
This sequence comes from Calotriton arnoldi, assembly GCA_963921515.1. Classification (NCBI taxonomy): domain Eukaryota; kingdom Metazoa; phylum Chordata; class Amphibia; order Caudata; family Salamandridae; genus Calotriton; species Calotriton arnoldi. Next base: position 288,500 of record CAWUFW010006194.1, read on the forward strand.
GATAGGAACGTTTCTACTCACATGGGCACATCTACATGAAAAGAAGTGCAGTTCAGTGACAGGCTGGTGGGTCACTGTTTTGTTTTCCATATGCTCAATTTCTTTCTTTCTTTCTTTCTTTCTTTCTTTCTTTCTTTCTTTCTTTCTTTCTTTCTTTCTTTCTCTCTTTCTTTCTCTCTCTTTCTTTCTTTTCTTAATACACACACTCACTTTTCACAGCGCCCAAGTGATTGTACTACAGAATATTGACGGCAGAATGTCTACGGGACAGAATATTGTGTCCAGAATATCGAGGGACAAATTAGCAAAGAGATAAGTGCACAGAGGGAGGTAACAATTTACTATTCTTAATTCTGCTTCTTCAGCTTCTGTGGGTTACTTATGTACTAGTTTCACTGCCTTTAACAGCTTGTCTAAGTTGAAAGCACTGTTATGTCTTGTTTTTATTACATCCTTATCACAATGGAACAATAGCTTTTCTTCTGTCTGCGCAACTATCAATTGCTCTTTAAACTCCCAGATACCATTGGACCTTAGATCTGTCATCGGCTTTCAATACTGTTTCTCATGCCATCCTTTTAGATAGAATCAAGAAAATTGGAATCAGGGACCAGGTTCTGCTCTGGCTTAAATCCTTTTTGACCGATCGCTCTCATGCAGTCTTTCTTCCACCTTTTACCTCTTCATCGAAACCCCCGGATTGCGGTGTGCCCCAGTTTTCGGTGCTCAGTCCCACCCTTTTTAAAATCTACCTTGAGTCATTGGTTAAACTTGTGGACACCTGGGTGCTGCGGGTGGTCTCCTATGGGGATGACACCCAGCTCCTCTTGGCGTTCCATGAAAACGCGGCAGCAACCCTGACTTTTTCAAGCTTTGCTTAAAGGCAGTGGTGGATTGGATAAAGGGAATATGTCTTAAACTGAACTCAGAAAAAACTAAGATCCTCTTCTTCAGTACCAAGTCTTTCTCGGAGAGTAGCCTCTGATGGCCACTTGAACTGGGACTTGCTTCCCCCCCCAGCACTGCTTCCTAAGAACCTAGGGGTAGTATTTGATTCCAACCTTACTTTTGAGCTACAAATAAAGTCCTTTTCTGTAACTTGCTTTGCCACCCTTAGATCTCTCAGACTGATGCTTCACCTTATTCCTGAGGACTCAAGGGAAACGATTGACCATGCCCTTGCTACGGCCAAACTGGATTACGCCAACAGTTTATATTTGGGTTTGTTGGCTTCCTTAATGCAATGTCTCCAAATAATCCAGAATTCCACCTCAGGCCTATTCTTGAAAATTCCCCCGTGCTCACCAGTGTCTCATCACCATTGGGATCATCACTGGCTCCCTGTCACCAAGAAGATCCAATTTAGGCACTCACCTTCGCTTTTAGGGCCTTCACTCATATAGGTCCTCTTTACCTGAGGTGAAGATTCAAGCCCTATCTTAAATCCAGAGCTCTGAGGTCTAATAATCTCAAACTGCTCCAAGTTCCCCGTATACACAAAGTTAGAAGAGGTGGGCGCTCCTTCACTTACCTGACCTCCGAGTTGTAAAATGCACTGCCACTTAGTTTGCACTGCAGTCCTACGGAATCTGCTTTTCATCACAGCCTCAAGACTCTTTTTTTTTACACTTGTCTCATGGGTATATAATCCACCAGCTTTGCCTCTTCACTTTTGAGTTCGCCACTAGCGCCGAGACGCCTCTTCGGAGGTAGCTGTGCACTCTATAAGTGCCATGAATTGAACTGAATAGAACCTTCTTGATACAATTTGTTTTTTTCTGAATTCAGCTTTAGATTGCTTTTGTCACACAAACAAGTGAAGCATCTTTTTTACCATCACCCATGACTGGCTCCACTACAGTAAATGAAAGGGATGATATTGGACCTCCATAAGCGTTCCTGCTATACTTGTTTGATGGTCCTGCGTCTTGTACATTGCATTAGCCTGTAAACTGGTATGTGCTAGAAGCCTCCCATGGCTGTGCTGCTTCATCCCTGTATGCATCATAAGCAGTGTCTCACAGATTCATAGCGGCACAGCAGATGCTGTGTAACCCTCATCCATGTGCGTAACACAGGACCCTGCAGGCCCTTCAGGGGGCCCCTATCCCATTCAAAGGGCACCCATTGAACCCAAGATCAATGTATATCTGTGAGATATGGGAGACTCAGGGGAAATTTCTTTCAGTATAAGGTCCTCAACTGCAGGTAATTCAAGTGGCAATTTGCCATTCAAAGGTTTAAAAACCGATGGGGGTCTAAGACTAATTGGATTAGAAACCCCTGTATATGGGTTTTTACAGAAAAAAAAGATTCAAGACATCATTTTCTAAAGCATTAAAATGGTTCCATTTTCATGTTAAAGAAATATTGTTTTTAAGCAAGGACGAAGGACAGACCTTTGCTTAATAAGGAGATTTCAGTATTCGATAGTGCATGATTGGACAGATTAAAGATAGGTATTGTCTCAGGTTTAGTAGGCATATTATTGGTCACTTAGTGTTCCCTAATTGTTGTGGGCCCCATTTGTTAAAATTCAGTTTTGTCCGACGTTCTCCGGACTGAACGTTCTGTGTTTGGCCATGATCTCATCCCCTCCTCATGTCTGGGTGACCCTTTCCTAAAAAAGAGGGGTTGTAGCTACTGGGGATTGATTGACCTGTGCTGGAGCCTTCAACAAGCTCAGGCTCATCCATAGAGCTCCTGGAAGAATCTGAGAATCTCCTTGTGTTTGCTTTGTTTGCCCTAAGTTGGCAGGGTATGCCCAGACGTGGGTCCCTTGCTCACTTTGCCACTGGACTCAAGCTAACCTGGCTGATGAGGGCTGTTAGCCCGAAACCGGTCCCAGGATGCTTGTTTCCGGTCCAGGGAAGACATGGCTTGGCAGTTCAGGCTGGACTGTTCCCATGAGGCACAGGGTCAGACTGATTTGCATATAGCTGTGTCTGAACTGGGGTGGCGAAGTGAGCTAAAGAACGATGATGGATTCAACCCAGATCTGTGACTTGGGGTGAGTGTCTGAAAAGTTTCAGCGCTCCGTCCATCATCTCCTTGGAATCTGAGAATGTCACACATTTTTGTTTTTTGTATGTACCCTAGGATCTGTATGATAATGTATCCGTTTGTTGTTGAGTATACAACTTGTCAAGCAGATAAAGGTATCTTCTTTCTTTTTAGTAATTTGTAATATTCTTTTTAATTGTGTTAATCGTTTTATTCTGTTCCATTATGTTGAAATCTGTAATAGCCTTGTTGAGTTTCTCTGTTGCTGCCTTAGGACCAGCAGTGGTATAATTTTCTAAAATTTGTTTCTCTAGTTGGCAGTAATTTAAAGTTCCTTTTTGCTATATTCCAGTCCCTTCTTAATTCCTAACACTAGCCAGTGTAAAAAGGAGATTTCTGCCATGAGATCTTATCTCTTGATCTCCTTTCTGTATGCTTTTGTACATCACTATCTTTACTTATAAATCCCTCCTTGGTGTATCAAGTTGTTTCAGCCATGGAATTGTTAAACTGATTTCTTCAGGGCATAAAATGATCTCTTACTGTATTCATAAATGGTTACGGAACCTTTTCCATGAGTTTTGAGAGCCCAATATCTCTTGGTATGTTTTTTCCATCCATTGAAAAAAGTCCTAATTTTTTTTTCTAGAAGAAGACCAGTTACCCTATTAGGCTTTGCAGAGCAACCTCTGTTCTAGTCAAGGTTAGTTAAGCTCCTATATATATTTTTGTGATGTATTTGCTGTCTCTGATGCAATAATTACAATACATTCTGGGTTTTCCCGACTCCAATGTTTAACATGTAGTATTGGAATATATATGGTTTGCCTTAATGTTTGGCCAAATGCTTTTATGTTGTATTGTTCCTGCTCTTGCCCCCAACTTCAGTTTTCTCGAATGCTTTCTTTGAATTTAGATCCCATCTCGCTCTTGCTAATGGTCTGGGTTTTCTTGTTCCCAGATGGAATATTAGCTCACCCTGTCTTTTTAATAATGGTTATTGTCTGGCTTCCTTCTTCACGTCTTAACCTCCTTTAAGTGGACATTATTAACACATGCAAAACAATCGTGTCTGGTTCAGAACTGGTCCCCCATGCCTAGACCATTCTTGTGTCCTTAATGGAAGGAGCTAACGCCATTGGCCTCTGTTCTTGCTGGGAGCCCCGGGAACTGCATTGGCCACTTTATAATGGTTTCTGGCCAAGGTGTTTAGGATATCATAGCTTCACCTGGGTGAGGGTGGTTGTGTTGAGGGTGTCTTATCAGTTGTACCATGTTTATGACCCACATCTCCTGAGTTACGTCCAGCTGTTTGGGATACCCTGTCTGAGAGTCACCTAAACTCTGTTCCTACCTTTCAAGACAATCGCCCAAGAGATGTTTTGTAAGGAACTGACCCATCAATATTCCTTTACACTCCAGACATCCAAGTAGCCAACATTTTGAAAGTGTGGGGCTGAGGCAAGTACAAACTGCCTAACCAAGACCGTGCCCATGCATTCATGCTTTACAGAGTTGCTCACATTGAATTTCAAAATTGCCTTGATCCCACTGAGGAAAGTTTGACTTAGGAGACATTGTCTTATTTTGCTTTAATTCTTTATTGGGTTTTAAATTTGAAAACATTATTAAGGCAACCAAATAGAAATTACTCATGCTTTGGTATATGCCAGTATATAACAATCATTACCAACGAAGAGAAGTAAAAGGACAAAACATGAAAAGGCTGCATTCTGAAACTTCCAACATTAAGACTCATGTATAAAATTGATTTCCTCCATCTAACCCACCAAATAACAGTAATCATGACATTCAACCCACAGCAGGCTGATGTTAAATTGTGATGTTAAATTGTTCCCCGGGCTGATCCCCCCTCTCCTATTTATGGTGTTACTAGATGTCTATACTACCTACAGGTCCCTCCCTAGTAAGTTAGTATGTATGTATGGTATGTGTATGGTGGTGTTGGTATTGCCCTGTCCAGAAATATCTATATCGAAATCAGAAAGTGGACTAAGGTACAACTCATCAGCACGGAGGCATTCTCCTTCTTCCCCATGTAGATCCCTGAGAAAAGAACCCCAGATGCAGTCAAATTACTGAGATGGTCTTTTTAATTTATAGATAATATGTTTGCTTGAGGTGATTCATTGTTGTTTGAGTTGCCATTTTTCCATTCTGGTAGGAAAGCCTTGCACTAGTGGCTCAGTATGCAGAATTTTGCCACCACATGTGATCTATCCTGGCGACAGTGTCAACAGTCGAAAGGGAGCACAGGGAAGACTCTGTACAACTTTAAAGGTGTCCAATTTAAATTCTCTCACTACTTCTATTGGGATTTTGGGATTCTGAAGAAGAGAGGATAAATCTTCTGGTGTGAATTCCTTTTCCAGTTTTGTTTCCCAGTAAAGTTGGTGTTGTATGGATTACATTTAGTCTTCATTTTAGTTTTCCTTTTAAATTTAGTATCTTTCTAAGATGGTGGTTTGAACATGCTTTCACGAACAGAAGAATGTTCCACATATGCATTTATTCTTGGCAGACATTGTTGTCTTATAGTCTGCACTGAGTTCCAGGGTCACACATGTAAGAACATGATGCCCTTGCTTTGTGCTTGTGGGAAATTACTCTTTTGCTTCAGACTAAGTAATGATGTTGTTCAGCGCCCAGTGCACAATGAGATAAGGCCAGTGTCTTATTATTTAAGCAGCATCCATGTTGAACTCGGTGAAAGGCACTTCACATCGGAGTTATCATGGAAGCTGCTGTGAGTTGTGACTGAGATGCAGCTCTGCAGGCCCGACCTTCATTGTAAGAATGAACCTAGCAATGCAAGCAGAAGTGTGCAGGCCTGCACAAGTGTGCAAGTCTGGCAGAAGGGTGCTCCCGAAATGATTTCGCTAAGTATAGAGGTATTAGTGATAGATAGGAGTAACATTACTAACAATTAGCATGGTTGAACTGTGTTTTTCACCATTCTAATAATACTTATAACAATGATGTGTCTCATCTTTCTAATAAATAATCTTATCTCATGTTTTATTTGCAAGGATTAGATCTTTCCAATAAACATTTGAAAATGTATTATTGCTTCTTTTCTCTGTGACACTTTAGGCATGCAAAAGTGACAAAGCAAAGAGTTAGATCTGTTTTCACAAATTTGTTGGGAATAAGAGTTGTGCAATGATCAAGGTTTACCGATATCATCTACAACTCTGGATGGTTAGGAGTTTAGATGTGGTACTGTGAGCCAGGCGAACCAACATTTTCTGATGATATAAGAAGACTCGGTTTCTGTATTATGAAGTTTGGTTGATCTAATACACAGTCCAACTAAATTCGTAGGAACCATATCATATGGCACCACCAACGTTTAAGGTTTGGTATCTATTTAATGGGTCTCCTGAGTAGTTTTCTTGTGTGTGCCCAAGGTTCTTTTATTGCTTCAATATGGAGACGTCCATGGTGATAAGGGTTTATCCTCCTCAGCTTTAATCGAAAGCACCTATTTATTTCTGTAGATTGATCAAGCTTTGTCTCTTTTAAAAGGATAGTCCTCTATAGTGTTTTCCATTCTTTGAATTCAATAATTAAATATGGCTCAAACAGTGATTATTGCTATTAATTGCAGACAAGCAGCAACTGCTCTTTTAACTAGATATGGGCTCACCAATGGTGGTGGAGATGCTACCTTCGTGGTTGAGGCACACAAAGCTTATAAATATGAAGGCGCAGATTTACAAGCCCCTTGCGACACATTTGCGCCGCCGTTGCGTCACTTCTGTGACGCAGCGGCGTCGTAAACAGTGCGCCACGTTGTGACATATTTACAACGTGATGCATCTAGGGAGATGCGTCACGTTGTAAAGCCCTGCGCTACATTATACCTGCGTCAGGTATAATGTATGCAGGGTGGGCGTTCCGTCGCAAGAAGCCTCGTAAAGTGACGCAGTGAAATCTACAAGATTTCACTGAGTCACTTTAGCAACGCCTGCAGTCAAAACCTTACGCCTGCTTAAAGCAGGCGTAAGGAGTGACGCAGCACAATAAGTATGGGCCGCCCCTGAGCATTGCTGGAGTTGCGTCGCGCTTGCGACACGACTCCAGCAATGCGCTGCCCTTATGACAAAAGATGCGACACGCATCTGTCTACCCTTGCGCCACGGTGCGCCGCATTGTAAATGCGACGCATCCGTGGTGGCGCAAGGGTATTTTTGCATGTTGCATCTTTACTGGCGCATCCCTGCTAATATGCAGAGATGCGCCAGTTCTTGTAAATCTGCCCCAAAGTTTTTTATCTCTAGGTTAATTTTCCTGTAGTCGATGCAAATTCACAAACAATTCACACACACACTGAGGCTGCAGCTCTGGCTGCATATAGGCCTTATGAATATTTAGAAATCCCATTAACTTACCAGGAACATCACAATTGGTTCCAAGGCGCCCTCCCACATATACTTCAAAATGTCAGATTGGGCCCTCTTAATAATTAAGGTTTAACCTGGCCGGTCTTAGCAGGCTATACGCCTTATCCGCATACAATGCATTAACACAGCGAGAGATACTTGCTCTCTTGAACCCTTTGGTTAGGCTGTATCGATGTCTCATGCAGTACATTATGTGTAACTTAACTACTGCCCCAGCAAGGGCTCCTCAAGCTGGACAGGCACAGTTACCTATACCTGCAATTAGTCCTGTTACCATTAATGCCATTATGGGCAAAGTTCCTACCATACGTGATGAAATTCCATTTTGGATTGCACAAAAAACAAATCAGATTGAGACAGTGTTTCCCCAAACGGGACTCCAACATATATTTAGAATTCTCACTATGCGTTTTCCACTTGGTATGGTTCCCCCAGTTGGGGAGTGTAATACATGGGGTACTGTATTTGCTGCCATTTACACCATTACTCATGGTACTCCTTTAATTGCTGTTTTACCTGAAGTCATTAAACAGACTCAGGCTGAACATGGAGCGGTCCCAGCCCTGGATTTGGGGATGAAACTCATTGGAACTTTCCAAAGTGTCCTTAATTATTTAAAATATCATCAGGGGGGATGCAGGTTCTTTGGCGATACGCTAACGGCTCACTTTAGTTCCCTCTGCAGTTCAAGAATGCAAGCTGCTTAAATAATTCCTGAATACTATACCTCTATAGGTCAGGATAGTTTGGGAAGCAGGCCTAATAAGCCACAACTTAAAGTCAAATCTGAAAAGTGCTGGGATAAAAACAAGGCTAAAGCTAAAACACGGACTGGATCTCCGCAACCGGAGTCTTCCTATAAACGTTACAATTTACTTAACTGTGATACAATTAATCAGCCTGATAGCTATCAGTATTCTGATACACGTCCTTTTTGTTTCTTGCAGGATTCTACAGACAAGCGATCAGAGGGAGGGGGGGGAAGCAATCGCAGATAGGAGGAATATGTGAATCCTGAAACGGACTCATAGCGCTCTTTTGATGTCAGCATTAAAAAGGAAGAAAAACTCTCACAACAGAAAGCACAATTTATAAAGAAGAAAGTGGCAGGTATTTTCGCTAAATATGCCACAAGTACTCAGAACTCTTGTTCGATACAAGACGTGGGTGAGAAATCTTCTGGACACCGCAGCACAGGTCACAATATTTCACCAGACTCTTTAAGAGTTTATGGTGGTGAGACCAACTGATGAATATGTGCAAGTTGAAACTCCAGATCAGCGTCTTAGCCCTCCCAACTTTATGATTTGGACATACAAATTGAGGGCGATATACCGCATACTATTAAAGTAATATTCTGGCAGAATTTAGGAAATTAATACAACATTCTATTGGCTGAGTCTGATTGGCGGCCAGGGTATGTTAGAAAAGTCCAACAAGGGGAGGATGTAATTATACCTTCCTTTTCTATTCTCGTCCCGGAGGGGGCGAAAGAAGCATATGCTACAGAATAGGCTCTTGCACAAGCCCCAGCATTGTATTGCAATCAAGAAGGTTGAGATAAAGACTCGCCTTATTCTATTATACTTATAAGGTCCAGCGTGCAGGTGCAAGCACAATATCCTATTAAACATGAAGCTAAACACCCAGTTAGGGAGATTCTATCACAATTAGAATATCAAGGTGTAATTGAGCATTTGTGTCTCCCTTATGAATAATCCATTGTTTCCTGTGCTTAAACCTGATTATTCTTATTGTATAGTCTTAGACTATCGACATTTAAGCAGTCACATACAGACTTTAGCTGTAAAGAATTTCCACAGAACGGCTTGATCAATAACATGGTTTGTAAAAAATGCAAAACTACATTGGACATTTCCAATGGCTTTTTCTGCCAAAATATAGCAACCAAAAGTCTCAATTTGACAGCATTCTCAGCTTTAAAGACACAAAGGCAATAATGTTGCCTCCAACAGGGGTATAAGAATAGTCCAGGTCTGTTTGCCGCCCGAGTTATGTAAATTTTGCAAGAAATTGACTCAGAAGCATTGTCCTATGTTGATGACACTTACATCACGGGTGATGATTTAAATACACATTTGGCCAGAGTGAATCGTAATATTTTGCGATTCGTTGAGCATTGATATAAATTTAATTTTCTAAAACCTAAAATTGCCTTTCCCAGTGTCTTCTTTTTGCAATACGAATTATCAAATGAAGGCAAAAGTCTGGCCCCACATTTCTTAGAGAAATGTGCTCTGTGGCAACCACCAAATACCTTAAAAAAGCTCCAGTCACTTTTGGACTTTCTAAATTTTGGTAGAAAATGCATACCAGATTATGCACAACAGGTTAATCCGTTGTACGATTTAATTCATCCTGATTTTTCTAAAAAACATTGGACTGCTGAACACACCACTATCTCCGGAATTTATAGACAGACATGCTTGAATCTTAACACTTAAATACTTGTGTCAACACTACTAATTTAGTGGTGCGTGGCTTGGAGCTCGAGGAAGATGGCGGTGTGAGCTTTCGGCTCCGTATTGAAGATACGCTTTCTCTGTCCTTTCTAAGACCGCGAAGCAGGGAATACATCCAAATCGGTAAGATATAGAGCGGAGAAGATAAGGAGGGTGAGGATATTATCCAAGCCCTCGCCACAACGCCCTCACCTCGGACCCAAGACACCGACAGCGAGGGGCCACAGAACCGCGTGCCGCGATTGGACCGCCACACAGACCCTGGTAAAACATCCACGGTGACAACCCCGTGCCAGGCAAAGCAAAAAAAAAAGAGACATACATACTGTGGATAGAATTACAGTCCACTCCTGAATTAAAGTAAGTGATTTTTTTACCTTAAGCTGACCGGTGATCGCAGGACGAAGATGCACACGTGGGCTGCCTGACCCCAACGTAGCGGCTAAAGGCTGATTATAGATGCAAGCTGAATGCAGGCGATGGTTGCGGGGGCTGAACCACGTGGACAACATTTTTCATCGGCAAACACATTATCCTAAGTAGGTAATGCTGCTTGTATGCCTGGGAGATAGAAGAATGTGTTGAAAGAAGTTCTCTACATACGACCAAGTGCGAGATGCCTGACTCCAACATGGCGGTGTGACAGGTTTATCTGAGCACAAAATGGGCCCGTTTGCTGCTGCAGAAAAAGTGTACTAGGCGTGCATACTTTACATATACATCCTGTGTATCTCATAGGCGCTCTATCTGTATACATATTGGGAGCTGAGTCTCAAGGTTCAACCAAAACTGATCTAAGCTGAACTAAGCTGATCTAAATTGCACTAAATTATACATACAACACAAACAGCCCTGGCTAGAATCTCAGTCCCTTCGGGAGGAAAGCGAACTGCATCCCGTCCGTACAGTATTCATTATTCAGGTATACATACACGTGTTTGTCCGCTAAATAGTAACACTGATACAGACTTTCCCATCTAAGTAAACAACAATTGTGTTTATGAGAATCTCCTGAACCGGGAAAGGTTGGCCGAAAAAGAAAATAAATCAAACCTCAAGAGAGTAAAATCTGATACACCGAACCCAGAATCAAAGGTCAAAAATAAGCAGGATATTAACGGCACAATGGAAACAATACTAGTGAAGCTTGCAGAGGTTCACAATTTGGCAAAATCCACCAAAGAGAACACAGACTATATGCAATCAGAGATCGCCACAATTTGCAAGGATATCAAAGATACAAATAGTAGGATTGTTGAAGCAGAAAATAGAATAAGCCATCATGAAGACGGGGTGTCTAGTGCTAAGAAGACAGTAGCGAAACTCGAATCTGCCTCAAATACTTTCGTCAAACAATTATCCGATTTGGAAGATAGAAACCGGAGAGGAAATCTACGCATATTCGGCATGCTGGAGGGCATTGAGGACGATACGGGCTCTTGTGTGGCCTTCCTAGAAAGATGGATACCGTAGGTTACTAAGCTGATCTTCGACAAACCTCTAGAATTTGACAGAGCCCAAAGAGTTCCTGCCAGAAAATGTTGAATCAAACGCATCCTAGACCTATTGTATTCAAACCGCTAAGGTACCAGCCCATGGAGCTCATCCTATCCTTTATGAGGAAACAAAACTGCATCGCATGGAACAACAAAACATTTTTATTGCACAAGACTACTCAAAAGCTACAGTGGAGACTAGGAAAAGCTTTCCTGCCCTTCGCCCTAGATTGAAAGCATTGGGATACCAGTTCTCCTTTGCAGGCCCGGCAAGATACTGCATGGTTATCTAAGGTACTCGGAGTACTCCACACCTCTTCTCGGATGGTGAAGCTCTCAAGAGGTTCTTGGATAATGCAGAAGACTGTAGAATGGACACTTCAACACCAAGTGATCCTGCTGTTAAACCTAAGCGCTGACTCTCAGTTCAGATTATGGTAGTCCTCAATAAGTAAGATAAAGCTCGCAATGTACTACTGTTCGCAATTAAATTTTAATTATATCTGAATCCCCTACTTTATGGCTACTAAGGGCTGTAACATGCAAAGGTAATAGAAGTTTTAAGATATTCTAATTGTAAGGAGGGCTTGTATAAAGCTCTTGTATGTGTATTAACCTATACTTCAATGCAACTCCGATTCAACACATCAATGATATTTGACCTTGTAGTTGGTCCTAAAAAGGAATAAGGAAAGTTTTGGTATTCTCGCCTCCATTGTAAAAACGGGCATAACCCAGAAAGGTCCTGGAGCTCTACTGAGTATTTCTCCAAAGCTAGAGCTCCTACCATACATATTTAGATAGAAATAAAATAAGCTATACATAGACCTATCTATCTAGAAATAGAGTATGTTCGATCTAACAATTGTTATCACTCGCATCTGTTATTGTTCCCAACTTTTTTGTTCCCATATCACTCTTTTTCTGAGGGTCCCTTCTTGCTCCTAGCACAAACTATAAGTGCGGACACTCTTCCGTCTTAGCAGGACCTCTAGACAGTTTTTAAGTTCCATGTTACGCAATGTAGCTACACTACACGTGTCGACTTAGACTTGTGTCCCTGAGAGGAACGCTTCTTACTGTTTTCACCATGCCTGTTGTTCTCAAGGGGGAGGGAGGGTGGTATAGGGTTGTGGGGGAGACGAGGGTTTCTAATTTTATGTTACTTATTTTGGTTCTCCTGGTTTTCTTTACTCCTTGTCTTTATTTTGCTTTCTGCCAATGGAACACACGTGCTTCACAATCAAATCAGAACTAAGCTCGATATGAGGGATCCCCTGTGTCAACATCCTTTGTCTCAAGACCCAGGCGAACGCCGACCATTAGCTGGAATACAGAGGTTGACCAGGGCTTACATTACACACCAAGAGGCTCTATGTTTTACGAACTAATGAGACTAGTTCGGTGAAAATTAGGTGCACGATATCTGCTAAACAACAACATTATTCTTTTTCACAGAAGAGAGTGAGAGAAGCAGCAAAGTTGCAATCTCCCAAGTACTATATTTTCACAAAAGGCAACTGCTGTTATCTGTTTTCCAACTGGATATACAGACTATTGGACTGGTAAACTCAAGACCGGGAAATCCCGGAAAAGTTTGCCTTAATACATAACCACTCTAGATGTTGGGATATCCGCAGATATTGGAGAAGACGCCTCACTCACTAATAGTGACATGCTTCATCATAGGCGTCTTTCCACACCCAGGTAAGATGGTACTACCTGGGCGGACTCAACCAAAGATATTATGGGAGTTCTTATATAAAATTGACTGGTTATGAAGGGAACCAGATGGGTGATATTAAAAATACCTACAGGTATGCCCACACTCTATGTTTTATTCTTGGGGTACCTGGGGTATAGGATAAAATCGTAAACTCATTGGGGTTCTTTGAATTCAATTCGTTCAAATATACCCTTCTTAAAGTGCCAACATGTTTCAGCCCGCAACGTGAGCCCTTACGGGTCTGGGGCCTTCTTCAGGGCTAGAATGTCTACTCCTAGGTGTCCCTGCTTGATGTTACGCAATTTAATAATGCAGAAAAGTGAGGCCTATTGCACTCACCTATATTTCATATTGGTCCAGTAGTTTTTCTAGAGGAAAAGGAAACAAAATAGTGGACGAGTGGTTTATAGAGAGTTCTCATATTTACAAATTATTTAATTTATATTATCACCGTGACTTATTCAGTGCACTTAATTAAAGTGTTTGGGTGAATATTATCTACTAGCTCTTAATCTACAAGTGCGACTACCTCGCAAATCTCTGTATCCCATGGTGCTCTCTGTATTTGTGCTTCCGTACTTCAACAGATCAGGGCCATTGTGTGGTATATACTTAGACACTTAAACACATGACCTCTAAATCTGTTTGTCTGCCCGTAACGTGTGTTACTCTCAAAAATATATGCTCGATGGTGGACCAAGTTTTGGATCATATGATATATATCCAGGTCATCTACATTTAAGTGTTATTCCATGCAAAATCCTACATCGTACTGTTATCAAGGACATTTCTCACCTACTAGATGGTACTACCTTGTACCATGCGGGTTGGTGGACTATGGTGCCGTCTTTTAGTCACACACTGAAAGAGAGAAAAGAAATAACCCATCCAATAAGGGAAGGTTGGATGGTAATTTTACCAACATATTCTAATCCCTTATTTTCCAATCTCTCTATCTCGTGAGGTTTCACATTTGTTTTATTTTTATATATATGTTGTATTCCTGTCGAACCTTCCCATCATTATAATCATCCCTCATTCGCCTTGTTAGAGCTGACAGACAAATGTGGTGTGTCTTTTATTCATTCGTTTGCGTCTATATCGTGTTCACATTTTGTGTCAACCTGATTTCCATTGAACGCCTAGTTGTATTCATCAATATCATTATGCTGTCATGCTTAAAAGGCTGCATCTCGGGTGACTACATCAAAGAGATGTTATCATTCATCCACCTGTGTCATCGCATATACTCAACTCGTACTTGTTGGAATGCCCTTAACTTGTCTATAAGTCCATTCATGTTTTTTGCATTCTTTACGATCTGAGTATCGGACTCTTGTAGACAACTAAACAAGTATCTATATAGTGCATCCCCTTATTATGCCGATTTTTATATTGCCCCTGTTGTCCCATTGAGTATTTAAGTTGTGCCCTTCATAATACAACGGGTACATTCCCCTTGGTATATGTGCCGAAAACATTCGTCAAAATCATGCACACAACTTACTTCGTCAAAGATCGGTCACTGCATGTATACCTGTATCGCTCACACCGCCCGCCGCCGAGTATCGTGAATGACGGTGCGGTGTCTTAAATGTCTTATTCATTTGGTCGTCTAGCGTCATTGGTTCAGACGGACGTCTCTCGTACACAAAATATGATTGGAAGTTGATGTCTATGACGGCTTTTTTCCGCAGCAGCGTCTCGATTGAACTTTGACTGCTGGGAAATGTAGTCATTAATTACACACTCGCGTTCCAACTTTATTTTGAATGGACAAATATGCTTATTTCTAGATTTTCTTTTCACTTAGAGTTTTTTTATATATTTGTAATTCACCAGTTCTTATGTGATGTTTACTTTTTCTATGTGTTGTCTACATAATTATCTGCGCCTTATGTTATGTTATGTGTATCTAGGGAACAATAAAGTTTTACCTGAAAACGAGTTTTCCCAATCTGTGACATTTGATGTATTCTTCTAATATGGGTGTCCAGTCATATTGTACACTTGTTTTCACAAGATGTAAGGGCATATAGTTATTAACCCTGAGTTTAATTTCGTTGTTTACCTCATTAGAAATCAGAATTTTTATGAGGTCATGGGAGTAATGGTATTAATTGAGATTCAAATTTGTAACCTCCAAATTTTTTTCTACCCCAACCCCTTATTTTCTTGTCAGGATTTTATACCAGTATCTTAGTTGTTCCTGTATTACATTAGCGTTGTCCACGGGATTTCCTCATTTAACCCATCTACTGTACTTGACAAACGGTATATCCATCGTTGTTCGAGTTTCAAAAGTTGTTTCTCACTGCATGTATTGGGTAGTCTTTCAATTACTGACCATGTAAAGTTATTCTCGTTATGCCCTGTTGTTTGAAAATGTCGCATCATTTTTGTTACTGTTTTTCCACACCGAAATGTACTGCGATGTTCATTTAGTCGTATCTTGACTTTGCGAGTTGTCATTCCGATGTATTTAAGTTGGCATTTACAGGTCATAATGTAAACAACGTTGTTGCTGTTGCAATTAGAAAACTTCCTCTGCTCCCATGGTGTTTTCAAACCTAAATCGATTTCTTTGCTAGCCAAATCCTATCCCAACAGACTTGTCAAACAAGCATACAAAAGGGCCAAGAACAATCCCAGAGAAGCATTATTAGAGATGCACCCCAAACCTGAAAACAAAAGACTGGTATGTGTGACCACGTATGGCACAGAATCCAATAGGATTAAAAGAATCATTCTACGACATT
The DNA here is from genome assembly GCA_963921515.1 of Calotriton arnoldi. Lineage (NCBI taxonomy): Eukaryota > Metazoa > Chordata > Amphibia > Caudata > Salamandridae > Calotriton > Calotriton arnoldi. The sequence continues at coordinate 304,394 of CAWUFW010006194.1, forward strand.
GGAAAACTTTAAACTCTGGACCACTCAAAATGGACAAACCGATGTTTGCTTTTAAGCGAGGCAAGTCGCTTCGGGACTCGGTGGTCCACACTCGTCCAAAGAAAAAAGCAGGAATAAGACAACAAACGAACACACTTTGGAATCTCCCCGAAGTGGTGGGACACTTCCCTTGTGGAACATGCAATGTATGTGGTTTAACAAAGGCTAGCAAAGAAATCGATATAGGTTTGAAAACACCATGGGAGCAGAGGAAGTTTTCTAATTGCAACAGCAACAACGTTGTTTACATTATGACCTGTAAATGCCAACTTAAATACATCGGAATGACCACTCGCAAAGCCAAGATACGACTAAATGAACATCGCAGTACATTTCGGTGTGGAAAAACAGTAACAAAAATGATGCGACATTTTCAAACAACAGGGCATAACGAGAATGACTTTACATGGTCAGTAATTGAAAGACTACCCAATACATGCAGTGAGAAACAACTTTTGAAACTCGAACAACGATGGATATACCGTTTGTCAAGTACAGTACATGGGTTAAATGAGGAAATCCTGTGGACAACGCTAATGTAATACAGGAACAACTAAGATACTGGTATAAAATCCTGACAAGAAAATAAGGGGTTGGGGTAGAAAAAAAATTGGAGGTTACAAATTTGAATCTCAATTAATACCATTACTCCCATGACCTCATAAAAATTCTGATTTCTAATGAGGTAAACAACGAAATTAAACTCAGGGTTAATAACTATATGCCCTTACATCTTGTGAAAACAAGTGTACAATATGACTGGACACCCATATTAGAAGAATATATCAAATGTCATAGATTGGGAAAACTCGTTTTCAGATAAAACTTTATTGTTCCCTAGATACACATAACATAACATAAGGCGCAGATAATTATGTAGACAACACATAGAAAAAGTAAACATCACATAAGAACTGGTGAATTACAAATATATAAAAAAACTCTAAGTGAAAAGAAAATCTAGAAATAAGCATATTTGTCATTTCAAAATAAAGTTGGAACGCGAGTGTGTAATTAATGACTACATTTCCCAGCAGTCAAAGTTCAATCGAGATGCTGCTGCGGAAAAAAGCCGTCATAGACAACAACTTCCAATCATATTTTGTGTACGAGAGACGTCCATCTGAACCAATGACGCTAGACGACCAAATGAATAAGATATTTAAGACGCCGCACCGCCATTTACGATACTCGGCGGCGGGCGGTGTGAGCGATACAGGTATACATGCGGTGACCGATCTTTGACGAAGTAAGTTGTGTGCATGATTTTGACGAATGTTTTCGGCACATATACCAAGGGGAATGTACCCGTTGTATTATGAAGGGCACAACTTAAATACTCAATGGGACAACAGGGGCAATATAAAAATCGGCATAATAAGGGGATGCACTATATAGATACTTGTTTAGTTGTCTACAAGAGTCCGATACTCAGATCGTAAAGAATGCAAAAAACATGAATGGACTTATAGACAAGTTAAGGGCATTCCAACAAGTACGAGTTGAGTATGTGCGATGACACAGGTGGATGAATGATAACATCTCTTTGATGTAGTCACCCGAGATGCAGCCTTTTAAGCATGACAGCATAATGATATTGATGAATACAACTAGGCGTTCAATGGAAATCAGGTTGACACAAAATGTGAACACGATATAGACGCAAACGAATGAATAAAAGACACACCACATTTGTCTGTCAGCTCTAACAAGGCGAATGAGGGATGATTATAATGATGGGAAGGTTCGACGGGAATACAACATATATATAAAAATAAAACAAATATGAAACCTCACGAGATAGAGAGATTGGAAAATAAGGGATTAGAATATGTTGGTAAAATTACCATCCAACCTTCCCTTATTGGATGGGTTATTTCTTCTCTCTCTTTCAGTGTGTGACTAAAAGACGGCACCATAGTCCACCAACCCGCATGGTACAAGGTAGTACCATCTAGTAGGTGAGAAATGTCCTTGATAACAGTACGATGTAGGATTTTGCATGGAATAACACTTAAATGTAGATGACCTGGATATATATCATATGATCCAAAACTTGGTCCACCATCGAGCATATATTTTTTGAGAGTAACACACGTTACGGGTAGACAAACAGATTTAGAGGTCATGTGTTTAAGTGTCTAAGTATATACCACACAATGGCCCTGATCTGTTGAAGTACGGAAGCACAAATACAGAGAGCACCATGGGATACAGAGATTTGCGAGGTAGTCGCACTTGTAGATTAAGAGCTAGTAGATAATATTCACCCAAACACTTTAATTAAGTGCACTGAATAAGTCACTGTGATAATATAAATTAAATAATTTGTAAATATGAGAACTCTCTATAAACCACTCGTCCACTATTTTGTTTCCTTTTCCTCTAGAAAAACTACTGGACCAATATGAAATATAGGTGAGTGCAATAGGCCTCACTTTTCTGCATTATTAAATTGCGTAACATCAAGCAGGGACACCTAGGAGTAGACATTCTAGCCCTGAAGGAGGCCCCAGACCCGTAAGGGCTCACGCTATGGGCCGAAACATGTTGGCACTTTAAGAAGGGTATATTTGAACGAATTGAATTCAAAGAACCCCAATGAGTTTACGATTTTATCCTATACCCCAGGTACCCCAAGAATAAAACATAGAGTGTGGGCATACCTGTAGGTATTTTTAATATCACCCATCTGGTTCCCTTCATAACCAGTCAATTTTATATAAGAACTCCCATAAAATCTTTGGTTGAGTCCGCCCAGGTAGTACCATCTTACCTGGGTGTGGAAAGACGCCTATGATGAAGCATGTCACTATTAGTGAGTGAGGCGTCTTCTCCAATATCTGCGGATATCCCAACATCTAGAGTGGTTATGTATTAAGGCAAACTTTTCCGGGATTTCCCGGTCTTGAGTTTACCAGTCCAATAGTCTGTATATCCAGTTGGAAAACAGATAACAGCAGTTGCCTTTTGTGAAAATAAACAACAAAATTACACATCAGTCCCAAACAAATTATTAAAATATATCACTGTATGTTAAGGGCCTGAACCACCCTATTAAGAGAAAAAAGATCTTTGATTACATTTGTAAACAAAAGGCAGACATCACTCTTCTACAAGAAACAAAATTAGACTCAACCATTGCGGAGTCTCTAAAAGTTAATCAATTCACAGATATAGCCTACTCAGTAGTGTTAGGAAAGAAAAATGATGTACTGACACTGGTAACAAGGAAAGTGAGGACAGAAATAACCTTTTTCCATGCTGATAAACAAGGTAGATGGGTGATATTAAAACTGGAAAAGCAAAATTCTGCCTTATACATAGCAAACATATATGCTCCCACGAGTGATGATCCGGAATTCTGGGAAGACCTAGCGGTACAGATCAAATCGATCCCAGATTCTGACACCTTAATAATTGATGGTGATTTTAACCTCCCCCTTGTTCCCACACTCGACAGAAATTCTGCATGTCAATTTAGACCAAACAAAGCACATAAAGCGTTAAAGAAACTCTGCATTAACTACAACATGATAGACACATGGACACTACAGAAGCCAACAGAAAGAGACTACACTTTTTACTCCTTCCCACACAATTCCTACTCCCGTATTGATTACTTTCTAATTTCAGGAAATTCTATCAGCAGGATAGATCAAATGACGATAGAACCAAGGGTGATCGCCGACCACTCATGTATCACACTTACTATTACAGAATCAACCCCTCCGCTCCAAGAACCCTTATGGAGATTTAATGATGATGTCCTCACTACCCCACAAAATAAAATACTAATTAAAGAGGCAATTAAAAATTTCCTAATGGAAAACAAGGAAAACGAGACCTCGCACCTCACCAGATGGGAAGCACTGAAATGCACCATTAGAGGGGTAGTAATAAAAATTAAATCAATTATGACTAAGGAAGCAAATGCTAAACTACTGAACTTAGAGAATGCTATATCTAAATTGGAAAAGCTGCATGTATTAAAAAATGATCCTCTGACTTTAAATATGATGTTAAACAAAAAATACGAATACAATAAAATAATCAGCACCAAAGCAGGGGTATGGATAAACAAACAGAAAAGTCTGCGACTATGTGAAGCTAATAAACCGGGGAAATCCTTAGCCTCTTATCTAAAATTCAAAATTCTAAAGTTTGCTTTTAACGCCATTAAAGATGATGCTGATATTATACATACTAACCCGCACAACATTGCGGTTACTTTTAAAGACTTCTACCAAAAACTATATGAATGTAACCCCAGCCTACACCATTTAAATAATAAGACATACTAAGAGGAGATTTCTCTTTACACCTTAACTGAGCAAGAAATGATCTCCATTAATGGCCCTATCACTCTACAAGAAATTGATAACACCATTAAGAAGACCAAAGTAGGAAAAGCCCCAAGGCCTGACAGGTACAATGCTACCTTTTTTGAAACATTTGCTGACCAGCTAAGACAACCACTGCTAAATCTTTATGAGCAATTTGCTTCCACTGGACAAGTAACAGGCACTCCAGCAGAAGCCATCATAACGATGATACCCAAAGAAGGTAAAGATCCTCTCCTCACCAAAAACTATAGACCGATCTCCCTAATAAACATTGACTGTAAATTATACGCTATGATTTTAGCTAATCGGGTACAAAAGCACATTGCTAAACTTATCCACCCGTTCCAGGTAGGCTTCCTCAAACACAGACTGTCTATTGTTAACACAATGATCTTCTGCCATGAAATTGCAAGGTTATCCAACTCCCAGACGGTAGCCATTACACTTGACACTGAGAAAGCATTTGATAAAGTAGACTGGGTTTTCCTTTGTATGACGCTTGAAAAGTTTAACCTCGGGGAGACTTTAATACGTATGATCATGGCTCTTTGCAAAGATCTGTCCACCCAATTCAGTGCGGGGGGGGCGATCTCCTCTAAATTCTCACTTAAACACGGAACAAGTCAAGGATGTCCTCTTTGCCCCATCAATCTTTCTGTTAGCGATCGAACCATTCCTGCAACACCTAAGGGAGAATAGGGATTTTACAGGCCTAGACTTTCGTAACCCGGTTTTTAAAGTATCTGCCTATGCGGATGATGTCCTGATTGTTTCAGAAGATGCTGAAGCCGCTATCCCAGATTCTATGAAGTCGATACAGGAATTCTCAGAGGTTTCGGGCGACACACTAAACAAAGGCAAAACGGAAGTTAAACTACTCAACAATCAGGGAAGCAGGGAAAGATTAGGAGATACGGGCCTGATGTGGCAACCAGGTACGATTAAATACTTGGGCCTGGAATTCACCAACAACCTAATTACTACACTAGAAAAGAACGAAAGTATCTTACTCAAGAGAATCACTGAACTTCTGAATGGATGGTCATCAAAATTTCTATCTTTGTGGGGTAGAGTAGAAACAATTAAAATTATGATCACCCCTCTTATCAACTATTTAACTAGTATGCTTCCAATGTTGTAATCAGAAGTCTTCTTCTGGAAAGTGGACAAGGCCCTTAACAATTTTTTATGGCAAGGAAAGAGACCAAGAATTTCATTAGTGAATCTCAAGCTGGCTAAAAACAAAGGAGGGGTGGGTCTACCAAACTTTAGATCATACCAAACAGCTTTACTATGTAAACAATGAGCAGCATGGTTTATCGAAAATCCGGTCTACCGACCTCTGTGGCTAGATGTAGAGAAAAACCTCATTAAGGTACATTATCCAAAATACAAATCAGGCACTTTCACGATTAGAGGGGCATTCCAACATTAAAATTGGTACCTCAAACATGGCAACATTATGGTACAACCCTAAAATAAAAATAGAGGGTCAACTAATATTCTGGCAGTATTGGTCACTAAAAGACATAAACTTTATCAAAGACCAGTATGACGAGACCGCATCTAAGTCCTTCATCAACCTTAAAACAGAAAAAAACTGAATGAAATAGATTTCTATAAATTCTTGAAGCTTAAGGTTCAGATTTCCAGCGGCGCGTCACACAGGTAAACACTGTGGGGCAGTGAGGCGGGGCGGGGGTGGGGCGGGGTGGGGGGTAGTGGAATTTGACAATTCGAAAACTAAATAAATAAAACCACTTACCTTGCGCTCGCTGCATTGCCGACTTCGGCGATACGGTGAACGCAAGGTAAGTGGTTTCATTTATTTAGCTTTCACATTCCCGTTGTATGTCAAATTCCACTATCCCCCACCCTGCCCTGCCTCGCCTCACCGCCCCACAGCATTTACCTGTGCGAGCCGCCGCTGCAGATTTCTAAACTACCTATAAAGCTGATAGCCCTTTATTACCATCAAAGCTACCTACCCCAACTTAATAAGGTGGAACATATGGTATCAAAATTATATAAACTACTCCTACCAGAACCTCGTAAGTCCCATAAGGAAAATGAAAGGAAATGGGAGGCAGAAACAAACTCTAGCTCAATCAAGCTTGATTGGAAACAAATACACGACGCCCTTCAGAAACTAAATTTCTCCTGCACTCTCCCAAACAAAATATATAATTATCAATAGAGCTTACTGGACGCCAATCAGATAATTCAAGACTAACCTTATTAATTCACCCCTTTGCTGGAACTGTAACTCACAGGAAGGTGACTTAGCACATATGCTGTTCCACTGCCAAATGCTGCAATCCTTCTGGGATAAGATCTTGGAGTGTATTAGATACACCTTACACATCAATCCGACTAGAGAGTTTGCTTACATTCTTCTGGGTTCCCTAGACCCTCAGATACAAAATGATGATGATCGCGACCTGCTTGATCTAATGCTTACTCTGGCATGCAAAATCATCTTGTGCAACTAGAAGAACTTTAAAATAATATTGTTCAAGTTGTGGCCAGAATGGTTAACCTTTCTAAGAGGTGCGCACAACATAACACTACAACTCTCCCCATGGTGCTCATCCCATATAAAGTTGTGGGACTCTATGGACTCCTCCTCCTTTGTCTTCAAACCCCCATGAATATCTAATACACTGTCCATGTATAACACCCCATTTCCACCTCGCCTTGGGTGACCCTCGTTGTGCATCAGAAGGCCCATTGAAGACCACCTCTAAGGTCGTAATTGGGCATCATTATGTTCCATTGGCTTCACTTTTCTTATTTTTCCTTTCCTTCTCATTTTCCTGTACCCTTTTTATTACGGCTGTACATTTATTGGTTCCCATAGCAGACACAAATCGCTTCTGCAATACTAAAGCCAGGAAATTTTCAAATCAGAGTAGAGAATTGGTTCTAGGACCACTGATATCTCAGGTTCATTGTCTTGGTATCCTGTCCTTGATATTTCTCAACACGCCGTTACTGTCATTGATGATCAATGCATTTAAAAATCGCACAATACCTGTATATGTTTTGATTTCCTTGATTTTGTTCCTGGCTATTGTTGGATGTAACATACTATGTCTGCTTAATTTCTTTTTCTTTTTATTGTGTTGTATATTTTCTAAACCCTAATAAAAAATATCTGAACAAAAAAACACTACTAATGAAGTGATTCACATAATTGCGGGTTCCATTGGTTACACATATGCTTTATTTAATTAAGGCAAAACATTGTCAATTGCATATAAATCGCATTTATATTCCAATGTGGAAATACATGTAGCTTCCACCAAAAAGGTTTTGACTGCATTGTAGACAGCCATACTGAAGGAACGTCCATTGGCTCAGGGGAAACGCATGATTCTAGTGTCTCCTGTCCCAGCCTTAGAGGCTGTCACCAAGGTCAGTGCCCCTAACGTAATCCAAGATGAATCCAGTGGGCCTCTTCCTTGACAGCTACTGATGTAGCTAATGTTTTTGACCCTACTTTGGGAACACAGGAACTTCTCCAGTATGTACAGGAATACCCCATTTCTAGTGAAATGTTGCCTTTGGATGAGTATGTTTTCATAATCTATACTGATAGTCTAGCCCCTTCCGGCAGTTTGTAACAAGTACAAGCACTCAGCTGCATGTGCTGCAGTTAAGGGTGTCATGATGGATCGAGTTTTTCAGGGACAAACAGCATATACAGAAACCTCAGGTGACTGTACCTCTCAGCTGGCTGAATTGAAAGCTTTGGTTCCTCCTTTTCAGAATACTAATTTAAAATTCTCCACACTTATAGTGTGTGAGTCCTATTACTGCACCCAGCCATTCTATGATAATTTGCTTTCTTGGTGCTTGAATGGATTCACAGATTCTAAAGGAGAAGCTATAAAGCATAAGCTTCTTTGGGGAAAGGTGGCGGCACTCAAAGATGCTTTGCCACAGGCTTATGTGATTCACACATTGAGTTATCAACGTGTTGGTGTACACATTGCAGGGAATTCATTGACTGATGAAGCTGCCAAGGTGGCTGATCTGACTTTTTTGTAGCTGTGATTGCTCGTTCACATATGAGAATAGAAAATGACATGTTATGTTATGTTAGAGAGATTTATAAAGCGTGTGATTACCCTTGGGTGTCTTGGCCCTGCCTGAAAACTGAGCATGCTAAAAATAACGCATTTAGTTGTTAAAAAGCCAGGTGTTAATTGCCTTCCAAAATGCCAACAAAGAAGGAATGGTTCTGATATGTACTGGAAGGCTATTCCATAACTTTGCTGTGCAGAATATGATACTCCAGCCTCCCCAATTAGCATTTTTGATTTTGGGAATTACTAGAGTTTTGGAGTTTGCGGATCATAAAGATCTATTAGGGATGTATCACCTGAAAGCATTCCTAAGAAATTCCAGACCTGTATTGTAAAGCCCTTTATGTGCAAGGCATAGGGCTTTAAAATTTGCCCGGCTGCGAATTGGAAGCCAATGTAGCTTTTGGAGTCCCTGGGAGATAGGATGAAATTTAAGCACCTTCAGGATCATTCAGACAGCGGCATTTTGCACCAATTGCAGCCTGCTTACATGCTTTTCTTGCATGTTTAAGTAAAGACTATTACAATAGTCCAATTTTGAAAGGACTAATGTAGTTATCACATTTTTCTTAAAGTTGTCGGCAATGTATGGCAATATTTTTTGATCATTCTTAGGATGTAGTAAGCTGAAGATACCACAGAAGACACTTGGGCTCTCAAATTGAGTTTGTCATCAATAGATAGACATAATGGCTGCGGTCAGTGCCTCAGCTAGTGCTGAACCCCTACCTAAAGGCTATTCAGCAAAACACTCCTAACTATTGAGTCCTCAAAATGTTCCCTATGCCCGCATTCTTGGAGTGGGTAATCGAGTGATACCCAACCGGGAACGCATGTTAGAGTTAATAATAGCTGCTCCTGAGGGTTTGGCATCTGCCCATGCTGGTGCAGCAGCTAAAGTTTATTTATTGCAGAAACAATATTGGTGGCAGGGTCTTTATAAACAGACTAATTAATTTGTCATCTGCTGTGACATTTGTCAGCAAATTAAAAGTTACACCATTGTATACCCACCGCAGATACCACTTTTAGTTTCAAATAAGCCATTACAATGCGTCTATTTAGATCATTGCGGACAATTTCATACCAATGGTGCCTTTAAATATATCTTAGTAGCTGTTGATTCTTGTTCTTGATTTCTATGGGTGTGGCCACAGCGATCAGTTGATGCTCGATCTGTTATTAAAGATCTGCAGGTCTTTATCGGTACATATGCAGTGGCTGCATTCCACTCGGACCAGGGACTGGCTTTCACCTCTAAGGCATACCGAGATACTATGGGCACCTGGGGTGTTGCTGTGCATTATTCTGCCACCCCCTATCATCCTGAGGGAAATTCACTAGAGGAATGGAAGAACAGTGACTTAAAGCAGTCCTTAACAGATAGAGTTTTAGGTTCAGGTTGTAGCTGGATTCATCACCTGTATGGTGTTTAGAGAGCTTTATATAATATGCCTAGATGGTTGTTGGGTGCAGGGACTCCCCATGCGATATTATCCGGGGTTCCAATGTTTGTCCCAGATCATGATAACTCTGGTTCAGTGGCAGAAGATGCACCCTTTGACATCAATAAACGTTTCACTGTCTTACAGGAATTACAAGACTTCCAAGATGAACACTCAAACTTAAATTCTAAACATTCTGCCACTGATGAAGTGAAGGAGCAACCATCGGTTTCTGACTAGTTTCCTAAAGATGGAGATCTAGTCAGAGAGAAGATTGCAATGGGTTTGGCCCCTTCTATTGTGCACTGGTGCCTGCCCTTGCCAACCGAGGTACTTGAGTTGTGATTTTGCCATCTCTTGCTGGTTGTAATCAAGTTACACCATGTGGCCAGTTCTCCACAGTAGGTCACAAGAGTTTCTGGGTAGTTCCTTCTCACCTCTCCCTACCCTGCAAGTGATCCCTCTACATGCAATAAGTAGTCATAATCTTTCTAATCCTTGGTGATGTGTTTCTAATGTGAGTTTGCCATTTTCTACAGCGGCTCCTGGCAATGAAGTTCCATATTATCAATCACCTTTGGAAGCTCCTACTTGCGCTCCTTTGCCTGATGAGGTCCCTGGTTTTACTCAGACTGCCTCTGATTATTTTGTGAAAATTTATGATTTTTCTTCAGACTCTGCATATACTTCCTTCCGTAATGTGCGTGCACTGTTCCTTTGGTTAAAGCAGACTTACCTGATTCCTCTTTGGTCCTATTGTTGAATTTTTCTTTCATTATTTTTCATTTTCCTCTGGATTAGGTTTATTAGGGTCTTCTTTCTACTGCCTCTCATTCCCTGTCTATGATGGCATTGTATGGGATAAGGTTCCCTATGACATTTCTGGTCCTACAGAAACATTGCAAATTCTGTATGTATTTAAAGTTGCTATGGATGACGTTGTTACCCCAGGTCCCATTTATGATGAATGAGATGTTGTGAATGTTACTAATATGCTATCTGAATAAGAATCATACACTGAGTTTGAAAAGGAAGATTTGTATTTGAATTCTGCAAATTATGGTGAAATGTTTTGCTACCATCTGTATGCCCATCACTTTTTGCACAGAGCTAGTACTCAACGTTCTGTTTCTAATTATACACAGTGGGAACACTTTTTTAAACCTCCTGTAGGGAGTTCAAATACATATTTGAAGAAGTTTCCTTATTTTTCCAGTCATTTCCCTACATACATGGTTTTATATTTTTATAAGCGTATGCCATCCCCACCTAAGTAAAACATGCTAACGTAAACCAAATTGATTTATTTGACTTCATTTATTTTACAAGTCTCCCTACAGGGTTATGAGTATTGGAAAGAAGATGTTGACACAGAAGGACGTGTGGTAGTTCCATTTCCATTTGGCCTCACTGTGGGACTTCTACTGAGGAGCCACAAAAATAGAACCAATGGAAAGATAAGGAGTAGCAATACAAAGAGAATGCCTCCAAAAATGCTTGAAAATAAAGAGTGCAAAAATGTCGAAATAGCTCCAAGTACAGACTGGAACGTGGAAACCAGCCCAGACCCAATCACTTTAAAAAGTGTGCCTCTCCAGCGGTGTTACAAGCATTGAAAATATGGTGTACAAGCTCATCGAAATGCTGTGGCAATTGAGTTAAAAAAAAGTAATTGCACTTCTGACGAAGAACGCGCTACTTGGAGATCAAAAGTTTATTAGGGCAGATGTAGAGAGCCACATCTTTCTGAAACAATAATGCTTTCAGTCTGCTTAATCTATCAAAGATGATTTGCTGGGGATGTGTGGGGAAGTTTAAAATGCTGCCCTTCAGTGAGAATCTGGATGTATCTCTTCCTTTGTTTGCGAGGGTAGATGTGATGACCCAGCAACTTTGCCTGTAGGTTGGTGCTGGAGTCGGTGATTCCATGATATGTCCCATTTGCCTATGAATGTGCTTTATCAGCTGGGATAGCAGTATCTATAGCTTAATTGCCCAGTGTTGCCAGAACATTATTGAGGTCTTCAGATTCTGAGTACTCAGTTGTCTTTCCATCGATAGTAACTATCATGACTGCTGGGTAGAGAAAGCCGAATGTAATGTTCCTTTCCACAGTTTGGGGTAAAATGCTAGGAATTTCTTCCCCTTGGTGCTTGAGTTTAGTGAGAAGCCTGGTGTAACATAGATGGGATCACCTCCTAGCATAAACAACTCAATTAGCCTGAAGTATTAGGTGTGTGCGTTGCAGTTTATTGACAATTTGGTCTGACCCCATATCATATGCACTTTGTGGAGTTCCACTGGCTCTGAGAAAAAGAAATCCAACAGTTTGGGTGAGAGGTTTACAAGGAAGTCCATCATATCTTCACCTTCCACCTTTTCAAGAACTCTGCAAAGTCTGATGCTATCATGTCTGGCCTAGTCCTTCAAGTGAGTGGAACGAAAATTGTTGTCCCCAACCAAGAGTGTTGTCATATCTGCTTTCCAGGTATTGCATCTGGGGTCCAGTTGTACATGAAAGATTGCTAAATCTACATGGATCAATTGCGCATCGGAAGACATATCTTTTACTGTTGTGTCTAGTCAGGATGTAGTAAAGATAATTCTTGATATTTCTTTCAGTATCGATTCCAGTGTGTTTATGGTGATGATATTTAGATTCAGTGTTTATTGCATTGAAATTCATGTTTTATCTTTTTAAAATAAATTTTTTGTCAATACTGGTTGCTGTCTCTTACCTGGAGAGATGTGAGGACTTCCAGAGCTCAGATGGAGCCAATCCCACTTCCTGACCATACCTACCAGTTAGGTTCAATTTGAATGCAAGCAGTTTGATCATAAAAGGGAAGACGGTCTTTGTGGGTAGGTGTGTGGATCCCCTGCCAAGTTGTGGACCTGCGTGAAACACAAGTAGGAATGATTATGACTTATTGTGTTTCCTTCTAGTTTGGATTCTGGATTGTTTTATCTTCTGCCCCCACCCTTTCCCTTAGTGAAGTGAATGTAAGTACCTATGAGAAAACTGGCGTAGTGTGCACCTGGGTGAGTTGTGATGAAGTTCACAAGGAAGGCACTGCAGGATGAGTAGAAGTCGGAAGCTCCTGATAAAGACTGCTCAAGCAACACAAGGGTTATTGCATCTGGGGGTTTAGGAAACAAAAGGCATTATGAGATACAGAATAACATACCCCAGTACACCATTTTTTATTATGCACTGTTCCAATCTATACCAATTACTACCTTGTAATTTTAGTTCTCTTTTTGAAGGAAATATTGCAAAGTCCTGTTTCTTCACAGGAGTAAATGCGCTCTCACTCTTGCACCAGCCAAATGTCAAAAAAGGTGCTCTCACTCCTTTGTGCCAATGTCTAGTTTTCAAATGAGCAAAATGTGCAAGCAGCGAAAGCAACTATGCACTGTTAATTGTTTTGTAAAAGTACCTTTAGCATGTAGTTTCTTCTACAGGTGCCTGTGATGGGCAAAGAAGATCAGTGAAGCAGATGATGGATCCAGGTAAGTGTCTGCTCTGAAGTTTTGCGAGGGTGCTGCGTGCAAGGAGACTTTGTAAGAAGTGTTGGCATCGCGAAGGCTGTAATTACCAGCTGGGGGGAGCTGGTCTAAATTCAGTTGTTGCAGGTAGGAAACCGGTAGGCTGACGAGTCTTGAGACAAAGCATGGTTTTAGCCTTGGTGCAGTTTAAATAGAGATGCGCTGCCATGCCCAAGGTCTCTGCGGGAGGTCTTCGACATGCACTTAGCATATGGCTTGATTGATGACTCATGCGGCTCATGACGGGAGAGGTCTAAGTGCTTTTCACATGAGTCTCCTCTCACTGCTGTCTGAGTCAGCGCACATCTGAGTCAGAGGAGCTGAAACGTGAGCACATGGCAAAAGAAAGCAGTTTATACACACAGCATAGCTGGCATTGCCCATTGTAGTCAGAACGTGGGCATATGGCAACAGGATCAATGGAGTACATAAACAATAATAATAACAATAACAGAGTATGGACATCAGAGATGATACATAGGTAGGGAAACAAACAAACAAGCGTGCAGGAGCTCTGGGTGAGCAATGATTGCATGTTTATTTTTACATGAACCCATTACTTTGTGTGCCTTACGGTCAGTAGATGTAGCTCAATGCAAGAGGGTGGGGGCGATAGAGACAGGTCCCTGGCAATTTTGTCCCTAAATTTTCATGAGGTTTAACTTGATTACATCTGCTAGGGGGTAACAGGGGAGTGTGATAATCCTTGTACAACTAGGAATTCTGATCGATGCTAAAACTTTTTGCACAAGATCGGACTTCATCTCCAAACTCATAAACAGAGCCACATGAGTTTTTTATTTTTATTTTTATTTATTTGCAAAGTTTTATATAGCGCTGGCTAGACCCGGAGGTATCAGAGCACTTTACATGAGGATCAGCAAGTTGCAGGTTACATAATTACTTCAATTACAGGTTCCAAGTATAGACATAGGAGAAAAACATGAGATTACACAATAATATGAGTTATTAGAGAGTAGCATAGCCAAGACACAAGTCTTATGGACAATGAAAGGTAGAGGGAAAGAAACACAACGGGGAGACGAGGAAAACAATGTCAGATGTCCGGCTGGGTAGGTGCCGGCCGAGGGGGTGAACCAGGGCCAAACTCCTCTATAGCTGCTTAGGACAGCTCCACCGGGCATCGGCCAAGGTTTCTCGGGTTCCGCGGTAAGATCAGACAGTTATGGTATCCGCCCAGGGGGCATCGTCGTAGTTCCATCGAAAAACACCGGTCTTGGCGTTGCTGGGAAGCGCCATCTGCTTCATCCTCCAGCTCGCCCCCAGGTCAAGAGTGGTGAGAGGAGAGGTGGAAGGAACAGATTCCAAAGTCTGCAGATTGTGTGACAACCCATCGTTCTTGCCTTCAACCCTCTTGGCGGGAGTGAAGCTCACTTCACAGAATGTTTGACTAATCACATGCGTATCGGCCGCAAAGCAAACAGAGCTGTGTATGACCCGATGTCAAGCAGTGGAATCAGATAGGTGTTTGGATGGCTGTCATATGCCTGGCTAATTACTTCCAAAGATGGGAGCTGAGATCTTAAAAGCTGAGCTCCATGAAAGATGTCAAGGGTACCGGCAGATTGCGGTACAGGCTGGTAACCGGCTGGTAATAATTGGTAGAGTGTCCCCTGGCTTGGTGCAGCAAGGAAGGGTTGAAATGAGCTCAACGTTGCAGCAAACTCAGATGGCTATATTTCCGATTGATTTTGTCGATATTAGACCATGGGCGCCATCTTAGGGCCAGGCCCCGCTCTGAGGAAGATCGCCGTGCTGGTGGAAACGATTGTGTGCAGAAACGTTCTTGATAGGCAGCGGACACAGCCTTACTATTAATACTTGCACGAGTTGCCAATCTTTTGCAGCGCATCTCCGTAGGGAAAGGAAAAGCGCTTCCCGTACATTTTAGCCGCCATCTTAGGGTCAGGCCACTTTAGTTACCGATCATCGCAAAGCTAAGGTCATTGTACATTGTAAAGTTATTGTACCGCTACCGGTCGCGATCCTAGTACCGATCAAGCCTCCAGAAGCATTCACTGCGCTCGGGGTGCCTCTCTCATACCACAGTACCTCTTCGGGCCCAGTCTTAGGCCGCAATCATTGTTCCCCCGGCAGTTCAGCCTCCTCCTACAGGAATTAGCTCCAAGGTGCCAGGCTGCACATTAAGTGTCGGATGGCCCCCGCTCACTCCGGCTCAGTGGGCGCAACAGATAGTACCAGGACTGCTCCCCTCTCTGCTCGGAATGATACGTAGTGCCCACAGCCCCGATCTGGGCCCTACGGGCCGCCCCGACTCCTTACCGCCTCTCACCCAGTTTTGCATTCCCGGGAGCGCTCCAGGCGTGGACCTCACCACTACGAGATCACTGCTCTGGTGTCGATGCTGTGACACCAGGTGGCCTCCGGGTCTCCTCCCGCACCTCAGACGGCACGATGGTAAGGCCGGTAGTCCCATTGGCTAAATTGGGGTTTCGCTAGCCCACAGTTTAGGTTCTAATTTCCATTTGGGGCCATTAAATATAGTACTTCACTGTATCAAATTAATTCTTACATTAAACCTGACATATTGCTGAAGTTGAGTTTAAGATTACTTTTAATGCAAAGGTGACTTTAGAAAGTGACGGATTTCTTGCCCCAAACTCCTAACAGTGGTTTCTGGTTGACTAAAGCAGTTGTTGCTGAGATAGCCTCCTAACTTCCTGCTAAATGATGAGCGCTAAAGCGCTCTCAGAAAAGGAACAAAGAGTCTGCTGGAGGAAGGAGGTGTGACCAATTCCTGCTAGGATGATCCTATTCGGAAGCCCAAGATGGCCCAGCTTCAATGGGGTTACCACAAATGTGAGTCACACCTTAGCTTGCCCACTTCTTTGTGTAGGTACACAGTCTGGCATCTCTCCTAGAGGAAGAAAACCTGTTGCAGAATCGATTTTCCAGGAGGGGTGGCTAATTTGACTTGACACACCTCACAAGTGTGCCGATGGCTCTGTCCCAGGTAAGAAAGGTCCTTGCATCTTGAATTTGTGCAGAGAGATATGCCGTGGTTTGGTTTGGTGTCAACCTGTTGAGTGCTATGGCTCACTACAGTATTCACTTATACCGCCCAGTCAATGGGAGAGAAATGGCAGACAGAATGACATAGTGTGTCACACTTGGTATTTATATATTTTCCCCAGTTGCGGCTCCTGGAGGGTGCTGCGAGCGGTGGGGCGGGGGAGGGGCAGGGTGGGGGGTAGTAAACTCGGGTATACTGTTGAGTACATAAATAAAACGAATTACATTGTGTGCGCTGCATCGCCATTTGGCGTTGCAGCGCGCGCAATGTAATTCGTTTTATTTATGTATTTATGTACTCAACACCGGAGTTTACTGCCTCCCACCCTGCCCCTCCCCGCCCCGCCCCGCCCCACCCCACCACCCGCAGCACTCCCTCCAGGAGCCGCAACTGATTTTCCCTCTGCCCTAGATACTGGTGGTCCTGGTGGAAGGCTAAACAACTCAGTGGACGTATGCCCACATGAGTGAATTTCCAGCAAAACAATTGAAAAATCAATAAGACTAAAATTACTCCACTCAAATTGTAAATTGTTTCCCACCCAAATCCAAAATGTATAGTCTAGGGTGCCAATGGCTAGTAAAAACAATGTCTTGTTGATCAATCAACATGGCTACTGGGGATCTAATTGTCATGGGATCTCTTGCACTGGGCTCAGTGCAAGAGTGAGGCTACTTAAGTAATAGCTAGTCTCCATGACATTGTGAGGAGAATGGGTATTGTAATGACCAGAGAACCAAATTTCATAGGCATTACCAGAACTACAAATCTCGATGTCTCATGTATAATTTCAATACTCCCAAAATCAGTGGATCTTGTTGTGGCACAATTCACTTGCCACACAATCTCCTGGTCTCACACAAACACATGAAACATACCTTAAACTAAACACTATTCACCACACCATGGAAAGAGAGCAAAAATGGAATGTCAGTTATCGGGGCCCTCACATTTACAGAGGCTAGGCCTGTAGGCTTTCTCTCCTCCAGGGATTCAGGTATAATGAACTGTGCCTTTCTGATGATGATTCAGCTTCAATCAACTAGTCACCAGAGAGCCTAGCTTAAGGTGGTAGTAGCCAGCCTCAAAGCTGGGTCAGGGTTCCACTTAAAAGTGCTCCTCTAGCATGAAAAGGCTCGGGCCCACTGTTAAACATCATACCAAAACATGGATTGCCTTTAGTGACAAAAAGATTGTTGATGTCACTGCAGAGGGAATACAGGGAAGGGCAGAAAATGTACAATGGGCAGTGTGGCATAGCTTCAACAGCAACGTGAGGACTTTTGTCCCAACAGAACACCTCTAAATTTAAACGTACTTTTGAATTACTCTCTTTTAACTTGTACATCTGATCTCTATGTTGTGAACCATGCTGAGCTTCTGAAGTGATCCATGGTGAAATGTGCATTAGATTTTTTCAATGGACAAATATGCTTTTGAATTGATTCTTGATGCAATGTGCTCCTGTATACTTGTTATAAGAAACAGGCCCTTTTTTGCAGATGCCCCCCCCCACCTTTTGCCCCTATTTGGTCTACTAGATGTTGGCTTTCGACTCTGACAGTACACTGAAGCCTGCTATCCAGGCCCCAATGACAGTGCTCTCTCCCTAAAACTGATATGTGTGAATTGGCAACCCCAATTGGCAAAGACTTTAACCCCCTTATAAGTCCCTAGTATATGGTAGCAGTGGTACCCGGGGCATGGATGTTAAAGGTGTCACCAGGGCCGAAGCACTCTTTGTGCCACCCTGAGTGACCTAAGTGAACTACTGACAGCCGGCCTGCTGTCGCAGATTGCAGGAGCAGTGCAAACTGTTCGAACTTGACTTTGCCCTCACCATGTGGGACAAAGTCAATGCACTATTTTTAATATATGCTAATCACACCTGAGGAAGACTTTCTGAGCCCAGGAGGCAGGGTGCATTATATTAAAGGTGAGGAAATGTAAGTGCAAGCTTATATGCAATGCTCTTTTGTCTTCCATAAACGTGACTGTTATAAACAAATTGCAAGTTGTTTGAAACATAGCAGCACATCTCATTCATAATCTTCCAGCCACGACGGCCTCTGCCCCTCTTCTGTACATGCTTTATTGGCTGCCGATTCGCAAAAGAATCATCTTTAAAGTTTACTGCCTGACTCATAAGTCCTTGCATGTCAAAGCGCTGAGTTACCTTTCCTCAAAGTTCATCCCCTAACATCCATGCAGAGCCTTAAGATCTAGTGATAAAGCCTTGCTCACAGTACCACGTATCACCAAATCCCATTCAGGAGGTAGATCCTTTTCATACCTAGCCCCCCTACTCTGGAACAAGCTCCCATTCCACCTACGTTAATGAGCCTGACCATTACAAATTCAGAAAACTTCTCAAAACGCTGTTATTTTGGTCTAATCAGTCTGTTCCTCTGTCAATGAGCAGTATTACGCTAAGATACCCCTCCCGGGGTGATTTGTGCTCATTATAAATTAAATTAACATAACATAACATATTTCCCTGTAGTGGCCTTTACCATTAAAGACATTATAAGTGATAGACGGTTCATAGGATAACATGGGCTGGAACCCAGGAAAACCTGAGCTCACGTTTGCTGGTGCCAAGACAGGAATATGACACCCTGCCAGGAGAAGTGAACTCTCCCAGGAGTCAGAAACAAAGTCATGAACAGAAAGGAGGTCACACCTGTCTCTCTGACAGGCTAGCTAGTGATGCGGCACATCAAGGTGATGAGATTCAAAGGCTGCACCGCCTGTGATATGCAACCAGGCTGCCTTCCAAAGGAGCAAACAGCCCTCCCCCTGCCCTAGGCACATTTTCACCCGGGCAGGCAGGATAATTAAATAGCCAATAGGTGTACACCCAGAAGGCTAACCACACCTCTTGGGTGGGCTACCTGATCTGTACAGCTGAGAAAGTCTTCTGGCATTTTTTTTAAAGTAATGGAATAGAGGGATCTGGGTATAAACGGTGACCTACACCCCCCAGATGTGGTCACTTCAGGGGCGCATTAGCGACCGGGGCTAGTATCCCCTAAATCTATGATTCAAGGGCTACCCCTGACACCAGAACGTCTGTTTTGATCTAATTTGCAACAAGGACAAAAGAAGAGACCTGTGTCTGTGACAACAGGAGCTGCACAAATCAAAGGTGTGATACTCTGCACCTGTGACAACCCATCTGGAACTACACGACCGTGACCCTGGAGCAAAGCTCAGTTCCTCCAGACAGAGGGATCCCTTTGAAAGCCAATGGCATCCCCAGACTCCCCTGGTCTATTGACCATAGTCTCCTGCAACCACAGGTAAAAATAATGTACCGGAACCAAAGAATCGCTGGCAATCGGGCCCTCCAAGGGATTGCACCGAAGTAAATGGTCCAATGCAGTGTGGGAAACGTAGTCCTAACCTACATGAAATTTCAGGTGGCCTCAAGACGTCGAAACAACTTCCTGCTGTGCTTACAGCTGCCAAGACTTGTTGGTCGCCAGTCCAGCAACCACCCTCTTTACTCAACGCTGCACCTCGAGGGAACTCAGCAAAACCTTCATCCGACATCAGCAGTGGCTTCATTGTCGATGTTTGCACCCTGTTCCCCACCAGCACTGTGTAAACGATGAAACTAGCTCTCCCCCGGCTCCCACTTCAGCACCAAGGACAGCCAGGTCAACTCTGCACCTGAGCTTCTCAAGCCACGTAAAATCGAACTGACTGTTGTGGCTTGGTCCTGGGTCCCGCATCATCTTTACCCTCCGTGGGTTCCACGCAACTCGACCTGCAAGTGACTGATTTTCACTACTACTTTTTCCCATTGACCGCAATGCAAAAGTTCTGCAGTAGTGAATTGCTGTGATTTATGTTTTCTTTAAAAATACATAACTCCAGTTATATGTATCTGATCTCGCTCATTTTGGTGTCTAAATTAAGATATAAATATGCTTTATTTTTATAAATTGATGTCAGATTGCTTTCGAGTCGTGTCAATTACTTATTGTCCATGTTGGTGCTCTGAAATGCCTAACATATGTTCCTCTAGTAAAGCCTGACAGCAGTTTGCCACTCTACCAGGACTCAGCTAAGGATTTTATTATTTTGAATCTCAGGACCATCTTTGGGCTATTGTGAGAGTATTGCATTGTGAAGCCTATCCAGCATCACCACATACTACTCCACTTACCAAAACTTGTGTGTCACCATGTTCGGCTGCTGTTGGACCTACCTAAGCATACCAGTGTTAAGCAGCATCTGCGCAACTTGCACTGGCTGCCGGTAAAAGCTAGGGTCATGTTCAAGGCTTTGGTTACGGCCCATGCTGCGCTCTATGAGTATGGCCCCGTCTATCTTAGGAAACGCTTCTCGTTTTATATCCCTGGCAGACTCTTGCGCTCCTCGAACACCCACCTGGCTTCAATCACCAGAATTCATCTGAAAAGAAAGGGGGGCAGCTCCCTGGCTTATTTGGCTGCGAAGTCCTGAAATTCTCTTCCACTTGATCTGCGTAGCCTTCAGAATTCCACTCAGTTTAGGAAAAAACTCAAAACCTTCCTATTAAACTGAGTTGGTTTTTCTCTGGTGCCACCTTCTCTTTTCCCTGTTCCGTTTTCTCTTGGGCTCGCGCCGGGACACTCTTCTGAGTAGCTGTGCGCGCTACAAATCAGTGATAACATAACATAACATGTTCTTATCCACCCTTCCAACTTTACCTTTCCTACAGTGCTCATCTACTACAAACCAAAATACCCCATGTGAATACCACTTGCAAACATATTACACCAATCCACATTTACTTCCACCCTAGTGAAGCACTTTCCACACCATACCACTATCACAACTCTTAAGGCCCATAAATGCAAACTCTGCAGAAACACACACCTGACATCTACTTTTCCTTCACCCACCGTATGCTAGATACCCTCTTCATCATTAAAACTGGGCGAAGTCACACATTCACCCCCACCTTAGGTGGACTTATGCCAAATGGCTTTAACTTCATCCACTTACCTTATTCAGACATACACTGGTGGCTCTCCCATCTCAAAAAAGTCTGCTAAGGTATTCATCTCTCCCTCCTTATTTGAATGCCTGTTAGGATGCGTCCCACTCTAAGCACCCATTCAACAGGGCCGGACTGGCTACCGGGCGTTTTTTTGCTGGGATGGCAGAGTGGGGCCCAGGTTCACTGAGGAGGGGCCGATTTTGTTGCTGGGGAACTGCAGGCGCTTCTAAATAAACAATGCAAAACAAATAGCTTTAAAGCCTACTTTTTAAAACATTTGTTTTGCATTGTTTATTAAGGAAAGCCCGATAGCCAGTCCGGCCCTGCCATTCAATGTAATCTAGTACACGCAGTTGATGATGAAAACTTCAGGGACTACCTTTCAAAACCTCACCCCCTCAGTCACCACTTCCAAAACTGCTAACACATGCCTTGGCTATTTCAAACTTCATGCTGCCTAACATATAAAATATGGTAGACTGCCTTTAGGAACTGTCTACTTTGCTCAACCTCACCTGAAAGGTACCCACAAACACAAACAAACTTGGGTGCACATTTGACCTTATACCTTTTGCATCTTATTTTGCACTCTTTCCTTCCACCTACTTTTCCCCTTAAACTGGGGAAACAAATCTGTCTTACCTTTTTACACCTGATCCTCAAAGTCACCCTCAAAGGAAAACCCAAACCAGCTGTGATCATCACAGGTTATTCAGAAACTCGTGGAATTGCATGTGCTTACTGCTATTTCTTCCATCCCAGCAACATATATAGACAATCCTCATAATAACCTGAAATCCACTCTCTAGTCCCTTACTGACATCCAATACCGGTAAACCACAACAAGATGCATTCTGTTACACAGAAGATCTCAAAACTTGGAAGCAGCTCATAAGAAAATTTGAAGCACCCTACAGATACTTTACATTTCACAAGCATACTAGAGTCACAAAACCTATTATAATATTAAGACATCTGTCAAAGATAATAGTAACAGCAAGGCTCTGTTCAGTCAAGTAAAGCACTGTGTAAACTAACCTCAACATTCTGACATACAGCAATCCACTGGCAATCCATCAGCAATAAAGGCTAATCTGTTGACAGAATGAATTCGAACATAGGTCTCCTCAAATCCACCCTGGCTCTCCTAGCCCTTCCTATTGACATATGCTTCCACCCCCTTTCAATCAAACCCCTCTACTCGAGTGTAGTAACTCCACACCTGGGAATAATCCTGACAAGGCCAATTCAGCCTGTCATCCTTCAAATGTCATTGTTTTGAGTTCCTTCATAGAGGGTGATAGACACACTTGTATTTACAATAATTCGAAACGGCAAAAATGGAGGTGTTTAGAGCTATATAAAAACAAGGTATTATTATTTTTATTTTTATTCTTCTTATTATTATTATTATTATAAGCCCTGGTCACTGTGTTGTATTTCCAATTAACTAGCGTTAAACTCTACCATCCATCCTCAGTAAGAATAAGTCCAAGGCCTCCTTCTCGGCACCTGCTTGCTTCTTCCATCTGGGAAAACAGCCGTTTCCTACCACCTTCTCACTGCTTTTGGACACGATCTCCACTTGTACAGAAAAGTAGAAAAGATTAGTTTTCTCAATATTTTCTGTGAGAAAACCACCATTCATGCCATATCTGATCTTGGTTGTTACCAAAAGTTACTTTTCAAAGCCCTGTGATATCGGTTTTGAAAAGTGCTGAAGGTGAAGTATCAGGGGACCCAGAGAGATCCTCACTACAAAACACAAATACGCAAGAGACTTGCAAAGAAAAGAAACAAAAAATTTGCCCTCTTGGTTTTGTGGCAGTCAAGGGCATAGTCTGTCACCTTACCATGTCCCACAGCACTTGGGCGACTTAGGGCCCCATTCAAGGTGCAGGTGCTCTCCTGCTGCCGAAGACTGAACAACTGCGGTCTAAGCTTGGATGCTCCCTGATTAAGAAGAAAAACCAATTCCCTCTGCGTCCTGAATCACTCTCCAATCCTTTGGACCACCAAACCCACTGTGACGGTGCGGCTACTGCCGTGGTCGGATTGCCATGGGACCACTGCTGCCGACAGGGATCCAAGATCCCTGGTGGTCTTGCAGCAGTCTGAGGCCCACAATATGTTGGTGGTGCCGCTGCGGCACGTCCAAGCATATTACGAGCATCCTCACCACCGCAGTTTTGTTGCCTCAGGGCCAGGGGATGCATGCAGGGGGCCACATGTTGTGCCCCCCCCGTCTGCATACACCGCCAGTTCCTGCACCACATGGACTTCACAGTCCATCTCCTGCTAGAACACAATTTGGCGGTCTCAGGACGATGCCTTGCTAAGGCTCACATATGAGCCTTAGCACTGCACTGCCGCAGGACCGCCAAAGCAGGACCTCCAGACCTGGATTCCAGTCGGAATCCGACGGGTGGTCTCAGTATGGGTTTGGTGGTGTGGCAGCCGTGTGCTGGCATGGCAGCCCGCTGCCACACCGCCAAACTTGTAATCAGGCCCTTAACATCTTAATTTTTTTGAGAAATTAATAGAGTTCCATGGCTGACCACTGGCAGGATCTTTTGAAGCATCTTCTACTTGAAGTGGTTGCTGAGGACCTATCTGATGGCTTTTGAGCACAGTGATTTACTGTGCTTGAATGATGTGTTATGAACCCAAAAACCCTTGAGTGTAACACAAGCCCTGCTCCTGTTCTGGTGCAGGACCAGTTACCCTTTTCTGCCCTGGCTCCAGCACTCTCCTTCTCATGGCCAACTGCATTTGCATATCTCATGTGCTACAGATGTCCAACATCTGGAGGAGGTGTGCAGAGTGCAACTCATCTGATTATCCTGACACGATCTCCAGGACCCATGCTGGTATGAATTTCTACAGGCCTTCAGTGTATTATGCGGTGATATGGTCAAACTTTCTCAAGCCTCAGATGAGATATGCTGTAGTTCATGAGATGAGAGGTGGGATAAAATGTATAGTGCTTGTTGGACTTGGCCCTTTTTTGCCGGTTCACCCCTAAACTTTTTGCCTTGTGTGTTAGGAGTTTTCAGTCTCTGGGCACTTTAGCACTGTGGTCCAGTGTAAAGTGCGTGCGCGCTGAGTGCGTGTGGTGAGATTGTCCTGCCCTCCCATAGGAATGCATGGGGGATATGTGTGTCCATGTGTGAGAGGAGTGCAGGGGCGAGTTTAGTATGTGCGAACTCGTGAGAATAAATGCTGCGCAATGGTGTGCGCAGATTTATGTGACTGGTGTGGAAATGCCACTTTTAGAAGTTGGCATTTATGTGTGCTCTGTGTCTGCCTGATGTGAATTGCATGTCTGGCTTGTGAGTGACAGGGGCTGGGAGGTGTGTGTGGCTCCAGGAGGGGCAGGGTGAGTCAGCGCAGGGCTGAATAGGGAGATCTGCATCTAGATGGGAGGGAGGAGTTGCACCTGGGACCTGAATAGGGCTGTGCCTTCCCTCCACAATGCTGGCTCCACCCCCTGTGGTGCGTCTGTTGTCCCTAGCCTGTCCTGTGAAAGGAGAGAGGAGCCGAGCAAAACAAAGTGCTCCAAAGCTCCCCCAAACCAGTTGCGTCTGGTTTTCCCCCAGCCCTGCACCTTTGTACAAAGGAAAATGGTGTATAAAAGTAGGGGCTGTGACCCCATAAAATTGTTCAGTTCTTGCTCCTGAATCCTGCTGGGGCGTGCTGCTGCTGGGGCCCAGGAGGGGCTGCCATGAGGGCTTGCCTCCCTGGGCCCTGCATCGCCCCCTTGATCTCTAGGGACTTTGTTGGGACTTCTAGCGCCTTGAGAGCGCTGTGCTTTATTTTAATTTAGCCCTGCTATGCCCATGGACTTGAGGGCTCCTAGCGCCTGGGAGCGCTATATTTTTATGTCCCCCTAGAAGAGGAGAGCGTGGGCGTCGCAGAGCGGAGCTGCAGTTAGAGGGAATCCACCCCGCAGTGTGCCTGCCTAGCGGGAGCCTACCCCGCTTTATAATTATTTAAAATCGCGGGTGCCCACCCCGCTGATGTGCTTTGCTGGAAGCGGGTGCCCACCCCGCATTGCCCTGCCAAGAAGTCACCGCCCGAGCCGCTAAAGAAATATTCTCCGGGCCGCTGTTCAGTGCGACCCGGAAGTCAGGCGTTGCCTGTGCCTGGTTGTGGGCGGGGCCTTCTACAGGTGGCCGGAAGCTTGGCTGCGTGATGAGGAGGACGGGACCCTACCCCGCCTCCTCGAGTGCCGATTAACAAGTCCCGGGTCCCAGGAGGGGGCCCGGGTGAAGCGAGGGGAAAAGGGGAGCATTGCGGGCTCCATTTCCGCCCCCCCCTCCTTGTCTTGAAGGGAGGGAGGCGGGTTCGCCCATCCGGAGCTGTGCAGGCTCCACGTTGAAGTCCCGGGTCCCTGGAGGGGGCCCGGGTGAAGTGGAGAGGCCGCCGATGCCTGACGGGGCTCCCGTGGTGAAGAGGGAGCCCCGCGTGCAGCCACCATGTAGCCGGGCAGAGCAAAGACTGTGGGGAGCAGTGCAGAATGCCACGAGGAGCCGGTGAGTAAGGGCTCGATGTGGTCCATTTTGTCTCTCCTGAGCGGCCCCCGCCTGATAGGGGGCTGCTCCAACGTTGGGGGCAAGTTTTATTTAAAAGCCCCTTGGCGGATTTGGTGGTAAAGGGCCCCAGGGGGGCCCGTGCTTTCCCCCATGTGGCCATTGGCCTACAGCTGCCCCGTTTTGCTAGAGGGCAGCTGCAACGTCTGTGGGGCATGTTGGTCCCCAGGTCGGAGCACATTGTCGGTGCTCGTGTTCCTGTCAGTTTTGGCATATTTGTTTTGCAGGGCACAGCAGTGCCAGGCCTCATCTTGATTTACAGCTGTGCAGCAATTAGTGCCAGCTGCATCGTGTAGGCCATTCTTTCCTTTGGGGCTATTTTTCGCTAGGAGTGAGGTACACTCCTCTGCCCCATATCGTCCCAGCTGCCCAGCAAGTAGTGGGCAGCTGCTACGTTTAGGTTTGCGCAGTTGCGCACCCTTGACTTTCGCTGCATAGGCAGCGCGCCCTGACTTTTGTGACACAGGGCATTTGAGCCCCTTTTTAGGTGGCCAGTTGGCCAGGGGGGCGGTATATATTTTATAGGGCGCCAGGCCCTAAATGTGATTTATGTGCTAAATGTGATTTATAGGGTGCTAGGAAATGTAATGTATGTAGCATGATTTACGCACCCTGTTTGATACCTCTAAATGTGTTTTATGATTATGAGGTTGTTTTGCATATTATGGTTTATGCTAGTGAGATTATGTTCCACTGATATTATTTCCTAATATAAGTTATACTTAGGAGATTATGGTCTAAGGCATTTAGACTGTTGAAATGAGTGCATAATGTATTTATGCTGGTGAGGTTGGCGCAGAATGTAATTTGCGCCTAATGTGATGCTGTGCATAATGTGGTTTATGTTACAGGCTGATGCTAAGTACAGTGATTACCAGTGATTACTGGTTGTACGTTTATGATGTGTTCTACATTTATTATAAGTGATACATATACTAAGTTCGCTTTGTGCTGGTTCTGACAGTGGTCCAGTTGGCCCTGTCAGGTGTAAATAATCCCTTGTAAATATGACCTAGTGCCAGGTGGCACGATGTATATTATGTGAGTACTATTCTAATGTGTTTTATGATAATACAAAGGCTATTTTTATATATAACCTTGTGTGGAGTTCCTTTTTGTGGTGTGCCTAGTATGTTGTTGCTGTGGGTGTGTTGCGCAAACGCGTTACACATTGCCTCCGGGATAAGCCTGACTGCTCGTGCCAAGCTACCAAGGGGGTGAGCAGGGGTTATCTTTGGCGTGTAACTCTCTTGCCCTGACTAGAGTGGAGGTCTCTGCCTGGCTTTGGCGCAAGCCTTAGCCAACCAGAGATCCCATTTCTAACATTGGTTGTCAGCGGTGAGGATAGGACTTGCTTTTGCGCAGTACCACAGCAACAACTGGTTGCACTACAAACTCTGCATTTAGATAATCACATATTTGGGATTATTTTTACTGATTTTATTTTTCTCCTCAACAGTGTCATTTTTTAATGGTGTTTTCTGCGCTTTTATGATTGGTGGCAGAAGAGAGAAAATGACAGGGCGGGACGCCAGTAGGTTGGGAGGTTCCCATAGATAGGGAGTCCCTTGCTGGGTCCAGTGCCCAATCCCTTTTCCTGTCCCCAGAGGTGTGGGTGGATAGGAGGGAAGAAAGGGAGTGTGGAGGAGAAAAAGTTTGCTCTGGAGGGTAGTTTATCCCCTGAGCTCAGTTGAGTTGTCTGGATTCACCAGTAAGGGTGGGATCCAGTGGTGGCAGCAATATGGTGTCCAGTGCAGGAAGTCCCATTCCCCGTTCCCACAGTATGGTACCTGGTTCCCAGTAAGAGGGGTACAGGTTGAGATTCAGGGGCAGTAAGGAACTGTCTCACCAGTCTTGGTTGGGGGCGTGTCTGGATGAGTGGTGTGTTGCACTGGACGAGTGGGTGTGAGTTCTTTTGGTGATAAGGAGCTTGCACGGGAGGTGGACCTCTGGCTGTGTGCTAGAGGTCCTGCAGAGGCATTGGAGAATGATTCCAACAAGAGTGGCTCGGGTATCTTCCGGTCCTGTGTGGTGGAAGAGGTTCAGTGTAGCCCAGCTAGGTCCCAGTGTAGTAGGAGGGGTGTAGGGGCTCACGTCCTGTCTCAGAGGAGAAGGAGTGAGTTTGGGCTGTGTCCCAAGGTGCCCGAAACCCAGTCCCAGGGCCTGGATGGTTTCTTCAGGGAACACCAGGTTGGGGGCCTAGGCTGTACTTGTAGGCCATTTGAGGAGGATCTCCCATTGTCTAGAGGATGTGGAGTGTCTGTAACCAGAGCTCCAGCGGTCCTGGTGTCTGGCAGTACCACTCCAGTTGGGAGGGTGCAGAGGTCCAGAGTGAGGGGTGAGAGGGGGAAAGAGTCCTCAGTGGAAGAACCAGTGGGTCAGGGACCGGCCAGAAGGGCTGAGTCGCCAATGAATGACCATGGTGACGCCACTTCTGTCCTGGGGGATCTGCACGCACTGTCAGATGGACAGGAGGTCGTGAGATCTGCGCCAGGCAGACTGTCACACGACACATTAGTTATGTGTCACCCTCGAGGGGGCATGCGTGCTCCCGTGAAGTCCTGGTTCGCCGGGCATCTGACCAAAGGGTACCGTCCCTGGGTTGGGGAGCCAGGTTCAGGTGTTTCCTGACCTGGACGGCAGGGCGACTGTAATCAGTGTCCTGGCCGGGTTGCCTTCTAGGGGTACCCCTGTGAACACAGGTGGGGCCCATCTTAAGTGAAGAGACCCTGTGTTTCCCAGAAGGGGTGGTGCAGGCCTAGCAGGGATCTTTAGGGTCCCTGGCTGAATGTGGTAGTACTACCCTGAGAGCAGGTGGGGCCCATCTTAAGTGAAGGGACCCTGCTCTACAGTGGGAGGGTGCAGAACTCTGGAAGGGGGTGCAGAGGGAGGGAGTCCTCGCCTCTGACCCCGGTGCATCCGGTGAATTCGGATCCCAGGTGGTAGACCAGTTGATGGAGAGAGGTCCTGAACTGGTGGGAGAGTTGTGTTCTGGTGGGTGCTTCCCCTGGGAGGGTGCGGAACCCCAGAAGTAGAGGTAGGGTGAGGAGATGCTTTGCCCGTGACCTCTGGTCAGCCTGAGGGTGCGGACCCTAGGTTGAAGGATCAGTGGTAGTTTGGAACTACACTGAGAGGGAGAGTGGAGAATGGCTATTGTATGCCAGGGGTTACTGCCCCCCACTCTGGATTGGCAAGGACCAGTGGCATCTGGGTGGCCTAGGGCCTGGTCCTGGCCGTGGACAACTAAGGAGTACCGGTGGGGTAGCCTAGTTGGTCCTGAGTTTTTTTCTCTTAGATGGATTCCATGGGTTTCAAGTGGTGTAGAACCGGAGGGTGTCCCTGCAGTGCGGGCCCGCGTCCGTGTTCTATCGCCCCAAGCAGGGAAGCCCATCACGGTGGTGATTGGTCTGCCCTGCGTTTTGGCTGGAAGGGGGTTGTGTTGGACTTGGCCCTTTTTTGCCGGTTCACCCCTAAACTTTTTGCCTTGTGTGTTAGGAGTTTTCAGTCTCTGGGCACTTTAGCACTGTGGTCCAGTGTAAAGTGCGTGCGCGCTGAGTGCGTGTGGTGAGATTGTCCTGCCCTCCCATAGGAATGCATGGGGGATATGTGTGTCCATGGTAATTCCTGGTGTGAGAGGAGTGCAGGGGCGAGTTTAGTATGTGCGAACTCGTGAGAATAAATGCTGCGCAATGGTGTGCGCAGATTTATTGTGACTGGTGTGGAAATGCCACTTTTAGAAGTTGGCATTTATGTGTGCTCTGTGTCTGCCTGCCTGATGTGAATTGCATGTCTGGCTTGTGAGTGACAGGGGCTGGGAGGTGTGTGTGGCTCCAGGAGGGGCAGGGTGAGTCAGCGCAGGGCTGAATAGGGAGATCTGCATCTAGATGGGAGGGAGGAGTTGCACCTGGGACCTGAATAGGGCTGTGCCTTCCCTCCACAATGCTGGCTCCACCCCCTGTGGTGCGTCTGAGGTCCCTAGCCTGTCCTGTGAAAGGAGAGAGGAGCCGAGCAAAACAAAGTGCTCCAAAGCTCCCCCAAACCAGTTGCGTCTGGTTTTCCCCCAGCCCTGCACCTTTGCACAAAGGAAAATGGTGTATAAAAGTAGGGGCTGTGACCCCATAAAATTGTTCAGTTCTTGCTCCTGAATCCTGCTGGGGCGTGCTGCTGCTGGGGCCCAGGAGGGGCTGCCATGAGGGCTTGCCTCCCTGGGCCCTGCATTGCCCCCTTGATCTCTAGGGACTTTGTTGGGACTTCTAGCGCCTTGAGAGCGCTGTGCTTTATTTTAATTTAGCCCTGCTATGCCCATGGACTTGAGGGCTCCTAGCGCCTGGGAGCGCTATATTTTTATGTCCCCCTAGAAGAGGAGAGCGTGGGCGTCGCAGCGCGGAGCTGCAGTTAGAGGGAATCCACCCCGCAGTGTGCCTGCCTAGCGGGAGCCTACCCCGCTTTATAATTATTTAAAATCGCGGGTGCCCACCCCGCTGATGTGCTTTGCTGGAAGCGGGTGCCCACCCCGCATTGCCCTGCCAAGAAGTCACCGCCCGAGCCGCTAAAGAAATATTCTCCGGGCCGCTGTTCAGTGCGACCCGGAAGTCAGGCGTTGCCTGTGCCTGGTTGTGGGCGGGGCCTTCTACAGGCGGCCGGAAGCTTGGCTGCGTGATGAGGAGGACGGGAGCCTACCCCGCCTCCTCGAGTGCCGATTATCAAGTCCCGGGTCCCAGGAGGGGGCCCGGGTGAAGCGAGGGGAAAAGGGGAGCCTTGCGGGCTCCATTTCCGCCCCCCCCCTCCTCGTCTTGAAGGGAGGGAGGCGGGTTCGCCCGTCCGGAGCTGTGCAGGCTCCACGTTGAAGTCCCGGGTCCCAGGAGGGGGCCCGGGTGAAGTGGAGAGGCCGCCGATGCCTGACGGGGCTCCCGTGGTGAAGAGGGAGCCCCGCGTGCAGCCACCATGTAGCCGGGCAGAGCAAAGACTGTGGGGAGCAGTGCAGAGTGCCACGAGGAGCCGGTGAGTAAGGGCTCGATGTGGTCCATTTTGTCTCTCCTGAGCGGCCCCCGCCTGATAGGGGGCTGCTCCAACGTTGGGGGCAAGTTTTATTTAAAAGCCCCTTGGCGGATTTGGTGGTAAAGGGCCCCAGGGGGGGCCCGTGCTTTCCCCCCATGTGGCCATTGGCCTACAGCTGCCCCGTTTTGCTAGAGGGCAGCTGCAACGTCTGTGGGGCATGTTGGTCCCCAGGTCGGAGCACATTGTCGGTGCTCGTGTTCCTGTCAGTTTTGGCATATTTGTTTTGCAGGGCACAGCAGTGCCAGGCCTCATCTTGATTTACAGCTGTGCAGCAATTAGTGCCAGCTGCATCGTGTAGGCCATTCTTTCCTTTGGGGCTATTTTTCGCTAGGAGTGAGGTACACTCCTCTGCCCCATATCGTCCCAGCTGCCCAGCAAGTAGTGGGCAGCTGCTACGTTTAGGTTTGCACAGTTGCGCACCCTTGACTTTCGCTGCATAGGCAGCGCGCCCTGACTTTTGGGACACAGGGCATTTGAGCCCCTTTTTAGGTGGCCAGTTGGCCAGGGGGCGGTATATATTTTATAGGGCGCCAGGCCCTAAATGTGATTTATGTGCTAAATGTGATTTATAGGGTGCTAGGAAATGTAATGTATGTAGCATGATTTACGCACCCTGTTTGATACCTCTAAATGTGTTTTATGATTATGAGGTTGTTTTGCATATTATGGTTTATGCTAGTGAGATTATGTTCCACTGATATTATTTCCTAATATAAGTTATATTTAGGAGATTATGGTCTAAGGCATTTAGACTGTTGAAATGAGTGCATAATGTATTTATGCTGGTGAGGTTGGCGCAGAATGTAATTCGCGCCTAATGTGATGCTGTGCATAATGTGGTTTATGTTACAGGCTGATGCTAAGTACAGTGATTACCAGTGATTACTGGTTGTACGTTTATGATGTGTTCTACATTTATTATAAGTGATACATATACTAAGTTCGCTTTGTGCTGGTTCTGACAGTGGTCCAGTTGGCCCTGTCAGGTGTAAATAATCCCTTGTAAATATGACCTAGTGCCAGGTGGCACGATGTATATTATGTGAGTACTATTCTAATGTGTTTTATGATAATACAAAGGCTATTTTTATATATAACCTTGTGTGGAGTTCCTTTTTGTGGTGTGCCAAGTATGTTGTTGCTGTGGGTGTGTTGCGCAAACGCGTTACACATTGCCTCCGGGATAAGCCTGACTGCTCGTGCCAAGCTACCAAGGGGGTGAGCAGGGGTTATCTTTGGCGTGTAACTCCCTTGCCCTGACTAGAGTGGAGGTCTCTGCCTGGCTTTGGCGCAAGCCTTAGCCAACCAGAGATCCCATTTCTAACATTGGTTGTCAGCGGTGAGTATAGGACTTGCTTTTGCGCAGTACCACAGCAACAGCTGGTTGCACTACAAACTCTGCATTTAGATAATCACATATTGGGGATTATTTTTACTGATTTTATTTTTCTCCTCAACAGTGTCATTTTTTAATGGTGTTTTCTGCGCTTTTATGATTGGTGGCAGAAGAGAGAAAATGACAGGGCGGGACGCCAGTAGGTTGGGAGGTTCCCATAGATAGGGAGTCCCTTGCTGGGTCCAGTGCCCAATCCCTTTTCCTGTCCCCAGAGGTGTGGGTGGATAGGAGGGAAGAAAGGGAGTGTGGAGGAGAAAAAGTTAGCTCTGGAGGGTAGTTTATCCCCTGAGCTCAGTTGAGTTGTCTGGATTCACCAGTAAGGGTGGGATCCAGTGGTGGCAGCAATATGGTGTCCAGTGCAGGAAGTCCCATTCCCCGTTCCCACAGTATGGTACCTGGTTCCCAGTAAGAGGGGTACAGGTTGAGATTCAGGGGCAGTAAGGAACTGTCTCACCAGTCTTGGTTGGGGGCGTGTCTGGATGAGTGGTGTGTTGCACTGGACGAGTGGGTGTGAGTTCTTTTGGTGATAAGGAGCTTGCACGGGAGGTGGACCTCTGGCTGTGTGCTAGAGGTCCTGCAGAGGCATTGGAGAATGATTCCAACAAGAGTGGCTCGGGTATCTTCCGGTCCTGTGTGGTGGAAGAGGTTCAGTGTAGCCCAGCTAGGTCCCAGTGTAGTGGGAGGGGTGTAGGGGCTCACGTCCTGTCTCAGAGGAGAAGGAGTGAGTGTGGGCTGTGTCCCAAGGTGCCCGAAACCCAGTCCCAGGGCCTGGATGGTTTCTTCAGGGAACACCAGGTTGGGGGCCTAGGCTGTACTTGTAGGCCATTTGAGGAGGATCTCCCATTGTCTAGAGGACGTGGAGTGTCTGTAACCAGAGCTCCAGTGGTCCTGGTGTCTGGCAGTACCACTCCAGTTGGGAGGGTGCAGAGGTCCAGAGTGAGGGGTGAGAGGGGGAAAGAGTCCTCAGTGGAAGAACCAGTGGGTCAGGGACCGGCCAGAAGGGCTGAGTCGCCAATGAATGACCATGGTGACGCCACTTCTGTCCTGGGGGATCTGCACGCACTGTCAGATGGACAGGAGGTCGTGAGATCTGCGCCAGGCAGACTGTCACACGACACATTAGTTATGTGTCACCCTCGAGGGGGGGCATGCGTGCTCCCCGTGAAGTCCTGGTTCGCCGGGCATCTGACCAAAGGGTACCGTCCCTGGGTTGGGGAGCCAGGTTCAGGTGTTTCCTGACCTGGACGGCAGGGCGACTGTAATCAGTGTCCTGGCCGGGTTGCCTTCTAGGGGTACCCCTGTGAACACAGGTGGGGCCCATCTTAAGTGAAGAGACCCTGTGTTTCCCAGAAGGGGTGGTGCAGGCCTAGCAGGGATCTTTAGGGTCCCTGGCTGAATGTGGTAGTACTACCCTGAGAGCAGGTGGGGCCCATCTTAAGTGAAGGGACCCTGCTCTACAGTGGGAGGGTGCAGAACTCTGGAAGGGGGTGCAGAGGGAGGGAGTCCTCGCCTCTGACCCCGGTGCATCCGGTGAATTCGGATCCCAGGTGGTAGACCAGTTGATGGAGAGAGGTCCTGAACTGGTGGGAGAGTTGTGTTCTGGTGGGTGCTTCCCCTGGGAGGGTGCGGAACCCCAGAAGTAGAGGTAGGGTGAGGAGATGCTTTGCCCGTGACCTCTGGTCAGCCTGAGGGTGCGGACCCTAGGTTGAAGGATCAGTGGTAGTTTGGAACTACACTGAGAGGGAGAGTGGAGAATGGCTATTGTATGCCAGGGGTTACTGCCCCCACTCTGGATTTGCAAGGACCAGTGGCATCTGGGTGGCCTAGGGCCTGGTCCTGGCCGTGGACAACTAAGGAGTACCGGTGGGGTAGCCTAGTTGGTCCTGAGTTTTTTTCTCTTAGATGGATTCCATGGGTTCCAAGTGGCGTAGAACCGGAGGGTGTCCCTGCAGTGCGGGCCCGCGTCCGTGTTCTATCGCCCCAAGCAGGAAGCCCATCACGGTGGTGATTGGTCTGCCCTGCGTTTTGGCTGGAAGGGGGTTGTGTTGGACTTGGCCCTTTTTGCCGGTTCACCCCTAAACTTTTTGCCTTGTGTGTTAGGAGTTTTCAGTCTCTGGGCACTTTAGCACTGTGGTCCAGTGTAAAGTGCGTGCGCGCTGAGTGCGTGTGGTGAGATTGTCCTGCCCTCCCATAGGAATGCATGGGGGATATGTGTGTCCATGGTAATTCCTGGTGTGAGAGGAGTGCAGGGGCGAGTTTAGTATGTGCGAACTGCGTGAGAATAAATGCTGCGCAATGGTGTGCGCAGATTTATTGTGACTGGTGTGGAAATGCCACTTTTAGAAGTTGGCATTTATGTGTGCTCTGTGCCTGCCTGCCTGATGTGAATTGCATGTCTGGCTTGTGAGTGACAGGGGCTGGGAGGTGTGTGTGGCTCCAGGAGGGGCAGGGTGAGTCAGCGCAGGGCTGAATAGGGAGATCTGCATCTAGATGGGAGGGAGGAGTTGCACCTGGGACCTGAATAGGGCTGTGCCTTCCCTCCACAATGCTGGCTCCACCCCTGTGGTGCGTCTGATGTCCCTAGCCTGTCCTGTGAAAGGAGAGAGGAGCCGAGCAAAACAAAGTGCTCCAAAGCTCCCCCAAACCAGTTGCGTCTGGTTTTCCCCAGCCCTGCACCTTTGCACAAAGGAAAATGGTTTATAAAAGTAGGGGCTGTGACCCCATAAAATTGTTCAGTTCTTGCTCCTGAATCCTGCTGGGGCGTGCTGCTGCTGGGGCCCAGGAGGGGCTGCCATGAGGGCTTGCCTCCCTGGGCCCTGCATTGCCCCCTTGATCTCTAGGGACTTTGTTGGGACTTCTAGCGCCTTGAGAGCGCTGTGCTTTATTTTAATTTAGCCCTGCTATGCCCATGGACTTGAGGGCTCCTAGCGCCTGGGAGCGCTATATTTTTATGTCCCCCTAGAAGAGGAGAGCGTGGGCATCGCAGCGCGGAGCTGCAGTTAGAGGGAATCCACCCCGCAGTGTGCCTGCCTAGCGGGAGCCTACCCCGCTTTATAATTATTTAAAATCGCGGGTGCCCACCCCGCTGATGTGCTTTGCTGGAAGCGGGTGCCCACCCCGCATTGCCCTGCCAAGAAGTCACCGCCCGAGCCGCTAAAGAAATATTCTCCGGGCCGCTGTTCAGTGCGACCCGGAAGTCAGGCGTTGCCTGTGCCTGGTTGTGGGCGGGGCCTTCTACAGGCGGCCGGAAGCTTGGCTGCGTGATGAGGAGGACGGGAGCCTACCCCGCCTCCTCGAGTGCCGATTAACAAGTCCCGGGTCCCAGGAGGGGCCCGGGTGAAGCGAGGGGAAAGGGGAGCCTTGCGGGCTCCATTTCCGCCCCCCTCCTCGTCTTGAAGGGAGGGAGGCGGGTTCGCCCGTCCGGAGCTGTGCAGGCTCCACGTTGAAGTCCCGGGTCCCAGGAGGGGCCCGGGTGAGTGGAGAGGCCGCCGATGCCTGACGGGGCTCCCGTGGTGAAGAGGGAGCCCCGCGTGCAGCCACCATGTAGCCGGGCAGAGCAAAGACTGTGGGGAGCAGTGCAGAGTGCCACGAGGAGCCGGTGAGTAAGGGCTCGATGTGGTCCATTTTGTCTCTCCTGAGCGGCCCCCGCCTGATAGGGGGCTGCTCCAACGTTGAGGGGCAAGTTTTATTTAAAAGCCCCTTGGCGGATTTGGTGGTAAAGGGCCCCAGGGGGGCCCGTGCTTTCCCCATGTGGCCATTGGCCTACAGCTGCCCCGTTTTGCTAGAGGGCAGCTGCAACGTCTGTGGGGCATGTTGGTCCCCAGGTCGGAGCACATTGTCGGTGCTCGTGTTCCTGTCAGTTTTGGCATATTTGTTTTGCAGGGCACAGCAGTGCCAGGCCTCATCTTGATTTACAGCTGTGCAGCAATTAGTGCCAGCTGCATCGTGTAGGCCATTCTTTCCTTTGGGGCTATTTTTCGCTAGGAGTGAGGTACACTCCTCTGCCCCATATCGTCCCAGCTGCCCAGCAAGTAGTGGGCAGCTGCTACGTTTAGGTTTGCGCAGTTGCGCACCCTTGACTTTCGCTGCATAGGCAGCGCGCCCTGACTTTTGGGACACAGGGCATTTGAGCCCCTTTTAGGTGGCCAGTTGGCCAGGGGGCGGTATATATTTTATAGGGCGCCAGGCCCTAAATGTGATTTATGTGCTAAATGTGATTTATAGGGTGCTAGGAAATGTAATGTATGTAGCATGATTTACGCACCCTGTTTGATACCTCTAAATGTGTTTTATGATTATGAGGTTGTTTTGCATATTATGGTTTATGCTAGTGAGATTATGTTCCACTGATATTATTTCCTAATATAAGTTATACTTAGGAGATTATGGTCTAAGGCATTTAGACTGTTGAAATGAGTGCATAATGTATTTATGCTGGTGAGGTTGGCGCAGAATGTAATTCGCGCCTAATGTGATGCTGTGCATAATGTGGTTTATGTTACAGGCTGATGCTAAGTACAGTGATTACCAGTGATTACTGGTTGTACGTTTATGATGTGTTCTACATTTATTATAAGTGATACATATACTAAGTTCGCTTTGTGCTGGTTCTGACAGTGGTCCAGTTGGCCCTGTCAGGTGTAAATAATCCCTTGTAAATATGACCTAGTGCCAAGTGGCACGATGTATATTATGTGAGTACTATTCTAATGTGTTTTATGATAATACAAAGGCTATTTTTATATATAACCTTGTGTGGAGTTCCTTTTTGTGGTGTGCCTAGTATGTTGTTGCTGTGGGTGTGTTGCGCAAACGCGTTACACATTGCCTCCGGGATAAGCCTGACTGCTCGTGCCAAGCTACCAAGGCGGTGAGCAGGGGTTATCTTTGGCGTGTAACTCCCTTGCCCTGACTAGAGTGGAGGTCTCTGCCTGGCTTTGGCGCAAGCCTTAGCCAACCAGAGATCCCATTTCTAACAGTGCTTGAATATCAAAAAAATATTGATAAGTAAAAATATCTTGACCTTATTATTAAATGGCAAATTATGTAACTTATGCCAAGATACGTGTAGTTGGAGTATATTAAATCTACACTTACCTATATATGTACTTTCACAATATATATTGACAAGGTGCATGGATGTGGCCTTAATTAAAGTAAATCCACAATTACCTATGTATACTTACCGTCACAATATTTTGCTAGTGTTAAGGTCATGATATTTTTCATATTTATCTTTTCGCTGTTGGCAAGTGATACGTGGATAAGAATGCTACCACACTGAGCTTCAAAAGAAGAATGACAAATGTGTTTCTTGTTCTAAGGCTGATGTCACATCAGAACAGATGAGAACAGAACCTGGTCTAGCTCCATGTCTTTCAGTACTTTCACACAGTCCAGTCTTGGATGCAGGATTGTGGAAGAGGCCATGAAAGATCTTCAATCCAGGGACTAGGGGGAATACACTCTTAAGTCTCTGAATGCAAAACATGGTCAAATCTTGAGTAGAACATTGGAATGTTGAGTGCTCCATTGAAGACAATGGAGTGCTCTGGGATTCTAGTGGCCGATAGAAACCCGGGCAGCAGCATTCCCATGCTTTTTTCAGTTCACAGCTGTTGCTTTGAACGAAGGCCTCTTGGAGCCCAAGGGGATTTAAACCCCCTCGGACTCCGACTGGCCTTTGTTTTTTCAAATTAGAACATTCTGCCCTCTAGGGACGGAATATTCTAATAGCCTTAGAGCCCTCCGGGGCAGGCTATACCAACCATTAAAGGCCCGCTCCCTTATTAAAGGCCCTCGCCTTCGGCTCAGGCCTTTAATGCTGGAGCGGGCCTTTAATGGCCGTTAGAGCCCGCTACTTCGGGCTCTAAGGTTATAGTAGAATATTTTTAAGACAATTTACCTGTCTGCCATTTTCCAAAGTCACAACTGTATTGCCTGCCACATCAGTAAGCATGTGATTCAAAAGAAAGGTTTGAGGGGGTTCCAGCTCCCCCTTACCCAATTGTGTTGCTAGCCATGAAGTTCAACCTGGAAGCTGTCTTTCGAAATTTATTTTTCCCCTGCAGGAAGAGCATAATTCCAGAGTTTACTGGGAGCTTGTACAATGAAGGGTGATAAAATTTCATAAACAGGGAGCCAATCGTAAACAGTTGATAATCCTCCACAGTGAAGATCAGTATCCCAGTACCTCTGCTATGTCTGACTTATGAATGCAGTTCCACCTCTGCTTAGGTGACGCCTCCAGGGAATCCTCCATTCATTCTCCTCACCATACTCACTCGAAGGTAGTAGGAGGCCGGAGAAGGGAATGATGACACCTACTACTGGATCTCTGAGAGGCAACTAAATATGAAGGGGAAGAAAAACCACATTCCCCTTTCATTTTTGATCTGTCAAGGCCCTCCAGTAGTGAAAGACCTGTTTCTTTAGAAATAGCAAGAACATCATTGGAGCTCTGTGCTGGTTCTAGATATTTCGCCTGCTTTTCCGCTCTACCTTTAAGCTTCACCAGGGAATGTGAGAGAAGAGTTATGCAGCATCTTTTAGATGCTAATTATCATTGCTTCCCTGTCTCCATACAGGAACAGCTTGATTAATGTTTCAAAAATGATTTGAATCTGCCGCAAAGAAAGCCTTTACATTAGGGTGATATATGCTCCATGAAATAAAATACCATATATCATGCTTAGCAAGGGGTCTCGCTCACGGCCTGTGTTAAATGGAAAGTGCAGGTCCTCTTAGATCATCTGAATGCTGAGGCCTCGGCCACTTCTCTTTGGAGTTTTTACTCCACTGGTGCAACCTCTTCCTCGGTGACAACACTCATTCTCCAAGTTATGGGGTTCTAGAAGGCTAAACACGACCTCGCGCTCCCCGGTTTAGGGCACACCCTCTGCAGAACTCCTCAACAAAGGGAGTGACCTCCGTCTGTCCAGAGGCCCTGTCCAATGCCACTTTGACCTTCCTCTCAGTGCTCTCTTGTGTAAAATCCACAGAGTCCGTATTTATCAAGAAAGTTGGCTCTGTTTTATTTGAGTCATCAAGAAATAATTTAGACAACACTAAAATACTTTATGTGATTTGTTCTTGTATTTTCTGTTTTATTGTTACATTTCAAAGGGGGAAAATAATCGACTTTTTTTTACCGGCCTTGACACAAAAATACCAATACGATTTTTTCCCCTTTGAAATAAAACATTAAAACAGAAAATACAAGAACAAATGACTTATAAAGTATTTTGACTAAATTAGTTCTAGATGACTCAAATAAAACTGAGAGCCCGTGCAGGTAAGAGCGGTGGAGCCGGGTGCGGGGGAATTTCGACAGAGGACGAGGAGGGAATTTTTTTTATTTTCCCTAGTGGTCGTCTGTCGAATTCCGCTCTACCGCTCTTACCTGCACAGGCCGCGGCTGGATACACCAGCCAGGTGGCAATAATATTACGTGCTCCGAGAGGGTCAAGGGTCTCAAAGGAAAGGTAAAGTGGGACATTTTGATTCAGAATTCAATAAGGATTTATGAAACAGAGTGCCTGTTTGACTACAGGACAGAGCTGTGGAATGATCAAGGGAATGAGGAACGAGCATGTAAAAATTCAGGAAGGCTTACCAATGTACAACATCGAACATGATTGTCCCCGCTGAGGGCCGCAGTGACTCCCGGGGTGATGTCATCTGCTTTCCTCTCACTCGGCTTCAGATGCGTATATATTGTCACTGGAGACACATCAGCAGAAACAAATGTCAATTGTGTATGTACTTCATGTACTGGTATCTCAGCAACAGCTAACGAAGCAATGCCTGGATGAAAAGGGGTTTTAATAGATTATAACGAAGCTCTGAGCTCGGCTGTCGACAGCTACT
Source organism: Calotriton arnoldi (assembly GCA_963921515.1). Taxonomy (NCBI): domain Eukaryota; kingdom Metazoa; phylum Chordata; class Amphibia; order Caudata; family Salamandridae; genus Calotriton; species Calotriton arnoldi. The sequence goes on from CAWUFW010006194.1 coordinate 344,827, forward strand.
CATGGCCTTCAGCTCTGGCAATGCATCAACCCCACAGCGGGTGCGGGCTCAGGAACACAGAGTGCTTAGAGCCCATCGAGAATTACTAACACTTCGAGCGAGGCTGTAGTAATTGTGTTTGTAATTATAACGCGCTTGTAGTTTCAACCAGCCTGTTGAGAGCCAGAAAACAACGCGTGCCGCCGGGCATGCCAGCCTCTCTGATTTAGTGAACGCACGCTTGCTGTGTGCCAAACATTGGCAAGGATTGCAACAAGTTTGTGAGAAATTCGATTAACTTTTTTTAGCTGTTTGAAGTAAGTCGCACAATTACATTTTTAAAGCATCCTTCACAAGTAATTAGTAAAATGATGTACTCATTTCTTGAAAAGGAGAAATTGGCATTGGCTATAATCACCCACAGGCCTCCTGGATTCCTTTACATCAGTGCTTTAAATGGAAAAAAATAAGTGCAGGTACTCACCAAAAGGAGCGGTGGACTGGGGGGTGGAGTGTGGGGCGGGCCAAAGGGCGGAGCTAGGTTTTCAACCTTTCAAAGCTTTAGATGTGAGAAATCCAAGGGCATTGGAAGAAAGTCGGAAATATCTGCCCACAGGTTATGGCCCTAATAACCATTTATAAAACATTTACTAATAAGCGTATGTTAAAAATGCTAAACGGAAATATGCCCATCACTTCACTCTACACGTTATTACATTACACGAGATAATGGCACCGAAGTTAACACAATAAAAGATGACATGCGGGTGCGGATTACCCATAATTATAATGCACCCCTATAACGACAGAGCAATTTGCACTCTATCAGGATGAAATTTGATGGTGGGTTATCTCCATCGATGCAGGATGGTGATCCAGCGCTATCAATAAAATTTCTTCTCCTCTAGGCATTGACATCCAGGTTGGGAAACACTCTCCTTCACAACTATACCAATATGACGGTGGGGCCCATAACACCGCATAAACATTCACTCACTCATATATTCCCTGGAACTCGTCCGCCTCTACTTAGGAGAAAAAGTCAATGAGTTGCTGGAAGGAGACGGGATACCTTTTTAAATCAACATGATAATTCTCAAACTTCTAAGGTATTCCGCTCATTGGTCGATGGACCAACTAGTAGGAATCAGTTGATGGTGATTAAGACCAGCTCAATCACTATAAACTCTTATTAAACATTTCCAATTATTATTGAGCTAAAGAACCACAGACTCGTAAATTTAATTATAATATAGTTTATCTAATTTTATAAGCATGAATAATTCAGTTTATTAATCTGATCAATACATTCATTATCATTATAAGAATAATTTGAAATTGCAATGCATACCCTTTCAGATGGAAAAATAAAGTTCGTCACAGCTGTTAAATTCAGATCTCAGCATAGAACTCCCAAAACTGACTGTCTGTCCTGCTAAACAGGTCTCCTCGACGGACCACCTATACAGGGTTTCCGCCACAATCTCTTTCTTTCTCGATCAAATTTAAGAGTAAAAGATTAATCGTATTAAAAGTATAAAGGCCTATAGAAAAATAGCAGCGGCTTCTCCAGCGTCTGCGTCCAGTGCTCAAAAATAATGTAAAAACAACGCCAACCAACAACAGCATCATCAGCAACAACAACCTCCTACTTAAGAGAGTGTCCTCTTATACCCTAACACTAGCTTACTAAACACAAATGTTTCACTTTTGGGGGCGAGATTCACGCTAATTGGTCCATTGGAGGGGTGTCAAACATCTTCTCATTGCCCTCCTTGCTCAAACCAGTTCCAAAGAATGTTCATAACTTTGTCCTTTCTCACGGGTTCAGGACATTACCAATCCAATTTACAGTTTTTATTTGTATCTTCTTTCCGATACTTTATTTTAAACAGTTCATTGTTCATTCCCGAATGCACTGCTGGTTCTCACACTTGTTCGCTAAGTCCCCCTTTGGCACACGCTCGGGTAATAAGGTCATCACAACCTTGATCTCTCTTCCATCCTAGGCTTTGGAAATGACCACGTGATGCATTTGTTCACCGCTTTTCTTTCGCTTGGAAGCCATCTTGCGCACGCGTACTCTAGCTTGTTTGCCTCAGCAGCCATTTTTACAGCACGGCCTAGCAGGCCTGAGTGAACTACCATAGAAATAAACAGAAAATAGTTAAGAATAAAGAAAATTAGCCTTTTCGTTTCCCTCCCGTCATTCTACGTATCCCAATTTGGTGTTACCTAGCAAAAGCGACACATAAAGCTATTTCTTACTTACCAACCACTTTCTTTTGCCACCATACAATTTTCTACGTAGCACAAATCATGCAATATTATTCTAATTAGTACGCATATCGTTATATTATCGTTATTTACATTAACAATTGTAAGTAAATTAGTTTGCACAGATACTGCATGTTAGCAAAAACACTTATAAGAAAAACATACGTTGTTGGTTATTTCACTGAAACGAACAATTGTATTAATTATTATTGTTAATATTAGGGGTTCAAAATTTTCTCATTTACCTTGCTCCATCAACTCCCCCCTTTGGTGATTTTTAATATCACCACAAAAACCCATGTCATACCAATTTGTCAGATAGCATATTTCTTGTCCATTTGCTTTTTGTTAGTTTACACAACTGTATCCCTTTCATCTTGTCTTTTTGTTTTCTTATACATGCTTTCTTTCAGTTCTTCCAGTTCTATTTCACCTATTTCTCGCTCGCTCTCTTTCTTTATTTATCTTATTTTCTCTTTCTATTTTGTTTTGTCTTTTTCTTCTTTTGATACATATAATGACAAATCTCACGAATAATACTACTAATACTATTATTGTTGCTGCTATCATAACTTTCCCTATAATCAACCTACTTATTTTAGTAAACCAATTTGATACAGAGGAAAAACTCTTACCAAGTTTCTCCCAGGCATTTTCAACCTCCAGTGGAACAAGTTCTTTGTGCAAATTTGTAATATTCTTTATATACTTTTGTATATTTTCACTTTTATCTGGAATGTAAGTGCAACAATGTTGAACTTTCAGCATTCCACAGACTCCACCCTCTTTTGCCAAAAGAATGTCAAGGGCAAGTCGATTTTGCATCACCATAGCTCTCATGGCAAGCATCTCGGTATTTACCATCAAGAACCCTCCAGCAGTATCTGTAGATAAACGATCTACTACTGTGGATAACTTCCGATTTTTAAATGCATTCAAAGATATTCCTACTGCTGGTATCAATGCTCCAAAAATATCACCCACTATTTCTGAAAAACTTTCCCTTTTTCTTCGTGTAAATGTTTTACCCATCTCGTGTGTTCCTTTTTCTTCTTTATCTACATGAAAAATCTTTGGAAAGACCAGGCCTAAGTAGCACGTTGCATACCAATGGTCCGGCAACCTGTAATAAGCTCTGTTTCCGCAAATACAATAGATCCCAGGAAATATTGGATCTTTTCCCCCTTTGAATCCCCAACCTCCTAAAATTTTATAATTGTCTTCACAATTACTGGAACCCACGAAATAGTTATCATACCTTGTTCTATTTCTACTAATGCACAACCTTCCCTGTTGGGGCCAATCCAAAGTCATAGCTACATTTGTCTTCTTTTTATCATTATTTTCTTCTTCAAATGCCCACACAGGTGTTTTTGTCTCTTCTTCCTCTATCACTTTTCTCTGAAATTTTATCCTTCTAGTTTCAACCATTTCTAAAAACACCCTTTCCTCCTTTCTTAACTCACAGGTAAGGTTGTTTTTTGCTATGTCATCTAATGAAAGAACCTTGCTTTCTAAGAAAAATTCTCCAAACGTCTTTGCTTCTTTCACCCTGTTTAGTTCAGGTACTATAGGAATCTTTGCAAAAATCTTATCTATATCGGTATAATAATTTTCTAACCTTCCTGTTCTATAAAATAGACTAGCTAAAACACTACATGTTATTCCATACGTCAAAGGAAGGTGATGATAAGTCACACCTTCTGCAACAGACGCAGGTAATTGCATACAAACATAACAATCTCTCACATCCATTGTTTCGACATATTCATATAATAATTTGGTGAAAACATTTTTAGAGAAATCAGTTATTGATCTATCTTTATGTAACTCTGCACTATCTTTTAATATGGCTGTTTTCTGCATGTTAGCTTCTTTTTCCTTTTCTGTGTTATTCTCTGATATGGACGTTTCTTCTACAGCTAATCTAATTGGAATAGTGATTGCTAAGATAAACCATACGGTCATTAATAATCCTGTACAAAAGAAACACATCTTACACCATCTACGTAAGAACTCACATCTACATGTTCTATTTTTGGTATCTACCATCTTGTTCTATTGTCTATATATATATACAGAAAATCTGTCACCACAGCTCAGAAATGACGTCTTAGCCACCCTACGTTCCCACTTTGTCTCGTTTGGTACTTCCTTTAGTTCTTTTCAGAACTCTTTCCTGTCAAATTCGGGGTTTTTGTCCAGTCTGGTAGAAATTTCTTTCAAATTTCTTTAAACTTGTTGCACTTCACCTTCACCCATTAAGTTGTAGCTTTGTTCAGGGTTCTCGTGAGTGATTTCTTCTTCTTTGATGTCAGTCAACGCAATGTATAGCCATTCAGGTGATTTATATTTCAGATTTGCTTTCTTCACTCTTTTTGCTTTCTGCAAGAGTTTTCCACCTTGTTTTTCTTGTTCTTTTTGACTTGTTATTTCATTTACTTGTTCTGCATTCTTTCCATTTAAGTTTATGATCTTGTATCTCAATCTTCTAACTTCGTGGGGCCAATTATCTCCTTTTCTCAGCCTTTTCGGTTCACTTTCTTGTTCTTCTCTTTCTGCTCTCCAAGTTCTCTTTCTTGTTTCTAATGCCTGTTTTCTTTCTTCTCCACTCTCTTCTGATTCTGTTTCAGACCTCTCTTTATTGTCTCTTATCTTGAACTTTATTATTTCACTCCCTTCATCTGGTTCTGATCCTTCTTGTGTTTTTCTTCTTTGATCACCTTCTTCTGTCCCTCCTCGAGGTTCTTCCGAATTCGCGTCGACCTCTCTATCTGTTTCTATATTTCCATGTTCCTTTTTTCGCCGGTCTGTCCCTATTACTCCTCGGGATTCTTCCGATTTTTCTATCTTTCTAGTTGAAACTATCCCTTCTTCATCTATTAGAATAATTTCTGAAGGATCTTTACCATAGCTTGTACTTGGTTGCTCACTATTGCTGTCTTTTGGCTCAGTTTCTTCGTTTATGATATCAGTCTTCCAATCCTTTTTCAGACTTTCATCACAATCTGAGTGATCTGTATCAGACGCTGAACTGGTGTCTGATATTTCCAGATGTCGACTTACAGGTCGATCTTCAAGTTCTGGAACTTTTGCTATTTCACTATGTCCTCCTATCGTTGAACTTGTACTTGGTTCTTCCAGATGTCGACTTACAGGTCGATCTTCAAGTTCTGGAATCCTGTTCGGTTCTTCTTCTGCATCGGATGCTGAACTGGTATCAGATATTTCCAGATGTCGACTTACATGTCGAATTTCAGGATCTGGGACTCTGATGGTGTGGCTGGCATGTACCCAGTGTTTCACTCCTGCACATTTGACTGCAGTTGTTGTTACCAGCGGGGAACCAAACAGTTTCTTCTTCTGTGGACTTTTATGCGGACCCAGTCTCCTGGATTCAAATCATGAGCTGGTTTTCTTTCGAGAGTGGTCGCATCCGGTCCAACCTGATGAAACACAGAACGTACTACATCAGCCAATCCTTTGCAATAATCCAACACTAGATCATCAGTTATAGTCAGCAGTTTGTTGACAGGTACATGTGCTTGTCTCATTGCTCGTCGCATGATTATTTCGTGGGGACTCAGACCTGTCTTTCTTTCAGGTATGCTTCTGATAGTCATTAAAACCAATGGCAAAGCATCTGGCCATTTGAGTCCTGTGGCTTGACACATTTTCCCTAACCTGTTCTTTATTGTTCCATTCACTTGTTCTACTACTCCAGAAGCCTCTGGTCTGTATGCACAATGCAGTTTCTGTTTAATGCCAAGTGCTTCACATATCAATTGAATTAGTTCATTCTGAAAATGTGTTCCTCTATCTGTTTCAATCGTTACTGGAAAACTGTACCTTGGAATGAATTCTCTTAGCATGAGTTTTGCTACTGTAATTCCATCATTCCTTCTGGTCGGATAGGCTTCCACCCAACGAGAAAACAAACAAACGACTACAAGAACATATCTTAGTCTATTGCTTGGGGGCATTTCGATAAAGTCCATCTGCATTCTTGTGAAAGGACCTCCTTCTCGTCCTATTGTTCCTAAACTCACGACTGTCTTTCTTCCTGGGTTTATTTGTTGACAAACTAGACATCTTTGACAAAGACTCTCAGCTATGGCTCTGAATTTTGGGTTATACCAGGTTTGTCTGAAAAGTCTGATCATTGCATCCCTTCCGATATGAGCTTGTCCATGGTACATCCGTGCCATGTCAGAAATCATGCTATCAGGCATAACTGGTCTTTCGTCTCTGTAAACCCAAACATCATTTTCCTCCCTTTTCCTGCATCCTGCTTTTATCCAGCTATCTTTTTCTTCATCATCTGCTGCTTCCTGTAATTGTCTCACCTCATCCCATGTCTCGACAGGGTTAGTAAAAAGCAAAGGACTCGAAACATGCTCTCTTTCCCTGCCTCGATTCAATGAGACTACATTTTTGGCACAATACTGAGCTATTTCATCGACAAACTTGTTGCCCACTGTTATGTAGTCTTCACCATTTTTGTGTGCATTGCACTTTACCACTGCAATCTGTTTAGGCAGCTGTATCGCCTCAATCAACCTTTTCACAAACTCACAATTTCTGATTGGAGTTCCTGCAGATGTCAAGAAACCTCTCTGGGACCAAATCTGCCCAAAGTCATGAACCACTCCGAAGCCATATTGGCTATCCGTGATCACTGTGATTCGGACATTCCTTCCCAGCTTGCATGCCTGAATTAGAGCAACTAGCTCAGCCACTTGGGCAGAACGTATTCCTTTCAAACAAGATGCTTCCATTACGGCAGATACTGTACATACTGCATATGCTGCACTCAAAACTCCTTCACTTGTTCTCAAACATGAGCCATCCACAAACAGTACATAATCTGATTCTTTTAAAGGCTCATCTTTAATATCAGGTCGCGGTTTTGTGCAATACTCAAGTACATTCAGGCAATTATGGTCAACTTCGCCCATATCTATCATATTCTCCTCATCCGGCAATGATGTCGAGGGATTTACATTTGTGCATCTGTCAATGGTTACATTGTCTGCACTTAAAATCACTTTTTCATACCTAGTCAGCCGACTATGGGGCCGACTCCGATTCGGGCCGGAAATCTCTCCGACCGAGCCGGACCCGGAGAGATTTCCGACCGAATCGGACCCTAGCAGTCCGACCGAACGAGTACGATGCGCACGTATGCTATCGGACTCGATTCGGTCGGACTCCCATTGAAGTCAATGGGAGCCAGTCGTACGACGCGTACACGGGCTCCCATTGACTCAATGGGCACGACGCGAACAAGGGCACCCCTACAGCGTGTTCGCGTCGATGCGGGTCGCACCGTACATGCACGTGTAGGGGGGACCCATGTGTCCCCCCTGTGTGCGACTCGCACGCCTATGCCTCCAGGGGGGTCCGACACGGACCCCCAAAGTGCGGCTCCGACATCTCCTTGGAGCCGGGCTGCGCGAGTCGGTCGGAGCGGTCGAGGTGCGCATCGTACTTACCCGGCCGGGAAACGTCTCCATTGCGAGGTGCGCGTCATCCCCGTGCGAGTCGGTCGGAGCGGTTGGGTCCTGCGAACGAGTCGGTCAGAGATTTCGCGAGCGCACGCATCGTACTCGCTCGCCCGGACACACGTACGTCTCGGTCGGGAAATAGGGCTCCGAATCGGATCCGGTTAAGCCGAATCCGATTCGGTGCCCTACCGGCCGAGATCGGAATCGGCCCCTTAGTGTCATGTATTGAGTTTTGGTCCTTGTCAAAAGAATTTCCACAGAATGAGGAACATATACTCTCAATGGATAACCCATCACAATGCCTTCACTCTGTTCCAGACTCACGCAAGTAGCAGCTACTGCTTTCAGACACCCAGGCAACGCTTTTGCTACCGGGTCCAAAACAGCTGAAAAATACGCAATAGGTCTTTTCATGTTTCCATGTCTTTGCACTAAGACTGAAAACGCACACCCATCTCTCTCACTACAATACAGCTCAAAATCTTTTTCATAGTCAGGCATTCCCAGTGCCGGAGCTTCACATAGTTTCTTTTTCAATTCTTTAAACACCTTCATTTCTTCATCATTCAATTCAAAAGGATCTTTAACATCCTTTTTTGTCAAACGCTGTAATGGTTTTGCAATTAAAGAAAATCCACTTATCCATTGTCGACAGTATCCAACCATTCCCAAGAACATTCTTACCTCTCTTTGTGTCATTGGAGCTCTCATTCCTTAAATTATTTTTATTCTTTCGGTCGTTACTTTTCGCACTCCCTTTTCAATCTTATGACCTAAGGTTTGAACCTCCTGTTGACAAAACTGTAATTTTGATGGGGATACTTTATGTCCTCCTTTTGCTAAATGGTTCAGCAAAGCAATTGTGTCGGTAACACATGCTTCCTTTGTTTTTGATGCCACCAATAGGTCATCAATGTACTGAACCATCACAGATTTTTCGGGCATTTTCAAATCTTCCAATGATTTCTTTAGGATCTGATTAAAGATCGAGGGTCTTTCTGTATACCCCTAAGGAATTCGGCACCATGCCAAAATACGCTCTCCAAACCTAAATGCAAATAATGGCTGGCTGTCTGAATGTAACGGGATAGAGAAAAAGGCATGGCACAAATCAATGACAGTGTACCATTCCGCTTCGTGTGGAATCTGGTATAGAATTACAGCAGGGTTTGGTACAATTGGACAACAAGGAACAACGATTTTATTGACCTTTCTCAAATCTTGTACTATTCTATATGTTCCGTTTGGCTTTTTCAGTCCCATTATAGGCGAATTACATGGACTGCTCATTATTTCTCTCAGAATTCCTTGTTCAATCATTTTGTTTATTACAGGTGTTATTCCTTCAATTATTTCTGGTGTCAATTTATACTGCGGAGTATTTGGGTAATTTGTTCCTTCTTTAACAGAAATTTTAACAGGGTCTACTCCTTTCATTAACCCTATATCTTCACCCGTAAAATCCCACACTTCTTGTTTTACTGTTTCTTTTAGTTCAATTGGAATTTTCTCTACATTAAACACAGGAAATAAATCATTCACTTCTGACTCTAAATTTACCATTGTCATTTTATACAGTTCATCTTCATCAGGGGTCTGAAATGCAATCCCATCTGGAGTACAATAGATGGTGCAGTTCATTTTGCAGAGTAGATCGCGTCCTAGTAAGTTCACAGGACTGCAATCACACACCACAAATCGGTGCATTTCTCTGAATGGTCCAATCTTTACCTCTACTAATTTGGTAAGAGGCGCCTTAATCTGCTGGTTTGAGACACCAACGACTTGGATATGTTCACCTGAGAGAGGAAGGTTTGGAATTTCCACTGATCTAACAGTAGAACGGGTAGCTCCAGTGTCCACAAGGAATGTCACATTTGCACCATTCACTTCTCCATCCACAAATGGACCTGCTTGATCTACCTCTAGAGTTGCGCCAAGCACGCACTCTTCCTCCTCTCCTAGGCACCGTCATAAACTTTCATCCGACTCATTCCCATCCTGTCGTAACCAATACTGCGATATTGCAGCTGCGCGCGGCAATTGTGTTACCTGCTCTCCTCCGTAGAATCCTGTCTCTGCACTGTATCTTTGTGGATTTACACTCTTGGGAAGTGGTGGTTGAGGCACCTGATTCTGCTGAGTAACTACCTGCGGTTGCTGCAGCTGTTGGTAACTCACCTCACTCTGCACCTGTGGATTTAATGATTGATTTTCCGCATTAGCTTTTGGAGGGAATTTACACTCGTTTCTCCAATGCCCTAACTTTCCACAATTGTGGCATGGCCACTTTTTCTTTGCCTCTTCTATACTTATTTGGCCTTTTCCTTTACCTATATTCGGTTTGGATTTAGTTTGTCCTGCCTCATTAGCCTGACTATTCAGTTGAGCTTCTTGTTTCTCTGCAACTTTCACTTGTGCCCACATCGCTTTCTCTTTTAATTTGCGTTGTCTACACTCAATGTCATCACTGCAATATTTAGCATACCTCAAAACTGTTTTGCCAGCAAATCATATGCTGTTTGATCATTTCACTTATTTCTGGCTTTAACCCATAAACAAATCTATATACAAAATGACTCATGTCTTTTTCATTTAAAGTCTCATAGCCACTATACTGTTTGAAAACCAGAAGTAGCCTTTCATAATAGGCATGTACAGATTCCTTACTTTCCTGTGTGGTTCTATCAATTTTTACCCAATCGGTTTCTTTGGGTGGAATTTTGTTTTTCAAAAAGGTAATAACTTGGTCATATTTCCTCATAACTTCCTGTCCTGGCGCTCCTGTTTTTGCATCTCTTGGGTATTCTACAGTTGGCCAATCAATGGTAATCTTACATTCTGTCCATAAATCAGCTGGTACTACAATGTCAAATAATCCATCCAAATCTATCCACAACACCTTCGAAACCTTAACAAACCTTTCCACTTGTCTGTACCATTCCACAGGTTTTTCTCTCAATTTTGGGAAGTTATTAGTAAATGACAGTATATCTTGTCTGGACCAAGGGACATGCACATAACTAACTCCTGGAGTTTCTCTCATCGGATACTCTCTCTCATAACTGGTTCTTTGTCTGTCACCGCAAAAGCCAAAGACGCTTTATCGGTCGTTTTCTCATTCCTTTTAGTCCACCTGCTTCTCCATCTGTCCACATCACCCCATTTTCTCAACAAAACAATCAACTCTTTTATTTGGGTTAACCGTCCTGATGTGTTCAGGTTTTCTATATCTTTCTCACAAAAATCTACCCTATATGGTTTCTGCAAACTCCTCACCTTTACAAATTCTACTCCTAGTTCATTCGCTACCTCTTCCAATTTGTCATGCAAATTTCTAGCTCTCCATGTAATACTTTTACACAAAAACATAATCTCATCATCCTGATATGTTTTTAATTTTTCTGTACCAATAGTCCCTAGGATTAACTCTTCCATGTCTATTTTTAGCCTAATTACATCTAGTGGTTTTGGTTCTGTCTCTTTCTTTTGCAGGGTTTTCATCCATTCATTTAATTCATCGGGAGTTGGACCTACAGGTGTACTATTTATTTCTACCCAATTTCTACTCCTCTCTGGTGTTTCTGATGCTGACTCAGTTCCCATAGGAATCCTCCTAAACTCGCTCCCATTTATCGTCAAATTTGTTGGTGGGCTCGGTCTATATGAGCTGACCAAATTTCTTACTCCTTCATTTTCTAGTTCCATCCCTTCTTTCCTACTTTGCAAATTTGAATTCATGGGAATGACTAAAGAATGTTCATCTATTTTCTGATTCTCAAAAACTGGTATTACTGGACCTATTGTTACTGGTACAGTTACGGCTTCCATATTCATTGTTAATTCTCTTATTTTCTCAGTCAATTCTCTCGTGGTTTTTGCTAATTCGGTTGTATTGTCACTTTCAACCTTTTCACTTTGTGGGGTTTTCAACTGTTCTTGTGACCTATTTATTTTAAATAATCTTCGTTCTGGACTTTTATTCCTCCCAGTTTCCATTGGTGGTGCATTAGGTGTCACCACCGCAGAATTCTGTTGGTATGGAGGTGGGTTTCGATTTAAAATATCTTCCAGTAATTCATCCTCAGTCTCGTTACCACCATACCCATATCTTTCAGTAGCTATATGTTTCTTTTTCTCGGTACACTTTCTTCTCGCTTCCTCTTCAACTGTGAAGGCTGGAAACAAACCTCCTGTCATATTAGCATATCTCCAACGCTTTATCCTGTCCTCATGATTCACTCCCCATAGTCTTCCAGGAACAAACTCATGATTCTTAACTCCTCTGAATCTCTCTCGTTCATACATCTCATCTTCCCATTCGCTTAACGCTTCAAACTGTGTCGGTCTAGGTCTTGGCTCAAGCTTCGTCATTTTCTCTCTTAAATTCCGAAGTACAGCTACGCTAAATGAACCATTCTCGGGAAAGGCTAATACTCCATCATTTTGAGTATACTTAGTCCAATTTTCTAACCATATGCAAGTATGATATCCATATTTCAGCATCATATGCGAAGCTGGTGTTCTCGGCGGAGGAATTACTTGTCCCTCTCTAGTCACTACCTTCCTGTCTTTCTTAAAGAAGTTCTTAATTTTCGCCATCCATGACGGTTTCTCTCTACAACATTCATAATAAGCCATATTTCACTATTTCTTTCCCTTCTGCAAGCTCGTAACTCTGCTCTGATCTCTATGTGCTATTTCGGACCTATCCCAGCGCATCTCACACCAACGCACCAATCCGAAGCCTCTACGTCACTGTTATTCAGTCCTATCCCAGCGCGTCTCACACCAACGCACCAATCGGAGCGTTTTCCGTGTTTCTACTGCACTGGCCAATCCCAGCGCGGCCTTTTGTCTACGTCAGTTCTGCTCCTGACCCCTCCTTTACAAAATTTATCGGCAATTCTTTTTCTTGACTAAATCTTATTAGTTACAACATAAAACACATTTCCATTGTCTGTTTTCGCTAAACAAAAGTGATAGTCTTACTCTATCGGACAAGAATACAGTTTTGTTCGATAAGTGTAGCACTTCCTTCTACCTTACCCTTCTTTCAAGCAAGGGGTAAACCCGTTTCTCTGGGGATAAAACACATGTGGAGACTACACTGCTCCTGAGAATTAAGGCCAGAGTTTCACAAGAAAACCGGTTGCTATTTCATTCACACACCTCTTATACGGAAATTGTCCCTATCATAACACAACCTGTGTTATCACCAATTTGAAAAACCTAGACAATGCACTATTCCATGTGACTTCTCTTGCCACACGTGTCCACTTCCTACTTCCCGGAAGCTTCAAAATTTCCGACTTACATATAACATAACGCAACTCAACGTAAAGTGTTATACATGAAATAATCAATAATCAATAATCACCAAACTAATCTATAGTAACCATAACTCTGCTACCAAGAAATCTGATCCAGCGCTATCAATAAAATTTCTTCTCCTCTAGGCATTGACATCCAGGTTGGGAAACACTCTCCTTCACAACTATACCAATATGACGGTGGGGCCCATAACACCGCATAAACATTCACTCACTCATATATTCCCTGGAACTCGTCCGCCTCTACTTAGGAGAAAAAGTCAATGAGTTGCTGGAAGGAGACGGGATACCTTTTTAAATCAACATGATAATTCTCAAACTTCTAAGGTATTCCGCTCATTGGTCGATGGACCAACTAGTAGGAATCAGTTGATGGTGATTAAGACCAGCTCAATCACTATAAACTCTTATTAAACATTTCCAATTATTATTGAGCTAAAGAACCACAGACTCGTAAATTTAATTATAATATAGTTTATCTAATTTTATAAGCATAAATAATTCAGTTTATTAATCTGATCAATACATTCATTATCATTATAAGAATAATTTGAAATTGCAATGCATACCCTTTCAGATGGAAAAATAAAGTTCGTCACAGCTGTTAAATTCAGATCTCAGCATAGAACTCCCAAAACTGACTGTCTGTCCTGCTAAACAGGTCTCCTCGACGGACCACCTATACAGGGTTTCCGCCGCAATCTCTTTCTTTCTCGATCAAATTTAAGAGTAAAAGAATAATCGTATTAAAAGTATAAAGGCCTATAGAAAAATAGCAGCAGCTTCTCCAGCGTCAGCGTCCAGTGCTCAAAAATAATGTAAAAACAACGCCAACCAACAACAGCATCATCAGCAACAACAACCTCCTACTTAAGAGAGTCCTCTTATACCCTAACACTAGCTTACTAAACACAAATGTTTCACTTTTGGGGGTGAGATTCACGCTAATTGGTCCATTGGAGGGGTGTCAAACATCTTCTCATTGCCCTCCTTGCTCAAACCAGTACCAAAGAATGTTCATAACTTTGTCCTTTCTCACGGGTTCAGGACATTACCAATCCAATTTACAGTTTTTATTTGTATCTTCTTTCCGATACTTTATTTTAAACAGTTAATTGTTCATTCACGAATGCACTGCTGGTTCTCACACTTGTTCGCTAAGTCCCCCTTTGGCACACGCTCGGGTAATAAGGTCATCACAACCTTGATCTCTCTTCCATCCTAGGCTTTGGAAATGACCACATGATGCATTTGTTCACCGCTTTTCTTTTGCTTGGAAGCCATCTTGCGCACGCGTACTCTAGCTTGTTTGCTTCAGCAGCCATTTTTACAGCACGGCCTAGCAGGCCTGAGTGAACTACCATAGAAATAAACAGAAAATAGTTAAGAATAAAGAAAATTTGCCTTTTCTTTTCCCTCCCGTCATTCTACGTACCCCAATTAGGTGTTACCTAGCAAAAGCGACACATAAAGCTATTTCTTACTTACCAACCACTTTCTTTTGCCACCATACAATTTTCTACGTAGCACAAATCATGCAATATTATTCTAATTAGTACGCATATCGTTATATTATCGTTATTTACATTAACAATTGTAAGTAAATTAGTTTGCACAGATACTGCATGTTAGCAAAAACACTTATAAGAAAAACATACGTTGTTGGTTATTTCACTGAAACGAACAATTGTATTAATTATTATTGTTAATATTAGGGGTTCAAAATTTTCTCATTTACCTTGCTCCATCAATGGTCGACTAGTTACCCACCACCGGTTTACGCAGATGAGTGATAATGCAACTTGTTACTCATTCCCAAGGTGCTCTGAACCCACAGTGGGAAGGTAGGGACACTTTACAAAAAGCACAATTAAAATTATAGTCACTGAAAAAGAACAATCGTTAGAGTGACGTTATAGTTAGGTGTTGAAATAACACAAAAACTAATGTTTACAAACAAAATAAACCACTGAAATTAATCAATTATAGTTCACTGAACTAACTATAACTTGCTCCCCGCCATGCACTGCTTATGATCTCAAATATTACAGCACTTGTGACCAGTCGCGGCTCCTGCAGGTAAGCGCTGTGGGGCGGCGCATGGGGGGGGGGTCGACAGACGACGGAATAAGGAAAATAAAATAAATCCTATGCCGTCTTCTGTTGACTCCCTGCCCCCGATGCCCCACCCCACCGAGCTTACCTGCAGGAGCCGTGACAGCTTATGACTTGTTAAATGACTTCACTGATGACATCACTGATTACAATTCAAATGACTTCATTAATGGCATCACTGATGACTTCACTGATAACACAATAGACATTTGTACCAAGGTGTACATGTGTGGATCCATAGCACTGAATTAGCATAAGCCTTGGAGGCAATTGTAATTGTGCATGTTGAAAGTTATACGGTACACAGTTTACAAAAAACAACGATTTGGGGTAGAAGTAGTGCACCAAATTAAACAAGGTGATGGCTGAGTGCACCTGATGTGGGTTGTAGATTTATGATTGAAACTAGGTTGTGGCTGGAAGCCAAGATTGAAAGTAGGTTGTGGCTTAACGACAAAGCCTGTTCCAAAAAATCTGTGTGAAAGGTGATACGGTCTAATGATTACATTGCAAAATTATTTAGTTTAGCAGTCAAATGTGCAACAACTAATGCAAAATTAATAAAAAGTTGAAAATGACATGCATTTATAATGTGCAAGCTGCATGTGGCAGCCATAGTTATTAGAATAGACCTCAGAGAAGCTAACTTGACATTGCTGTAATATGCAAACCACAATTTAGAACATGACCTTAATGTGACATGCTTAGAAATATTTTTCATAACTGCAGAATGTTCTGCTTCAACAAAATGTATTACTTTGCAAGGCAACAGTTCATTTGCATTAGCAAAGCTTCCTATCTTTTTTTCTTTCACATAATGTTGAATAGAACAGCTGTACACTTTAGACAATAATTCTTGTTCGTGTTAAATGAAATGCATTACCTAACAGTGATATAGTTCATTGTTCTCTCAATGAAACATTGAATAATTGAAAGGTCGAGATGTGATCGATGTGAACCGGCTCACAGACGAAATATGTCTCCTGATTGGACAAGAGCGAATAGAGCTGGGAACAATGTCTGCAACCTAGTTTAATGGATTTTTTTTATCAGTGCGAGTTTCAAGTATAGCCACAGCACAATCGCTCCACACTTTTACCCACCTTTTGCGATCCCTTGTTCTAGACTGACGGTTGTGGCTACTGCTGCTTCTGTTTTCTTTATTTTTGACAATTTATTTTACAGTTTGCTATTGCCACTGTATAGTGATTTGTTTGTGTTATTGTGACTCAGATGAGTTTCATGAACTACTCCTTATAGGAAGTTCTGATTCCTTAATATGGCTTTGAGGTTTATGCTCTCTTGATCTCACTCTTTTCTCTTTTTCGTTTTGAGCTTGGACTCTTTATGGGTCTTTCCCATTTGGAATTTCAAACCAGAGCTTTAAAATAGGGACTTTATTCCTTTATGGAAGGCACTTAGGGCCCAATGTGATTATGAGTTCTAACCAAACCTTCTTATTGAGATTTTTGTAATTTACTGAATGTATTGACTAATCTGAACAAAACAGGAGAAAGAAAAACTTACTAATCTTTTAATAAAAAAAAGGTTTTAAAACTAATTTATACTCTCATCATTGACTCAACTGAAATTGAAATTGGAATTTTGAACTTGTAATGCCTGAAATAGCTCCTTGAGACAAAATACAGTGGCAAAGATCCGTCAGCTAAGGCAAGATTCCTGAAAGAGACACCAGTGCGGGATCAGGACTTGTCAATGTGAGTAATGGTAATCGAAGGGTGAACTGTATTTATTTAAAATTGGGCCCCCTTCCGTGCTATCAAAGGCTAAAGCTGCTTTTGAAAATAAATCATCCATCAGTGGATTTTGGGCTATGTGGCCATGTTAAATAGTTGGAATACAGCGGTAGTCACTAGTCTAGTCAATTTTATTGCATCACTAATAAAAACCTCTACAAACAGTAAAAAAACATGAAGATATGCAACTTTCACAATAAAACCATATGGTAAAAGCATAGCTAAATACCAGCGAAGAAGTTCAACTGAGTCTTATTTTTCCAAATAAGTAGAAGACAAACAGAGCACATAGCAAAGCGAACCTTTGTGCATCAGGTTGGAACAATAAGCATAATACGCAGAATGGAGACCCATTGCAAGACAGGTATGCAAAGGTGGGCAGAGGGAATTCAGCTAATCTGCATTTAAAAAGTGGTTAAGACAACAGTCAGTGCATGAGATGAATCCCGCTTATACACAAAAATTAAAAAACATATGCAGGTTTTACAAAATGCAGGTCTATGTGTGGAGCGGTGGATCAACAATCAGAGATAAGCGAGAGCAGGTCAGACAATACATTTTTAGAGTGGATCAGGTCTCGGTCCGAATGATACCTTTTTAGAGCGAATCAGTACATTGAGAGGTAATAAATAATGCGGGGCGGTGACCAACCCCAAAGAGTATAGCAGCAAATTTGATCCTTTTAAAACTATTGTGAGCAGCAGTGTAAATGCAAAAGTGCAGTGTGCAAGAAGGACTGGTGATGTGGCTCAACCCAACCCGTGTGGGTGCTGATGCGCAAACCGCTGTGTGAATGGTCTGTAGCTAAGCGTGATAGGTTTCTTTTGCTTGTCCACATGAGCAGCAGCTTGTGTCGTGAGTAGTTGAGTGGTGCCAGGACGGAAGGTGAGCACGAAAATTCCACTCGCCCAATCTTAAGGCCAGGAGCTGTGCTTTGATCCATATGGGGTAAGTACAAGTGATGTAATTCTGCCGCTTGGTGGAAGAAAATGAGTTTATAACTGACCATGCAAGGGAGTGCTTGCATAAGGCTGTCAGGTCCTCCAGTTTTGCAATTTTTTGGGCTGTGAGTGATGTTAATTTCTTAAAGGCCTGGTGGGAGAGATGTTTACTCCAGACCTCAGTCAGTGAGAATTCCACTAGTTTGTCCTCAAGGTGTTGCCTATATGATGATTCTAGGTCGGAACGCTCAAGTTAAGCCATGCATGGAGTCGGATGGAGCCAATCTGAGCCTGTGGCAGAAGTTAAGGAAGCACCTGCCTCTGGCCCAGTGCTGTTTTGTGATGTTATATTCAAGTGTCACTTGAACCCGTGACTCTCTTTTTGGAAGGCGAAGCGTAGCATTGTACATTCTGGTAACCAGTTTGTCTACTGACCCAGCTTCCCTGCCCAGGGTAATTTTGCCCCCGTAAGTTAGTGTTGGGGTGATTTTTGCTTTAATCAACTGAAGGAGAGGATCGAGGCTAGGGCCTTGTAGTTTCAGAGCAATAGATGAAAGAATGAACATTAAGTTGGAGTCCTTGTTATTTATGGTGCATAGATGAGAAGTAAATGACCATTTGCCATCAAGAAGGATTCCCAGGCATTTGTAGTCTTTGCTGTGATTGAGCCTGATGCCCTTAAGCTGCCACCTGTTAGCCAAATTTGATTTTAGGCTGAATGAGATCGTCTTAGTCTTTGCTTGATTAATTTCTAACATGTTCTTAACAGTATACCCATGTAGAGCAGACAGTAGCCGTTGGAGCACCAGATCGTCTGCGTATAGCAAGTGTGTCACGCTTTGGCCTCCTAGTTTGGGCGGGTGGCAATTTGCTTCATCAAGGTGCTTTGACATGTCGGCTATGTATAAGTTAAAAAGCAAGGGGGCAAGCACGCAGCCTTGCTTCAGCCCCTAGCTTGTGGGGTTCCTTCTTGAAATACAAGAACCTTCACCTAGTTTAATCCGCACCCAGGTATTGGAATACAGCTGCACTATTGCTCTCAACAGGGCGCCTGGCAGACCTCAATCCCGCAATTCACACCAAAGAGGCCCTCTCGGTATGCTATCGAAAGTGGCTTTAAAGCCCACAAAGCAGGTATAAAGTGCTCTTTTGCTTCTGATTGATTTATCACACTTGAGGGCCAGAGCTATCAAATTCGAAGAGGTGCCACATTTGTCTCTAAAGTTGCATTGATTCTTGGGTTTGATCTGGTACACCAATTCTATTTAACGGGGATGTTTATAAAGTGTGGATGTTATTTTGATGCATTGCAGATTGTAGAATATTATACAGTATAAGGGCGTCCCACTTAATTATGATTTATCTCACACTTGTGTTGTAGGCATGGCTGTAACATATGCCATTGTGCACATCTCAGGAACATGTGCAGTGTATTTTGCTAAACTACGGAGGGTTGTCCACAAGGCCTCACAGAAGATGTCTTTTCAGTGGCAAATGTATACCTTTCAACCTCTTGACTTAAAATTGTGGGTCATATGAAGTCTTTAGCTGGGTAATCACATTCAGGTGAATAGAAAAATGTCTATCTAATGTCCCCAAACCCTATAGGGCAGTGTAAAAATGATTGTATGATGCCGCCAGTGGTGTCATCAATGATGCCATTAGAGATGTCATCATTGATGTTATCAATGATGTAATTTAACATGTCATGAATTATGTAATATGTGAGGTCATAAGCAGTGCATGGCAGGTGTGCAAATCATAGTTTTTGGCCTCTCTTTTGCCTCTGTTTTTACCACTTTTCCACTTTCTTTTGCTCATTTTTGCCCTGCTTTTCCCAATTTGTTTTGTGATTCTTTGCCACTTTTGCCTCCTCTGATTTTTGTTTTCTGCTTTTCCATCTTGTTGCTGCACCACGCTGCACTCTCACCTGCTCCTTCCCACCACTGCCTCCCAAGACTCTACCGCCGCTTCGGTCTTGCACAGCCACACCCACGTGGCCTAGGTTATCCTTCTTCTACCACACCTTAACGGTAGCCACAGCACAGACCAGCCATTGAGAAGGCATTGCCTGTCCAGACGGTATTACCTGATTGCCTTAGCTCTTCGGCCAGGCACAGCCCTTTTGAACTACGCATCTCTGCGACTGCTCATCCTAAGACACAGTCTCACTCTGCTCACTTTTACTTGCTCTCTTTCTCTAACACATTTCTTTTTGCCATTTTTTCTTTCTTTTTCTTTGTGCTTTTTAACGCTTTTTCACTCCTTTTGTCCTGCCCTTCTCACTCTATCTGATTTCACTTGCTCTCTTTGTCTTGCTCTCATGCCTAGCAATTTTTTACTCCTTTTTTCCCACTCTCCTCACACTGTCTGCTCTAGCACTCTCTCTCTCACACATTTTTGGCCTCTATTTTAACTCTCTCTCTTCACCATATTTTTGGCTGTCTTCAACTCCTTTTGCTCCACTTTTGCCACTTTTTCTTTACGATCCTTTGTCAGTTTTCCCTCCTCTGACTTTTGCTTTCTGCTTTCCCGCCTTAATGCCCCCACTCTTTGTTTTCACTTGCTCATTCACGCCACATCCCTTGGGCCCTCGCCAAAGTTGTTACTAGTGACAAACTGGCATACCTGGCATTCAAAATCAGCAACTCTAACAACACCAATCTGGGAGGAGACCTGTTCCACCAACCACCAGGGCCAGGAGCTGAATTTGGATATTCTATTGCAGACATCATTTCCCACCTCGTTTTCAACACCAGCTCCTTCACCCTGCTTGGGGCCCTCAATTTCCACATAGAGGACCTCTCCGACCTGAACACCATCAATCTCCTGGACAGCCTGAACACATTAAGACTCTCACAGTGGGTGAAAGATCCCACCTGCATCATCAGCCACCTGTTAGTCTCCATCTTTACCTCCTTCGATGGCATCGCAGTTGGCAAAAACATCCCTCTCACCCGAGCTGACCAGTAGCTTGTCTGCTTCGACCTTCACTTCAACCAACATCAAAGATCCACCCCTCAAGACCACTGGCCATGACTGGAGTACTGCCTCCAAAGAAATGTGGTCCACAGAACCACAAAACCACTGATGATTACACCAAGATGCTCTTGCTCACTCCATTGACAATTTCAACCTCTGGATCACCTACTGTGCATACTTCCTGGCACCTCTCAAAACCAAGACCACTGCAAGCACCAGACCACAAGCTAGCTAGTACAACAATGACCTTAAGTTCACCAAGCGCCACTGCAAGCAGCTCGAGTGCCGATGGAGACTCACCCACATGACAGTGACAAGCAAACCTACAAATCAGCAGCCCTCTGAAATTACCACCAATAATTGGAAGCCTCCAAGCACGTATCCCTAAAAGAATGGATAGTTAACAGCATCTACAGCACAAAGGAGCTCTTCTCCATCATAAAGAAATTGACCACGTCCAGCACCAGCTCCACCTCCATGATCTCTCTCAGGACCTCTGCTCTCAGCTCACGCTTTTCTTCTGTGATAAGATAAGTACTATCTACGGTAATTCTGCACCTCAACTGAATCCTTCGAGCTAACAGTGCTCCTTGGAGATGATGACAGCTTTCCAGCAAACACCCTGACCTGTTGGCTTACCACCACCCATGTGCAAACTGCCACACTGTCATGTGATACATCTGCCCATTAGCCTGTCAGAGCCTTGTCCGCACATAGCCTTCACAAGAGGACTCGAGCCCATCTGCACTGCCCTCACCCTGATCCGCAATGACTCCCTTAGCATTACTACCTTTCTAAACCCCTGGAAAAAAGCCACCATCTATTGAAGGAACCCAGTGCAGACCCATCCTCACCAGCCAACTATAGAACTACATAGCATGTAGTACATGGAACGGGTGGTAGTGAGCTACACATAAACTATAGTCCACATATACTTACATATCTGCTGAGTCCTGAGGGGGGTGATCTCAGGGCCGATTTCATGGGTACTGCAACTCAACCATAGATAATAATTAAGATGTGCTCCCCGAATGTATTTGAGCAGGAGTAATAATGTTGCAAGGGTAAACAACAGGTCACCTCATACCCCAGCGCTGTTGAGTATCCCCTAGGTGTCAGATTAGGTTGTCTGCCAACCTGGGGGTAACATACAGGCCCACTTTTTTTTTTTTTTTTTAAATCTTTTTATTGAAGTTTCAAAATTATATGCATCAGTACTGCCCTGCAAGGCAGCTCAAACTTTGAATAACCATACAAACAACATGTGATTGACCGATACCGTATATCAGTAATGCTAGACATTTGAGCATATGCATTAATAAAGTCCGCAATATAAAGGTCACTTGCATATATTTACATTAGTCTGCTGTGGACTGGGAGCTGGTTTGTGCATGCTGTTGGAGATATTGGCGTAGTGGTTCCCAAATGTCTTTTGGTTTAGATGATGTTGGAAGTTCTTCCGCATATAATTCGAGGTTCTCCTTACATATACCATATCTTTAAACCAGTGTGTGGTTTTTGGGGCAAGTGAGCTCTCTCAAGTCAGAGCCACCCGGCGTTTGTCCATCAATAATGCAATTCGCACAAATTTGCCCGGCGTTCCCTTCAGCTGAGGAACATAGCATAGTAGACAAATCAACGGTGTACACTGCAATTCAACCCCGCCATTTCCTGTGTCTGTTTCACCACTCCCTCCCAAAAGAGGAACACTAGCCTACAGTCCCAAGCTAAGTGCCAGAAGTCAGTGTCCAGTTGGCCGCATCGTTTACATTTGCTAGTGTCGCGTAGGCCGTACCCGTGCAATCTGGAGGGCGTGTGATAGACCTGATGAATATACTTAAAATGTATTATGCGCAGGTTACCGTTTGGCGTGAGGGTACTAGTGAGGTTGCATATGTGTTCCCACTCTGCTGGCATCAGGGGGGGCATCGTTCTGTTATTCCAGCGGGCGAGACTTCCGTCCGAATCCACAGCTCTCTCATCCCGCACGGCCCTATAGAGTTTGGTACCCAGCTTTTTTCATGTGGGCGCAACCAATAGTAATTGTAGAGCATGCAGGATTGGCGGTTCGGCTGGATATGCAGTGTAATGTGTTCGAATAGCTTGCCTAAGTCTATGCACAGTGAATTGGAACAGTGGTGTAGGGTTAGTGATATATTGGAGCCCCTCGGGGTAATGAAGCAACCATCAGGGTAAAGGTCTTGCAAGGTATCAATACCCGCTTCCTTCAGTGACCTTTATGGGCCCTCCTCTTGTGTCACCGAAAGCGCAGCATGATTTGTCAGCGGCAGCGCCGGGGCGTAAATAGGGAGCTTAGTTGCAAGTTTACCTATAGATTGCCAGGCCGCAATAGTCATGTCTAATGTATTAATTTCATGTTTCGGCGTACCACGATGTGCATGTGTGATAATGCCGGGTAGCGGAACCGGACTAGCATCACCATCTTCTACCGCTACGTGTGGGGTATAAACGTGTGGGCGGAACCAATAGTATGCATATTGTGCTTGAGCACAGAGATAATATATGTACAGGTCAGGAGCGCTGAATCCCCCTTTGGCATAATCGAGCGTAAGTGTAGCCCAGCCGACTCTAGCCTGCTTGCCTCCCCAGACCAGTCTAAGCAGAGCAGTTTGCACGCTGCTAAAAAATTGCTGTGTTAGTTTTATAGGAATGTTGCAGAATAAGTATAAAAAACGTGGGAGAATGACCATTTTGATAACCGCAATGCGATCGGCTAGCGATAGTGGCAGTGCAATCCATCTGTCAACTTGTTGTTCTAGAGAAACACACGCTCGGCCATAGTTTTCTTTTACGACAATCTCGGGATCCCTGTGCACCCGGACGCCCAGGTATTTAACTGGTTCTGCGGTCCAGACCAGAGGGTACTCCATACTTGGTGGATCAGTAATGGATGTCAGTGGTATTATTACCGATTTGTCCCAGTTAATAGTGAGACCAGAGAACAGTCCAAATCCGATGTACTCTCTTAGCACCTGAGCCAGGTAGCGTCGGGGCTCTCTAATAAAAAGCACCATGTCATCGGCATAGAGGGATATACCGACAGGGCAGTGCATGAAATTGAGGGCCGTGTCTCTGTGTCGCTGCCGGATCACACAGGGCAAGGGCTCAAGCACAATGGCAAACAGCAGCGGCAACAAGTGACAGCCCTGCTGGGTGCCCCTGCTAATCGGGAACGGCTCTGATGTCAGTCCTCCCAGTTGAGGGGTCAGAGTATAATAGTTGCACCCATCCAAGGAATAGTGAAGGAAACCCCATGCGACGAAGGATTTGGAACATGTAACTCCACTCTATGGAGTCAAACGCTTTCGCCGCGTCTAACATTACTGCAGCTGCGTGCAATTCTGGATCGAGGATGTGAAACATTGCAAATATATTTCGATCTCTCCGGAATAAATCCAGATTGGTCTGGGAGGACCAGACAAGTCATTAGAGGCTGGAGCCTGGTTGCCAGAATTTTGGCGAGTATTTTGGCATCGAAGATTAATCAGAGATAAGGGCCGATATGATTCGCAATGTTCGGGTGATTTATCTTTTTTTAGTAAGGGGATGATCAGAGCTTGGCGGAGGGACGGCGGCAATATACCAGTTTCATGTGCCTCCGCGTACATTTCCAGTAAGTGGGGTGTGACCAAATCAACATATTCTTTATAAAATTCGGGCGTGAGGCCGTTGGGCCCCGGCGCTTTTTTATTGGGTAAGGCACGTATTGCTGCTTTTATGTCCGATTCAGCGATTGGCTGATTTAAGTAGTCGCTGTGATCATCCGACAGCCATGCGCAAGCAATGTCTGACAGCTATTCCGCAAGATCCGAAGCAGACGATGTCCCCTGCGATGTATACAGGGTGGCGTAACAGGCACAAAATTGGTCCACTATCTTCTGAGGGGTGTAGTGCTCCCCACCCTGCGCGTCCAATATTTTATCTATGTGATGATGTTCGGCACGAAATTTGAGTTTAGCAGCTAAATTGCGGCCCGGTCGCCCGCCCTCCCTGTACGCACGGCCACATGTCTACGCGACAGATAGTGTACCTCAGACTCCGCCATGGCATCATATTCAAGAACCAATTCATGTATGCGAGAGAGTGTGGTGGCGCATGGTTTGGCAGTGTAGTCACGCTCGAGGTCTGCCAACGTGGCTTCTATCTTTTCAAGCTGCCCCCTAGGATCTTTTAAAATACCTGCTGTGGTGCTAATGCAGACCCCTCTGATGGTCACTTTAAAAGCTTCCCAGAGAGTGGAAGCACTCTCCACAGTGCTTACATTAATCTCAAAGTATTGTTCTATGGCTTTTCTGATGGTGTCGGTGTATATGGGGTCCAAGAGGGCCTCCGAGTGGAAAGGCCATGTGAATGGAGGTAGAAGTTTCTCTTTGTGTGCAGCAAAGGCTTGGAATGAATTGCCATTCTATTTGAGAAATGCTACTAGTCTTCTAGCATTCAGGAAGGGGTTAAAGACCTGGCTTTTTGATAAATAATCCTCATTTTTTCAGCTCAGCCTCAGGGAGTAGTAACTAGCGTCAGGACACCTCCGGGTAATCGTGCGCTCTAAAAATTCCCATAACATAACATAACAATGGGCGACAAATGTTAGTTGGGATTGTGAGAACAAGCCACACAGGATTGTGATCTGAAAGCGTGCGTGGGAGCGCAGTAATATCAATGACCCATTCATTTGCCCCTTCGCTCAGCAGCCAGTAGTCCAAACGGGACCAACTGTGATGCGCTGGCGTAGCGTGTGTACCCTCTCTCGCTGTGTGATTACGAAGCCTCCAAGCATCTACCAGCCCAAATTCTAGCATAGCATTTGTAATACTTTGGGCCACTTTAGGTGTGCGGATGCCTTGCGGGCTAGATTTATCCATACTGGGATCCAGGTAAGTGTTCAGGTCCCCCCCATATAATAGCCGCCTCAGGCCAGCTTCGCAATATATCATAGATTCGCGCAAAGACCTCTGGTTCATCCACTATGGGCCCGTATACATTAATAAAAGTATTCAGGGAGATCCCCAGTTTACCGTGAACCATAGCACAGCGCCCCTCATCGTCTACATAGGTTTTGACTGGTGTAAATGGGATACCTCGTTTAAACAAAATGACAACCCCCCTGGCATAGGAAGAATACGAGGAGGCCAGTTTGTACCCAGCCCATTTAGTGGCGATCTTGGCCTCAGCTATCTTGGTCAGATGCGTCTCCTGTAGGAGAGCAATCTGAATCCCGTGCCGATCCAGATAGGCAAATACCTGTCAGATTTTTGGGGGGGAATTTAGCCCTCGGACATTCCATGTCAAACAGGGGCATTTGTCACCCATCAGCAATTTGAAGACAAAAAACCAACAGCAGAATGACCAATCTGCGGCAGGAATAGTAGGCTAAGAATATATGTCATAGCTAGCGTAACAGTGCAATCACATTGAACAATCCCCATATCAACAGCATTTGACCCCCCGCCCCACCCACTTTAGCAGTCCCAATTTGCCAAAGCCATTCCCTTAAATCAACACAAAACCCAACATGTGAAACAAATACAAGAAGTGATGTGGGGTACATCCATTGGGGGATGCCGCAGCACATCCAACTCCCGGATGTACAAGGGAGGTGGCCGCGAACAATGAGCATGTGCTCCCTAGATCATTAGCTCTGCGCCAACATCATAGGATGACAGCACCCACTTTGTAATATAAGACGTCATTACCCTCATAGCGGCACCAAAGGCGGTATCCAGAAAAGGATATGAGTGCCCACATGCAGCCAGCAACATCAATCCACTACGGCGGCACAGTTGCCAGAAACCAGTTTGTCAGAGGCGCTGTGTCATAGTGAGTAGTCTAATATTGAGCACAATGTCCCTGGCTGCGCCTGGGCTATGGGGCAGCCAGTGAGTCCAGGAGCGAAGGGACGAGTTCTGTGCCTCAATCATCGTTGTCCGATGCATCCGGAAGAGCTTGTTTTTTGCGATGAAGAGACTTGGCAAAATCCATAGCTTGCTTGGGGCTAGTGAAGATCCTGGCTTTATCATCAGTACCTATCCGAAGGTGAGCCGGATAGAGCATGGCATATTGAATATTCTCAGTAATCAAAATCTTTTTTACTTGTTGAAATTCTTTTCTTGCCACCTGTACTGTCGCTGTGAAATCAGGATAAAATGATAGGTTATTACCCTGATATGTGATGGTACCCTTCTGTCGGGCAATGCAGAGCACCGCATCCCGGTCCCTAAAATTCAGCAAGCGGGCGATGATTGGTCTGGGTGGCGTGCCCGGAGGCGGAGCGACCGCCAAGGAGCGATGAGCTCGTTCCACAATTAGCAGGCTTGAAAGGTTTTCGGCGCCACAAATATCTCAGAACATGTTTTCCACATAGGTTTCCAATTTTCCCACATTTGTGGATTCTGGCGGACCCAAAATGCGTACATTGTTCGCCGTGATCGCGCTTCAAGTTCCTCGTTTTTAGCCTGGATGATCGCCAATATTTTGCCCATGTCATTCGTTTTTGTCGTGACCTGCTGTAGGCTATCCTCCGCATTCGAAATGCGTTGCTCCGCCTCCCCCATCCTAGCTGCATGTTTGTCGAGTTTAGTGGACATGTGGTCCATACGTCCATTAAGGGCCTCAATTTACGCGTCTATGGACTGCAGGCTAGCTTGGATAGCTGCAAGTGTCTTCTCTAGGGCAGACGGGGATTTAGCCGCATTATCCAGTTCTGAGTCAGAGGCGGCATTTTGCTGTGACTTCCCTGACCTGCGCAAGTCAAAGTTGAGGCGTGGTTGATTTTTGTCCGGTTTGCCCAAGGTGGCAGCTACGGACAGAAACCAGCGCCCGTTACTTAAACTTAGTTTCCTCAGTCGCTTCTATAAGCACTGGCGCTGCACGGTCTCTCCAGTAGGCACTCCGCACGCTAAAGGATAGTAGGGACCAGGGCAGAATACTATGTGCAACCAAAGACGCAGTCGCTAGTGCCCCCTCAGTTTTCTGTCCACGTGGTGCCAGGCAATGTATACTAGTCAGTATCGATGAGGGCCTATGCATGGGGCAGTGTGCTAGGCTCTGATTCTGGATGCAGGAGAGCGATGAGGTCCGCCCACAGGCATGAGTAGGCCTCCCCAGTTAGGCTCAGTCACACGGCTCTGCTTCCCGCCGCCGTTCCGGTGTACTCACATCAAGCCCCAGCGCAGAGGCCATACGCAAATTGTGGGATATTGTGGGTAGTGGAGAGATCACCACACAGCCGTCCACCAGAAGCGCTTTAGCGGCACTCAGTTAGGCCCACGCATGCAAATCAAGCGGGGGAATTGCACGCCGCACCAGCGGGGGCGCAATGTCAATTAGGCCAGGATTCAGCCCTCCAGGCCCAGCAATGAACAGACAGGCGACTCCAGTCTGCCAAAGTCCCCGCATCAGCACGCCTCGAAGCCTCACCACAGGCCAGGCAGGACCGCAGGTTTCAGGCCCCCACACCAGCTTCCACGCCACAACAAGCGCTATACCAGCAAAACTTTTCGCGCACAGGGAACCCACCGCAGGATATGGCCCCACCGCTATGCTGTAGGCAGGCGGGCCTCCAGGCCAGAAAGCGCCACGATCTCTCAGCGTGCTCCTTCCTCACCTCGATCTCAGCTCCCGGTCAGCAGTGGCTCCCCGTCGTGCAGCTCCGGCCCACGACACCCACCCAACGCCGTCCAGGCCGCGGGCACCGCAGGCTAAATGTCCCCAGGGCGAGGTTGCTACTCACAGAGCACAGTCCGCACAGGCCGCAGGCGGGTGCCGCGGGCCAATCCCCGCCTCGCGCGCGCACCTGCACCCGTGGCACTGCTGGCCATCAGTTCCTCACAGTGAGCTTCAGCAGGACCCTTGAGGCAGGTAACCACCCGTCAGTTTTAGCAGTACCAGCCGTAACCTCCAACACTGTGTCCTCGAAAACACGGCCTCCATGTTGCTCCCACTGCAATGCGCCGCCCTCCGCTTCTCTAGGCTTTTTGGGGCTGTCAGTTGCCTTTAAACACTGCCAGAGTGATGCACATCTGTTATAGGTGAGCTGCCACGCATTTGACGGCTCGGATGGCTAGTAGGGAGCAGGGTATTCAAAGGATAATGCTGGCGGCCGGCGGAGCTGCACTACAGTGCAGCCATCTTGCCATGCGCCCTCTAGCGCCCCCCAACAAACAGGCCCCTTGTTGGTGAAGCCTGTCCTCCAGAAGTCATTGTCTCAGAGCTGCCCTCAGTTGTCTCCACATCTGGATCCTGACTAAGCCCATGGCTCCATCCATGCGTGGATGTCAGAGACCAGCGGCGCTCTCTTAGCCACCGCTTGTTTCTTTGTGGGGGGCCCTCATGCCAGATGGTTGCCACATCATCTCGGTCATCACCTCCTTTGGGGTGCCATCTTCTTCTTGTGAATGTGGGAGACATCGTGACCATCGCTCTCCAGCCACGACCACACCTAGTCCAGGGTGGTGGAGATGAGCGATTTATTGTCCGCTGTTACCCGTAGCTTCACTGGATAGACCAGGCCATATTGTATCCATTCATTTTTCAGCACCTGCTTGGCTTCCATGAAGCTCTGTTGCTTTTTCTGCATGAAGGTTGAGTAATAAGGGAAAATGTGCACGTTGTAGCCCTCCAGTTTCCAGAGGTCATGTGCTCTAGCCGTCTGGAGGATATAGTTCTAGTCTCAGTAGTTCAATAATCTGGTCACCATTGGTTGCGGAGGAGCGCCCAAAGCAGGGTGCGGGCTGGGGCCATATGTGCCCTTTTAATGGTAAAGAACACAGAGTGAGTGCCTGGAAGCACTGTCTGAAGCAGTCATTCCTCTGGGAACAACCTCCCTGCACTTCTGAACCCACCAAACTGGTCTGTGGACTGTGTACAGTAAAAAATAATAAAAAAGGGCCTCAAATTGGCGGGAGCGCCTTTTCTCCTGCTGGCCTTTTCTGTCTTGCGGGACCAGCAGCAGTACTGTGGGATTGAATGATATGATTGGCTGGGCACACCTTGAAGGAAAATGTTGTGGCCACCTTTACTGGATATGGGGACTCAGTCCCCACGTCCTCAACATGTAAAAGAAAAAAAGCCACATAAGGAGGCAGGACAGGAACACCTATTCACTGGCACTTATGGAGGGGACCCAGCAACACAACTGTAGGAGCCCCAAAAAAATTGTACTACAGGTACCATGGTACTCCTGCAAGACCCATGAAGTACTGCAGTACTTCCGCAGGAGTTGTACCGCTGAACCGTGCAAGCTTTACTAGCTGTACCATGGAGTTGATGTTTGGATGGAGGTACCGAGAGAGTACCGTGGTACCATGAAAAAATGTTCAAAAATAAAATACTTGTGGGTGGTGGTTTGCAAGGAGATTGGCAGAGGCCACACCCTGCTCTCAACGCCTTGCTGCAGACAGCCAAAGATTGTGTGCAGCCAGGAGTGAGCCTCCAATGTAAGGTTGAACAAAGGCCCTTGATGGAGGCCAGGCCCAGGGCCAACCCCACTCCATGCACGACTTAAGGCCGGGCATGGCACGGGGTTGGCCACTCGTGGTTGTAGGGCCTTGCTTGAGGCCAGGCCCTGCTGCCAATCCCAAGCTATGCATTGCCATTGGCAATTCACAGCTGGAAGTTGGCTACATGTGGGGGAAAGGACTGTGGGCCAGGTCATAAGCCAGGCTCTGCATCTAGCCCCATGCCTCGCAGAAAGGCATACACGGAAGGAGTTTAGGTACCCATTGGTGCCAATGAGAGGACCTGACCATAGGCCCTGCAGCCAACCCCCTGCAGAGCACAGCCAAAGGACATGCGCTTGGGAGTTTGGCCTTCAATGGGGGTTGGTTGCAGGGCCTGACCACAGGCAAGACTCTGCAGCCAACACCAGTCTACACACAGCCGAAGGCCATGCACAGTGGTGTTTGGGCACCTGTGGGGTTGGGTGCAGTGCCTGTCCTAAAGCCAGGTCCTGCATGCAGCCCACCACTGTCCACAGCTAAAAGGTGTGTTTAGCAAGGGAGCTGACTGAATAATAGGTAAAGAAATATACATTAATTGAAAAAAACCAAAGGTTAAAGTGACATTATAGTTGGGTATGTTAATAAGATAAATAAGCTCTAAAATAACACAAAGCACTGAAATTCCCCAGTTCTAGTTTACCAAGCAGTCTTGGTATGTTGTTTTGTGTTGTGTTGTGGTGTGTTGTGTTATGTGTAGTTGTAAAGCATGCACCTCAGCTGGGGACTGACACTGATGAGAAGGAGGGGGGTTGCTAACTGCCCTGTCTGGGTCCTAAGTGAAGAGACAAGTTTTTGAGGTTCTTTTTGAATTCTGGGCCTTAGCTGGCAGCACTAATGTGAAGGGGGAGTACATTCCAGGCTTTAGGAGCCAGGTATGAGAAGGCATGGCCGCTGGCTCTGACTCTTTTGATGCGGGGGAGAGTGGCGAGCCTGAGGCTAGCTGAGTGGAGGTTCAGGTAGATAAGGTATAATTTGTGTAGTGCTTTGTATGTGTGTGTTAGTTTTTGAACTGTGCACATTTGTGCATGGGGAACCATTGGAGACCTCTGAGGTAGGGGGAGATATGGGTGTGTGGAGGGAGGTTGAGTGTGAATCTAGGTGCTGTATTCTGAAAGATCTGATGCTGCTTGGTGAGTTGGGTGGAGAGTCTGACGTAGAGTGCATTTCCGTAGTCTAGTTTGCTGGTGATGAGTGCTTTGGAAATTGTTAAGTGGGTGTTGAAAGAAAGCCACATGAAGATTTTCCTGAGGATCTTGATGGTTTGGAAGCAAGAGAAGGTGATTTAGTTGACTTGGTGGGCCATCAATAGTTTGTTGTTTACCACAATTCCCAGGTTCCGTGCTTGTCTGGAAAGGCGTGGGGTGGGACCAGGTTCTGGTGGCCTCCAGGCTGAGGACCACAGAGTCGGATCTTTCCCAAAGAGTGCTACCTCCGTCTTGTATGAGTTGAGTTTGAGGCAGTTGGACTTCATCCATAGGGCATCTTCTGACATGCACTCTATGATCTTTGTTCGGGTATTGGGGTGTCCTTAGAGAGGGAGAGTATGAGTTGTGTGCCATCAGCGAATATGATGATGTAGATTCTGAAGGTGTTTGCAACGGTGGTGAGTGTAAACATAAAGATATTGAAGAGCATGGGCCTGAGTGATGATGCAGGACTCATGTGAAACCAGTTATCCAGATATCACTAACATTTTAAACCTTTCATGACCTCCGAGCACCTCTTTAAACATGAATTTCTTAAAGAATGGCTGTACTGATTTATACCAAATAATGGGCCAGAGACTGGATATCCCTGATCTTCGGTCTGGATGCTTGTACACATTGGATTGGACGTGTAGGATGCTTGCACTATTTTTGCCATGTGCCCATGCTCATTCTAGACTTGAGGTTTGAGTAGCTTGCGTATTGGATGCCCAAACTCGTTTTCTTGTTGCTTCACCCTCTTCCTACTCCCGTTGCTATTTACATCTAGACGGCTTAGAGTGCTGTGAGCTGACTTTGCATGACCTTTTCCCTGAATCCTCCTCCTCCACTTTTGGGTTTGGGGTCTTTTGTTGAAGTTACTATATGTGGGCTCATCCTTGCGTCAACAACATGCTCAGATATGAGTCCTGTGCACACTGTGTCACTGGAATCAAGCGCCACTTGGCTGATGAGCCCTAAGTAGGACGAAACAGGTCCTGGGTTGCTTGCACTCTGGTTTAGGGAGGACCTGACTTGGCAGTTTGGGCCGGACTGTTCCCATTGGATCAGGGTCAAGATTGATTTCCATATAGCTGGGTCCAAACAGAGGTGGCATGGTGTGCAAAATAACAATGGATTGCGATGCGTCCCTGAGTAATTACCAGAGGCTGAGAGTAATTCAAGCATTCTAGCCATCACTTTTTGTATGCTTTAGTTTGTAAATATTTTAAGCACTTTTAAGTGTGGAGCAAATGTGTAGAGTCATGCAGATGTTTTGCACATGACAAATATGGTAAGAAGAATTCTCATGCTGATGAATCTTCAAATAACCAAATGCTTTTTTGATTATGTTTTTTGTCCACCTGTTATTGTTGATTACTCTGGACATTCTGTTAATGATTGAAAGGTTTGTTTCATCACACACATCTTTTTCTCTGTAATGGGTTTGTTAGAATTGCCACACTCTGCAAGTTCACCCCAGATTTTTGCCTTCCTTGCCCAACCCATTGTTGTTGACTTTTAGTACTATTTGCACTTTACTCCTGCTAAAGAATTGTAAAGGGCTTGTGCTCGCTCCCTTAAACATGGCACAATTGGCTTACACCCGATTGGTACATTTAATTTACTTATAGGCCCTTAGTAAATGGTGCTACCTGTACCCAGGGCCTGTAAATTAAATGCTACTAGTGGACAGCAGCACTCATTGTGTAATTCACTAAAGTAGCCCGGTAAAACATGTCTCAGGCCTATCACTGCATCCTGTAGTGCAGTTTTAAACTGCCATTTCGACCTGGCAAAATAAAGTGTTTGCTAGACCTAAACCTTCTCTTTGAAATACTTATAAGTCAACACTAAGGTAGACCCTAAACATTTCCAGGGCAGGGTGCTTGGTATTTAAAAAGTGGGACGTGTATTTCAATTTTACATGTCCTGACAGTGAAAAACTCCTAAAGTTGCTTTTAACTGATGTAAGGCTATCTCTCCCATAGACGTACACTTGGTTACGTTATTACACTTAAGAAGTGGTAACTTCAGTTTGGGACCAGATAGAGAAATGCTTTTTTGGTTCATTTGAATTGTAATTTACAATCCTCTTTAATGGTAAAGTCTGATTTTTAGTCACTATTCTGATAATGCCAATTTTAGAAAGTTGGCATTTTTCTGCCTAAACTAACGTGCCTTTCTGCTAGTGTCCAGGGTCAAATGGCTATGAATGGCTCTCTTGTGGTGTTTGTGTATTCATTTCAGATGTGAACAAAAGAGCCTTGGGTATGGGGCAGGATGTTTCTATCCTGATCCGGATATCCTGGGGGTTGTACTCGGCCTTCCTGAGCTTCAAGGAGTGGCCTCTGGGCTATGCCCACCACCTTCCTGACTTCTATGGGCTGCCTGCCCTGCCACTGAAAAATGGAGCTCACACATAGGCCTGCCCACCCTTTGTTCCCCTAGACAGTTTGGAGCCAAACCAAGAAAAGGGGGAAGGTTAGACAAAGGGATATGCCAAACCCAAAGGCTGACATTAGGAATAAAAGTGGCACATTCAGAACCTCACATCAGACCACTCCTGGACCTGTGGAAGACTCAGAAGAAGGGATCCCCTGTTGTTTGAAGAAGGAAGACTGGACCAGCTTGCCTTGATCCCAGGTTCCCCTGAAGTGACTCCAATGGTTAGTTTCCTGGCCTCCCATTTGAGCTACAGGGACAAAACACGCTTCCAGAGGCCTCTCCTGCAAATTCTCAGCTGAGCAGCTCCAAGTGGACATGCCTTAGCCCTGCTAGTGACCTCTGCTGAGTGAGTCTGTATCCCCAAGAGGTGCCTCCCATGTCCTGTACCCTTGGCTGACATCAGCGAATACTCCCCCTGCCCTAAAACTATATGTCCTGAGCTCCAGGTGAAGATCAAGAGAACAAACAACTCACGTTGCTCCACGACCACACGCGATGCTCGCTGAAGAAAATTGCCAGCACAGACCTGCTTTTGTGACAACTCCAAGATTCAGGGTCAATGGCAACAATCTGCATTGTCTGCCAACACGAAGTTCCAGCGATGACTGACTATTCATGCCAGTAAGCAACCGTTTCTGTCTCCCAACCTGCTCCTTGTTGTCTTTAGTCGCCTCGCTTCGACCAACAATGCGAAGCTCCTCTGCAGTGCCCTGCGTGGACTTGGACTCAGCGAAGGAGAAATCTTCAGGGGGATGAACTTGGTCCATGGATCCAATCAGCTCTCCATCATGGTTGGTGTGAATTAATGACTTTCACCCAGTTCAGTGCGACCAGATAACCGCAAATTACGCTTTGTGCTTTTTTGTGCTATTTTCACGTGAAATTTTAAAAATTCATAACTCCAGTACTACGAATTAGATTTTGCCATTTTGGTGTCATTTTATTTATTGAAATTGACTCTATTTTTCTAAATGAGTTTGGGATTATTATTCTGGGTGTTTTCGCTGTATTAGTCTTTGAGTTTTACATAAATACTTTGCACAATGCCGGACTGCTTTTGCACCAAGTTCCAGAGAATTAAGCACAGGTTTATTTAGTGACTTTTGTGGTTCACCCTGACAAGGATTGTGTTTATTCTCTGAGTGGAGCTTACACCACTCGCAAATAATAACCCAATTTCTTACATCCTTTTTGTTAGTTAAACCGCGCTTTTGGTGTGAAGTGATGCCTATTTGTGATCCTCTTCCTGTGCTCTACATGGTTCTTTTGGCTGTCTTTTGGCAGCCTAAATCTGGTTGTCACCTGGACTTTGCCCTGTGTTTTTTTGTTGTTTCGGCTGGGATATGCATTCTATGCTGGAGGTCTTCCTGCTGCTTCCTTAGGGTCCTTTCTGGCCTACTTTCCCTCAGACCTAGAAGTGTGCCCAAGGCCAGGGGTTACTTAATTTTCACTTCCTTAGCTCTCCTATTGCCTCATGAACATTGACTTCTGAAAACAAAACCTTTTTAGGAACCTGCTTTTCTTTTGGGCTTGCTCAGATGCTGTAAATTGGGGTTTTGTTAGCATTCTGGGTTTAGTCTTCTCTCATGTGGTCTGGACTTCACCTTTTCTGACTTGTTATCTTTGTGGGCATTCAATCCAAGTTGTGACTGATTTGGTAGATCCTCATGGTATTAAAAATAGGATGAGGAATTAGAGGAAATGATGAGGAAGTAATACTCCATATACTTTTGATAATCTAATTAATCCAATTCTGCTTCTTTGTCTCTGTCCTTATGCACCTCCCCATTTGCTTGGACAGCTTTGTGGTCTGTTCTACTGCTGTGGTAATCAACTCCAGAGATATCTGGGTAGAAGTAGTTCTTTATATGCACAACTGCAGAGAGAGGGAGTTTAAAAATGTATTTTGTAGGTAGGTAGTAGGCTGCCTGTCTCCAGGGCCAGGGTGTACAGCCACATAATGAAGCAAGGAATGGGATGAAGAAATAGACTGAGGGAAAACAAAGACATGACCGGAGATGTGCCAGATGAAAAGGACAGGCCAGTGATAGAGCATAGAATCCAAGGCCCTCAAGCCTTCTAAGGAGAATGTCATGGTCAGTGATGTTGAAGGCTCCAGCCAGTCTAGCAAAAAGAATGTCCCAACAGTGCTGATTATTCACATCCTCCAGGATTGCTGTAATAACTATAATTGTAATTGTAATACCTGATTTTGCCAGAAAACCTGTTATTTTTCTCTGTGCTGGTTCGAAGTTGTTCTATAATGAAATGATACAAAATGTGGGTGTGTAATGCAAGTTTTGGGTTTACATACTTATAATATAAACTTCAAAACTATTGTCTACAAAATATTGTGGCACTAAATAGCGACAATTTATCGGTAAGTACATATATTTAAAAATATTAAAAATGTTATCTTAAAAAAAAATATAATATCAGCAGATCAATAAACTGCTCCCTCAGTATGTCAGCAAAGAAATTATAATCACGAAAGTGCAGTCACAGCAGGATGTGGCAACAAACAGCACGTTTTGGCTGTCTAGCAGCCTTTATTACATACAGGCACATTCTCCATTCCAACCATATATGTGTATTGGTGTAAAGGTAAAAACAGGACTGTGAATCCAGTGGGTGCCATCTTGAAGTGGAGGGTAATGTTACACAGCGGTTATGCATCTAGTAGTTTTTGTCACATTTAATGATAATGAGCTGTGACAGCGTAGGAATCTTTATATCTCAATCTTTGGGTGTAATCATCAAATAACCCCCGCCACTGGTCGTATGGACCTTTGTTGGTCGACAAAGAGAAATGAAAAGGAGCAATCTGATACATCAAAAACCATGGACAGTGAAGTCCATTTTAGAGAGTTGGTATGAGATAAAGGGTTTTATTAACAATTCTAATAAATGTAATTTGTTTTATTCAGTAAATATTAGTCTTTAGTCATCATTATTACAAAGTCAAATAATCTCTTAGTCAATATTTAACAACAAGGTAAAATACCAAATTAGTTAAGATCACAAATATTATAGAAATAATACAACAAGCTTGTTCCATAAAGAAATTTCCCTAATCTAAATTATGGATTAGAATGGCATTTTAAGCAGGAGTAAAGGTGTCAGTTCAGAAAAACCAATAAAGAGTTCTGCTGTGAGAATAGGATGCATAAGCATTAAGCTTTTGCTTTTAGGCATAGAACATTTCAAGCTGGAAAGTATTCTCAGCTCTAAATCAGCAGACTTCTTTTGAAAAAGAAAAAGGGTTAAAAAAGTAATCTCTCCTGAAGAGAGGCAACTCTACAGATCTCATGCCAGTGGGCAGAGATTGTAAATGCCAGCCTACGCTACGAACACATGCTAATATAAATTTATAGATACACACATTGAAACATCTGATACATTCCGCGTCCTCGGTGTCCAATAGGAATTTAGAAATCCATGGGAGCAGGTAAAGCCCCTAGTTTCTCACGTCTTCATAATAGACCACAGAAGCAAGTCCTTGAAAAGATACTTCGTCCACATCTTGCAGTTCAGACAGTTCGTCCTATAAGACATATTTCCTGTCATCTCCTCTGCTCCCACTGAGAAACTCACTATCAGTTGCCTAATACATAACAAATGCCTATTTACTAACTAACAGAAGGCTTCTGAAAAGTTACAGCATCTGCAGGGGTATAAAAAAACATCTTGTGCAAAACAACAGTTCAATGTGAGAACAGGCCTTTCAATGCTAATGTATAAGTCAATGTTAATCTGGAATCTATAGTTAGGCTAACTGAAGTCAGTACATTATTATTTCTTTTATATGTTTTCAATACCTAAGTATGGTTACTTACTAAAAAAATTGTTTTTTTTATATTTGTATTATTTTGCATAGTGTTTTGCACTTTTCAGCTAAATGCATTTTCATTTACAAAGTGAGGAAATTTGCTCTAGCAACCTCCCACCTATAGGGGCTAGCATAGCCATCACAATTTATCACAAATGAATCTCTAAGGTGCACCAGCCTTCCCTGCTGAGTCATCAATTTTGCCTCT
Source organism: Calotriton arnoldi (assembly GCA_963921515.1). Taxonomy (NCBI): domain Eukaryota; kingdom Metazoa; phylum Chordata; class Amphibia; order Caudata; family Salamandridae; genus Calotriton; species Calotriton arnoldi. The sequence continues at coordinate 382,905 of CAWUFW010006194.1, forward strand.
TAAGGGTTCCACCTCTTTCAACTTCTTGTATGCCTTATTCTTTCTTTCTTCCATTGGGACAAGATAGAGAAATGGAGTTTAGTATGCCTGAACCCAGAATGTAGAAAGGCATCCTTTAGTAAAGAGGTTTTTTTTGTTTTGTGTTTGAAAATACCCCTTTTAGAAAGTAGGCATTTTCTTGCTGAGCCATCCTGTGTGCCTCTGCTGGGTTGTGGATTGACTGTTTGGCTTTGGAGTGACAGGGGCTGGGGATGTGCATTCTCTCTAGACAGCCACTGGGGGGGTCAAGGTGTGTCCTGCCTTTCCTGAATGAGTCAGGGCTGGGCTGAATAGTCCTGGGTTGCATTTAAAGTAGTGGCAGGAGATTTCCTTGCACCTGAATGGACCTGGTCTGCCTTGGACAATGCTGTCTCCACCTCCTGCCAGGAAGCTGGACAAGAGAGGACAGAACTAGTTTGGACTGAGCATAGACACTCTCTACTCAAAAGAACAAAGAGAAACGGAGTATAAATATTCGGGCACAGAACCCAGAACTTTAGAGCTTGCTTGGATCAAGAAACCTGCCAAGAAGAAGAGCTGCCAGGAGGAGTACTGCCTGTTTGCCATGTGGTTGCTTTGCTGGGTTGGCCTGCAGTCGCTGCTTCCTCCTTGGGCAGTGAAAGGACTGGACTGAACTTTCTTCACTTGTCGCAGAATATCTCCAAGGGCTTGAAATAGAGCTTGCCTCCTGTTCATGAAGTCTCAGGGACAGCAAAGACTTCACTCACCTCTGGGTACTGCCTCTGGAACAGTGGGTTTCAGTTGCCACAGAGGGGGAAAGCAGCCAACACCTTCACTGACGCTGCTGCAGGCTCCATGTCCTGAAGGCACCACAGAAAGCACTGCCACACTTCGCACAGCAACCCTAGTCTCACCGATGATGACGACTGCCACCGAGCCGCTGCTTACACCGCGACCTGTGGGCACCGCACTCCACAATGCCTCGCTTCACCCCGCCGCCCTGGTGTCACCGACGACATTGCTGCCCCCTGACCTCGATACCCGTGTCTGTACTGTGGTTTGGGGGCACCGCTTGCAAGTCACACAATGCACCACCCCATCCCACACCCCAGTCTGGGCCGACCGACCCCCGCTCCCATCAACCCGCACTGCCGCTTGAACCGTGACCTGTCAGCACTGCAACGAGCATCGCCTAAGTCCGCACCACAGCTCTGGTCTCACCGTGATGGTTTCCACGACCGGCCCGCATGGATGCGGTTGGCCGGAACCAAAGGTACTGTTAACGAGTTTGCTGACACGCGGTCGGCCGAGTCTGTTGGAATCTGCTGCTTTCAGCACCGCAGTAGCCCCGGACGGAGCTACCCGCTTTAAGGAACTGCATTTTAAAGTCCTCTTTTCAAAGTGCATATTTTTGCTTACTGTATGTTGGTCTTTTGTCGTTTTGGTCTTGTTAGCACAGATAAATATTAGTTATTTTTCTAAACCTGGTGTGGTGTCCTTTTGTAGTGTTTTTACTGTACTACTGTATGTTATGTGCAAATGCTTCACATTCTGCCTCTGAGATAAGCTTGATTGCTTGTGCCAAGCTACCAAGGGGATGAGCAGGGGTTATTTCAGTAGTGTATCCCCCTTATTCTGACTAGAAGGAAGGGTCCCTCTTTGGACCACGTGCAGTTCCTGGCTATCCTCAAGGCTTTTAGTTGCCTTTTTCATGTACTCAGCCATCCTGGAGCGGAGACCAAGTACATAGTCCACTATGTCTTGCTTTGGGGGCTTGAGAGGTAACTCCCATCCTTCCTTCACCAAGCACAATGGACCCCTGACAGGGTGACCAAACAAAAGTTCAAAAGGGCTGTAGCCAACCCCCTTTTGAGGCACCTCCCTGTATGCAAATAAAAGGCAGGGCAAGAGTATGTCCCATCTTCGCCTAAGCTTTTCTGGGAGCCCTTTAATCATGCCCTTTAAGGTATTGTTGAATCTCTCAACTAAACCATTGCATTGTGGGTGATAGAGTGTGGTGAACTTGTAAGTCACTCCACACTCCTTCCACATTGCCTTCAAGTATCCAGACATAAAGTTTGTACCCCTGACTGATACAACCTCCTTAGGGAAGCCCACTCTTGAGAAAATTCCCAGGAGGGCTCTTGCCACCACAGGTGCTGTAGTGGTCCTAAGGGGAATAGCCTCTGGGTACCTAGTGGCATGGTCCACCACCACCAGGATAAACCTGTGCCCAGATGCTGTTTGGGGATCCATGGGACCAACAATATCAATCCCCACTCTCTCAAAGGGAACCCCCACCACAGGTAGTGGTATCAGGGGGGCCTTTGTGGTGCCACCTGCCTTCCCACTGGCTTGGCAGGTTACACAGGAGCGACAAAACTCCTTGGTGTCTTCAGACATGTGGGGCCAGTGAAAGTGAGGGACAAGTCTGTCCCAAGTCTTGTTCTGGCCTAGGTGACCTGCTAGAGGAATGTCATGGGCTAGGGTCAATAGGAAGCCCCCGAACTTCAGAGGTATAACCAACCTCCTGGTGGCACCAGGCTTGGGGTCTCTACACTCTGAGTACAAGAGTCCATCATCCCAATACACTTTATGGGGACCACTAGCATTCCCAGCAGCCTCAGCAGCAGCTTGCTGTCTGAGGGGTTCAAGAGAGGGCAGCTCTGCTGCTCCTGGCTCAGATCTGCCCTGGAAGGGCCCCCTGTCCCCAAGAACTCAAACTGGTCAGGTTCAAGCTCCTCTGGGACAGTTCCTTCCTCAGGACTGAGATCATCCCCTCAAGAGACTGATCTTCCTTCTGAGCCAAGGAGAAGGCACTGCCTTAACCCTACTACTCCTCCTCTTGGATGGCACTTGGTCCATTGTTCCAGGATCCAAGGCCTGTTCAGTGTTAGACATTTTGCTCTGTGACCTGGTCACAGCAAACACATCTGCAGGGATCCCCAGCATTTCTGCATGGGTCCTGAGCTCCACTTCTGCCCAAGCTGAAGTTTCAAGATCATTGCCAAGCAAGCATTCAACTGGTAGGTTTGCACTCACCACAACCTTCTTAAGGCCAGTTACCCCTCCCCAGGAGAAGTTAACAACTGCCAGAGTATGGTCTGTTCTGACATTGCTAGCATTGGTCACTTGGTACATTTCACCAAGTATAATCTGCCCAGGATCCACAAGGTCTTGTGTCACCATGGTGACACTCGCCCCTGTGTCCCTAAATGCCAAAGCCTCTTTTCCATTGATTAATGGCTGTTGCCTGTACTTGCCCAGATTACTGGGACTCACAGAGGAGGTCACATCCATGCCTCCATCACAGACTAGGACAGCCTGAGTGAGTTCTCTGACTAGGCCAGAGCTCATCTCATTACCCAGGGTCAACCCTACTAAACCCTTGGCCTGTGTACTCCCACCACCAATTGTAACTGCACTAGGGGGAACAGGTGCCTTAGGGGCATTGGTGGGGGCTGGAATAGAGTCTTTGGACTTGGTGCAATCACTGGTCCAGTGTGTCTTTTGCTTACAGACTTTGCACCATGGTTTCTTTTGGCCTTTTCCCTTGTTAGACTGTGAAACCCCACCTGAAGAAGATTTTTGGGGGCCTTGTGAAGACTTCTGGTCTTTACACTTCTCCCCACCCTTATCAGAGTTTTTAGAATCTTGCTTCTTAGGGTCACCACCTTGGTTCTGTACCTTCTGCCTCACCCTGGTTCTGACCCATTTGTCTGCCTTCTTTCCCAATTCTTGGGGAGAGGTCAGAACAGAGTCCACCAGGTACTGATGCAACAGCTGATTTTGACAGTTATTAAGAATCTGCTCCCTCATGATAAGATTGTACAATCCTGTGAAATCACATACCTTACTGCCCATCAACCAACCTTCCAGAGCATTAGCAGAACAATCCACATAGTCCACCCAGTCTTGAGCCTGTGCTTTTTGGGTATCTCTGAACTGTAACCTGTATTGTTCAGTTGTTAGGCCAAACCCATCAATCAGAGCACTCTTCAAGACTTTGTAATTGTCAGCATCCTCTTCTCTAACAGTGCGGAGCTTATCTCTACCTTTGTCTGCAAAGGAGAGCCACAAGATTGCTGCCCACTGCTCCTGAGGGACCCTCTGTACTTTACAGGCCCTCTCCAGTGCAGTTATCCATTTGTGGATGTCATCCCCACTCTGGTAGGGAGGGACAATTTTGCTCAGGTTTCTGGGGTCATAAGACCTTTCCCTATCTCTGGGGAAATTGCTGCCACCATGGGACTCTAGTCCCATCTTTTTCTCTGTCTATAGAGATCTAGGGACTCCCTGTCTATAGCCAACTGCTGTTTTCTGAGCTCAAGCTGGGCTTGTTCATACTGAAGCAGTCTCTTTCTCCTCTCATGAGAGGATTCTCTCCCATGAGAGGAGACAGAGGTCCCTACTGAGGTGTCAGAGTGGTTAGACTCCTGAGAAGGATATCTAGTCCTTCTGGGCACACTCACAACTCTTCCTGGGGGGGACAAAGGGGAGGTCATTCTTGGCCTCCTCCTCATCCTCAGGAGTAGCTGCACTTTCCAGGTCAGGATCATTGTCATCCCCCTGGCCAGTTTCAGAGGTCAGGTCCTGTGCATTTTCATCCCTGGCCCCTCCCTCATCTTCTGCCCCACCCTCTCTGCCTACCCTTTCAGACCTTAGGGGTCTTCTAAGATCATCCAGCAGAAGCATCTCCAGGAGACGTTGGGTGTTGGCACTTTTGCCTGGCTTCAACTTCCTAACCTTGCACAACTCTCTCAATTCCAAGAATGTGAGGTTGTCATATCTGGATGGCAGGAGCTCACTGGTTCCTGGCAGTGAAGACATTACTGGTGTGGTGTGGTGTATGCACTACCCACTCTAGTGTGGCCACTAAACTCTCTTGAGTTGTAGAAAGGGTGTGCTATCCCTTAACACACAACTCTAAGTTCAGTAGAACTTACTGTATCCTAAGCTTGATTTATATGTACCTAAGGTACCCTTAGTGGTTTTCAGTTGATCAATTCAATTGAGATTATCTGGTAAAACAATAGCAAGCTGGAATCCCACCGCTGCCACCAATGTGAGAAGTTGGCCTAGTATATGCTGTCCACTAATTATAGTGGGAACCTTGCACCAGTCCAAACAACCCCTTATTGGAGATAGGTTAAAGACAACCTTTATTGAAAGCTATCCTAGTGGTAGCTATGGAGAGCAGCCTTCAGGCTAAGTCTTGAAGGAATGTAAAGCATCTTGTTTTACCAGTCTATAATCTCTTGAGTGACCAAATGAAAGAGGACCACACCAGGTATATATTTAACATATATGTATTTAGTCTTAAACACATCCCTCTAGTCTCTTTATGAGGCTAGAGTTCGAAGTACATAAGTTACAAGTCGAATATCAACAGTAATAGCACAAATACACGTTTGAGCCCTAGGGGCGTACCAAACCATATACCAATAAAGTGGTATAAGAACCACGACTGAGCTAGACACAAGGCCTAGAGCCTGTAGAAGTGCTTGGCCCTCAAGGAACCACCCAAGGTAGTGACACAGGGGACCCACGGGGGACGCGTGCAGTGTGAGAACACAGCCGCGAGCCGCCATTGACTTCTATGGGGAATGTCGCGGTTGGAGTTTTAAAGAAAAAGGACACTTAGAGGAGGACTTGGAGCAAACCCCTTTAGAACTAGGTTGTTCTAGAGTCAATACCCACGGGAGCACCGGAGTACTCGAGTTACCTCACCCAGGGAAGCCGGGTGCATAGGTGTCTTTCGGGGTCGGGTTTCGTCGTCGTTTTCAATGGCGATCTGCTGCAAAGTGCTGCTGGCGACCAAGTCGAAAGTGTTCGGGTGGATCCAAGGGTGGATCGAAGATCTGAAGAACCTGAAAGCAGAGGGGACAGAGTCTGGGTCACTAGCCAGTGACCAGGAAGGCGATGAGCAGATGCCCACCGATGTTGGGTGCTTCAGGTAGGTTGACGGTCATCTTGACTCTTCAGCCACGAGGTCCAAGAGGCGTCAACAATGACCAGGAGCTGGATTCGAGCTGTACCACAATGTCTGTCAATTGCTGGGGTGTCGGCGACCGGATTGGACCCAACAAGCCTTGGCAACGGCAAGTCACGTGGAAATAAAGAAAGGATGTTGATGCAGACCAGCAAGGTCTGGGGGACTCACCCAGTGAGGGTAAGTCAGGGCACGTCTGGAGCAACCAGGAAAGCCCAAACAGAAGAAGAGTTGCCTTCGGAAGGGCCCACTAGCCAATGGACTAGCGACCGCAAAGGAGCCTCAAGTGGACACACTTGGAGCTGACTCACAGGACACTCGTAGAGTGGAGGCCAGTGATCTTCGGTGCAGTTGGTGCTGGAGGTAGGGGCTACTTGGAGCCCAAAGCACAACTTCGTGGAAGACCAGGAAGAGGATGCACTTGCAAAAGTTCTTGGTGTTCTGGGGTCATGGTTCCACATTACCCACGACAGCTACGGGCCTCACCTTCACTGGGGACTCAGGGCAGCCTCGGGGAAGTCTGGAAATCCACCTCTGGTGTTGCAAAGACTTCGGCGACTGGCGGGAGCTTCAGCGATGCAGACCAGACAATTGCTTCTTAGGTGCCTGCCAAGCAGGGGAGTCACTCCTTGACCGCAAGGGAGATTCTTCAGTCCTCTAATCTTCAAGTAGAGCGTCGAAGGTCCAGGATTCAGTGTCAGAGTTTCGTCCAGGGTAATCTAAAGTCCTAAGGACTGGGGTCCCATACTTATACAAAGTTAGGGGGTTGGACATACTCTGGGGACCCACCTATGGGAGGGTCAGGGAAGAGGGGTGGTTACACCCATTCCCTTTGTCCAGTTTCGCGCCAGAGCAGGGGCAGGTAGCCCCTCCAACCGGTTTGAACTGGCATATGCACAGGGACACCAAATGTGCCCCCAGTGCAGGACTTCAAAGCACCAGAGGGTGCTCCCGCCCAGCCCCAATACACACTATCCTGTCTGGGGAGGTGGTTACACCTCCCTGTGACAGAAAACCTATTGTCCAGGCCTCCCCTGCCGGAGTTTCAGTCAGCAGCAGGAGGCCAGACCCGTGTCTGTGGCAGCGGCATCCATTTTGTGATGCCAGGGCTCTGGAAAGAAGTTACCTGGTAGCCCGGTGTGTACATGTCTCTCCCTCTAGAAGGGTGGAATGCTACCCCCGCCGCCAGGATTGGCGGGGGGGTAGTATTTCAAGATGTTTGACACCAAACACGACATGTTTTGGTGCAGCCAGTCCAAAGTTAGCATTGTACCGCGAGGATATAATGCACTTAAGAGTATATGGTCAGGCTGTACCACAAACAGCATCAGAGGAGGGACTCCGAACGCTGCAGAGGGGCTCTGCTCATGCAGGGGCACCCTCTCACATAAAAACCAAGTACTCTGCCTTCAGGATTGTTAAGGCCTGCCATAGGAGTGACTTATAGGTTTATATGTGTGTGCAATGGCAGTGATATAGGTAGCCCATACCACTGTAAGGGGTGCATGCACCACCTTACCCAGGCTGCAGTAGCAGACCTGTGGTGTCATTTTGGATGGCCTTCCAGGGGTGGCACAATACATGCTGCAGCCCCTGGTAGGCCTCTGAGGTACCTATGCCCTGGGTACATAGTATACATATACTAGGGACTTATAAGGGCACTCCAGATTCCAATCAGAGATGTGCCTAAGGCACATGGAAACCATTTTAGAGAGGAAGCAGCTAGGCTGGGGTTCTCATTAGCAGGGCCCCAGCCAGACTAAAGTCGAAAAACAGTGAAGCATCAGCAAAAAGTGGGGGTACCCATGTGAAGCAGATCCTACTCTCCTACACACGGTGCAAACCATTGCCAACTAGAGACCCCCATGTCTAACAACTGTCTATAGTAGCCCACTATTCCAAGGAACATCCTGACCTCGCCACTGGTTTTGGGCGGATTCCTTTTCAGAATTGCAGTAATTGTCTCTTGTGACACTTTTCCCATTCCCTTCTCAATGAGATGCCCTAAATACAGCACCTCTTTTGCCAGTATTGCAACTTATTTGGGGATACTTTATGTCCATCCTCAGCCAAATGATCCAGTAAGCAATTGTGTCCTGTTTACAGGCTTCCTGTGTACTTGATGCCACAATTAGGTCATTAATGTACTGCACATGAACCGAGTTGCAAGGTATTTTCAAAGCCTCAAAATTCTTTTTCCATTTCTGATTAAAGATCGGAGGGCTTTCTGTTTACCCCTGTGGAAGGCAGCACCATGCCAAAACTCTACCTCTGAATAAAATGGAGAACAAGAATTGATTGTCCTCATGCAATGGGATAGACAAAAAGGCCTGGCAGAGATCTACAACAGTAAATCATTCTGCATCACAGGGAATTTGAAATAATATTGTAACTAGATTCGTACCATGGGACAACATGGAACAACTATACTGCTAGTTTTCATAAGTTCCTATACCTTTCAATACTTGCCATTGGGCTTCTGAAAATCCATAATTGGCGGATTGCAGGAATGTCCAAACATTTCTCTCAAAATTCTTTGTATTAACTTCATTTCAATCACTGTAGTGATTCCAGCCACTGTTTCAGGCATAAGATCATATGGTGGGGTTCTCGGAAACACTGTCTTCTACTTAATTTGTTATTTGGACTGATTCTACACCTTTATTTAGTCTGATGTCCTATCCTGAAAAATCCCATGCTTTGGTTTTACTAGGGTATTGCTAATCAGGAGGTAAATCCTCTACTGTTATTACAGGGTACAAGCCAACAGCTGTTTCATGTCTTGCCATTTTGAATTCAACATCTTCATTTTGTGTTTGATACTCAACACAATGCAGTCTACAGTAAATTGTGCAATTTAACTTGCACAAAAGATCCCTTCCTAATAGATTTACAGGACTTGAGCCACACACAACAAAATGGTGATCTTCCTCAAATGAACCTATTTTTACAGAAACTTTTTTCGAAACTGGGTTGGTTATTTGTTTATTTTGTGACACCTACAGCTTGGATCTTCTTTCCAGAGAGGGGTAGGTCCGGGACTTTTGCTGTTTAACAGTGGAATGGGTAGCACCTGTGTCGATGAGAAACAATACTTGGTGACCATTTACTTCTTCTACAAATCGACCTCTCTGGTCTACCGCCAAGACTGCACTAAGTATGCAATATTCCTCCCCCCTCAGGGACGGTCATTGTGAATTGTCGGAATCAAAGCTCTCACTCTCAAACATAGGGAACTGTTGAAATAGGTTCTGATTTTGGAATGGATTTGAATTTGCTCTTGGTACTTGATCCATATTAAATCAGGGATTAGCCATGTTCTGTTGGGCCATTGGAGCTTGAGGGACCTGCATCATAGGGGCTTGTGATGGATTTGGTGTCTGCATTAGCTGAACTTGGACCTAAACTGGAACTTTTTAATCTGCATTCGATTCACACCTCGATTAGGATTTTGTTTACACTCCCTTTTCCAATGCCGATTTTGTTACAACAATGACAATGAGTCGACTTTTTAAATGTTACAATATCTACTCCTGAATTTGGGACAATCAGACCACCTCGGCCTCTTTCTTGTGAAAGACCAACTTCACTTGTGCCATTTGTCCTCCGTTCGGAAAACCAGCACCTGGCATTCCACCAACATACCCTACGTACAACTAATTTTGAAATCGTTTATGAGCCAGCTGACACAACATGAATTTTTCTTTAAGCCTTTTCTGCTTCATCTCTTTTACATCACTACAGTATTTTGCATACCTCAGGATCTCATCTAGAGGTTTTCTCTGCCAACAAATCACATTCTGTTGTATGTGCATACTGATTTCTGGTTGCAATCCAAGAACGAACTGTGGCAAAAAACTCCCCATATTTCCCTTTTCTAGAAAGCTCTTTAGCTTCTTGAGTAGTTCTATTGATCTTTAACCAATCAATGTCTCTCGCTGGAACTTTTCCCTTCAAAAAGGTAATCACCTCATCATACTTTGTCATCACCATAGGTGAAGGTGCACGGGTCTCTTGGTGGCTCTGTACATGCCCATTGCACAGCTATCTTACATTCAGCCCATAGGTCACTTGGTACTACAATGTCAAAGAAAGTGTCTATATCTGTCTACAAAACCTTTGAAATCTTCACAAACCTGTCAATTTGTGTATACCACTGGGCAGGATTCTCATGTTGTTCATGAATGTTGCAAGAATGTTGTTCATGAAGGTTACAAGATCCCCTTTACTTCATAGCACATGAACATACCCTCCACTTGGTATCTCCCTCATATGGAAAGTTAGAGCCTCATCATCATCAGAGGGTACTAGTGGTGGCTTACCATTTACTTCTGTGCTCTCTAATTTGTCAAAATCACTCCTTTTCTGAATGCACTTTACCAATACATCAATGTGTAATCTCATTCCTGAGGATCGCATGATCACAATTGCTTCCTCATCTAACTGTGCCATAAGTCTTTTTTTATAAAGGAATACCCTTGGAGAGATCTACTTCATGTTTACCTGCCAATTCTGCCAGCTTATCGTGTGTGGCAACATCTTGTGATTTCATTACTCAGCTACATCACCTCATTCTCCGGATATTCATGTACATGTGAAATATCTAACCATCCTCTAATAATCTCTTCCAATTTCAATTTCGGTACATCTACAGGCTTCGCCCTTTATTGACTAGAAGATGGTCTCTCTGTATCCTCTGTTCCTTTATTTTCAGAGTTTCCTCAAACCATGGGGGACAAATTCCATCATCATATGGTCCTGTCTCTCCTTGTGCACTTGGAGTTGCAAAAATAATCCTTGTCCCTTCTCTTAATGATTGAACATTCTAGGGTGGGGTCTAGGCATCAATCTGTGAGTTTTGCGATGTCAGCATAAATCCTGTTGCGGCTAATCATCCTGCAGCTCCAGGAACAACATGATTTAGAGCAATATTATTTGGTGTGGTTGCAACAGGAATTGCTAATGTCAATGCTGATACAATTTTCGACACTGGGACAGAAACAATCACAACAGAAGCTGTAACACCTGGAATAATTACAGTAGTGGCTGCTTCAGCAAGTACATCTGTAATCAAGAGTGTTGGAGGTGTTCTCCAATCTGAATTACATTAGAGTCAACAGGGGCTGTAGCCAATGAACCACTAGCAATTGTAGCACTTTCGGAACCTGATGATGGAGCCACATATGGTGGTGGAGGTGAGGACGTGAGGACAAGAAAGCATCTAATATATCATCCCCTGAATCACTATTAGTATCAGTTTTCCTTGCGGACTCCTTAGGTTTCAATTATTTTTAAGCTTTTTGGTTGTGATTGCTGGGTACATTCCAGCTCCCTCAAATACACATTTACTCCATCTCTGTTGTTCTTCATCCAATTTAGTATCTGCGTAATTACACACTGCTCTCTTTGCTGTATTCTTGTACCTTTCTTTCTCTATCCCCCCCAAGCATTTAATGCTTCATATTGTGTAGGTCTTGAAGACAGCTTCATTTCACATGGGTTTTCCCTTCTTTAAATAGTAAGTACCATATTATGGAAACCTTAATGCTCTTTCTTTCTCAGTGATCTTGTGTCATTGACAAAGCCACAAACATTTTTGAAGCCATACATTTGTTACCCTATAATGACCTGGTGTACATTCTGGTGGAGCCTCCTCGCCCACACTAACAGAGACTTACACGTCACCTCTCATTAAATCTCTAAAGGCCTTGAAGCATTTCATGATTACAGTAGTTCAGCAAAAAATGAACAAATATCTATTCAGTTAAGTTTAATGTTTTTGGTCAATTCACAGTTCCGTACAAATCAATATTCACTTCCAATCCCAGCATGACCCTTCATGAGCCTATCACAGTACAGCACCTAATGATTTGCCAACCAATCCCAGCACTGCACTTTGCACCAATTAACCTATCCCAGAGCAGGAAACTCTGACGTATTTCTCACTCCTCGCATTAGTTCATCCTACTCTACAATTTTCTCATACATGATATCCCACAATTTTAAGATAACATGGTAAACAAATAACTCTTGTCTGCCCCACTAAAGAATTCAAGGTAGTTCATTCATACAAGAAACAATCGGAAATATCACCTTCCTATTTCCTCACATACACACACTGATGAAGTCTTGACCAGCTAGAAATCACCCTGACTGATATAGTTTACCTTTTGCGCAAATAGGTTCCAATCGCTGCTAATCCCTACCTCAACTGTGTGGCCGATGGCACCTCACAAACCGACATCACAAAACCTCAGCAGACAAGTAATATCACAATTTATTATTTCTCTATCTTAACTATCCCAGGATCCAGGACTACTCTGAGTCCGATGACAACTCCAACTGCTCCACATCAAACGCATAAGCCCAACTAAACCATAAACTTTGCCAAAACATAAGACACATAACTTCCATACATTAACATAAGCTCAACAAAGACAATTGCGACACACAACACTATTGATAATCACACCTACACTACTGCAACCGCCTTCGGAACTGCAAACTCATTCGGTCTCCAAGTTTGGGCGTTGGACTTAAAGGAAATGGGCAATTCTAAATGTGGGCAATTTATTTCCGCTCCTTTATCTTCCTGTCACACAAACCATCCTCTCGCTACCACTTGATGGTGCAGGGCTCTTTGTATCTCAGTTTTTGGGTGTAATCATTAAATAACTTAACCCCCACCACTGGTCGTATGGACCTTTGTTCGTCGACAAATAAAAATTGAAAGGAGCAATCTTATATATCAAACACCATGAACAGTGAAGTCCATTTGGGGCTCTACAATAATAAAATTAGAGTTCTAATATATTTAATTTGTTTTATTCAGCAAATATCAGTCTTTAGTCATCGTTATTACAAGTTCAAATAATCCATTAATCGATATTTCAAAACAAGGTAAAAAAACTAAAAGATCAAAAATATTATAGAAATAATACAAGTCTGCTCCATAAAGGAATTTTCCTAATCTAAATTAAGCATTACAGTGGCAATTTAAGCCGGAGGAAAGATGTCAGTTCAGAAAACCCAATAAAGAGTTCTGATGAGAGAATAAGATGCATAAGCATGAATCTTTTGCATTTAATTAAAGAAAATATTTTAAGTTGGAAAGTATTCTCAGCTATAAATTAGCAGACTTCTTTTGAAAAAGAAAAAGGGATAAAAAGGAATCTCTCCTGAAGAGAGGCAACCCTACGTATCTCAATAAAATGAGTCCGAAATGCTCTTGTGTGCTATGAGCCAAAGTGCAGAGATTACAAATGCCAGCCTACTCTTGGAACACATGCTCATATAAATTTATGAAAACACAAATTGAAACGTCTGCTACACTCCTGGTTTTCGGTGTCCAATAGGATTTTAGAAAATCCTGGGAGCAGGTAAACTCCCTAGTTTATCACGTCTCCACAATAGAACACAGAGGCAAGTCCTTGAAAAGATACTTCGTCCACATCTTGCAGTTCAGACAGTTCTTCCCATAAGGCATATTTCCTGTCATCTCCTCTCCTCCCAGTGAGAACCTCACTATCAGATTTCTTATACATAACACATGCCTATTCACTAACTAACAGAAGGCTTCTGGAAAGTTACAGCATCTGCAGTGGGATAGAAAAACATAGCATGCAAAACAACAGTTTGATGTGAGAGCAAGTCTTTCAATGCTAATGTAGAAGCCAATGTTAATATGGCATCAGTAGTTAGGCTAACTTAAGTCAGTACATTATTCTTTCTTGTATATACTTACAATGCCTCAGTATGGTTACTAACTACCAAAATTCAGTTTTTCATCTGTGTATTATTTTGCACAGACTTTTGCACTTTTCAGCTAAATGCTTTTTATTTACAAAATGAGGAAATTCGCTCTAGCAGCTGCAGTGAAACACATATACAAATACAAACTTGACATAATGATTTATGCATGTATAGCACCAAGGCCTCAATGCGCATACTCAATCCAACCCAAGTGGGTTTATCATAAGTCGACCTGTTACAGTGAATATATCCTCACACAATCATTACACTTTAATGTGAGAAGATCTCAAATAATCAGGTGTGGAGTGACAAAGCACAATAAATCAAAGTCCAAATACACGAAAATCTCACAATCTGAACGAAAAGTATCCAACCCAAATGGACATAATAATGTAAAAGGTACATCACAGCAATTGGTTCTGTTCTAATAAATCAGTCAACTACCACTACTCATGACTTAAAACATCTACAAAATAATAATCTAATTATTTAATTTAAAAATATATTGTTTAAAAAATGTTAACTAAATATTCTAATAGTAAAATAATTGACACAAGTATTAAGCTAATTAACCAATTAAATTTATCAAACTGTACAAAATATACACAAAATAAGTTTCTATATATCAAAATATATTCCCATCTTACTCCCCTACATCCCCAAAAACGCACTCATAATAGGAGCAAATTAAAGAGTCATGCGAGAGCGCTAAACAAGATGGCCGCCTCCCACTAGCTCTCCCCAATGCCCACCTCACTGATGTTAATTTTACCGAAACATGGCTAGAATGACCTTGTTCAATTGCCTTCTGTGGCTGTTTGTGTCCAGCGCTTCACAGGAGTGTCTTTGCTGGTGCATTTTGGTGTGTTTTCCTTGCGTGTTTTCACCTAGGCTTCCCCCCAGTTTCTCCTCTGCACGGCTGCTGCTGCAGTTCCAGTCAGGAGGGCGAAGCTGCACCAAGGAAAGGGCATGGCTGAGGCCTAGACAATTTCCAGAGCTGGTTTTAATGCTGCACTATCTAATATTATGGTGATTCTCTTTTATTCCTTTCAGCATCTTTTATTTCTGTTTTCTTGAATATATTGCTGCATTTTATCGATATGGAAGGAAAAAATGTGCATGTAGTAATTAACAAACGCAAACAAACAACATCTCCTAAACCAGTCAAGTAAAAAATTGTGGATGTTAATGAACCTTCTTTGTCTATTTTATTGGAAGAATTACAAGCTGGTCGCTCCATACAGAAAATATTGCACTGGAAATAAAAAACATTCATAAAGATATGGTAAATGTCTCTCTGAAAGTCTCTGATAAGGGAATAAAAATTCAGGACAACAATTCTAAAATTGATAGTATTATGCCTATTACTGTAAAATTGTTCCAATGAGTAATTTATTGCTTGATTTGGAAAACCATAATCAGCAATATAATTTGTGAATTATTAATTTGTCAGAGGGCGTTGGTGGAAATGACTGTAGAGGTTATTTAGAAAACTTACTACCTGGTCTTCTACATTTAAAGTTTCCAGAAAAATTTGAAATTGATAAGGTGTACAGAATGTTTACGAGTGTCTTATTAGGGCAGAATCTCTATTGGTCATCCTTGCATATACGTGTGTGTGATTCCGTAATATTATTTATGTTTTATGTTGACCTTTTTATGTTTGTCCTTGTCTTTTCTTCTCCTCTCTCCCTTCACTTCTAGCGCTACTTCCCACTTTTACAGACTGTCCTCTTTCTTCTTTACTATTGTTCTATCTCTTGTATAGATATGGATAATGATAATGGAATTAAAAATGTTCCTTTTAATGTTAAAGGTTTACGACACCCTGTTAAGCGTGTAAAATGTTTTGATTATTTAGCTAGACATAAAGCAGATATTTGTCTTCTTCAAGAGACGCATATAGATGATACAATTTTATAATACACGAATAACAAATAGGTTGTTAATGTTATTTCTTCACCTGCTGTTAACAAACAAATGGAGTTGCTATTCTTATCGCTAAAAAACTTAGCCTCCAAATACTAAGCAATTATTCTGATACAGAGGGTCGATATCTTATTGTCAAAATTAAAATTGATAATGCTGTTTTGCATTTGATTAATGTTTATGGTCTACCATCTGATGATCCAAAAGTTTGTCCCTTTTTACCTCAGAAGTGCTTAGATTAGGTAATGTCCCACTTATTATTGGAGGGGATTTTAATTTGATATGTGACTTCCCTAGTAGATAGAACATCTTTAGCTAAATATCGTCCTCCCAAAGCATTTTATACTCTCAAGTCCTTTTTTAAAACTACCAAACTAGTAGATATTTGACGTTTACACCATCCAGCAGAGAAAACATTAACTTTTTTCTCCAATCCTCATAATTCTCATTCCCGAATAGATTATTTATTAACATCGTGTCAATTAATCAGTTCAACTTCTGATCCCATTATTCATAATATTGATATTTCTGATCATGCAGCCATTTCTTTTGTTATAAAACTTGATTCCCCTCGGCAGTCTCAACGTATCTGGTGTATGAATGTGAATGTTGCCTTCAATGACATTTATAAACAAACATTTTTAGCTGCAAAACATGATTATTTTTCCTTCAGTCCAGAAGGTTCAACTTCAATTGTAAACTGTTGGGATGCATTCAAAGCCTACCTTACAGGTGTAATCATATCTATTATAGGGCATGATAGTAAATTATTTAACTCTGAACTTTAGACAGACAAATTACCAAATATGAACGCCTCTTTATCACTTCTAATGATATTACTTACAAACTACACTTACAAAAATTTCATGAGTTAAATTCCCTGTTAAGTAAAGGGCTGGAATTCAAATTTCAAATAATAAGGCTAAATTTTGTTTTAGTGCTAATAGATCTGGATGTCTTTTAGCAAATTGTCTTTATATAAAAAAAAGATAAAAATCAAATAAATGCAATTCATGGTCCAAATGGAAAAATTGCACTAACACATAAAGAAATTATGGATTATTTTTAGATTACTACTCAACTGTATACAGTAAACCTCCCACAACTTATACTCATAACATTGATACATTTTTGACGTCTTGTAGTATACCTAAAATTTCACAGTCAATCAAAAATATACAGGATTTACCAATATCGGTAGAAGAGATTGAGTCAGGCAATAAATCCCTAAAAGCACTTAAATCCCCATGTCCTGATGGGTTCCCTGCTGAATTTTATAAAGAAGTTTCCCCTCTCCTGCAACCTCATTTACACAAACTATTTATTAATTTTAGTAACTCAGTTAAAATTTCAGGATCATTTACTGAAGCTTTGATTATAGTTCTTCCAAAACCCAACAAAGATCCCACCAAAGTTTCAAACTATTGTCCTATATCTTTAATTAATCAAGACTGCAATCTTTAAGCAAAATGTTTAGCAACCAAATTATCCTCTAACCTAGACACTGCTATCCATGTTGATCAATCTTGTTTTATGAAATTTAAACACTCTGCTAATAACACTAGGGAGCCGATTACAATGTTGGTCGGACAGCCTCCGACCGCTAGTCCGAAGTTTTCCGACCGCAGTCAGAGGCTTTCCAACCGACACGGTCGGTTTGCAGTCCGACCGCCTGATTACGATGTCGGCGGTCGGAATGTAAACCAGCCGGTCATTCTGACTCGGTTCCGACCAGTTCTAGGAGTCTTCCAGCCAGTCGGGACTGCACCGTAATCCCCTATGGGCGGCGTTTCCGCCGTCGGGATTACGATGTTGGTTTCCCACAGCCTTTCCGTGCGGTCTACAATTGGTGGTGGAGGGGGTACCCAGGGTACCCCCTGCAAAACCCTGCACTGTGTGGCAGGCACCATGGGGTGCCTGCCACAGGGTACAGGGTTTTACACACACCCCTATTTCTCTATAGGAGCCTGTATTACAGCCGGCTTACGGCCGTGACACAAGCTCCCATGGAGAAAAGTCAGTATGCGACCGAACAGTGTTCATTGTACCCCGGATATGCTTCCTAACAACAGCATAATATCGCAAAAAGATAAAATCAAATATTTCAAACACTATTAAACAATCAATTACTTTGAATTCTGAATACATTATTCAACATATTAAGGATAAACTTCATATGTGGTCTACCTTACATCTATCTTGGTGGGGGAAATTGAATCTATAAAAATGGTATTGTTCAAAAAATCTTTTATTTCCTATCAATGATACCTACTCAATTACCTCTTCAGTTCTATAAAAATGTCGATAAACTCATAACTAAATTCATTTGGAATCATAAAATTCCACGTTTAAGTTACAAAAAACTGAAAGATGCCAAGATTAATGGAGGATTTGGCTAGACAGATTTTCTTGAATATCATAAAGCTTTTATTTTAAAACAAGTTGTTGGTTCAGTCATATAAGCCTCAATAAGTTACCTTCATGGCTTCTCATTGAACAAGGATTGGTATCACCCTTTCCTTTACTTGCTTTGTTAACTATGTCCAATTCAACCACCTTACTAAAATCATCCATTCTCAAAACTACAAAACTAATAATACAGGACTTAGGCTCAAAGGGACATTTAGTCGGAGCCATTAGGGCTGCATCGTAATGGGCCGGTCGGTTTCCTTTCCACCCGCCTCATTTTGATGGAGGCGGTCGGAAAGGAAACTGGCTGGTCATTCCGGATGGCTTCCGATGGGCTCTTAGAGCCCGTCCGCCAGTTGAAATGCGGCCTATAATCTCAAGGGCGGCTCTTTCCGTCTTTAAGATTACAATGCACGATTTCCAACATTGTTTCCATGCCGTACTGTTCGACATGGAAACCATGTCAGAAAGCATGTTAGGGGGCCCCCAGCAGGGTCCCCTTTGGTGCACGGCCTCCGGTTGGAGGCCGAGGGCATCCATGGTGCCCTCTGTTTATCCCTGACCTTGTGGCAGGCACCTTGAGGTGCCTGCCACGGGGTGCTGGGATGAACTGCACCTCCCATTTCACTATGGGAGCATGCATTACGGCCCGTTTACGGCCGTAATGCATGCTCCCATAGTGAAATATAGGTATGCGACCCAACAGTGTACTTTCGCATCCAAATGGAGCCAGGTGTCCGTCGGTCCCATGACCGAGTCAGTGTCGGGTGGAAGTGATTCCGCCCGGCATCGTAATGATGAGCCCCCATGTTTCAATCTCCTATTTTAAATGCTTCAAATTTGTCGTTTTGGTATAACCCATCAATAAAGCTTGCTCAAGCAGCCAAATTCTAGCAGCCTTGGATGAAGGCTGTTTTTTATTTAAAGGATATACATCATAATAACGCTTTTTACTTTTGATGATTTGCAAAAACAATTTCTCTTATCAGTCTCAGAACTTTTGTGTAATTCCATCCTGGATTCTCCTCCAATTAATTTGCTGAAGAATGCCACTTCTGGCTTAGAAATTTACATTCAAGCAATCAATTCACGTCAGGGTTGCACTCCTCACGGTCCGGATGATGCAATAAGAGGTCCACCTTTCGGCATCCCCTACTCCTATTAAACAATACGGAGTCTTGGGGCCATCAAATGAGGGACGGGTAGGATGGGGACAGCAGGGAGAAGAACCTAAAAGACAAGAATACAGAGGTGAATACAAGTCCATGCAACACTACTCTCACTAGGTCATAATCTACCTTGTCCACTTTGACGTATATCATAACAGTCCCTAGCTTCAGGAACCAAACCCAATAATCAGTCAAAACTGGAGCTGTTTCTAGAAACACAAAGAAAAACAACAGATTAACATCCAACACAGACCTTGAAACAGAGCATTCAACACTTCATTAGCTCTCCATACATACCGGTTCTATTTGTGGTTGGGGAAAAAATAAGAGAAAACAAACAAAGCTTCAATTCAGCAATGTCAATGCTGACTCCTACCTCGGAGTATGATCGCTCTGAACACAGCGGTTTCCTCACCGCTTCGCTTAAATCGATCCTTCGGGCTTGCAACGCCCATCCGAGTAAATACCTGGAAACCTTTCCACCGATCACCAGGACTGCACTCAGGGAAACACGGAGTACAAGAGGTGCACCAATCAAGGCAGTGAATCAAAGGCAACGACTCACCAACAACGGAACGCGGAACACCCTCGCGTCCAAATCCGCTCTCATCCGAGAGCCAAGCCAACAATCAGAATTACGCACGTGATCATACGTGCAGCGCATCCTAATAAGGACACAGGCTCCACCTCTACCTTCGCAGGCCTTCTGGGACATGTAGTCCAACGTCAGGTAGGCGCTATTGACTGCGGTTCCTAACAGTAGGTCCCCCTGCCGTGCACCTCCTAGAACCAGGCTTAGCGGGGTATCTGCGGAAAAAAGAACGTACAGCGACAGGGGCGTGTACATTGCAGCTGGGCTCCCAAGAATCATCTTCAGCGGAGTACCCTTCCATGAGACGAGATACCACAGTTTGCCCTTCCTGTACTGTGAATCCAGAATTCTTCCCACTTCATATTCCAATCCACCATCGCATGTCACCGGGGGTGGTGCTCGACGTCGTGCCCTAGAGCCGGTTTCAGAAGGCTACAATAAAATACCGGGTGGATACAAAGAGTGCCTGGCAATCGCAACCTGTAGGTAACCCGGTTGATCTGTTTGACTACGATGTATGGCCCGATGAACCTAGGATGGAACACGCTACGCAATTTGAACTTGATGTTCTTTGTGGATAACCATACACGGTCCCCAACCTTGTACTGAGGGCCATCGCTACGGTGACGATCCTCCCATCATTTGTACGTCAGCTTTGCCAGGACCAAATGCTGCCTTGCCTTAACGTGTATGGTCTGTAGAGACTTGATGTGTTCACGAACTGAGGGTTGGTTTACCAGATCGTCCGGTATACTGATGGGCAAGGTCTTCGCGCTGTAACCGTAGTTAGCCACAACAGTGTGGAGCGTTGTTATAGGCCTGTTCCGCCAACCACAACATGGAAACCCAGGAATCCTGAGCCTCCTTGGAGTAACACCTCAGGTATTTCTTCAAAGTCTGATTGAGCCTTTCCGTTTGGCCATCGGTCTAAGGGTGAAAGCTCGTTGATACCGCAGATTCGATGTGCAACGCCTTACACCACATCCTCCAAAAGCTTGCTATAAACTGAGGCCCTCTATCGGATACTATGACCTGGGGTATTCCATGTATTCTTATGACATTGGACAGCAGTAGTTGAGCGGTCTGTCCAGCAGTGGGTAGGTTCTTGCAGGGAATGAAATGACCCATCTTAGTAAAGCTATCCACTACTACTAGAATGGCTGAATACCCTTGATCCGTAGGCAGCCCCGTTATAAAGTCCAAACTAATGTTCTGCCAAGGCTGTCGAGGAGTAGGCATGGGTATGAGCTTCCCTTTCTTTTTCGACATATCCCCTTTACTTCTAGCACAGTCTTCGCATCTCGAGACCCAGTTCCGAACATCCTTGAGGAAAGAGTTCCACCAAAAATGGCGTTGCACCAATTGTCCGTTTTTTTTAATGCCTGGATGTCCTGCCAAGGGAGATTCGTGACACCATCTGTATGCTTCTTTCCGTAGTTCAGGTGTCGGAAGGTACAATTTGTTGTACTGGAAAGGAAAACCATGTCTGATAGAACGGTTGTTATCCAACTCAGCCCATTTTTTCCATTCATCAGTATTTCGATATTTGCTCACCTTCTCCAGGAATTGGTCTTCCCTGATGATACATAGCACCTTAGCGGGATTGATTATGGTTTCTGTGGTTCTTACGACCGACTCGTTGGTGGATTCCTGCCGAGATAACGAGTCAGCCTTGCGGTTCTCGGATCCTGGTCTGAAGGTAATTACAAAGTCGTATTCTGCAAAAAACAACATCCACCTCATCTGACGCTGTGAGAGGTGCCGAGCTGTTTTCAAGTACTGTAGATTCCTGTGATCGGAGTACACCGTGATGGAGAACCGGGCCCCCCATAGGTACTGCCGCCATTCTTGGTATGCTTTCTTTATTGACAAATGTTCCTTTTCCGCAATAGTGTAGTTCTTTTCTGCGGCATTTAACTTCTTAGACAGATAGGCTACTGGATGCAGTTGTCCGGTGTGTTTATCCCTCTGTGAGAGGATAGCACCTATGGCTTCATCGGATGCATCGGCCTCCACGATGAAAGGTACCTCAAGTACGGGATGTCGAAGCACAGGCGCTGTAGTAAACGCTTGTTTCAAAAAGGCAAATGCTGATGAAGCCTCACTGGTCCAGACAAAAGAAACACCCTTTCTCAGCAATCTGGTGATAGGGATTGCCACCTGTGAGAAATGCTGTATGAATCGTCGATAATAGTTCGCGAATCCCAGGAAGCATTGTACATCCCTCATGTTCTTGGGAATGGGCCATTCCTGCACTGCTTGAACCTTGCGTTCCGCCATGCACAACCCCTCAGGACGAAGCACAACCCCCAGAAACTCCACCTCGTGCACCCCAAATTCACACTTGCTAAGCTTGCAGAACAGGTGATTATCTCTCAGTTGAGTCAATACCTGAATGACGTGTTCGTGGTGTACCTCATTAGACTCGGAATAGATCAGTATGTCATCTATGTACACCACTACAAAACGATCCACATACTCCTTCAACACATCATTCAGGAAGCACAGGAACGCTGCTGGGGCGTTGCATAGCCCGAACGGCATCACCGTGTACTCAAACAGACCGTAATGTGTTTTAAAGGCGGTCTTCCACTCATCCCCCTCCCTGATGCGAACCAGATGATAGGCCCTGCTCAGATCTAGCTTAGTGTATACAGTGGCTTCACGCACCTGATCCAATAACACAGATATAAGCGGCAAAGGATAGCGGTTACGCACCGTGTTTTTATTTAACATCCTATAATCACAACAGGCTCTTAACTCACCACTAGCTTTGGCTATAAAGAAAGGAGTGGAAGTGGCTGGAGATCGTGATGGCCGAATGAAACCTATTTCAAGGAAGTGGTCAAGATATTCCCTGAGGTGTCTTGTTTCTGGGTCCGACAGGGCATACACCCTACAAGCTGGTATAGTCGCTCCTTCGACTAAATAAATCTGGCAGTCATATATCCTGTGAGGCGGTAACTGTTCCGCTGGGCCTTGCTAAACACATCCATAAACTGAGCATATGCGCCTGGCAAAACCACATCCTTCTCAGCCACAGTAGCTACACAAAACGGATGAGCCAATGATGCTACTTGGGATGAGGCCTCCGGAGAAAAATGTTCTTTGCATTCTTCCGACAGAAACTGGATTGTCTTAGTTCTCCAATCTATCATGGGGTTATGGTGCCAGAACCATGGCATTCCCAAGATTATCTCGTACTGAGGAGCTTCTATGATATTCAAAGCCAATGTTTCTAAATGCTGCTTTCTCCCTACAGCAACCGATAACCTTACTGGTTCTGTTTGGTCCGTAATTAGCCCAGATTTCAGACGCTTGCCATCCACCGCCAATACTTCGTCGGGGATATCGCGAGATACACTACGCAAGGCTAAATGCTTCACTAGCCCACTATCAATGAAGTTTCCCGTAGCTCCTGAGTCCAACATGGCTAACACTTGAAATATCTGTTGCTTATACTCCAAACACATGGTAAGCACGATGTGTGATTCTGTATCCTTGACCTTGTGGGTTGACAAAGATGGAATCTTCCATTCCTTCTCCCCCAGAGTCACAGAGGGATTAGTCCCCACTGCACCGGGTTCTGAACAAAGGACGGAGGTGGCTGCTTTCTTGAACCTATAATGGGGACCCTGTGACTTAGGCTTGGAAGGGCAGTCTCTTACAAAGTGTCCTCGTTTATCGCAATACATGCACAGCCCCTGTGCACGGCCGCTCTCCCTCTCAGCTCGGGATAGTGGTGCCCTGATAGCTCCTATCTCCATGGGTTCCACCCCGGATTCCACCATGGGCTGTTCTCTCTGAGGGTTTTTCTCGGACCGATAGAAAGACCTTTCACCCCTATGTCTCTCTCCCCCTCTTTCGGACATGCGCCCATCAAGCCTCAGAGTAAGACTAATGAGATCAGTACAAGTGGCTGGCTGAGGATCTATTTGTGCCAGTACATCTTTCAAGCCATCGCGCATGCCCCGATCGAAAAGAGACATTCTCTTCTTTTCCGGCCAAGCGGCTTCCGCTTCCAATCGATTGAAAGACGTAAGATACGTGACTAAATCGTTGTTCCCCTGTTTCAATTCTAAGAGCTCACGATCTGCACCGAAGGTGGTGGTTCTCCTGTCAAACACCCTCTCTAAGGCAGCCCGAAAGGCATCCCAATCTGATAACACTGGGTCATTATTTCTGACTAAGGGAACAGCCCAATTCGCAGCCTCGGCTACCAAATACGAAATAGCGAAGGCTACCCTGGAATGGTTTCTGGGAAAAGAAGAGGGTTTGCAGGAAAAATGAAGCAAGATCTGAGTTAAGAACACCTGTATTTTATGCGGATCGCCAGCATATCTCTCCGGGGTCGCTAAAGGGATGGGAGGTGGTACGGTAACATGTACTTGGGGTGTTGGGGCAGATATATCAAAAGGATTTCGGGATAACTTGTCGACTTTATCGCGCAGAGCTGCAGTCTCAGCTCTGGAGGCCGCAAGTTCCTGCTGAACCAAGGCTAGTGCCTGAATGACGTCATCCAGGTTCGCCATTTATTGTTCCACCTGGACCGGGAGGAGTATGTATTCGTGGGTGCGTAATTCTGTCAGGGTTGTACTCCTCAGGGTCCGGATGATGCAATAAGGGGTCCACCTTTCGACATCCCCAACTCCTATTAAACAATACGGAGTCTTAGGGCCATCAAATTAGGGACGGGTAGGATAGGGACAGCAGGGAGAAGAACCTAAAAGACAAGAATACAGAGGTGAATACAAGTCCATGCAACACTACTCTCAATTGGTCTCACTAGGTCATAATCTACTTTGTCCACTTTGACGTATATCATAACAGCCCCTAGCTTCAGGAACCAAACCCAATAATCAGTCAAAACTGGAGCTGTTTCTAGAAACACAAAGAAAAACAACAGATTAACATTTAACACAGACCTTGAAACAGAGCATTCAACACTTCATTAGCTCTCCATACATACCGGTTCTATTTGTGGTTGGGGAAAAATTAAGAGAAAACAAATGAAGCTTCAATTCAGCAATGTCATAGTCTGGAATATCCCAAAAATATGAAGCAAAGTCTCGTGCACTATACGAGGTAGTAAGCAATCCAAACGATAATCCAGCAAGAAAAAAATAAGTTCCACTCGGAAGAGTAATCCCTACAAATGAACTCTCCGCAAACAATCTAGCAAAAAGGAAGGATGCTGTACTCCTACCTCGGAGTATGATCGCTCTGAGCACAGTTAGAGGTTTCCTCACCGCTTCGCTTAAATCGATCCTTCGGGCTTGCAACGTCCATCCGAGTAAATACCTGGAAACCTTTCCACCGATCACCAGGACTGCACTCAGGGAAACACGGAGTACCAGAGGTGCTCAGCCGAGCACCAATCATGGCAGTGAAGTCAAAGGCAACGACTCACCAACAACGGAACGTGGAGCACCCTCGCGTCCAAATCCGCTCTCAGCCGAGAGCCAAGCTAACAATCAGAATTACGCACGTGATCGTACGTGCGGCGCGTCCTAATATGGACACAGGCTCCGCCTCTACCTTCGCAGGCCTTCTGGGACATGTAGTCCGACGTCAGGTAGGCGCTATTGACTGAAGTTCCTGACAATGCATCCCCACATGCTGTTTCAAAATTTTATAGAAAATTGAACAATGGTTTGGTGAATAATATTACCTCTATCTCTACTTTTTGAAACAACCAGCTAGGCCTGTCTCTTTCACAGGAAATTTGGAAGAAAATATGGTTGAGTAATATTTCTGGTTGGTTTCCTGTTACTTTATTCCAAACCAATTCATTTATACTATTTAATTGTCTATGGATTTCTTTAAAGTTGTACAAGTCAAAGTTTTTAGATTCCCCAAATTGTTGGCATTGCAATTTAAAACCTGGTTCTCTAAAACATATGCTGTATGAATGCACTATGGTGTCTAAGTTTTGGAGGGAAGTTTGGCCTGTTATTACAAAAGTATTTAAAATTTCAGATTACCTTTATTACGATATGTTGATTTGTAAATCTATTTTATTAACCACAGGCTTATCGGATTTAAATAGCATACTATTAGAATTTCTGCTCTCTGCTGCTTTAAAATCTATTACTACTAATTGGAAAAATGCTTCCTTATTATCAATCCATTCATCGTGGTCATGGGTTTTTACTAGAAGAGGTGCAAATGTAACTTTTTTAGGTGTCATTCATAATACATCTAACTATTACTTATTTTGGAAATGGAATGTTATTACTTGAGAGGTTTGATTTAGAAATTGGTAGCTCTCTTTTAATCTTTCTCTGTTGATATTATTTGATTACCCCTTCAAATTAAAACATTGCATAGCAATGTTTTAATTATAGGTGCATTTATCATATTTTTATTGTTCGACAATTTTGTAAGTACCTTTTCGGTGTTCTTTTTGTATTGTTTATTATTCATCACAAAACTCAAAACATTTTTTTAAAAAAAAGAAACAAATTAAAATGAACTCAAAAACAAGATGTTAAAAATATTACCAAAACTATTAAAAAAAAGTACTAAATAACATTATGGACTACTAAACTTAACATATCAATACCTTAAATCACACAATATCATAAACTTTACAAAATAATACAAAATTGATACTATATACAATGAATTTTAAAAAGCAGTATTAAACACTAAAAATCACAATATTCTTACATGTGATATTCTTGTCACCACAACATTTTTGACGATATTTGAGTCAGACGATATTTTGACTCAATATTAACGTCCTGCACAATTTGAACAGGTGCATATGCTTATGATGAGGAACCAGAAAGTTTACAAGTTATATAGGTTGCTGCTCAGTGACATGCATTGTGAGAATTGGTGGGTTCGGATTTCAAACATTTAAAATTGTGTAATACTTTCTCTATAATTTTGCTCAAAGACTTTTTGTGGGACGGAGACTCTTGTAGAAATATCCTGTTTCATTTCTGTTTCATTTCTGTCTCAATGATTGTTTTATATAGAAGATAATCTATTTTATGTGTTGTTTTATGCGTGTGGTCATACTTCCTCTTTGGATTGCTTGTAACCTACTCTTTTTTGGAAATACCTGCATCTTGCAATAACAGGTATATGCACATGGAAACAAGCAGCAAAATAAAATTAAATAAGATTTTTTTTAACACAATCACTGAGACATTCTGACCAGCTCCATAAAAGTTCACGTTGTAGGTAAAAATCCTAAAAAACTAAAGACCTAAAAAACAAAAATGCATAAACAGGATTCACAAACAACTAAAGGTTGTATGGATTACTATTATCATATGTTCTGCACTGACCTTCCCTGTCTCTTGAGCCACTTCTTTAAAGTCACAAATACCATAGCATAAGACAGATTGCCAAGTGAGAAACAGATGTATGTAGCACAACTTTTGCTCAGACCTACAGCAACCAGTCAAGCTGTCTAACTCTTAAGCTTTTTGACCTTCCTTGCAAAATCACTGAAAAGTCTTTTGTGCTCCACCACCAAGTCCCAGCCAGGCGATCTTTGTCTGCCACAGCCATGCAGGAGCCAGGCTGTGGTGTCCATGTGTCTCTGAGTTTCCAGGACAAATCTGGTTGACACACTCAGCGTCCACACTCACATGGACCACCTTAATCATTGTCATTTGTCAGGACTCAACGAGGGTTTTGAAGTACTCTTTAAACTGTTCCGGTCACTAGGCAGTTAGCAAACATCCAAGTGAGATCAGATTCAGCATCAGGAAAGGACAGCTTATGGCCATGTAGTGTGCAAGTTTCAGCTTCATGGCAGTTTGGAAATGTTTGGTCGAGGAAGCCGGGAGATGCATTATCTACTGCAGCATTGGTCTCAGGGAAAGCTGGTGAGCCGTACCTGCATCAAACCTTGTTAATACTCAATTGAACATGGCAGCTCCCTGGCATTTCCATTTCCGGGAAGGGAGCAGCAGCATAAAGGATCGCCTGATGTTTTTTTAGGATACATGGCAACTGTGCATTTTTAGTGGGTTTACACTAGGTATAGTTTACACCAGGCTCTTTTGTACTTCACAATTTTGTTTTTCCTCGCATCCCTTTAGTTTACCTCTGTGATGACTTCTCTTGTCCTCAATCTTTGCATTATTCTGACGTCTTTTAAGCTAATAAACTCCATATTTGATCTCTTGTAAACCTCTTGTGTTCTGCTTTCCTGGATATTCCCTGTGCCACACTTCAGGTGGAATGTTGCCATAGTCCAAGGGTGGTGAGTACCTTTCTTACATTATTGTATTTTTATCACAATTTGCATTGCCTTTGTACTTGCATTTGTGCAGAGGGTCCAGTCACAGAAGCTACAAACCTTCAAAGTCCAGTGATTATCTAATAGTAAAGAGATTTGAACTGAACTCTGCAGCAGAGCACCAGCAAAGCCAAAAAGTTGATAAAACAAAAGTCTAGTCACAACCAAATTCACTGCGGTGAATTAAGTATTGATTTTGGTCTAAAAAGTAAAAACAAATGTTATTGGAACAAATGCTGAAGAGTCCGACGAGGTAGAAGCAGTAAATGTGCCATTCTGACAACCATCTCTTGAGTTTTTTTGAACTTGTTCCCTTCATTACAAAGTAGTAGCCAATTATATGGAAGCAACTTAAACAATACAATCATTTTCTTATCTAAAAGTTCTACTGTTCGTAGGACACCAAAACTCTACTTCGTCCACTCAAGCAAAATCCCCGTTAGAAAATGAGCTGTCAAAATCTATTTCATCTATCAATATACATAGAGAACGATTGATGCACAGATTTTTGTGATTTAGGTGACATGGTGGTTAACCACATTTTACTGCTGTACTATGAATGAGTCGCTAATCTTACCGTTATCTGACATGGGGGTGGCAATTACCTTTTCAGCTAAAGGCCAACAGCTAGAATGAAGAATTCACAAAAAACCAGCAGAATCTCCATCTGCCATTCCCCTAATAGATAAGGGCCTAATTTAGATCTTGGTGGAGGGGAATACTTAGTGCAAAACGTAATGGAGATCCAGTCTGCCGTATTTCGATCCCATTACATCCTATGGAGATCGTAATGCGGCGGACGGGATATCCATCACGTTTGTGACAGAGTTTTCCATCCACTGAGATCTAAATATGGCCCTCAGTGTCCAGTACATGACTGGTGTCTTGCTGTTGCAGAGTCCTCTGGCTTGCCATTGATTTTACTGAGGTGCTGAGCTAGCTCCGCCAACTAAGGTGCCTTTGGGTCATGCCATTTACAATGATGCATTATTTTTCTTGAAAGACTTTGGGGTACATTTGTAGTGTCCACATTATGTGGCAGAAATTCCACCGTCCATCAGAGGATTTGGATAACTTCTATAGGAAATCTCCCCCGCCTCCCAAGTGACTTCTGCCACAGAAAGAGACCACCATGGCAGAAATTTCCTAGTTTTGGCTGATTTTTCACTATCACTACAGCGGAGAAGCCAGTTTCATTAACTGACAAACAGAAATTCAGCCGAAAATGCTTAATCATTTAGATACAGCGTCACTGAACACTGTATCACACACTATGTCATACACATACATAAACAGCCCTTGTTAACAGCAACAGAACACTTACTCTAATTTTAGTAATGCAACCAAAATCTCAAGACCACATCTTGCTAAAATATACAGGAACAATGAGGTTTATGTATTTGGATGAGGATGCACCTACGTCATAAATGTTTACACACTGATTTAACTTTCAATTTACATTAATACAAATTAAGGAACATATTCAAAATATCGAGCTGACAATTGTTGTTTAGCAAAATACAAAACTGTATTAAGAAAGAATTTCATGGATAATGGATTCAAGCTCTAAATAAAAAATGTACAGTGCATCTTTAGTTGGAGGCATGGCTGACTCACCAAAATGTAGCAAATGCTCAATCTATACGTCCTCTTGTTGTCCCGACAACTATTCACTTAATCTTGGAACTGGCTCAAAGAGAGCACACATCAATTATACAATGCAGTAAGATGACTTGCAGTTTTACAGCAGGAAAAGACACATAGAGAAAAAAGAGAGGCACTCATTAAGTACAGCATGATTAATAATTAAACTGAAGAACTCAGCAGTAGCCCCAATCACCTTATATAGACACAAAAAAGCGACATCACTGACCTGACTCACAGAGAATTCTGCACATACAAGTTAACCATACCTGAAAAACATAAGCTCTTTCCACAGGTAAAATGCCAATCTTGATTCACGTATAAGCCCACTTGTCATATAGGTAGGTGTAACAAGACATGCACTGTACAGCTGTGTGCAAGGCAATCCACGTGTTTGGAAGCTAACGTATCTAATTCAGGATGCAGTAAGTGGTTGTAACCCACTAGACTTTGGGGTGAGTGTCAGAGGCTGCTGTTAACTGATTTGATGCTCGTGCTTGATCTGGTGAGAGGAATAGTTCAGAGAATTGGGCAGTGAAGTGATGGTCTCTTGTGGAGAGAGAAGTGATGTTCACTGGTGTTTTCTGTGCAGCAGCTCTGTTCATCCACTGCCCTGCCAAGCCTGACCTAGGTAAACATTGCTTTGCTTTGTTAGTCCAGAGCCTTCCCCGAGAAGTAGGACCAATGAGACAAAATTGCTGGCCAGTCAGGCTTCAGTCTTCATCGAGCTACCACCGGTAGAGTCTTCAAAGCTAATGTAGCAAGCAGCCCATCGTAATGAGGTGCAACAAATCGCTAAAGTTGAGAGAATTTGCCAAACGTTGAACCATAACTTGATTAGGCAGGGGGCGTGGCTACGCAGCTATCGATGGCGGACACGTGAGCAGAGAGCACCTCCGCCAGCCGAGCACATTATCCTGTGTAGCGGTGGTCCTGCCCGGGCCCGGGGGCTCCCGCCGGTGGCCTCCCCGAGAGGACTATTTGGTGTACCTGGCGCTGCCTTTTGGGACCTGAATTCCGGCTGGGAGGCCCGATACTTGTGGCTTACGACGGACGACGTGGCAGCAAGATGGCGGCCTGAGCAGACGGCGAGATCTGCGACACGGCTGGGCGGACTGTCCTGAAGGGCTCTGACGAGTGCAGTGGGTCTCCTGAGGTGCTGAGACTACCCAGAGAGCTACGGACTCCCCCCGGAATGACGGGGGTCGAGTTCCGAGCTTGGCGGACGCCTGACCGGGTGCTGGGGCCTTCCTGCAGGTGTGAAGTCGGGATCCCTGAAGGAGACGGGCGTTGTGAGCCCGTAGGCGCCCACCCGCAGCGCTGGCACACTAAGAGGTATTGAACTCCCTGCCCTGCCAAAGGCCCCGGGATGGTGTGCGCTAAGAAGTGCCACTGTCGTTGTTGGGCTGAGCGGATTGTGAGCACATTGTTGGGGAGGTAGTCGCCGCCGCTGGAAAGATCTGAGGTGCTGGATGACCGCGACGAACTGTGTGCTTGGCTCGCCTTTCCTTCCGTGGGACATTGCAGGTTGGAACTAGACCATCTGGACTCTCGGAGCTCCCCGTGCACTGGCTGCTCTGGTAGGGGAGACTGGAGGCGTGGGGGTGCCTATCTGAACCCATTCGAACTGGGAAGATTGCTTGTCTGTCCTGCATACCTGAACTGCTAATAACATAGAGTAGATGCGTGTGTTCGGCTTCCGGCCTCACCGCTTGTGCATGGCCTGAAAGTGCGGAATCTTGCCTCCGCAGATGACAAAGGCGGCGAGCGAACTGTTGAGGCCTATGACATCCTAACTTACGGATGCGGTGGTGGATGCAGCTGATTTAGGGCACGCCTGACTGTAGGGGCGCGGTGCATATGCAGCGGTACCTTTCTGAGACCAGCCCCGAGATGTCCCTGGTTTGGCCATAACTTTCTGGAGGCATATTTGGAGTATCCGGCAGTCTCAGAGTGTGGTACAACTCCGTTTATAATCTTCGCAGAAAGACTACGTAGGCGCGTACTGTGTATCACGCACTCTGGGCAGAGGGACACAACTGCGTAGTGTGAAGTTGCGACGCGGCAGGTGGCCAGGGTGACCCCTCACTGGAACCACAACAGCGGAGAAAGAGGACACTGAGGGTGCCCCGTAGGTGAACTGGCTTGCTGCCCATGATACACTCTCTCCTTCTGCCACTGCCACCTTCCTGCGGAGGCCCACTGTTGTACGGGACTAGCGCTTTGGTACTGAAACTGGCAAGATCAGAGTCCTAGTGCTGAGAAGACGGTCGAGAGATCTCACTTATTTTACACCCTGGAGACGAACGAACCGGTGGTGCACGTGGTGGCTCTGTTCCCACAGAGAGCGGGCCGCACGAGATCGGAGGTCGTAGAACACACTGCACTGAACATGGGAAAACCTAAGGGAAAACTGGTAGGTCCTCCCCAAGAACAAGACAATAGCGCTCTGGACTCGGCACCCAAGGAACCTGGGGGTGACCCTATTGAGATACCAGAACACCAGCAATACGCACAGATCCTGGAGGCTATCGCTGACACCAAAGCGACGCTACACCAGGACATCAGCACAGTGGCAGTGGGACTAGGCCTGTTACGGGCAGAACATGGCAAACTGTCTGACCGGGTGAAACATACAGAGACGACTCTTGAGGAACTTGCCCCTGCACAAAAAGTACTGGCCGCGAAGGTGGAAGACCTTTCGGATAGACTGGGGATGTTGGAGCGTAGAGCGGAGGACGCAGAGGGACGTAATCATCGTAACAACGTGCGGGTCTTAGAGCTGCCGGAAGGAATTGAGGGACAAGATATGGTAGCCTTCCTTGAGACGTGGTTGAGGGCAGTAGTGGCGCCGGAGGGTCTATCACAGTTTTACACCTTGGAAAGAGCCCATCGGGTGCCCAACAGACCTCCGGCACTGGGACGACCTCCGAGACCAGTGGTGGCTAGGTTACTTCATTACCGAGACAGAGACCTGCTGCTCCAGAAGGCACGATCGGATGGTCTCTACACCGTGGAAAACTGCAAGGTGTCCCTGTTTCCCGACTATACGTTAGAAGTACAAAGACGCCGTGCATCGTTTTTAGAGGTCAAGCGAGCGCTACGTGAGGAGGGAATCCTGTACTCGCTGATGTTCCCGGCCAGGCTGCGGATTATGTTGGACAGGAAGACACACTTTTGTGATGATCCTAAATCTGCCTGGGAGTGGGTCGAAACCTATAAGAAAGAAGGCCATGCTAAGTCTCGTCCTCGACATTCGGAGACCGGGATGGGTGAGCCTGGGAAACAACCCCGGAGGCGGCAGCGACGGAGAGCCACTAAGAAGCCGAGTCCGTCGCGGACGGCGGAGGTGAGGGCGAATGCATTGCAAACAGTAGCCGTGATGTTGCGGGGTGGAGAGTCGGCGCAGGAGAGGGGATCGGACTCAAATCATGGAACTGATGAATCGGGATCGGACACTTCACCAAGTGGGCGTAACTGTATGCCGGAGGTGACACCGCAGACGGCAGACGAGTTCTTTGGATAAGTGACTGTATATTTTTCCCCTCTCCTCCCCCGTTTCTTTTTCTCTTCTTCTTTTTCTGTCCTCTTCTCCCTTTTTCCTCTCTGTCGCTCCCCCCTCCTCCCCTCTGTTGTCCCGCTTCCTAGGAGACCTGCATATCTGTATAAAATTATATTGAACGCGGGTGGTGTTTCTCTGGCGGGTGGGTGGGAGTGGGACGGCCTATTCAGGCTGAAACGCCATGGGTACTAAACTGATTTACAACTGCATATTAGAAGCTTTGGTCGCGCTCCCTCATAGATCCTTAGTTAGTTACCTAGGACCTTGTTGTTTTGTTGTAGGATTGTGCTATGCACTGTTTTAGTACATTTGGGCAGCTGATCGATGTCAGTCCGCTCGTAGGTATGGGAGTTCAATGTTTGGGGTTGTTGTTGCATACCAGGTGGTCTATGAGAATTACAGGGGCTGATGGAGTGAGGAGGGTACCGGGTGGGGAGTATTGTTTTACCAGATGGCACATCAGATAATTCGGTCAGAAGGGTACAAGCTCCTTACATGGAACATACGGGGTATGGGTTCACCTGCTAAGCGCTATAGTATACTGAATTATATACGTCGTAGGGGTGTACACGTGGCGTTGTTGCAGGAGACCCACCTCACGGAGACTGAGGTGGGACGACTGAAACGCAGGTGGAGGGGACAGCTGTATGCATCTATCTATTCTGCCTTTGCGAGGGGAGCATTAGTGTGGATTCGGCCGGGCGTCCCTTTCCAGCTTTCCCGTTGATTAGTGGACGTGGAAGGGCGGTATGTGGTGATTCAGGGGAAGTTGGCAGGGAGAGGATCACACTGGGAAGTGTGTATGCCCCCAACCGAGAACAGATCCCCTTCCTAGAAAGGTTCTCTGGAGCCTTAGCGGGTGTGGATGCTGATAATCTGATTCTAGGTGGTGACTTTAATTGTGTATGTGATATTGAATGGGATAGATCTACCCCTCCACTACGGGGCACGATGGCATCCAATACGGCACAAGGGCTTAGGCAATGGGCTGCGGGGTGGGGATTGGTGGATGTGTAGAGACTCCAAAATGAACAACAAAGAGTATATTCCTATTATTCGCATCTGTATGACCTCCACACACGATTGGACATGTTTTTTTGTTCCACTACAATGACCCACATGTTATCTGAGACCGAATACTCGGGGAGAGCCATCTCTGATCATAGTCCCCTGCTTATGCGATTTGCTCCTCTCCCTGAGAGAACTCCGATTCCCTCGTGGAGCCTAGACTCTGCCTTGTTAGAAGACAACGGGTTTAAACAAATATTAGCGGCGGCATTGGTTACCTTTTTCTCGGAGAATCAAGATACCGCCAGTTCCCGGTTGGTGGAATGGGAGGCATTCAAAGTGGTCGTCAGGGGACAATGCTTGGGACAAACAGTGGGCCACCGGCGAGAGATAGCCAGGGAACTGGGGTAGTTTGAGCAGCAGTTGCAAGAGTTGGACGGGGAGCTGGCGAAAGGGTTAGCAGTACAGGATAGGATGGCGGAACTTAGGAGTCGCTATAATTCGACGTGGGACAGATTACGGACAGTTGACCTGCACAATTATAGGGCGCGGCAACATGAGGAAGGGGGCAAAGCCGGTAGATTGCTAGCCTGGTTGGTTCGGCCTGAGAGTCGGGGAGCGCCTATCCCGAGTATCACTGACAGCAGGGGACAAGTGCTCTGTTCTCCGAGTGCGATTAACGAGGCGTTTCGTAGCTACTATGAAACTCTGTATCAGCAGCCAAGGACCATTCCAACCGAGGCGATACGGTCGTACCTCGATGCCCTGCGGTTGCCAGGTTTGGAGACAAATGTTGGTGACTCCCTGGCATTATCGGTCAAAGTGGGTAAAATTAGGGAGGCAATTAAGGGAATGGCGCGAGGGAAAACGCCTGGGCCAGATGGCTTACCTGCTGACTTTTATTTGGCATTCGTCAATATCCTGGCCCCACAGTTGGAGCACCTTTATGCGACTACACTTGAGGTGGGTAGGCTTCCATCCTCCATTAGGGAAGCGCTAGTGGTCTGGCTACCAGGCTACTGCCACATATGCAGCGGTTGATTCATATTGACCAGAATGGTTTTTGTACCCACACGGTCCACGTCTAACAATCTGCGGAGATTGTATAATGTAATGTTCCACAATAACTTAGGAGACTACCCTGATGCAGTGTTAATGTCAATTGACCTCGAGAAGGCTTTTGATTCCTTGAGTTGGGACTTTTTACTGGCAACGATGGAAAAGATGAAGATGGGTGAGGGCTGGTTAAATTGGGTACGTCTCTTATACAAGGAACCTAGTGCACGGGTCCGCACTGGCGCTATGATATCCACATCATATAATATCTATAGGGGGACTCGACAGGGGTGCCCCCTCTCGCCACTACTGTTCGCTCTTGTCATGGAGCCATTGGCGGAACGCACTAGACAGGAAGGTGGGCGACTGGGGATTACATTAAATGGTGCCACTCATATAATTTCGCTATACGCCGACGATGTGTTGGTGTATCTAAGAGACGGGAATGTGGGGATACCTGAGATGTTGCGAATACTAGGGGACTTTGAAGAGATGTCAGGCTTACGACTTAACAGAAGGAAGACTCATATATTTCTGCGTTGTCCCTCCGTACCGAGACCACCGACTCTCCCGTTGGATTTAGACTGGGCACCGGATGCCTTTAAATATCTGGGTGTCTGGATCTATCGCACACAGGCCGACTTGCTAGAGGGCAACCTAGGGGGAACCTTCCGGGGACTTCAGCAGAACGTAGCCTTCTGGCGCACATTGAAACTTCCAGTGATGGCCAGGGTGGCGCTATCTAAGATGGTGATGCTGCCCCGCCTCTTATATTACTTTGTTAACTTACCAGTAATAATACCGCGCCGCTGGTTTAAAAAGCTGGATACACTATTAAGAGACCTGGTGTGGGACGGTGGCCGAAATAGAGTGTCTTTACAGACCCTGCGGCTCCCATTTGTGGGCGGTGGCCTCGGGGCCCCAGATTTTGAGGCATATTACTTGGCGGGCCAATTGCAGTGGTTGGCCTGGTGGCTCGACGGAAGAGGGTTGGACACTCTTTCTATCATTCCTGGTTCTGTGACGGTGACCCTCTTGCCTAGAATGCTTGATCGGCACAGGAAGATTAAACCTATGGGGGTGCTACTCTCCGTGGCTATGGCGTGTTGGGACAGATGTGTGGCGAGATCCAGAGACGTGAGCCTATACTCCCCTTGTGTTCCCTTGGTAGGTTTGCCGCAGACGGGTTGGGGCCCGCCCCTCACATGGCGTCAATTGCAGGGATGGGAAGACGCAGGGGTACAGACGGTGGGAGACTGTTATAGAGATGGGGAATTGCTGCCACTTGCAGACTTCCTGGAGTATCATGAGTTGCCACCCGGGCAATTCTTGAATTATCATAAGATACGGGGAGCCCTAGCAGAATTATGGGGAAGGGAGATGGTGGAACCAGACACGCACCCGGTTTTCCCCGCAATGGTGACACTGGGATCGGCCGGACATCTAGTGAAATGGCTCTATCAGACGATCATTGAGATTTCGAGCCGTCCATTACATCGGTTGAAGGAGAGATGGGAGGGGATGCTTGCCAAGCAGCTCACTGATAAAGAATGGGAACGGGTCTTGGGAGGCCCCAAGAAGGTGTCGCGAAACGCAGCCTTTAAATATTTACAGTTTAATTGGCTCCACAGAACGTATCTCTCACCGCATCAGTTGAATGTGGTGTTTGGGGGTACAGACCACACATGTCCCCATTGTACGCTTGGTGACGCGGACTTTGACCACATGGTTTGGTTCTGTCCGAAGCTCTATGGCTACTGGACGAAGGTAGTGGAGCTGATCAATAAGGTAATGTCTTTAGAAATAGGGTGTACACGAGCGGCTTGCCTACTGGGAATATTTCCACGGCCTAAAGCCAAACGATTGCGGTTTAGATTCGTAGACTTAGCCTTGCTGCTGGCTCGGAGGCGAATAGCTTTCAGGTGGAAGGCATAACAAGCATCGTTAGTGACTAAAGGGGAAGATGAGTTAACCTGCTGGGCAAGAGCGGAGGAACGGGCCTCGATCAAGGAAGACAGAATCACTAAACGACACAGACCACTTGCGGAACCCTGGGCAGACATAGTGAAAGCATGGGACATGCGTCATGCACCACCGCAGCCCTCAGTTACAGATTTGACTGACTCGGAAGCATAGAGCTAGACCCATTCCTGTCTTGATATCAGAGAAACCTAAGCCTGGACATGAGTAACTGTGCTATTTTAGAACATGGGAGAATGTGGAGGACCGCCGTGACCGCCCGGGTTTCCCTCAGAGCCGCATGTCTGTCATTAGCCCCAGAAAGTTAAATTAACACATTACGTTGATCATGACCCCTGGTAGCAGGTTTCAAAGTTTAGTTTTCTAAAAATAGGACGGGACACGGGGTAGAACTCTCGTGTTCCGACATATATTGGCTGGTTTACTTTGGCGTTAATTATCCTCCGCACTCAGATTGTATTTTTCTTGTCTACAGGATGCACTTAGGATTTCTGGGATTAACTGTATAGCGCCACTGGGGAATCCAGATCTTTACCGTGGATACCCCCAACTGGACTAAGTGCCCATACTTATGGAATTGCCTGGTTTTCATTATTGTTTGATTCTTTAATCTTCGTTTCTTTTTCATTCTGTGGTAGAGGCAATTGTTCAACTGTGGTCATTACAAGATGTTACCCTGTGAATATGTAGGGAATAGTTTTCAGTGAAACATTGAACATGTAACAGAATAACCACTGTCAATGATTGGATCCAAATTGCAATACCCAGAAATAATTATTGCACAGGATTATTACATGCATAGCTGTATAAGGATTGTGGAATGTTTGCATATGAAAAGACTAAGGGCCCCATGCATCATCCGAAAATCGGGTCGCTTTGCGACCTGTATTTTTGCATTTGGGATGCATCATCCCAAATGCAAAAATCGCAATTTAAGGAATCGCAAAATTGCGATTACTTAAATTGCGATTGCATTTAAGGAATCGCAAATTGAGATTCCTTAAATGCAATGCAACAAAGTAAGAAAATTAGCGATTTCGCTACTAGGGGGCGCAATTTACCATGAAGTTGAACTTCATGGTAAATTGCAAAAACTTTAGAAATGCACTAAAGTGCATTTTTCAAAGTTGAAGGTTACACACACACATGTCCTTGGGACATGTGTGTGCGCTAACATATGTGCACGGATCAATTTCAGGGGTGCAACAGGATGTCCTTTTGACACCCCTGCACCCTTGAAATTGCGTGCGCAATTTGCGAGTACCTATTGGTACTCGCAAATAGCGCTTCGTAATTTCCCATTCATTCCTATGGGCCTGTAGGCCCATAGGAATGAATGGGAAGCCATTCCTTATTTGCGACTCGCAATTTGCGAGTCGCAAATAAGGAATGTGAAGGAATCGCTAATATTATAGCGATTCCTACATGCATAGGATTTTGCGAATCCTTAATTGCGAATCCTTAATATTCGCTATTAAGGACTCGCAAAATCCTAGCTTGATGCATGTGCCAGTAAATGCCAGTAAAAATGATATTAATAAAAAATAAAAAAAAATAAAAAAACTTGATTAGGCAGTACGTGGGCAACACACATTGAGCCAACACTAAGGGCTACCAGACCAATATGCAGGTTTCAGGGCACAGACATAGAGGGCTTAAACTTTTCTTTCCCTGAACCCCAGAATGTGCCTGTCCTCTTTTTAACCCAAAGATTGCTTATTTTATTGCAGTGGCCAGCTAACATTTTTAATTATCACAGCCATATCTTTCTCTTGTCCGTGTTCCATGCGATGGATGCCCAGACATTTACTACTTTAAACTGTATTTATATTTAAAAAATCGATATTTGTGTATATTTTGGACAATATTAGAGTGAACAATATTTTTGACTCAATATTTCTGTACTTACCATTATAAGTAGAGGCGCACGATATTGTGGTAAATGAGATTTTTGCCACAATATTTTTGTCAACAATATTGTTTACCACAACATTGTGTTAGTGATCTGAATATTGTCTGCGCTCCAGATTCTGGTCACTGGCTCCTTATGGAGGGTCAGTGTGGACATGGTGGAAGGTGGTTCACAGGCAAGCCAATCATGGTGCTTACAATCAGTACACAGCTGCATAAAACAGACCGCTGAATGTACCAATATATCACCCTGCCACAGTCACCGGAAGAAAGAAAATGAGTGGCAAGGAAATTATATTCCATTGCCCACTTCCACAGAATATTAGGTACTATTGATTGCACCCCCATAGCAATTCAGCCACCGAGCCAAAGGGAGCACCATTTCTGCAAAAGACACTGCTAGCACTCCATCAATTTGCAAGATATCTGCAGTGTCGGGGTGGTTTCACTGAAGTCAACATTGCCTTTCTTAACTGCACAAGACCGCTACATTTCATGTAGTCTGCACTTGCATGTCAGTTAGTTGCCGGGGATTTTGGTGACATGCAGCTAACACTAGGTTGCAATTTAGAGCACCAGACATGTTTCCCTTCACTAGCTCTAGTTTCCTTCTTATTATGCTCACCTGGTGAATTTCTAAACCAACTACATAGTGGAGGAGGAGTTTTCCACCATCCACAACAAACAGGAAGTTGCATGCAGGAACATGAATGAGGCCATTCCTGCTTATCCAGAAGTGACTACAAGCTCCTCCTCATTCATGCTGCTCCTTTTTGTTCAGGGATCACCGAAAATGGCAGAGGAGGGCTTCCAGTTGTCAATAGAAGGAACTAAACGTCATCAGGGAGTGGGAACTCCAAAACATTCCTCAGCTGTGTGGGAGACATGGAAATATGGCAAGACATCACCAGGTGCTGCAGTACAGTGTGTGCTCACACCCTTAGTGGCACAGGGATGACACCTGGTGGAGTCTATCAGGTTACTTCTAGGCGTAGATGTCCGAGTCTTTACTGTCTTGGTCTGTCAGAGGTAAGAGTGACACCTTCCAGTAGCCACATTGCCACAGACACTAGGTAGAATAAAGACAGGCGCCCCCCATAAGAAGCCCCAAGGAATAAAAAGCCCTGAGGCAAAAAACATCTGAGGTGGTGATGAGGTTCCGACACCAGCCAGGTGGAAATTACTTGAAGGACAACTTGTAAGCACAAGAAGGAGGCAAAAAAACTGTAGATTCACAGCCAACAAAAAGCTGTAATGGGACATGGAGAGCGAGGCAGGAATCTGGAGGATAAGGAGGGAATAACAGGAGGCAGGATGGAATAACAACAGGAGTACACCAAGAAAGGATCAGGAGCTAGTATACACCACAATGAACTGCTTGAAGCTTTGTGATGCAAGGAGTAGGAGGCACTCTCTTTTTTTATAGGCTAAAAACAAGAAATTACACAAAAAAACAATTGCCCTCCATCTTGGTCTGGGAAGGTGTAAAAAAGGAATGAAAGAGTGATGGACATCTTGAATTGGGAAGATACTTTCCCAGAGGCCTCTACTGAGGAACTCTGGAAAAGAGAGATCCAGCTTGCTGAAATCTCTGCCAGCATCTCAAGAGGGGAACTTCCCACAGAGAGGACAATCGGGTAAAAAGACTGCCCTTGCGGGCCAGCCACCGCAAGGTAGATGTGTTCAGAGAAGGCGGCCGCCCTCTGTGTGCTGGAAACCTCTCCTCACAAAAAGCAGAGTGTACCGACTGCCCGAGGGAGCAGTAGCACAATTAATGCTAGGATATATGTTGCAAGCATTGGAAGAACCTCTGTTGAAGGGCACAACTGAAGGCCCAAGATTTGCCATGGGTATCCTCCCAGTCACATTCACAGTACTCCAGGCTCTCCCTATTGCACCAGAGGATATTAGAAACATGTTGTCGGATCCTATAGAAAATCATCTAGAAAATACATTCTTTTAGCTGAGGTTCAAAGTTTTTCAGTGTCAAGTCTCATGTTTAATAGGTCTTTATTACAAGTTGTCTTCTAAAATGTGTGTCTGAGAGCCTGTCATAAATGAAACTATTATTTAGATTTTAGATTTGTTCTAAAATACATGTACTAAAAGCTGTTGTGTCATATATTGGCACAACAAAACTAATAATGATAAATCATATGTTGGCTTTTAAAGAATGTTCAGGACTTCACTGTCAAATGCACTAATTTTTATAATGTGGACTTTATATTGAGAAATTTACATAGCAACTATGGGCATGTTTAAATTTAACACATTGAACACAGATCATAAATAGTGTATGGGACTTTTCTTGCCCATCCTGAAATAGTAACACACACAAAATGGTAAAGTAATATAAATACAATGTACAATTAGAGGTATCCACTACCACATACACATCTAAAAGCCATGCACATCATACACAACCGTCCTCACCTGTTGCCCTCATAATTATGTCTACTTTCCTGTTTCCCGTCATTAGAGAATGGTAGGGTTTGCTTGAGTAAGTCATGTCTTCTTACATATTAAGGTTATGCTTCCGTGTTTTGTTCAGTGACAAATGTTTATGTTTGAGGCTGTAACAACATGTGTTTAACTGCATATTTGTTACTAACTGTTTAAAGAGACTTTGGGAATAATAACCCTGCATGTAAGAGGGAGTGCAGTACATGACAATATCATTCTTTGTAAGAGTATAAATTGCAATGTTGTAGGATGTATTTTATGTACACGAAGTGGTGGACTTCTGTACTCATTAGTTGTTTTGTTTTGTCAACTTTCCTTTTCAACAGTCAGCCAAGTTGGAAGCTGTAAAGGAAGAGACCAGGAACAGAGAAAAGTGAGGATCTTGGCTACTGGACAAGCACAACAGGATTCTGCAACTACAGGGGAGGAGGAAGAAGGTACCAGCAGGGAGAGTGAACCAACCTGGAGAGTGACAAGGTCACAATCGAAGGGAATCTGACAGGAGGCTGTGGAGACCACTAAGGGAGTGGTTGAGCTGGACACTATGAGGGCTATTAACAGAGATAAAGTTACACATGAGTAAATCTACATATGAATGCTTGCTCCTACAAATGTAAGTAGCTTTGCAACTTTTGGCAATTCACTAGATAGACATGTAAAGTATAAAATGACTCAAATGTGTAGGCTTACATGCCACCACCCCCTGAAACAGGGGGTAGAGCCCAATTTACAAGTATGAAGTTACTACTTGTAACTTTTCAAACCTAGGCGGTCACAGGGGTGGAGAAATTCCTATGGTCAATTATAGGGAACAGTTTAAAGATTTATTAAACCTAAAGATAAATTAGTCAATATTTGTTGTGTTATATATTAATGTAAATTAATTTAATTAATACATTTTAAATTTAGAACAAAATCAAAAATGCTACATTATTATTTTATATTGTAATTATATATCTAACTGTTTTTAATATGTTAAATTAAACCAAATTATTTTTTTAAAGATTTAAAT
Source organism: Calotriton arnoldi (assembly GCA_963921515.1). Taxonomy (NCBI): domain Eukaryota; kingdom Metazoa; phylum Chordata; class Amphibia; order Caudata; family Salamandridae; genus Calotriton; species Calotriton arnoldi. The sequence goes on from CAWUFW010006194.1 coordinate 425,647, forward strand.
AAATAAGTTCCCACCTGGAGATAACATTTATATTTATTTAATATGTAGTAAACATTATTTAAAGTTCTGTATGGAATTCATTTAAATTAATGTATTTTTTTATAAAGAAAGTTACATTAATATTTCATTTAAAAAATGTATTAAAATATTGGTATCTAATTCTTTTAACATTAAATTAAAGTAATATTTTTTTTAATGTAATGTAAGTTAATTTAATTGAACATTATTCCCTATAGAGTGGTAGTTTGACATCCCTACTTCCATTATTTTCTATCGGAGGGTGTTGCAGTACCAGTAGTTGGCCAGGAGTCGTGCTGAACTGACTTCAGCCCTGAGCTGGAAATTAAGGCTACATTTCCAGACAGTCCTCCTGCCCCCCCATCTCATTTACTACTTAAACGTATATCAACGTGAGCAAAGCTCTCCACACATAAAAGATAGGCGAAGTGGAGGCATAGCCCTCTGGTGTAGGTAACTGAATAGCATTTTGAATAGCATTTTGCAGTACGTTTGTAGTATTATTGTAGTACTACAAACATGCTATAAAATGCAATTTGTGACTATGCCTATACATGTCAGGAGTATTGTGTCGAAGGGACTCTTCAGGCCCTGGAGAAGAAACATTTGTTTTGTCCGAGGCGCAAGACCCTCTACAATTGGGGCCTGAAGCCAAAGCTTTCACTACTCAAAAGGACCCCACACCAGTTGGGCCTTAAGTTGCACCCCAGTTAGCTGTTTTCAAGTACCAATGCTCAATATCTGGCGCGGTGGGCAAAATTTGGCCTGACAAACCTGTGCCCTCATTTGTAACCCAAAGTCTGGTCCCTCAGTATGTCACCATTGCTGGTTTTCAGGAGGTCATAAAGCAGTTGAGTGGTGGTCAGCTGGCCTTCTCCAGGGATTTTAAAGGCTTGGTGTTTACGGTGAAGGGCCGCCAAGAGGTGCAAGCTGACAGGCATAGAGGGCTTCACTGTCTTCTGTCCTCTTGGAATGCATCAATTTACTCTCACACAGATTATCATCACTCCACACCCACACTGTATTTGTGTTTCCCAGGCCATCTTCCACCTCTAACCCTAAACCTACCACAGCATTGTTGCATCCTCCCCAGCCTGGCAGCATGCAAATGACCACACCACACACATAGCTTTGTAGTGCATGTATTTAATGTTCAGAGTTCAACCGTTAACTAACTGTACGCATTGCATCATCAACTTTATTAACCACCTCCAGACGTACCCAAAAGATTACGTCATTTATATGGAGTCTGTCAGGGACCAGAAGGGTCCTGCTATACATATTTACAAGACACTACATCCCCCCTCTGCTAAATGAAAAGTACTAATATTACACACATATATATCATAGTTCCTCAATGAGTCGTCGAGGTGTTTAAACCAGTCTTCCAGACCTAGAGGTTGACAAAGCAGAGGACCAGGGTCTGCCTCAGGCACTGTGAATGCAGCGGTAGGTGCAGGAGGTAGGCTATCCTGACTTTCAGGTGGGCATGTCTCACTTCTGACATCTGAAGCCGATGAACCTCAAGGTAGGTGCTTGAAGTGCGACGAATCTCTTGTTATGGACTTTCTAGGATGTTGAGCAGTTACCATATGTCCTTTGCTTGTCACATCCCTGAGGAGTTCAGCATCAAACGGAGCATCAAACTTATGCTTCCATTTCTGCTTGACCATCTTCCTTGAAAACTGTGTCCTGAGCACTTCGATGTTTATCCACATAGGTCTTCCTTCTGGACTTGTGCAAGGAACTGGTCATATGGATCTCGTCCGCATCAGTCGACCTATGAGTGGTCAATTGCTATAATTTGGTTCCCATGGCTCTCCCAAACATCAAGGTGGCAGGGCTTTCAACTGTAGTGGAATGGGGAGTTGACCTGTATGCATGAAGGGCTCAATATAGGGTCGATTTGAGATCACATCCTTTAAGTACAGTGCTCTGAACTACTCTCATTAGGCGTTCGATGAAGCCGTTGGCCTGTGGCCAGAGAGGAGTGCTCTTCCGATGTTTGACATTCATGTTGGTGAGAAGCTCTTTAAACTCTCGGCTGTTAAACAGTGGGCCATTGTCAGACTTAAGAATAGAGGGGCCTCCAATGTTGCGAAAATGTCATTTACAGTCCCAATTACTTTGTCATGGGTGCTTGACGACAGGTCTTCCACCACGAGAAATCTGGACTACTCATCAACAACTACCATTAGATGGTGTCCATTGTGAAGGGGTTGTAGTGCTCGAGGCACTCCTATGGTTTGAAACCACGTGATTACCTTTGTCTACCATGATTTTAATTTACTTTTGGTGTTTTACTTTACCCTAGCCTGACTATACGTCCTGCATATGGCTTTTTACCTTGAAGATTTTTTTCGTATCTCTCGCAGTTTTAAAGTGGGAGCTGTCACAGATTAGAACAGCTTGCCAAGAACAGAACGTGTGGGATGTGCATTTGAAAGCATGAGAGAGAGAGGTGTGAAATGTACTTTTTTGGTCATGAAGTGCAGTGTTATGAGCAGTGGTGCACAAATGTGCATTGTGTTGTACATTGAGAGATGAAGTATGTGATGCTATAGGCAGTGGTGCACAAATGTGCATTGTGTTGTACATTGGGAAGTATTATGAAGTCCTTACTATTGGCTTTGACATGCCCTCATGTCATCTTGAATTCTGACTCTGTCTTGCTTGAGCTTTTTGGGCGCACAGGCAGGCCTCCAGAATACTCAAGCTGTTTAGGTTATTCACATTCAATGTTGCTTTGTTTTTGGAGAGGAGATTGTTGAATGTGCTGCTGGAGACTTTTGTAAGCTTCGTTAAGGTAAAGGCTGGAACATGTGAAAATGCAGAAGGAACGTGAGAACTCCTTTGCCCTGGAATGCTTGCATGGAAAGTTGCCAATTCCAGTAAGTTTCCGTGGCGCAGAGGGAAGGCCTCTTAGAACCTTCTAGTGTGTTTTGAGACTATAAAGCTGAGGGTTGTTGACTTAGAGACCGGGATTGTTTTGGAGTCTGAATGGGGATGGATGCATCTGCTTCAGTACAGCAGAACCTCGGTTTGCTGAGGCTCTTAACCCCGGCAGTGAATCCCCCAGTCTGGTGTGGGCTAAGATGCAGTGTTAGCAACAGGTGAGGTGATATTGTTTTTGATTGTTGCCATTGTGATGTGTGGCTGTTTGCGTGCATATTCAGTTTCCAGTGGCTATAACAGTCATTGTGATGCGTGACTGTCAGGGTGCACCTTCAGTTTCCAGTGGCTATAATCATTTGAGGTGTTTTCTTTGAGTATTGACTTTGTGATGTGTGAGTGAGTCTGAGTACACATCCAAGTTAATCATCTGATGTATTTAGTGTATATATCTTTCTGATTTCTTGCAAGGCGTCCAGTATTATCTGCTGCTTGAGTTTATTATTATCCATGCATTTAACAGTTGCATTTGCCAAGTGTGCTATTATTGCTTGCATATATATATATATATATATATACATTTGAATGTTGTTCATTTGACACTGGGAATGCCTTTCTGTTAGAGACCATTGCATAAATAAAACCCCAAGCCTTATTCTGAAAACAGTATTTGATGTGCTTCATTTTATAAAAATGAAATACCTTTCCAGGGAGTGTTATTTAATTTTTATTGCTTTGTCGCGTTTGAGCCACCATGTGGGGGAGTGGTATTTTACATTATCTGGGAGTACGAAGCATGACAGGGGTCCAAAGAAATCAACTGCAATCCTCTCCCACACTTGCTTCGGGAGAGCATACATAACCAATGGATGGTGCTATGTTTTGGGAGAGAAGTAGTTGTATAAATGATAGTCCTTTAATTCTCTTTCAACTCTTTTGTCAAGGTGAGGAAACCATACATGGTCTTGAAGAGCTGTCTTGTAGGCCTGGGTGAAGTTTGTGGAGTTCTATTCCGCGGAACTCCACGAAGTGCCGGAACATCTCCGCTGCACTCCACAGAGTTCCGCCAGTGGGGGAGTCTGTTAAGTTGCGCTGCTCGCACTGATTTTTAGTGCCGGGCGTTTGTCCCGCGCTGTAAAACCAGCACAAACTGCACTACGCATCGTACCAGAGGGTGCTGCTGCTTTCTGCCACTCGAGTAGACAGTCTACTCAAGTGGCAGCTTCCTCAATGCGAGCAGCAGATTTCTCAACGTGAGCGGCCGCGACCTGCTGCTACTGCCCCCATTGAGAAATCTCAGCAGGAGGAGGACTAGTGCATGATTTTTTCTCGCAAGCGCTCTTCAACATAACGTTGGTGAGCCGCACGAGAGATAAAACTCTGCTCTGTGTCAGTTCGCGGAGTGTTGCAGAACTCCGCGCTTTATGTGATGTGCAGAGTGGGCAAAACTCTGCGAACTCTGCCGGCGGAGCAGAATTCTTTGCCCACCCCTACTCTCTTGGTTGGGACAATGCTATGATGACTCTCATGGGCTAGTTCAATGACTTGTTGTTGCAGGCTCTCTGGAATGACAATTCTAGAAACTCGTAAAATAAGGCCTTCTTGTGTGACAGAGAGTCCCTCGCTCACATTTTTAACTTTTGGTATTCAAAGTCATTCGTAAGAGGTTGAGCATGTTTCTTACAAGACTGCTGAGTAGCTGAGTAATAATGTCTTTGAGAAGACACAGATCTCGATCTGTATTTGCAGCAGCAAGAACTTGCTCCACTGAAAGAGCTGCAGGTATGCTTGACTTGTCTATGAAGTTAATATAGGCCTCAGCTGCTTTAGACTTGGTACTGTGACACTGTACTGACACTCGTGAAAAGTAGTCAGCAGGAATTATATCTTTCCCTGGTCTGTGCACAATAGTTTAATCATATTCTTGCACTTGTAACCCCCACTTCTTGATGTGAGGGGACATCTTGGCTTTCGGATTCCCAAAAATGGTAAGTAAAGCTTGGGGGTCAGTGACAAGAGTGAAGTAGTTTCCATATAGAAACACATGGAAGTGTTCATAAGCCCACACCACAGCTACACTTTCTTTCTCAGGTTGGTAATAAGCATGTCCGGTCTGCGACAGACTCTGGTTTGCATAAGCCACAATGTGCCTTTGAACACTGTCATGCCCACTGTGCTGGGCAATATTTGCACCCAACCCCACTGGGATGGCATCTACTACAATCTCAGTTTGAATTTTTGGATCAAAATCAGTCATTTCAGTAGCATGCTCAATTGCATGTTTGATTTTCTTAAATCTTTGGTCACATTCAGGTGACCACTGAATACAGTGTTCATTTTTGTCAAGTTTCTCAGCAGAGCACTGACTGTGGCAAAATCATGAATATACCTGGGACAGTAACTGACCATGCCAAGGAAGGATCACAGCATTGTTACATCTTGTGGTGGAATAGTGGACGACAAGGCTTGTACTTTAGCCGGATCTGGTGTCATCCCCTTTTCAGAGAAAATATGCCAAAATAATTTTAGTTTTGTTTTGTGAAACTCACACTTTTTTGCATTCAAAGTGAGACGGACATTAGCCAGCAAGCGGCATACTTGTGTGAGGGCTTTGTCATGTTTTTTTCGAGTGGCCACAAATACCAGTATATCATTACTATGATTAAAAGCATGTGTGAGAGGCTGTATTATGCGATGAAAGACATCCTGAAAAAGTTCTGCAGCTGACAACACCCCAAAACTTAGTCTATTATATCTGAACAAGCCAATATGGGTCTAAAAGGTGGTAATGCACCTGCAGTTCTCCTTCAGTTTGAGTTGATCATACATACCACTTGTTCAGATCGAGACGAGAAAAGACCATGGCACCATTCAGCCGAGTGAACATATCTGCAATGTGAGAACCAGGATGTCGTTCTCTCTAAAGTGCCTTGTTAGCTTGGCGCATGTCAACACAGATGTGCACGGCACCTCCACTGTCCTTTTTGGGCACTACCACTGTGGGTGAAACCCATGGTGTGGGACCAGTAGAGCGCTCAATTATATTATGTTTTAACAGCTTTTCCAGTTCTTTCTCAGCTTCCTGCAAGTGAAAAGCAATTTGACGATGCTGTTGAGCAACGGGGTGAATGTCCTTATTGATTTGAGTTTGCACTTTCATGGTCTTAAGCTTTCCTAGTCCATAAAACAATGATGGGAACTGGCTTACAATGTCTGCATGTGCATTTATGTTGTAGTTAATGAAAATCAGAACCATGTCTGCAGCAGTAATGAAACTGAGTAAGCATGCACTTGACGAAGCACCTTTAAGAATGTGAATCGGTGCTTGTACCTTCGTCTACTTGTGTTGAAAAGTTGCTACAAATGATCCTTGACTTTGCAATGGTGTGTATATCTTTGTCTTCGAAGGTGTGAAATGGGGCACCAGTGACAGTTCATTGTACTTCTCTGTTGGCCGGATGTCTATCAATGCACCACTATTGATGATAAAAGGTATGGAACAACCATTCACCTTTAATGTGATCTTGGGACAATGTCCAAAGGAACATGGTTGTTTCAAATTGCAATCTCTCTTGGACTTTGACTCTTCTGTACATGAAGCCAAACCCACGTGCTCCCGATGTTCACCAGTCAACACCATCATCGCACAGTCATCTTCTTCACTGTTGCTCAACAATGACGTTGAAGAGCCACTGGAAGATGAATTCAATTACAATTGGCTTCATTTAGTTTCCAAATGCCTCAATAGGTGTTGCCGCTTGGTCTTGTGGGCGTGGCTAGAGGATTTCTGGAACTTTCAAGCATCCATATTCTCTTCTCGACGTGATGCAGTCATTTTCTCTTTTGGTTTGCAAACCATTACAAAATGGTTTTCTTTCCCGCAACCCTTGCATGTTTGTCCAATGGCAGGATATTAACCTTCGTGCGGAAAGGAGAATCCGCATCAGAAACACAATTTCTTTTTCCTCGGAGACATAACATTATGGCCTCGACCTTGTGTCTCTGCTTACTTTCAATGTTCACTGCTGATTCCCATTGGGCAACTCCAGCTTCCATATCAGCAGCTTGTCAATCTGCATGTTTTTCTGCTCTCGCAACCATGACCACTCTCTCCAGGGCAGCAGCATACGTCGTCTGAACAAGTCATAAAGGCATCCATCGATGACACTGAGACAAATGTCTTCTTCATAACTGAATTAATTGGACTTGCAATGTTTGAGGAGGGATTCAAGTCCATCAGCAAACTTATCCATTATTTCGCCAGCTTGATGTACCTTTCATAGTCAATGTTTGAAATTGGATTGGACTTGATTCCTAATGTTGCTTTAATTTGACAGTAAGATATTTCATCAGCTTGTGGTATTTTCTTTATCGCTTCTTTCACGCCGTCACCTGCAAGGTTCTTTAAGTATTTAATTATCTTTTTGTCATCTGTTTCTTCTAGCACATCAATGAAGTTGTCAAATTTCTCGATCCAGGCAGTCAATCTGGCGCCAATATTCTGTTTTTGGCAGTACCAAATGGAAGCGATGGCCTCAAAAACATGGCGGCATCATAACCACTTGTGGGATTTCCTGCTGTTGAGACCAGGACTTGCTCTGGTGCCGTCGGCTGCCTGCTTGGACCTGCTCCATTCATACCATCTCTAAGCCCCAGCCACGGGCTTGGTCAGTGTAGTGACCACCATGATGTCGTATGGCCCCTTTTCTTCTTTGTTGGTGAGTGACGGTTTTGTATCTTGCATAGGTTCACTTTCATTCTCAACCATCTGCATCATGCTTGGTCTTCACTGCCTTTAGCGTTTTATGGTGCCTGGATGATTCTGCTTTTGGTGCACTTTCTGCGCCTGGCTATTGTGGCCTTCTGTGCTTCTCTGTACCTGGTTGTCACTGCCTTTAGCTGCATTGTATTGTATGTATGCTGGCTCTATGTTATGTTGCAGCCCAGTACCTCTTTTTTAGGCCTTACCAGCAGGATCCGGGTCGACTATGACTCAACTTTCCTTAGGGCCTTCACCGTCTTCGAAAGCCTTGCACTGGCTTGAGTGGTGCTTTGACTCCACATGAGCCAACCGTCGACTGCTTCATTTTGACTGAGGCGCATCTGGCACGCATGAGCAGTTTGCTCGACCTCTGCAAACTCTTAGGGAGAGCACTCTTGCTACTTTGGGTTGCAGATCCCCTAACTCGTCACCAGTTGTAGTGCCCTCCACATTGCGTCATCAACTTTATTAAACACACCCACACACCCAAATGGATACGTCATTTCTGCAGAGTCCATCAGGGACCAGAAGGGTCCCGCTATACATATTTACAAGACACTAGAAGCTAAACCTGAGGAGGTGTCTGCACCTCCCCCTCAGCCCGCAATGCCTGTGCCAGAGAGGGAAATGCAGGTGCCCTCATGTTGGAACAAGAGAATATCCAGTAATTCATACCCTGACTCATAATCTAGGTGGGGGAGTGCTTACTTTCAGTTTATGCTCGACTTTGGACATTTTCTTTGAGTTTTTCATTTGAATTTCTGAATAATGTTCAGAAGTAATTGCTTGGATAATATGCTTCTTTCTTATCGTTATCCCCACTAACCAATGTAAGCAGACTTTTATCCTGAATTTCCTGATTTTTCTGTTGCCCACCTCCATTGACTCTTCTTCCATGCCTTCGGGCACTATTTTGGTTCTTTCTCTCATCCCCAAAAATCTTACCTTTTTTTAAAAGGGACATAATATGCACCTTGATGGCAAGGCATGCAAGTTGGCACACAGCAAAAAGGTAGATGCAATTGCTTTCTGTTTAAAAAATGCTAATCAAATAATGCGTTCAATACATCTTCAGTGGTGGAATGGGGGAATACAAAGGTTTGAGTGTGTTTTAGGATTGGTCACTGACTGGTGGGAGAATTGTTTATGGGAGTGGTGAATACTGTAAAGAGAAGGCCTTCCTCATCCATTACAATGCAATACTGGGACACGTTCAGTATAAGTATCTGATTGTGGTGTGGTCACAACAGGATTGTTGGTAGGATTGGTGGTGGGTTTGGCTTTGCAGGTTGTTGATGACCTTCAGTTGCATGAGTCCTCTGACCTGGCCCTGCAGCTTGAAACGTTCCCTGTGGGAGAGGGCCTATAAAAGCTGCATGACCATGGCTAAGTGTTTTACAACCTTTTGCCTTGACACCCAGAAATGTTCCAGGTGCAACTTCACCATGTCCTGAAAATTGGTCTGTTTATCCATCAATCTTGGGAACTGTTCCAGGTGGGTAGCTATGTTCTTCAAGGTCATCCCATTCATGAATATCCCCTCAACAGAGGAAAACCGATCCTCCCAGAGGATAGGATCTGCCTGTGTCAACACTTCCTTCCTCTAGCATGCATGGCCATCCGACCAGCCAGCTGGGGTGTGGGCTGCATTAAGTTGCCTGCTGTGTTAATGCTTGAAAGAGGTTTGCATTTTAACTCAGGTGAATGTTTTTCCCTACATCCTTGCATTTTGATTTGTACATACCAGAGTTGGAAATCTTCACATCTGCTGCAGAGAATTCTGCCTAGAGGTGTATGCTTGAAATCTGCTCATAATGTTACGTGTAGGAACTTCAGTGCAGCAATTTCTGTTGTGGAAGTGGGTGGAGACAATTCTACTAGTGGGTGGGTTTATCTTCCTGGAAATAGTGAATACTCTTCGGGTGGTGACTTCTGGTCAGGCGTAAGTGGAAATCTTTACGTGCAAATTCCTCAGTACATAGATGTCCCTACATGAAAAGAGCTCATAGTTCTTTGTGAGATCTCTGCCCCTACACGATCGTCCTATTTGCTAATCCTTCAGTGTGTATCTGATAGGAACATCAAAAGGAAATCTTCGCCATCCTCTCCATTAAGAATGGGCTTGAGCAACCTTGACACATTCCACACCTGCCATTCATGGTCTGGATAGAACGCTTCCATGCAATAGCCACTTCCTGCAGATCTGGTCACCGTAGGAGCCCTTTAGCTAAACCTGAGTCCTCCCCCCTCAATCATATTCTTTACTATCCAAATAACCCGACTTCTAGATTCCTCCTGGTGTTTCTTAATGAAATATTTTCTCTCTTGATTTTAATCCTTTTCTGTATGTGATCCCTTTCATTGATCTCTTCCCCCTTTGTGTCTTTTTATCTCATGCTAGCTCTCTTCACCTGGGGCCCAGGAGGCTTTCTCCGCCTATTGATTGTAATACCTAAAACACACTATCATGCAGCGCTGTGATGACAGCCCTCACTATGGACTTCACTGATGATTGTTTTTTCGAAACATACGCGTTAATGTCCACAAAATTGCAGAACACAAAAAAACTGCGTTGTGTTAATTGTGCACTAGTTATTAGTCTAAATGCATCTGAAATAGGTATAGTGAATTACCTGACTGATGTCACCACAAACGACGAAAAGGAGAAATTGCTAGTTAATGTTCTGTTAATTCAAGTGAAAAACGACACTGGAAATAAGGGTATAAAAATATGATCAAAAGAAAAATACACTAAGGACGCGTTTTGAAGACCTCTCAAGTATGTAGAGCATTTTATTACTTTTATATATTATCTGCCAATTGTGAACTATCAATAATAAGAAAAACAAGAATAGCTGGATATTTCATTTTTTGTCTACTGAATTTATTGACTAAAGATGGAGCATCATAACGAATTGTCGTAAATTAGTTACATAACATTAAATAGTATGGGGCATATTACTAAGGTCTGGCGATAATTATCGCTCAGCGCGCTTAGCGCAAGGATAATTATCGCCTGACTAACGCTGAATTTTATCACTGAGATAGCGTGCTATCAGCAACGCTCATCTCAACAGTGATAAAATTGCAGCGCTTAACTGCCAAATGTGCGATTATCGCTGGAAATCCAGCGATAATCACACAACTCTGGCGATAGCTTGCTGATAGGGCAGGACAGACTCAGCCATGATATCCACCTTCCATTGGATATCATGGCTAAGTCATACTGAGAGCAGGCGTTAGAAAGTGGCGCTAACCGCGGTTAGCGCTACTTTTCTAATCGCTCTGCATGTTCGCCTGCAGCTTGATAATAGGAGAAATGTCAGTTAGCGACATTTCTCCTGTTATCCTGGGAAGGAACGCCCACTTTGCATCTCATTAGAGATGCAGAGCGAGGCGTGGGGAAAACGGGTGCTAACATGCGTTAATGCATGTTAGCACCCGCCTTGGTAATAGGGCGGTAATATTATCTCCGCTTTTTTGGCTCTTAAAGCCAAAAAAGCGGAGATAATGGCCCTTGCTAATATGCCCCAGTATTGTATCACAGAATTTGAGAAAAGAAATACAGATCAGAAATTCCTAAACCGGTACGTTCATTAATACAGATAGCTACAATGATATTAGCTAGCTTAAGAATTTAGAGCATGGAAGGAAAGAAAAAGAGGAGTTGGTGTTACATCTTTAGAGCGGTATTCTCTCTCTCTCTCTCTCTCTCTCTCTCGTGCCAGTGTGCCACCCCACCAACCAATGTATTCAGACCAATCAACAGTAACCGTAAGGCTGCAGTGAAGAAATTGATCTTTTCCATTTCTATCTAAGGCTGCCCAGTAAGCTTTTCATCCTGCGCATGCGCATGCTGTCAAATTATCAGTGTGAAAAAAACAAGCTTGCCATTGCACGTCAGACAAGGTGCTTTAGCACTGTTGTTTCCATTTACACACCCCAGTGAGCGACAAAGTTCAACAGGTTAGACCTGTGAGGAAAGGAAACATATTTACGCTGTAAATGTTTCACTGGAGCGACAAACACATTCCCTAAAACAATTCCCAGTACTGGGCTGGCCAATGATTTATTTTATGGGAGACAGAACCATCTGTAGATGGCACAAAACAAGTGGCAAAACAGTACAGGAAAAGAATAAGTGATGCATCTCTACATGTGCATCACTTACCAAGTAGATTCTGAAGGAAACTTTAACGTGACAGAAAAGTAGTAGCATACTAGTGGCAACTCGTAGCAACAGCAGCATATGCATTCTGGGATAATACATCTTCGAGACAAGAACTCAGCAACTTTCAGGTAAAATTAAGATGTGCGATCCACGATCCACCTCGTTCACATTCTGAGGGGCATATTTACTAGAAATTGGCATAGGGCCGCGTCGCAAATCATTTTGCTGCGCTACCCTACGTCAATTCGAAAAAAAACGGAATGTTACAAGATACGGTGCATTCCTGTCCTTTCAGCAGGAGCACATTTTGCAGTGGTGCACCAATGAAGGCACCCTTGCACCATGGTGCAAGGGTGTCTGCGTTGTTTGCACAATTGTTTTTGTGCAAAAAGGGGCAACTTCCTGTACAAACATAATCACGAGAGGCGTTTTCCTCTTTCTATGTGTGCTGCAGAATGCAGTACACGTGGATAGAGATAAAAAAGCCTGCTCTAGGGAGGCGCAAGATTTTAGCGCTGCCCCATGTTTACCTGATGTTGTAAATCTGAGGCAGCGTCAAATACCATGGGTGTTGAGTGGGAACACCCACAGCAACACCCATGGAACGCCTCTTTCATGCAGAGTAAGGCAAGGCAGCGACTTGCGCTGCCTCGCTTTACTCCATATCTACAAGGCCATGAAAGTCACGCAGAGTGGCTTTACGTGGCCTTGTACATATGGCTAAGCCCTGTGCACCACCGGAATGTCACAAAAAGTGACGTTCTGGAGGTGCACAGGGCTTGTAAATATGCCCCTCTGTGCTTAATTTGTAAAAGAAAAAGTGCCGGTCCAAAGTTTTGTTCTGAAGACCGTAGTCGGTGCTATCGAAGAAAGAGGTGTCGGATACCAAGAATGTGTAGTCTGGAATCCACCACCAAACACTCCCTGTCTCTTTAAGTCAATCTTTTGCAGGTATTTTTTAATCCTGGTCTCTCCCTTTGTCATTGTTTTTCCATCTTTCTCGTCCTCTTTCTTTCCCTCTTTTATGTTTTTTCTCTCACTCTGGATCAAGGTCTGTTGAGGAAAAATAAGTGCCGGTCCGTCCCCCAAAATGATTGCCGATGGGGCCCACCTGCTACCACCGGCTCACAACCTGCAACCACCAGCTCACATTAAGCACTGCACATGCCCTTTAAACATGACCTCGCAGCCTTGAAACTAGAGCCTTCATATGAGCAGCACCACATTCGTCTTCACACTACCAGAGCAAGTGTGGGGACCTCAGACACCTCTTCCCACACAGGTGATACAGCAACCATACAACCCAACATGCAGGTCTAGCTGGAATCGCTCCCGACAGTTTGAGTACCACGATGCCACACCATTGGTAGCTCCATGCCATACTGGTGCTAGATAACATAACATATTTTGCTGTTATCATTATAAAGTTTAACCATTTCCGCTGGCACTGTTTGCAAAAAGAACAGTTCTGTTGTGGTCTTAAAATAGTGGGCGAGAATCCACTCTTATATCATGGTTTGTGGACATTTATCCACCGGTGATGACTTTCTAACGTCAATAAATTTTTTCAGGGTTATGAACCTTGTTCTTATATTATGCATCCACCGGGCTTGCAATTTTTGTGCACAGATATTCATTAGGGATTTTTCTTCTGGTGACAAGGAAATGGACAATGTCAACACAACCTCAGTTCTCGATGTCTGTAACGTGGTTATGACTGAGTCCACCATCTCTTCATCTTATTTTGCTTTTTCAACAGGAATTCCAGAAAACATTATTTGGAACCTTTGTGAATGAATTTCAAAGTCCAGGGAGTACTTGATGCAATTAAACTCTAATATTCCACAGACAATACACGCAGCGCCTATTGTGTTGCAATCTATATACATTCAGCATAAAATCTATTAATTTAGAGGCTACTGGGTATATGTTTTTGCCTTACCATTGCGCTGTTCACTTGTACATTTTTGCATATGCTGGACAAATAATGCATACGTTTCTCTATTTAATGCAATGGTGTTCAGGTTACCTTTTATGTAGTTCACATTGTTTTCTTCTGTATATATGATGTGTATATGTGTTATCTAATCGTATATGGACCTGTGATGGTTTTATGGCTTTAGTATCAAATTCAACTCAGACTATTTTGATGATTATGATGTGTTTTTAGTGTAGGATGTTCCCCTTAGACACATGAACGAGGCCTTAGCTTCCAATGGGAGTGCCACACACAACTTTCACCACATGCCTTCTTATTTGCTTTCATTGCTGTAGCCAGGTCTCTTTGAGAGATGAGCTTTCTTCATTTACTACACATACGTCATCAGCAGACGCCTCAAACAGCTGTGTCAGAGTCGAATTGTAAAGTAGTTCGTCCTTTGTCAACACAACCAATATACAATTCAAATACACATTGTAAACACCATCCACTCTCAAATGAAACTGAGATGGGTGTGATTATTCCGGTCAACTAACAGATGAGTGAGGCTCCGACACGCTGCACAATTCAGGTGCTGGAAGGTAAGGCAGTATGAAAAATGCGATACTATGAGTGGGAACCGTTAGGGAACTGGTGAGGATACGGATGTTGATTAAATATATTTTATCACAGACGGTAGTGGCTGTATAGAACTGGCGTATATGCCATCATAAATGGAAGACATTAGTGCATCGTTAAATAACGGTGTTTTTCCTTTGGGTAATGTGGTAGATAATACAATAATAGGTGGACAACCCTTATTAGTTTATAAATAGTGTGAGGTCGGTAGGGTTTATGAGTTTTACATATAGTTATCGAGGAGACTGTATATTTAGGATACCTCTTCTATATAGAGTGAAGCAAGGATATAAAAAGAATTTTTTTAATAATTATTGATAAGAATAACAGCGGATTAATTTGGGTTTTATCTTTTATTTTTTTACATTTAGCTTGAAATCCCAAAGGTACAACACCTGTGTATAGACAGAATAATTCTATCCGATTACAGTGAATTGGGTCTTCTCTTATCCAGAATCAAGTGGATATGTAATTGTTCTTAAATAAGAGAATAGTGCATTGAAGAGGATTGAAGAAACTCCGTCTTCGTCCTCAATAAAGTTTGTTGAAAGGTGAGAAGCCTGGTTTATAATGACCACTATTTGTGGAATAAATAGAACGATCGATGGGGCAAGATTGACCCATGTAACCTGTTTTTACGTGTATATTTTCTTTTACCATTATAGTAAAAGTGGAGAATCCAGTGATATAAATAAGGACTCCCTTTGGATTGTCTGAAGACGTTGGTGTGGATGCACACACTGTAGGATAATTGAATAGGTAGGTTGTTGGTTTGGAGGATCTGAAACATAGAATTTAGGAATGAGGATAACACCTGTTGATGCTTGGATGGTATGAAAACGATAGGGTAGGTTTGTCCAATGGTAAACTTTGCACTGATAAAAAATAAAATAGTAATAGAAATAAAAGATGTATAAAATTAGGAATGATATTATTTGTTTAGAATGTTTTTTCTTGAATGATGTTTTTGTAAAAATGGAGTGTTCAACTTTAGAAATAGTTATGAGATTATATAATTAATTAATTTTGTGGTGTTTTTACGTGTAGGTATATTAATGCTTTGATGTATTATATTTTTTAGAACCAACTAGAGAGAGACTTTTAAATTATTGTCTTGAAAAAGATGGTTTAATAAACTGAATCCATCGAAACGCGTCGACGCTTTAAGATCCATGCAATCCGTGCAATCTGGTGGTGTGCTGATTCTTGATGATTTACGTATTAACAGAGACCCCAGATAGTAATAACAAAACGGATGTGGAATTTAAATGACAAATTTGAATGTCTTTTAGTGTAATCTGTTTTCTCTCATGCTGCAAATTTTTTTCTCATGCTGCTATTTTTTTGATAATTATTTTTATGAACTGTTGTACTGATAATGGTTTTAATATGTTTGGTTTTTAAGTATTAAATGATGATTTTTTAATAATACATTTTTTCTTTTAAACTAAAAAGGAAAAATTCTTTAGTGCACATATGTATTAATAAATTGAATTTTTAACAATTGTATTAATGATTGATGTGATTTATTAGTGGCAATAATTTTCTATTGGACAAAATAGTATACCCAGAGCAATTGAGTGTGATAATCTCAGTTTCATTTGAGAGTGGATGGTGTTTACAATGTGTATTTGAATTGTATATTGGTTGTGTTGACAAAGGACGAACTACTTTACAGTTTTGGAGAACCTAGTCCTTTGGTTGCAAAGGGTCCCTCTCTTTGTTTTATATATCAGAGTCGAATTCGCCAATGGCCCTGGGGTGGCTCACGTCTGATTGGACCAAGTCCCACACTCTATTGGGAGTAGGGGAGCTCCGATTTCTTCAGGGAATACCTAGACAGGCTGGAACTCTTGGCACTTATCTGTTTTAGTGAGCACAACAGCATCCAGTGTTCTGTTCACCTCCAGTCAGGAGGCCATAATTTTGGCAGGTATTCAAACCTCATCAGGCCCCTGCATTGCGCTGAAGGCAAGGGAAGCCTCAATATGTTAATATAGGTAGATGGTGAGAATGGGACTCTGGCTTCAGGGTGTGTGTGTTCCTTGGTAAGCTAAGTGCCTAATTTAGAGTTTAGTGGATAGATTAATCCATTAGAAATATGACTGCTATCATATTCTCCTTATTTCAAATGCATTATATCCTGTCACACTTGTACTAAGGTGGACTGAATATCAGTCACGTTTCTGACAAAGTACCTGGTATACAAACTCTCAATCAAGCCCCAAGTTTGTTCTGTAATACATCATTGATAGAAGACACATTAGATCCAGCATCTGGAGAGAAAATCTTCAGATTCACCCCTCAAGCTGCCACCAAGAGTTATAAATAAAACATCATTCTCTACAGTCAGTGAGTCAGACACCAGGTGCTTCTGCAAGGAAATCATGGCCTTCAGTGCTTAATTTGAGCTGGTGGTTGCTTTTCAAACATTCACCCCCATTCACAGATCTGGGTTTATTCCATCGTTATTTTGCTTGCCACGTCACCCCAGTTTGGACCCAGCCATATGCAAATCAGTCTTAACCCTGCTCCCCATGGGAACAGTCCAGCCCGAACAACCAGGTCAGCTCCTTCCTGGACCGGAAACAAGTATTCTGGGTCCTTAGTGGCTAAGAGTATGCCCAGACATGGGTCGCTTGCTCACTGCATCACTGGATTCAAGCTAGCCTGATTGCTGAGGGGTGATACCCCGAAACCGGTCCAAGGATGCTTCTTCCTGGTCAAGGGATGACCTGACTTGGCAGTTCAGGCTGGACTGTTCCAATAGGAGCAGGGTAAAGACTGGTTTACATATGGCTGGGTCCAAACTGAGGTGATGTGGCGAGCAAAATAATGATTGATTAAACCCAGATCTGTGAATGGTGTTGAGTGTTTGGAAAGTTTCAACACTCCGTCCATCATTTTATTTTGTGATGTTGCTATGTGCACCCTAAGTGGCTAAGGATATGCCCAGACGTGGGTCTCTTGCTCGCTGCGTCACTGGATTCAAGCTAGCCAGGCTGATTAGGGGTGATACCCAGCAACCGGTACAAGTATGCTTGTTTCCGGACAAGGGAGGATGTGGCTTGTCAGTTCAGACTGGACTGTTCCCATGTGGAGCTGAGTCAAGACTGAATTGCATATGGCTGGGTCCAAACTGGGGTGAGGTGGCAAGCAAAATAACATGGATTAAACCCAGATCTGTGAATCGGGTGAGTGTTTGAAAAGTTTCAACACTCCATCCATTATTTTATTTTGCAATGTTGCTATGTGCGCCCTGAGTGGCTAAGGGTATGCCCAGACGTGGGTCCCTTGCTCGCTGCATCACTGGATTCAATGTAGCCTGATTGATGAGGGGCGATACCCAGAAACCGGATACAGGATGCTTGTTTCCAGTCCAGGGAGGACCTGGCTTGGCAGTTTGAGCTGGACTGTTACCATGGAGAGCAGAGTCAAGACTGATTTGCATATGGCTGGGTCCAAACTGGGGTGACGTGGCAAGCAAAATAACAATGGACTAAACGTAGATCTTTGACTGGTGGTGAGTGTTTAAAAAGTTTAATCATTTTATTTTGTGATGTGAACCATACAGAAACCCACAAAAGGAGTGGATGGATCTTAATTTGATCCACAACAAAAGATAACCCCAACTTGCTGTGACATACATAGGTAGAGCAGTCATTTGGAACTGTCAGCAATCTCAGTAAAAAGTCATTTTCAACTATCTGCAGCTGGTCTGCCACTTCATATCCCCACAAACCAGCTCTGTACATGGCAATAGGCAAGCATTTACTTTTGTATAATGTGTGCATTTCTTTAATGGTTTTGTGACCAAGTTTTTGTGTGAATCTAAAAATTGCCTCTTAGATCTAGAGAATTGCTGAGATCTAATGTTGAACAAGTGGGCCCACAGCAAGTGAGGGATGTAAGGGGATACCTAAAGATGTAAAAGTCTTAATCTGCCCCACGACGGAGTCTTCTTTTAGATGTAAACACTTTTTGTGTTCTTTGGCCCACAAATCATAGTAAATGTGCTTGTTAGATTGGTGTTAAGATCTAATTTATTCATAAAGGAAGCCTGGTTGCTGAGGGGTGATACCCCGAAACCGGTCCAAGGATGCTTCTTTCCGGTCAAGGGATGACCTGACTTGGCAGTTCAGGCTGGACTGTTCCAATAGGAGCAGGGTCAAGACTGGTTTACATATGGCTGGGTCCAAACTGAGGTGATGTGGCGAGCAAAATAATGATTGATTAAACCCAGATCTGTGAATGGGGTTGAGTGTTTGGAAAGTTTCAACACTACGTCCATCATTTTATTTTGTGATGTTGCTATGTGCACCCTAAGTGGCTAAGGATATGCCCAGACGTGGGTCTCTTGCTCGCTGCATCTTTTTGATGTAAACACTTTTTGTGTTCTTTGGCCCACAAATCATAGTAAATGTGCTTGTTAGATTGGTGTTAAGATCTAATTTATTCATAAAGGAAGTGAAATGGTTTCAAAAACCCTGGACACCATTTGCAGTTCTGGCCAGCAGAACTGTGTAGTCTGCATAAAGCACTACAGGGATCAGCGCCAAGACACCCCTAGGGGTAACAGTGTCGCGCTTTACAAATGCTGTTTGATTGATTGAGGCATTGACTGCCTCCCCAGAAGAAGCAGTTCTTTTCCCCCTTGGTTAAATGGTCCTCCAACCCATTGACATAAAGTTTAAATAAAAATGGCACAATGATACAGCCCTGTCGGACCCCTTTAACAAAATTATTTGGCTCAGTGCATTCTCCATTTGGGCCAAAGCGTACCCTCACTGAAAATCCCTGTGCAAGTCTTTCAATAGGCAGATCAGTGGACCTTCCATTTCAATAGGCAGATCAGTGGACCCTCCAGTGGACTCCAGTCAGTCATAATGGACCAGAGCTTTGAACAGCTGACTGTCAAATGTACTAGTGAGGTCCATAAATGGGAGATGTAAAGCAGTGTATTTTGCAATTAACAGATACAGATTAAGGGACTGTTCTACTGTCCCTTAAACATGACGGAAGCCAAACTGGGTTTCTGAAAGAATTACATTCTGTTCAGCCCATGTTTCAAGTCTGGCCAAAAGGACTCTATCTAAGATCTAAATTGTAGAGTCCAATATAGATATTGGCCAGTAACAACTAGGATTATTCCTGTCACCCTTCTTAAACATGGGTCCAATTGTGGCCTCTTGCCATTTGGTCAGGGCACTTAGTAGCTGCCCTTATTACATTTGATATTAATGGACCCAATAGGGCCCAATTATTTTTCAATAAATCAGTGGGAATTCTGTCTAGACATGGGGCCTTTCTACTCAGGCTTTCCTTTATAGATGAAACTACCTCAGCAACCTCAGAAGGGGGACTGAAATACCCATATCATTTTTCTTGGGTACCATCCTCCAGAAACGTTTCCTTATTTCTGGATGAGCAAAACTGGCTAAACCACCTTTCAGTTGGAATCAAACTTTTAACCTTCGGGCCGTGAGGCTCATTGAAAAAAGGCAGGTTGATGATCATCCAAAAAGTTCCACTATACTTTAATTTACATGCAGCAATGAGCTCCCCTCAAGCATTATTTCTCATAACTGTCTTCCTGTGGGCTGTCACGTCCTTATATCTCTTCCTACATTCCCGAACTTCCTCACAGTTTCGTGGTTTCTTTTTTAAAGCTGCTAATAATTTTCTATGGACCACGGAACAAGCTTTATTAAACCAATTTGTGAGGCTTCGTCCCTCTTGAGATTCTGTCCGTGGACATCAAATCTTTTATTGATTCACAAAGTACAGTATATGAATACATAATCTTGGATGGTTCTGCACTTTGCATAATCTAAGCAGACTCCCACAGGACTGCGCGTTTGTCTGTATCAGGCATTATAATAAACGGGTTGGATCTAGGTTACTCCATTTGACCAATACACCTTTATTCTTTGAGTGAGAAAGACGAACTTGCAGAATCAACCACATCTAGATCCAAACTCAAATTCAAACTTACAGAAAGTTGGTTATGGTCATTGCAGCAGTTTGGAACAATATCAAACTCAGACATTCATGGAGAGATCTCATTGGAAATTATTATAAAATCAATGGTGCTGCATGCGCCCCTACCGGTAAAAGAGGGTATTAG
The DNA here is from genome assembly GCA_963921515.1 of Calotriton arnoldi. Classification (NCBI taxonomy): domain Eukaryota; kingdom Metazoa; phylum Chordata; class Amphibia; order Caudata; family Salamandridae; genus Calotriton; species Calotriton arnoldi. The sequence goes on from CAWUFW010006194.1 coordinate 446,174, forward strand.
TTTATCCACAGCTGGACACCATCAAGGAAAATAAGAGATTATACTTCATTAGCACATGATTGAGAGCCTTGTCATAACAGTGATGACTAAAGTGGATTAAGCCATTTACATTTATATCTGTCACCCCACAGATCTCAGCTGTCGGATGTATGCACATGGATGAGTTGAAATCTCCCACCCCAACAATGTTAGGCATTATATGACTGTTCGAAATGAATTCATCCAGATCATGTTCTAGCTCATTTATTATTCTTGGATAACTTATAAGGTTACAATTATTGTAATACATGTTAATCAATAAAATATTTTTAGAGAGAATGTACATCAACTGGTAATAGGGCGTGGAAGCAATTATCTGTATTTTATTGATTGGGCTAACGAGATATTAAAATATAAAGGACATCCTTGGGTTAACCCATAGTGGTTAGGAATGGAGATTCATAACCATAGTGACTAGATTTTGGATTAGGAAAGAAACGGGTAAAAGATGAGCATCAGATTTGCTGCTGCAATAATACCCAGGTGAGGATTTAATGCCCCTGAAGGTTTTGATGCTTTGTAATTTCACCTTTGCTGACTTGCTGTCATGGTGTTGCCATGATTCTGGAGTCATGTGCATACAAGGTGAAAAAAATGATCAATTGATAGCAGCAACAGAATGGATTTTTTGTAGAATTTTACCAGAGATTCCATTGGTTATTTCAAATTCACAACTCTCAACATTTTATCAACAGATATATTCAGTGTCAACAATTAATGGTTTCCATATTCATCCAGGGCATATTGACTTAATCCAAAATGTAGCAAAGGTCACCTGGGATACAACTTTGAGGGTGCTGTAAAGATCATGATTAATTAATTTAAAAACCATGAGGATCTAAGTAATCTCTTTAACTTGAATTCCCAATGGCCCAAAAAATCTTTGAGAGATCATTATGTACAGCAGCATATTTTGATTGAGCTGCCAACATTTTACTAATAAACTAGCTATATTCCTATACTGTGGTAAGATCACCTGATTTTTTTATAAGTGCATTTCTTCAACAATAATTATATATGTGCATTTTCAGATATTTGACCTGCTTTTAGACTTCATTTGCCACTTCCCTTGCCTACAGAAGAGCAATATGCAGAATTTCAAGAGTTTATCAATTTAATATTGTTTCTGCGGTTGTTTACCTGTGTATGGGACTGAGCTATGACAAAAGATGCGGTGACTCCCCAAATATGAAGTGGACAGTTGGTGTCCCATGAATCTCTGCTGAACTTACCCAGAGAAAATGTGTATTATTAACAATAATACTTGTCAGAGACACCTGGGGGCAGATTTACGTTGAACTAACGCAGCGGGGTACAGCAAGTCATTTTGCTGCGCTGCGTTAGTTTTGAAGCACAGGGATGCAACATATTTAGAAGAATATGTCGCATCCTTGTGCTTCCCCCTGCGCTGGCGCACAAACTGCAGCCATGCGCCGGCGCAGGCACCCTTGCACCATGGTGCAAGGATGCCTGCGTCGTGGGGAGATTGTTTTTGTGCAGGAAGGGTAACCTTCCTGCACAAAAACAATCACTACAACCATTTTCCTCTTTCAATGCGTGCTGCAGAATGCAGCACGCATTGAAAGAGGAAAAAACGAGGAGAAATGAAAACATTTCTCCTCGGTGCACCTCGCTACGCCACCTCTAGGGTGGCGTAGCTTTCAGACGCATCTCCAGAGTTACGATTTCTCGTAATTCTGGAGATGTGTCTTGTTCCATGAGTGTTGCGTGGGAACACCCACAGCAACACCCATGGAACGCCCCTTCACCGCAAAGTGCTGCGTGTGAAGGGGCCGTATTTACAAGGAGAGGAAAAGTCACGCAGGGTGGCTTTTCCTCTCCTTGTAAATATGGAGCAGCCCCCTGCGCCACCAGTACGTCACGAAAAGTGACGTACTGGTGGCGCAGGGGGCTCGTAAATCTGCCCCTTGGTTTTGAGAGTATTCCCTTCATCCTCTGTCCCAAGAGAATACACACAACAAATGTTGTAGATTATTTTATTGAGATTTATTTATAAATAATCCTACACAAAGCATATGTAAAATTATTGCAGCAAATAATAAATGGAATGTGATTATAAATTAACAGAAAGTAAATATTATAAATGCAGACAACATGCTACATTTTATGAATTTCCCTCGCTACAAAAAGATTAGCACTAAAAGCTCTGCCATCATGAGGGGTGTACAGCATTTGCTGCATGCCTGACAGCTGTAGGCAGATAGCCTGGAGTAGCCTGCAAGGCCAGTTTATGTGTCTAAGAAGCCTGCAGACATGGAAGAAAATCAACACACAATAGAAATCAAAAATGTTCCGCTCTCATTGGGAGAACTGAAATGTTATTTGTATATTGTTTCTCAGAGCTATGAGAAAGTGACCTAGTGATTAGTGATGCAACATGAGAGGAAAACTCATGAGAAACACCAATTTACAAATGCAATGCCTCTATAGAGAAGCACAGGTAGTGCTGGGTGGCAGGATACGCTGACGCTGATGGTCCTTGCGCTTGGGGGATCTCTTGGAATCCTCATTCTTGAATGAACCTGCATAATTTTAAAACTACTTTTTAATTTGTTGCATGTTGCTCTACTGTGGTTTTAAACGTTCTGGGGCATCGAATTGATTTTTACTTACTTGCCGCATGCCGATCACCTCTCCCGGTCCACCGCAGCTATAGAGTGCTGATTGAGTGGAGGGAGCACGGGTAGTCGGTTACGGCCTCATCGGAATTACTCACTTCCGATAGCACATTTCTCGCCGCCATTTTTAGACGCGCTCTAGTCTTCTCTACTGACTCGCCCACCGCAGCTTCAAAACCAGCTGATGGGGCCGACGCGCAGCGGGCGCGCCGAAGGCGCGCCGAAGGCGCGCCAAAGGCAAGCCCGTCTGCGCCCGACCGCGCCCGCGCCCGGCCGGGACCAGGGGCTAGAAGCCCTGCCCCCCGCTGATTTTAACTGCGGAATCGCTACGGACCCTTGCTATGAGTAAGCACATCTTAGAGGGAAATGTTCAGGCGACGCTGCTGGCTGAAAACTTACTGAGGACTAATAGCGCTGAGGTCATGCCCAGGGCATCTCGTTTGATGATTCAGGAAAATGTCTGTGCCCCTATAGTATGGGGATTAAAAGTAGCTGTTTTAAATACACGCTCTTTACAAAAGCACCATCTTGAGGTTTTCTCTTTGTTACAAGATGGTGATATAGACATTTTGGCACTTACGGAACTTGGTTAGGGGACTTGTCAGCCCCAGACATCATTGCAGCACTCCCAACAGATTTTGATGCCTTCTGGCAAAATAGACCAGGGGACATTAGAGGAGGGGGGGTGGCGTTCCTTTTTAAAAAGAGCCTAATGGTCACTAAAATAATAGCAGAAAATTGTGATAATGCAGATATCTTGGGGGTAAAAATCTCTTTCAAATCATCATGCATTGTACTCATGGTAGTTTATCGGCCTCCGAGGACCACCTCTAGCTTTAATGAGCTTTTTCTGGAACTTCTTACTGATTTATGTTCCAGATATAAACATCTTCTAGTAGTGGGGGATTTTAACTACCATTGGGACAAGACACAGAGAGAGTCAGCAGCGGGTCTATTTGAGACCGCCATGCTCTCAATGGACCTTCAGCAATTGGTCAACAGTCCTACCCATGTAAAGGGTCACACTCTTGACCTTATCTGGACCTCACAGCCTTGGGCAGAGATAACAGATATTAGCCCCTGTGCTTGGTCTGATCACTCGCTGCTTAGATGCTGGGTCCCGAGCGATAGCCAATTATCACAGCCCCCACCCCTATGGAGAAAGGTAAGAATTTGGAAAAATATTGAGGCAGATCACTTAATAGCTACCCTGCTCTCTATTCCGACCCCTAGGACGAAAATAGCTAACTTGGACCAGGAAAGCGAGGCCTTACTGATCCATTTACAGCAAGCCATAGATATAGTGGCACCAGAACGGAAAGAAAAAGTCAGAGATAAAGGAAAGGGGGCCCCATGGTTCAATGAACCACTGAGGGAAAAAAAAAACATCTCCGCCAAGCTGAAAGGCGGTGGCGGAAAAGCTATGAGCCAGCAGAGCTAAATGCCTATAAAGTCCTTCTTTCCGTCTATAAATCAGCCATCCTAGCATGGAAAGCGGAGTATTATGAGGGAAGGATTGTTCTGGCAGAGAATAAACAGAAAGAGACTTTCGCCATTCTGAAAGAATTGAGTCAAAAAGCCGAGAAGAAATCCACAATCGCATCATTAGATTGTGATGCCTTCCAGGATTTCTTCCTTCAGAAGGTTAAGGATATCATCTCGGAAATTGCTAGAACCCCCACCGATTCCTGCTCCCTCCTTCAGACCTACCCCTCTCCCTGCCTCAGTAGTCAGCTTTCCAATTTTCCTAAAATTGACTCAGTCACCTTAGCATCATTAGTAAATCACACCAAATCAGGGTCTCGGGTAGACCCTTGCCCTCCAAGGATCTTTCAAATGGCCCTGCCAGGGCTGGAGAAGCAGATCCTGGAACTACTAAATAATTCTTTGGTTATGGGTTATCTACCGACAAATTTCAAAGAAGCCAGGGTCACCCCTGTTGAAAAAACCTGGTGCAGATACCCTGACTCTAAAGAACTATAGACCCATCTCTCAGCTCCCTTTCTAGCCAAGATGCTGGAACAGCACGTATTAAAGATACTCTCGAAGTATTTGGAGGACCACCAGCTACTCCAAGCTAGACAGGCGGGCTTCAGAGCTCATCATAGTACAGAGCTAGTGATGTTGGCTGTTCTGGACGAGCTCAGAGTTATGGCTGATGATAAACAGCTGAGTGCCCTGATTTTATTAGATCTGTCAGCGGCATTCGATACGGTCAGCCATAACATACTGTTGAACCGTCTCACCAATCTGGGTATCAGCGGGCAAGCATACCAATGGCTAAAGTCATTTCTGTCTGACCGTACTCAGAGAGTTCAGCTGGGTGAGCAGATATCGGATCTGGGCCCTCTGGCATGTGGGGTACCTCAGGGCTCTGCACTATCTCCACTTCTTTTTAATATCTATCTGCAACCCCTTGTGGAGACTCTGACTCACATGGACTGTCAGGTCTTTAATTACGCCGATGATACTCAACTTCTTATCCGGCTTAACAACTCTCGCCAGGCCCAGGAGTCGGCCAAGAAGTTGCTCAGGTTCACTGTGAACTGGATGACGGCCAACTCATTGAAAATAAATCCGGATAAGACTGAATTGCTCGTCATTCCAACAAGTAATAGCCCCTGGTGTGATCTTTTTGGCCTCCGGAACTAGGTGTAGTCCCGGTACCAGTCCCGGTTGTAAAAAGCCTGGGGCTGAAAATAGACTCTGAACTATCTATGTCTTGCCAGGTCACCACGGTAGTAGGAACCTGTACTGGCTTACTCAGGCAGCTACGGAAACTTGCTCCTCTCTTCTCAACATTTTCATTACAGTCAATTGTTTCTGCCACTGTCATCTCCAGGCTGGATTACGGGAATGCCCTTTACATCGGCCTCCCCAGAAGCTTATTGGGAGATTGCAGGTGGTGCAGAATGATGCGGCCAGGCTTATTTTTAGACTTCCTAGAAAAACACGCGCTACCCCTCTGTTACATAAACTACATTGGCTCCCTATTAAACAGCGAGCGCAGTTCAAGGGTCTATGTATTGCCCATAAGGCAATCTATGGTCAGGCACCCAAGTTTATAAAAGATCGCTTGGAGAAATATGTTCCTGGCGGGACTCTGCGATCTTCTGAGGCCTGCAGGTTAGCTTCCCCCAGGTACATCTCTAAATCCAAAGGGGGTAGAGCGTTCTCTGTTTTTCTCCCGCAGATCTGGAATGATCTGCCGGAGTACCTACGCAGGGAACCGGCTCTGCTCATCTTTAGGAAGCGTTTAAAAACTTTCCTATTTAGAGAGGCGTTAACGACCGCGTAATCTTCTGTCTCCGCCGCTGCTATTTTATTTCTGCCCTAGTGACTCGCTCACTCTTCTCTAGAAGCGCTTAGAGACCTGAAGGTGATTTTGCGCTATATAAAAGTCATATAACATAACATAACATATGCCAATACGAAAACACTACCCATTATTCAAGTATATGAATATGAAAATTAAATTGCACTATCAGAACTCAGAATGCACATAACATATAATGTCATACAAGAATAATTATAAATGTAGAAAAAAGCATGTGTGAGGAATAGGCACTTATTGGAGGGTGCACAATATGGTGGGCACCAATGCAGTCAGGGTAAAACATGACACATGTACAAAGTTTCCTGAGCAACAAGCAAAACAGTAAATGTAAGGATTCAATTCCAATATGTAATTTTTTTCTTTTTTCAATATCACAAACTTCCAAACGTTATTTGCATTTTTTCCAAGCATTCTTTAATTCATGCTGTGTTCATAGGAAAAACTGCTTTACAAAGCGGATCATCCAACACCTGTTTCGCCCTTGGCCCGCAAGCCGGGGCTTTTTCAAGGCGTATCAAAAATGGGGTGTCCTCTCTATTAGTATGTTTCCATCGTATAAACCATGATGCTATGCTACCATAATACTCACTATGTTCGTAAAAACACTCCTCCGTTTTGCCAAAATATCCTCGATAAATCGCTGTTGAGTCCCTGGTCTGTTTGGTCAGTCGACTGCTAGCAGCCCAGGGACTCAACAGCGATTTATCGAGGATATTTTGGCAAAACGGACAAGTGTTTTTACGAACATAGTGAGTATTATGGTAGCATAGCATCATGGCTTATACAATGAAAACATACTAATAGAGAGGACACCCCATTTTTGATACGCCTTGAAAAAGCCCTGGCTTGCGGGCCAAGGGCGAAACACGTGTTGGCTGATGCATTTTGTAAAGCAGTTTTTCCTATGAACACAGCATGAATTAAAGAATGCCTGGAAAAAATACAAAATAACGTTTGGAAGTTCGTGATATTGAAAAAAGATTTTTTTTTACATATTGGAATTGAATCCTTACATTTACTGTTTTGCCTGTTGCTCAGGAAACTTTTGTACATATCCATAATTCATTGGGTAAGGGGTTCCCCACTGCCTAGAGCAACAGAAACGAGACTAAAACGTTTGAAGAATTGAGGACAACTTCTGGATCCTAATACCCCTTATTCCTTCATTGTCTTAAAACATGACACATGCAGCAGAGCAGATATTACATTTTCCTCCCAATGTAGGCAAATCTCACAATAATAGCAGTGAACAATTGGAAATATCATAGAAAGCTTTTGATAGTAAAATACATATTTATTTGTGTATAAACATGGTGGCAATGTTAACAAAAGGTATATTGTGCAGCTGTCTGGAAATCCCATCATCCATTGTCCATTAATTTAAATAATCATGTTCTTGGTGTATGTAGGTTTGGTGTGGAGAGTTACACGATATATCAAATTTAATTTAACAGTCATGTGAGGATTTGAATCTCCACAAACAACAAAGGGACCTAATGAGTCAGTTAATGTCATTTCTAATTCCCCAGATGATTTTGTTCTTCTTGAAAACTGTGTAAGATTGGGTCTTAATTTTTGTAGTTGTTTCATACCACCCCTAGTGTGGGAACTGTGCTTACTTGTCACACCCATTTGTTCTTTGAATTGTACAGAGATGTTGTTGTTGAGATATGAAATGTGAGATCCCAGTAGAATACCAACATCAAGATGAAGTGAAGATATGAAGCAAATTACCATGGCATATTTTACTGAAGCATTAAGCCCTTTCACATTACAGCTCAAAAAGGTACAGCTTAGTGTGCAAAAACATATTAACTACTATCTCAATAAGGTACATGTCTTTTTGTGTGCTATTTCCCCAGGTAGTTTTTGTTTTCAAGACAGCAACAACACCCCTTCTTCTCTACCCTCCAAAAAGATTATCTTTCCCATGCTGTAAGCTAAATAAGAGTCAGAGTGGCCCCCATCCACTGACAGCCTGATTACATATCTAAAGTGTAGGAGAGTAGGATCTGCTTCACATGGGTACCCCCACTTTTTGCTGATGCTTCACTGTTTTTCGACCTTAGTCTGGCTGGGGCCCTGCTAATCAGAACCCCAGCCTAGCTGCTTCCTCTCTAAAATGGTTTCCATGTGCCTTAGGCACATCTCTGATTGGAATCTGGAGTGCCCTTATAAGTCCCTAGTATATGGTATACTATGTACCCAGGGCATAGGTACCTCAGAGGCCTACCAGGGGCTGCAGCATGTATTGTGCCACCCCTGGAAGGCCATCCAAACTGACACCACAGGTCTGCTACTGCAGCCTGGGTAAGGTGGTGCATGCACCCCTTACTGTGATATAGGCTACCTATATCACTATATACATACACACATATAAACCTATAAGTCACTCCTATGGCAGGCCTTATCAATCCTGAAGGCAGAGTGCGTGGTTCCTATGTGAGAGGGTGCCCCTGCATGAGCAGGGCCCCTCTGCAGCGTTCGGAGACCCTTCTCTGATGCTGTTTGTAGTGCAGCCTGACCATATACTCTTAAGCGCATTATAACCTCGTGTTAAATGCTAACTTTGGAATGGCTGCACCGAAACATGTCGTGTTTGGTGTCAAACATCTTGGAATACTACCCCCCACCAATTCTGGCGGTGGGGGTAGCATTCCACCCTTCTAGAGGGAGAGACATGTTAACCCTGGCTTGGCCGGTAACTTCTTTCTAAAGCCCTGGCATCACAAAATGGATGCTGCTGCCACAGACACAAGTCTGGCCTCCTGCTGCTGACCGAAACTCCGGCAGGGGAGGCCTGGACAATAGGTTTCCTGTCCCAGGGAGGTGTGACCACCTCCCCAGACAGGATAGTGTGTATTGGGGCTGGGCGGGAGCACTCTCGGGTGCTTTGAAGTCCTGCACCGGGGGCACATTTGGTGTCCCTGTGCATACCCCAGTTCAAACCGGATCAGGGGCTTGCAGCCCCTGCTTTGGCGCGAACTGGACAAAGGGAAAGGGGTGTAGCCACCCCTCTGCCCTGACCCACCCATAGGTGGGGCCACAGAGTAAGTCCAACCCCTAAACTTAGTATAAGTATAGGAACCCAGTCCTTAGGACTTTAGATTATCCCTGGACGAAACTCTGACACAGAATCCTGGACCTTCGATGCTCTACTACAAGATTAGAGGACAGAAGAATCTCCCTTGGGGTCAAGGAGTGACTCCCCTGCTTGGCAGGCACCAAAGAAGCAATTGTCCGGTCTGCATCGCCTAAGCTCCCATCGGACGCTGAAGTCTTTGCATCACCAGAGGTGGATTTCCAGACTTCCCCGAGGCTGCCCTGAGTCTCCAGCAAAGCTGAGGCCTGTAGCTGTCGTGGGTAACGTGGAACCGTGACCCCTGGACACCGCACGCATTTGCAAGTGCATCCTCTTCAGGGTCTCCCACGAAGTCGTGCTTTGGGCTCCGAGTAGCCCTAGCCTCCAGCACCAACTGCACTGAAGATCACTGGCCTCCACTCCACGAGTGTCCTGTGAGCCAGCTCCACGTGCACCATCTCGAGGCTCCTTCGCGGTCGCTAGCCCATTGGCTAGTAGCCCTTCACGAAGGCCAATCTTTTTCTACTTGGGCTCCCTGGTTGCTCCAGGCTTGCCCTCACTTACCCTTGCTGGGTGAGTTCCTCAGACCTTGCTGGTCTGCATCATCGTCAATCTTCATCTACATTGAGACTTGCCGTTGCCAAGGCTTGTTGGGTCCAATCCGGTCGCCGACACCTCAGCACTCGACAGACATTGTGTACCAGCCCGAATCCTGCTCCTGGTCACCGACAACGCCTCCTGGACCTCGTGGCTGAAGAGTCAAGATGACCGTCAACCTACCTGAAGCACTCGACATCGGTGGGCATCTGCTCATCGCCTTCCTGGTCACTGGCTAGTGACCCAGACTCTGTCCCCTCTGCTTTCAGGTTCTTCAGATCTCCGATCCACCTTTGGATCCACCCGGACACTTTTCACTTGGTCGCCAGCAGCACTTTGCAGCAGATCGCCATTCAAATCGACGACGAAACCCGACCCCGAATGGCACCTATGCACCCGGCTTCCCTGGGCGAGGTAACAAGAGTACTCCGGTGCTCCCGTGGGTAGAGACTCTAGAACGACCTAGTTCTCAAAGGGTTTGCTCCAAGTCCTTCCTTAAGTGTCCCTTTTCTTTAATTTCCAAACCGCGACTTTCTCCATAGAAGTTAACGGCGATTCGCGGCTGTGTAATTACACTGCACGCGTCCCCCGTGGGTCCCCTGTGTCACTACCTTGGGTGGTTCCTTGTGGTCCAAGCACTTCTAGAGGCTCTAGGCCTAGTGTCTAGCTCAGTCGTGGTTCTTATACCACTTTATTGGTATATGGTTTGGTACGCCCCTAGGGCCCAAACGTGTATTTGTGCTATTACTGTGTTTAAATAACTTATAACTTATGTACTTCGAACTCTAGCCTCATAAAGAGACTAGAGGGGTGTGTTTAGTAATAAATACATATATTTTGAATATATACCTGGTGTGGTGCTCTTTCATTTGATCACTCAAGAGATTATAGACTGGTAAAACAAGCTGCTTTACATTCCTTCAAGACTTAGCCTGAAGGCTGCTCTCCATAGCTACCACTAGGATAGCTTTCAATAAAGGTTGTCTTTAACCTATCTCCAATAAGGGGTTGTTTGGACTGGTGCAAGGTGCCCACTATAATTAGTGGACAGCATATGCCAGGCCAACTTCTCACATTGGTGTGCAGCGTGTGGGATTCCAGCTTGCTATTGTTTTACCAGATAATCTCAATTGAATTGATCAACTGAAAACCACTAAAGGTACCTAAGGTACATATAAATTAAGCTTAGTATACAGTAAGTTCTACTGAACTTAGAGTTGTGTGTTAAGGGATAGCACACCCTTTCTACAACTCAAGAGAGTTTAGTAGGCCACACTAGAGTAGGTAGTGCATACACCACACCTCACTAGTGATGTCTTCAAAGCCAGGACCCAGTGAGTCCTTGCCAGAAGCCAATGGGCTTCTTCCCTCCAAGTATGATACACTCCCATTCTTGGAATTGAGAGCAATATGCAATGTGAGGAAACTGAAGACAGGCCAAAGTCCCACCACCCAACATCTGAGAGAGATGTTAATGGCTGATGATCTCAACAGGCCCTTAGGGACTGAAGGGGTAGGTGCAGAGGGTGGGGCAGAAGATGAGGATGGGGCCAGGGGTAGCAACACCCCCAGCCCCCTCTGGAACTGACCAGGAGGGTGACAATGACCCTGACCTGGAAAACCCAATTCCTCCTGTGGATGAGGAGGAGGCTCAGGATGACCTCCACTTTGTCCCCCCAGGAAGGATTGTGAGTGTGCCTAGAAGGTCTAGATCTCCTTCTCAGGAGTCTAACCACTCTGGCACCTCAATAGGGACCTCTGTCTCCTCTCATAGGAGGGAATCCTCTCATGAGAGGAGAAAGAGGCTGATTCAGTATGAGGAAGCTCAGCTTGAACTCAGAAAACAGCAATTGGCCCTAGACAGGGAGTCCCTAGATCTCCTTAGAGAGAGAAAACAGTTGGGACTAGAGTCCCATGGTGGCAGCCATATCCCTAGAGATAGGGAAAGGTCTTATGACCATAGAAACCTGAGCAAGATTGTCCCATCCCTACCAGAGTGGGGATGACATCCACAAATGGATAACTGCTCTAGAGAGGGCCTGTAAAGTACAGAAGGTCCCTCAGGAGCAGTGGGCAGCAATCTTGTGGCTCTCCTTTGCAGACAAAGGTAGAGACAAGCTCCTCACTGTAAGAGAAGAGGATGCTGATAATTACAAGGTCTTGAAGAGTGCTCTTATTGATGGGTTTGGCCTAACAACTGAACAATACAGGTTGAAGTTCAGAGATGCCCAAAAAGCACAGACTCAAGACTGGGTAGACTATGTGGATTGTTCTGCTAAGGCTCTGGAAGGCTGGTTGATGGGCAGTAAGGTGTGTGACTTCACAGGATTGTACAATCTGATAATGAGGGAGCAGATTCTTAATAACTGTCAAAATCAGCTGTTGCATCAGTACCTGGTGGACTCTGATCTGACCTCTCCCCAAGAATTGGGAAAGAAGGCAGACAAATGGGTCAGAACCAGGGTGAGGCAGAAGGTACAGAACCAAGGTGGTGACCCTAAGAAGCAAGATTCTAAGAACTCTGATAAGGGTGGGGAGAAGGGTAAAGATCAAAAGTCTTCACAAGGCCCCCAAAAATCTTCTTCAGGTGGGGATTCACAGTCTACCAAAGGGAAAGGCCAAAGAAAACCATGGTGCAAGGTCTGTAAGCAAAAGACCCACTGGACCAGTGATTGCACCAAGTCCAAAGACTCAAGTCCAGCCCCCACCAATGCCCCTAAGGCACCTGTTCCCCCTAGTACAGTTACAGTTGGTGGTGGGAGTACTACAGCCAAGGGTTTAGTAGGGTTGACCCTGGGTACTGAGATGGGCTCTGACCTAGTCAGAGAACTCACTCAGGCTGTGTTAGTCTGTGATGGAGGCATGGATGTGACCTCCTCTGTGAGTCCCAGTAATCTGGGCAAGTACAGACAACAGCCTTTAATCAATGGACGAGAGGCTTTGGCATTTAGGGACACAGGGGCAAGTGTCACCATGGTGACACAAGACCTTGTGAATCCTGGGCAAGTTATACTTGGTGAGATGTACCAAGTGACCAATGCTAGCAATGTCAGAACAGACCATACTCTGGCAGTTGTTAACTTCTCCTGGGGAGGGGTAACTGGCCTTAAGAAGGTTGTGGTAAGTGCAGACCTACCAGTTGAATGCTTGCTTGGCAATGACTTAGAAACTTCAGCTTGGGCAGAAGTGGAGCTCAGGACCCATGCAGAAATGCTGGGGATCCCTGCAGATGTGTTTGCTGTGACCAGGTCACAAGCCAAAATGTCTAGCACTGAACAGGCCTTGGATTCTGGAATAATGGACCAAGTGCCTTCCAAGAGGAGGAGTAGTAGGGTAAAGGCAGTGCCTTCCCCCTTGGCTCAGAAGGAAGATCAGTCCCTTGAGGGGGATGATCTCAGTCCTGAGGAAGGAACTGTCCCAGAGGAGCTTGAACCTGACCAGGTTGAGTTCTTGGGGACAGGGGGACCTTCCAGGGCAGATCTGAGCCAGGAGCAGCAGAGCTGCCCCTCTCTTGAACCCCTCAGACAGCAAGCTGCTGCTGAGGCTGCTGGGAAAGCTAGTGGTCCCCATACTGTGTATTGGGATGATGGACTCTTGTACTCAGAGTGTAGAGACCCCAAGCCTGGTGCTACCAGGAGGTTGGTTATACCTCTGAAGTTCAGGGGCTTCCTATTGACCCTAGCCCATGATATTCCCTTAGCAGGTCACCTGGGCCAGAACAAGACTTGGGACAGAATTGTCCCTCACTTTCACTGGCCCCACATGTCTGAAGACACCAAGGAGTTTTGTCGCTCCTGTGTAACCTGCCAGGCCAGTGGCAAGGCAGGTGGCACTACAAAGGCCCCCTGATACCACTACCTGTGGTGGGGGTTCCCTTTGAAAGGGTGGGGATTGACATTGTTGGTCCCATGGATCCCCAAACAGCATCTGGGCACAGGTTTATCCTGGTGGTAGTGGATCATGCCACCAGGTACCCAGAGGCTATTCCCCTTAGGACCACTACAGCACCTGTGGTGGCAAGGGCCCTCCTGGGAATTTTCTCAAGAGTGGGCTTTCCTAAGGAGGTTGTATCAGACAGGGGTGCTAACTTTATGTCTGGATACTTAAAAGCAATGTGGAAGGAGTGTGGAGTGACTTACAAGTTCACCACACCCTATCACCCACAATGCAATGGTTTAGTTGAGAGATTCAACAAAACCTTGAAGGGCATGATTAAAGGGCTCCCAGAAAAGCTTAGGCGAAGATGGGACATACTCTTGCCCTGCCTTTTATTTGCATATAGGGAGGTGCCTCAAAAGGGGTTGGCTACAGCCCTTTTGAACTTTTGTTTGGCCACCCTGTCAGGGGTCCACTGTGCTTGGTGAAGGAAGGATGGGAGTTACCTCTCAAGCCCCCAAAGCAAGACATAGTGGACTACGTACTTGGTCTCCGCTCCCGGATGGCTGAGTATATGAAAAAGGCAACTAAAAACCTTGAGGCTAGCCAGGAACTTCAAAAGGCCTGGCATGACCAAAAGGCTGTACTGACTGTTTATCAGCCAGGACAGAAGGTGTGGGTGTTGGAGCCAGTGGCCCCAGCAGCTCTCCAAGACAAATGGAGTGGACCCCACACCATTGTTGAGCAGAAGGGTGAGGTTACCTACTTAGTAGACCTAGGAACACCCAGGAGTCCCCACAGGGTTCTCCATGTCAACAGGTTAAAACCATATGTGGACAGGGCAGACATGGGCTTGCTCATGGCTACTGATGAAGGGCAGGAGGAAGAGAGTGACCCACTCCCTGACCTGCTCTCACAGAACCCTGACGATGGGTCAGTAGATGGTGTAGCCTTGGCAGGCAGCCTCACTACCCAGCAGCAAACTGATTGTAGACAGGTGCTCAATCAGTTTAGACACATGTTTTCACTGACACCCAGTCAGACCACCTGGTGCACTCATGAAGTGGACACTGGGGACAGTCTGCCTATTAAAAATAAGATTTATAGGCAACCTGACCATGTCAGGGACTGTATCAGGACTGAAGTCCAGAAAATGTTGGATTTGGGAGTTATTGAACCCTCAGATAGCCCTTGGGCTAGTCCAGTGGTCCTTGTGCCAAAACCTCACACCAGTGGTGGAAAAAGAGAGATGAGGTTTTGTGTGGACTACAGGGGTCTCAATGCAGTCACTAGGACTGATGCCCATCCAATACCAAGGGCAGATGAGCTAATAGACACTTTGGCCTCAGCCAAGTATCTAAGCACATTTGACTTGACAGCTGGCTACTGGCAGATCAGACTAGCTGATGCTGCAAAGCCAAAAACAGCATTCTCAACCCCTAGTGGGCATTATCAATTTGTGGTGATGCCCTTTGGTCTGAAGAATGCACCTGCCACTTTTCAGAGGTTGGTGAATACAGTCCTCACAGGTCTGGAAGCCTATAGTGCAGCATATCTAGATGATATTGCTGTCTTTAGCTCCACCTGGGAGGATCACCTGGTCCACCTCAGGAATGTTTTACAGGCCCTGCAAAAGGCAGGCCTGACTATCAAGGCCACCAAGTGCCAGATAGGGCAGAGTCAGGTTGTGTACCTGGGCCACCTTGTGGGTGGAGGCCAGGTTCAACCCTTGCAGAGCAAGATCCAGACCATCATGGACTGGACTGCTCCAACTACCCAGACTCAGGTGAGAGCCTTCTTAGGCCTGACTGGGTACTATAGGAGATTTGTCAAGGGGTATGGATCAATAGTGACACCCCTGAATGACTTAACTTCCAAGAAAATGCCCAAAAAGGTTCAGTGGACAGTTAGCTGTCAAAAGGCATTTGATGACCTGAAGCAGGCCATGTGCACTGCTCCCATTCTACAGAGTCCTGATTACTCCAAGAAGTTCATTGTTCAAACTGATGCATCTGAATTGGGGGTAGGGGCTGTACTGTCACAATTGAATGAAGAAGGTCAGGATCAGTCAGTAGCTTTCATTAGCAGAAGGCTGACCCCTAGAGAGAAACGTTGGTCAGCCATTGAGAGGGAGGCCTTTGCTGTGGTCTGGGCTCTGAAGAAGTTGAGGCCATACTTGTTTGGTACTCACTTCCTTGTTCAAACAGACCATAAGCCCCTCTTATGGCTAAAACAAATGAAGGGTGAAAACCCCAAACTGCTTAGGTGGTCCATTTCCCTACAGGGGATGGACTTCACAGTGGAACATAGACCTGGGAGTAACCATGCCAATGCAGATGGACTCTCTAGGTACTTCCACTTAGAACATGAAGACTTAACTGGGCAAGGTTAGTTTAATGTCCCTACGTTTGGGGGGGTTGTGTAGGAGAGTAGGATCTGCTTCACATGGGTACCCCCACTTTTTGCTGATGCTTCACTGTTTTTCGACCTTAGTCTGGCTGGGGCCCTGCTAATCAGAACCCCAGCCTAGCTGCTTCCTCTCTAAAATGGTTTCCATGTGCCTTAGGCACATCTCTGATTGGAATCTGGAGTGCCCTTATAAGTCCCTAGTATATGGTATACTATGTACCCAGGGCATAGGTACCTCAGAGGCCTACCAGGGGCTGCAGCATGTATTGTGCCACCCCTGGAAGGCCATCCAAACTGACACCACAGGTCTGCTACTGCAGCCTGGGTAAGGTGGTGCATGCACCCCTTACTGTGATATAGGCTACCTATATCACTATATACATACACACATATAAACCTATAAGTCACTCCTATGGCAGGCCTTATCAATCCTGAAGGCAGAGTGCGTGGTTCCTATGTGAGAGGGTGCCCCTGCATGAGCAGGGCCCCTCCGCAGCGTTCGGAGACCCTTCTCTGATGCTGTTTGTAGTGCAGCCTGACCATATACTCTTAAGCGCATTATAACCTCGCGTTAAATGCTAACTTTGGAATGGCTGCACCGAAACATGTCGTGTTTGGTGTCAAACATCTTGGAATACTACCCCCCGCCAATTCTGGCGGCGGGGGTAGCATTCCACCCTTCTAGAGGGAGAGACATGTTAACCCTGGCTTGGCCGGTAACTTCTTTCTAAAGCCCTGGCATCACAAAATGGATGCTGCTGCCACAGACACAAGTCTGGCCTCCTGCTGCTGACCGAAACTCCGGCAGGGAAGGCCTGGACAATAGGTTTCCTGTCCCAGGGAGGTGTGACCACCTCCCCAGACAGGATAGTGTGTATTGGGGCTGGGCGGGAGCACTCTCGGGTGCTTTGAAGTCCTGCACCGGGGGCACATTTGGTGTCCCTGTGCATACCCCAGTTCAAACCGGATCAGGGGCTTGCAGCCCCTGCTTTGGCGCGAACTGGACAAAGGGAAAGGGGTGTAGCCACCCCTCTGCCCTGACCCACCCATAGGTGGGGCCACAGAGTAAGTCCAACCCCTAAACTTAGTATAAGTATAGGAACCCAGTCCTTAGGACTTTAGATTATCCCTGGACGAAACTCTGACACAGAATCCTGGACCTTCGACGCTCTACTACAAGATTAGAGGACAGAAGAATCTCCCTTGGGGTCAAGGAGTGACTCCCCTGCTTGGCAGGCACCAAAGAAGCAATTGTCCGGTCTGCATCGCCTAAGCTCCTGTCGGACGCCGAAGTCTTTGCATCACCAGAGGTGGATTTCCAGATTTCCCGAGGCTGCCCTGAGTCCCCAGCAAAGCTGAGGCCCGTAGCTGTCGTGGGTAACGTGGAACCGTGACCCCTGGACACCGCACGCATTTGCAAGTGCATCCTCTTCTGGGTCTCCCACGAAGTCGTGCTTTGGGCTCCGAGTAGCCCTAGCCTCCAGCACCAACTGCACCGAAGATCACTGGCCTCCACTCCACGAGTGTCCTGTGAGCCAGCTCCACGTGCACCGTCTCGAGGCTCCTTCGCGGTCACTAGCCCGTTGGCTAGTAGCCCTTCACGAAGGCCAATCTTTTTCTACTTGGGCTCCCTGGTTGCTCCAGGCTTGCCCTCACTTACCCTTGCTGGGTGAGTTCCTCAGACCTTGCTGGTCTGCATCATCATCAATCTTCATTTACATCGAGACTTGCCGTTGCCAAGGCTTGTTGGGTCCAATCCGGTCGCCGACACCTCAGCACTCGACAGACATCGTGTGCCAGCCCGAATCCTGCTCCTGGTTGCCGACAACGCCTCCTGGACCTCGTGGCTGAAGAGTCAAGATGACTGTCAACCTACCTGAAGCACTCGACATCGGTGGGCATCTGCTCATCGCCTTCCTGGTCACTGGCTAGTGACCCAGACTCTGTCCCCTCTGCTTTCAGGTTCTTCAGATCTCCGATCCACCTTTGGATCCACCCGGACACTTTTCACTTGGTCGCCAGAAGCACTTTGCAGCAGATCGCCATTCAAATCGACGACGAAACCCGACCCCGAAAGGCACCTATGCACCCGGCTTCCCTGGGCGAGGTAACAAGAGTACTCCGGTGCTCCCGTGGGTAGAGACTCTAGAACGACCTAGTTCTCAAAGGGTTTGCTCCAAGTCCTTCCTTAAGTGTCCCTTTTCTTTAATTTCCAAACCGCGACTTTCTCCATAGAAGTTAACGGCGATTCGCGGCTGTGTAATTACACTGCACGCGTCCCCCGTGGGTCCCCTGTGTCACTACCTTGGGTGGTTCCTTGTGGTCCAAGCACTTCTAGAGGCTCTAGGCCTAGTGTCTAGCTCAGTCGTGGTTCTTATACCACTTTATTGGTATATGGTTTGGTACGCCCCTAGGGCCCAAACGTGTATTTGTGCTATTACTGTGTTTAAATAACTTATAACTTATGTACTTCGAACTCTAGCCTCATAAAGAGACTAGAGGGGTGTGTTTAGTAATAAATACATATATTTTGAATATATACCTGGTGTGGTGCTCTTTCATTTGATCACTCAAGAGATTATAGACTGGTAAAACAAGCTGCTTTACATTCCTTCAAGACTTAGCCTGAAGGCTGCTCTCCATAGCTACCACTAGGATAGCTTTCAATAAAGGTTGTCTTTAACCTATCTCCAATAAGGGGTTGTTTGGACTGGTGCAAGGTGCCCACTATAATTAGTGGACAGCATATGCCAGGCCAACTTCTCACATAAAGCAGTCAGCAAATGCACCACTGAAGGCAGATATGTACATGATGCATTTACTTGTAGTGTCAAATTCCTTAAGCAATTCAGATCTGTATGCAGCTATCTATGTTTGTATAGTCAAAGCTTCATAATGGCCACAAGCACCCTTCGCATACAGGTCATTAATATGTCCCAGAGGTACAGAGAAATATTTTTCTGCATTACTCTTCATGAGTATAGCCAGTATCTTTTTACATTTACATTTCAAAATAGAGTCAAAGTTTGGGCTAGAATCACTCACGGGTATATGAAAAGTCCCTCAATCTTCTCCCAAATACTCAAAAATGATATAGAATCTTTAAAATGTCTTTCTAAAGCAGTGTTAGTACAATACATTGATGATTTGATGATTGCACAAGAGAGCTTTAAGTTGGGGACTATTCCATTTTTTTATCAATTGCCTGAAAATGGGCGTAAGTTTTCTCTTACACATATGCAAAATTGTCAGAAAGACGTTATTTATTTGGGACACCATATTCAGAAGGGAATGAGGAAGATATCTAAAGAGCGCATTTCTGTCATTTTGAGAATTAACCTACCAACAACACAGATAAAAGTGAGGATGTTTCTGGGAATGGTCGACTACTGTTGCCATGCAATTCCAAACTTTTCCTTGATTGCCAATCCTCTGCAGAGACTGACACACAATGACATCTCTGATACGCTGCCTTGGAAGGAGGAATGTATGACAGTCTTTCAAGTGAGGGTACAAGCATTGCATACAGCACCCACTTTAGGAATGCCGGACCATGAGAACGTTTTTATTTATTCTATCATGAAAACGAAGGGTGTTCACTCAACAAGACAGCAATAATAAGAGAGCAAAAACATATTTTATGCCACATTAGATCCTGTTGCGACAGCTTTGCCTGGATGTATGAAAAATATTGCAGAGTTTGCCATTGCTTTATTGCAGAGCGAAGCAATAGATATGGGTTGAATGCTGATCGTGGTAGTGCCTCGTTCAGTGGCGATACTTAACTAAATTCAGAGTACAGTATTTAACTAGCAGCTGGTTGACATTGAGAAAATTATCCATGCTGCTGAAAATATTTCTATTAAAAGGTGTGATTTTTTTTTATTCTGCTACATGTTTACCATTGCCAAGTGGTGAAATTGATGAAGAAATAACCTCTTGCATGCATGACCTAGTGCATGAGAAGAAATCGACAAAAACCAGAATGATGAAAGAGATGCTATAGTAGAGTAAGGTGACACTTAACAAATAATTATTAGCGGGGGAATTGTAAATGAGTTTTAATTTGGTATAAAATAATTATTAATTAAAGCATACTTCAGTTAGCATAACCAGGTGCGCCAGGCTGCACCGACTATTATTCAAGAATTGCTGCCGAAAAGTGTATGTTTATTTTAACGGTTTGAGTTTTCCACATGCATGTTTCTTTCCCTCTTTCAGGAAAGTCAATGAAAATACAGCCTCAGACATGGTCTCTGTTGTATACAATATATAATTTGTTCTGCTCTGTGGAGGGAAGATTGTTCTTACTGTTAGGAGTCCCTTAGCCGAGCTCTTTGATAGTTGAACAAACCATTCTATTCCTGCATTTCATAACACATGATTCTATTTCCTTAATTAATTATGTACAGCTTTAATCAATGAGATGTATTAGGAAGTAGGAGTTCCTGAGGTGCCTTCAAGCTAACAGATTGATTGGTTGTCATAAAATAAACATTTCTAATCCAACGTACTAATGTCATGCCATGAATTCGTGAGTCTTCTGTTTCTGAAACATTATAAAAAAAGTACTTTTTGGCGAACAGCCAACTTTTCGTTCATTTTACTTCTAGCTACAAAGGAGTGAGCACTGATCTTTTGGGTTTTTATGTGGAGACAGACCTTATATTCGTTTGCTTGCTAATTCACTTGATTTATCAACTAAGTAATTTTGCTTTCTGTAATGATACAATTTGTGAATGAACCAACAAGGCTATTAACTTTAGAATCTTGTCAGGTGCTGGTTTTATTAAGAGCCTTGGACTAACTCTATGAGAGACTTAGATAGTCCCATACCCACCTAAGGACCCTTTCATTTCTTAATTAAAGCATCAACAGTCTTCTAAAGTTGTTTTGTTGGGGGAGGTGGCAGGCTTAGGTTTCAAAAACACACATTGCCGCAGTAGTCCCTGGCACTCAAGGGAACTACTTTATGTCAATGCACCCCGTATGAAAGTGCAGAATGCAGTCACTCACAGTAGAGTTACCCAGTGGTTGAAGTGGCCTGACTCACTGCCCCACAGAGTATGCTGTAATGATGAGTGGAAGAAAAATATAAATGACATAACAACAGACTGTTGAGTCTGACCTCGCACTCAATCATGAAGTCAGAAGGGTGGATTGTTGAGTCAGGTGGATTCTACTGAGCGTGCTTGAAATTGGCAAAGTGTTGGTAGTCGCATTATATGAAGCTGAGATCTTATCTCTTGAATAATGTTTCACCTACTTACCTCAACTGAGGTGGATCTTCCTTTTACTGCCGAGGAGCAGAACTATGGCCCTCCAACCACTGACTTTTACACAATTTCCCATGTTGTGCTGAGCTGGTCAGAGCAGCTGGAACTACTGCGAGCCAGACTGCTGTGAGGCAGCGAAGAACCTTTAAAGGCCTCATCGGGACCACAGGTGCAATGCTTATCAGTGCTTTCCTACCTCACTGGTGTGGTGCCTTTGAGCTGTTATTTCCCTGTGGCATGCACTCTACTCTGTGTACGTGGCCCCATTATTCCTTATCGTACTGCTTTGTTAATGCCGGACACTTTGATCACACACTGGGTAGAAGCTGTCATTTTCTCCTGCGAAATGCTCTCAGGGTGGGAGCAAAATGGTACCTCAATTTGTAGACACCCCAACAATTACCTACATGAGAGTTCCTATATTTCAGTGGATCAGAGGTAGTGTTAAACCTCAATTTCATTAGGCAATTATGTCTCGGCATTAAGGTACCTCCCAAAGCTTCAAAAATCAGAAATACAGTTCATTAACTATTTAAGATGAATTAAATGGGTCCATATAAAAATTGAGTACTAGATCAATGAAAAGTTACAGGGTTTTAGTACAAAATTTTCAAATAAAATGTTACAGATTCAGTGCCAAGAAGGCTCTTAAATGCAGAGTTATACACAGTATGCAAAAATTAGAAATTATTTAAAGCCCCAAATGGGCATCAAAATCAGGAAACAAATGGTCAGCATTCCTAGTTACATTCCGGAAAGATCTGGCTCACTCCCAAAATCAAGGGTTTTTTATAAATTATTATTGCATATTAAATTACAGAGACCATAGACTCACGGTGGGTTGAGCAAATGTATAAATTCTTCAGCAAATCAGAGCACATGAAATTAAACATCACATTGCCTTAACACCTAAACACTAACCCACTACATGAATAATTATTCAATACCCACTATGCTAATGTTATCCGGAGATGCCAAAACATGCTAAGCATATGAATGAAAGAGGCACAGTGAACTCACAGAAGACTTTGTAAGTGTTTCAAATCATGGTGGAACAGGGAGAAGTTCATTGTAAGCAGAATAACAATAACAGTGGAAATACACCATTACATCTCAGCTTGACTGCGTGCTGCCGGGTTTTCAAGGACAGAAGGTGGGCAGAGTGGAAAACAGGATGAGTGACAGAGAGGGCTTCCATCTTGGACAAGATGGCATTTGCACTAAACTGTGGCCTACATAACATACATCATAAAAACACTTCTACATATCATAGAAAATGTGTTCCAAAAGCAATAACCATACATTAATGTATACATGTAAATTTAGTATGAAAATGGATTCTGCAGCGTGTTAATAACTCACACAAAAAATATAAATTCACAAAAATATCTTCATTCAGCACCAGGTACCATTTTGTCTTTGTTGATTGGCTGGTTAGAGTCACTGCCATTTTGGATTGGGATCAGTCTATGTGGAGCCTGTTCCTCCATTTGGGCACTATCTTTTCAAGTCTGATTTCCTGTTTGGGTGAATGTTGCCATCTTTGTCCTGAATCAAATATACAAAATTGTAAACTGTTGCTGTGCCACCGTCTTTATAGATCTGAATGCTGTTCAGTGGGTGCCACAACCTTGTTTCAGGATCAGCTACACCATATTGTAAACTCCTCCAGTGCTATCATTTTGAGTTGGGGAATGTACCATGCATAAACTATTCCACAACAATCGTGCTCAAATACAGAAGTGTGTCCGGAGGAGTAGTGTTTATTCTTCTTCTACGTTTATTATTGGTATAATTTGAATTATAGATGGCATTTCATCTCCTTCTCCTTTTTTGGTAGAGTCTGGTACAACTCCTTTAGACTGGCTTAGATGGAAGGAGGCTTTTGAGGCTTATTGGGATGCCATTGCTGGGTAATACCTTTACTAATAAAAAGAAAACAAATCTTGTAATACACAACTTAGGTCCAGAAGGTAGATCGTTAATAAAGACTTTGCCTGTACTTGAAGTAAAATCAAGAATAGATCAAAAAGTTGCAACAGGCTAAAAGGTGTCAGCAGAACTAGTTGATGAATATACCATAGTAATCAAAGCGTTGGATAAAGTATTTTACTATCTAAAAATGTGGTTTTAAAGAGTCATACATTTTTGCATAGGAGTAATCAGCACAATGAGCCCATCGATGATTTTGTGTCAGCTTTGAGGAAATTAGCAGTGACATTTAATTATCATGAGCTAGAAGATGAAATCATCTGTGATCAGCTAATGGAAAAAACCTCAAGCAAGAAAATTCAAGAGATGTTATTTTACATGGAAGATCCCGATCTTGAAAGTGCTTCAACTATTGCTAGACCATTTAAAGTTCTGATGTGTATTTTAAAGAGCTGTCATTTCCAGCGGATTCTTCTGAGTTGAAGGTTGTCAATGCAGTGCACACAAAGAAAGATCGGAAAGATATGAAGAAAGGGACTGGAAACAAAGTGGATTACAAAATGGAAAATTAAACAGATGGGAAGCCTGAAAATGATGCTGGTATTTGTTTTAGATGCAGTAGTCATAATCATTTGGCCTCGGCTAAGAATTGTCCTGCTGTCTGTGTCTAATGTGTGTTAAGTGCAAGTGTAAGGGACAATTTGCAAGAATATAATGAGTCAAAATGTGTGCAAGAATGTCGTATCGGGAGTGGAAGTTGATGCTGAGAATGTGAACAACGGAGATTTTGTGCTGACTATTACTCAAACTGTTGGTTCGGATGTGTGTAATGACAACAATGAATGTGAGCAAGTGGCTCAACATGGTTAGTTTACAAGGAAGCTTCCCTATTGTAATGTGAATGGGATTGACATCCAACAGATAGCAGAGTTGGGTTCACCTTTTAATTTAATTGGTCCTTTGACTTTCCAAAAGTTTAGTCCACAAAACTTTAAAATGTCTGATATCAAAATGTTTTCATGTGGAGGCAAAATAATGTAAATCAAGGGTGAGTTTGATGGTGAGTTGGTTTTTTAAAGTAAAAGAGCATGGTGAATTGTATATGTAGCTAAAGAGGGCTCCATTTTGCTAGGTTGGAATGACCATGGTGAACTAGACATTGTGCTAGAACCTAATCTTCCTCATTGTGTAATATTTAAATCTAAACTATGCTTAGATAGACTGAATCAATGGGTATCCAGGTTTCTGGATGTGTTTTCTGAACGATTGCAAAAATTGAAAGATTTCCAGCACAAAATGATTCTAAATCACAATGACTCACCTATCGGGCACAAAGTGCAGAGACTACCCTTGTCCTTAAGGGGTGATCTACACAAAGAATTAGACAAGTTGTGTGAACTAGATGTCATTGAGCCGATTGAGGGGTCGGAGTTGGTAGCTCCTGTTGTTCTGGTGCACATGGATGACAATTCTTTGCAGTTACGTGTGGATTTACTCGATCTTAATCAGCATATTTGGTTTATTCGTGAACCATTGCCCAACATATCAGAAATGTTTGCAGTTTCCAAAATGCCTCTGTATTTGCTACATTAGATATGTCAGCAGCATATAATCAAGTGGTACTGTGTGATGAATCGAAACATCTTATCTCATTTGTTATGCCTAAGGCAGAGCTCAGTTATAAGTGTATGACTTTTGGTTTGGCATCAGCCTCCACGTATTTCAAAGATTAATAAGGGAGATGTTCAAGGACACCAATGGTGTGTTGTATTTTCAAGGTCATATTCTAATATATGGCCGGGATGTTAATGAACAGAATAGCAGACTGATGTGTGTTGCATGTCCTACAGATGAGAGGTTTAACCCTTCGTTTTGAGAATTGTACGTTCAAAGAGGAAGGGGCAGACTATTTGCGGCATCACATTTTGAAGAATAGTATGAAACCTAAAATGAAATTGTTAAGGACCATGGAGGAAGCTCCTGTCCTCTCCAATAGTGACCACTTAAGATCATTTTTAGGTCTAACTAAATTTTACTCTAATGGCCTGATTTAGATGTTGATGAGACTGTAATGAAGGGACCTTTTTTGGCAGTCTTTCCACCCGCTAACCTGGCGATCTGCCCTCCCTATTTAGATGTTGGCTAGCAAAGGGAGACGAGACCACCGCGGTTCTGCCGATTCCGCCAGGATTTCGTTTCCCACCCATACAGTAGAATGGGTGCAGCAGGCAGCGGTGGAACTCCAGCTAGGATTCCCACCCTCCAGATTTGGATCTGGGTTGTTTCTATAGGAATTTAGGTGGGAATCCCTCCTACTTCAAGTCGACGGAAATGCAAGAAAAGGGGTAAAAACTCACCTTTTCCAGGGGTACTGGATGCGGTTTCCTCCCTTTTGCCTTTGTCCTGGTCTCCCCTGTCCTGCTGCACCCTGACCGCGACAGGCCACCATCTCGTTTTGCCGGAATCAAAGGTAGGTGTTCGTGGTGTGTGTGGGTATACATTGCATTGTGTGTGTATGTTGGTTGTGTGCACATCAGTATGTACCAAAACAACAAACATCCAATCAGTAGAACCAGAAATATTAAATGTTAAAGATTTTAATAAAAAATAGTGTCAAAAGGCATAAATCGCCAACTGTGGACATCTGGTCGCACCAGACCGGGACAAAGTCACAAGTTCAGGCCATCCGCAATGGATCGTGGGCTGGCTACAGGGAGCCAGTTAGGTCTGCTGAACAAAGTACATTCAATCCTGTTTACAGAGCTTTGTGAAGATCCGCGCTGAAGATGCGTCGTGCAGCCGAAGCAAAGCCTTGGTTCCGAGATGCGGCGAGGCTGCGATGCGACGTCCTGTTGTGTCGTCATCGAAGGTCCCATCGACAAAGGCTTGTGATGCGATGCCCAGAGTCGCGGGATGCAACGTGCATTGGCTTAGAGGAGCTGTGAGTCTGCGATGCTGAGTCTGTCGTCATTTTCGCGATGCGATGCAGGTCTTTGCAGCGGTTCCGTTCCACGGCGCAGTGGAGATGCGTCGGTTCTGCTCGGGGTTGTGCCGTGGAGCAGAGGAGACGAGTCGGTTCCGCTGGGTCCACTGAGGATGGCAGAGCATCTTAGGCCCACTTCCAAGGGTCCAGGACTGGAGTGGTACTACTTGGCAGGTTAGACTCACAGATGGCAGAGTCCAGGTGAAAGGATGTTGGAGCATTCTGTCCCTGAGGCTCAAGTCAGAAGGTCAGCCAAAGAACCCTTGGAGTCACTCTGGGGTCAAGCGATGCAGGTCCAGTCCTTTTCACCCAGGCAGGAGGGCAGCAGGCAAACAAGTCACACAGCAAAGCAGGAGCAAAGCACGGTAGTAGTCCAACAGAGTGCAGCCTAGCAGAGGGGCAGTCCTTCAGCAGCACATTAGTCCATCTTCCTGGCAGAGTATCCACAGGTCCAGAAGTGTACTGAAGAATTGGTGTTTGAAGGCCAGTATTTATACTCAGTTGCCAAAAAAGATACCAAAAACCCACCTCCACTGGCTGCTTAGCTAGGAGTTTAACAATGACAAAACAGCACAAGAGATTACTGTAATGTAATCTTAATTTATTTCATTCATTCAAGAAAAACTTATTTTTGTATGAAAATAAACATATCAAAAAGATGATTTTAATCATATAATTTAGATACAACATATTAGCTGTCAAATCCCCAATCAACAAATATAAAATGCATACCATACTCTCACACTGCATACGTACTCACTAATATCTAGCAAAACATAACATCATTAAAACACATGTAGTAAACCTAATACAGCACCATGTAATATTCAGATCTATACAGTGATGGAATACAGAGTCAAATTTAGGGTACATGTATGATTAAGCCCAATGCGGAAATATATATAGATACCAGGGCATGTGATCCTGTATATGCAATATATCTCAACCTAATTCACCAATTTCCAGATAACAGACAGAGAAAAATGACCACATCACATTAAATATAAAACAATAATAATTTGGTGTCTGTACAGGTATAGCGTAGGTGGATCCCAAGCTGACTGATGTTTATGGTTTCCAGCCTGACTCTTTTCAATGCATTGATGCAGCGTTTGAGATCATTGATTGGTGGGCTGTTTTTCATCCTCATGCTGCATGGTTTGTTGAGCAGAACACGGATCTGTCATTGCATGATATAGAAGCCTAACAGTGCTGCATTCATGATGGTGACCTGCAAAATGGAAGAGTGAGCTGCTGCAATCAACCTGTGAGAGCTTCACCTGTCCAAGGCGCTTTATGTAGATTTGACCCTATGTACAAGTGTGTGTCAGATTTAATTTTTTCAGCTCGAATTGTTTTTTTTGCATTATTGTGTTGATCTTGTTTTTTTTATTGTTTTATAGCTTTTATTTCATTTTCTACTGCTTCAGGAACTCCTACCAACTACTTTTGACTGAAAATATTTTAGGTGGTATTTTCCACTGGTATTTAATGACCTTTCATACCTGTTATTGGGTTCTATTTACCATATGTCTCATTTTTGCATGTGGTAAATATCAAATGATGTAAAGAGCACATGTGTCAAATAGCGCACGTGGACTACAAACAAGTGGTATTTAGCACATGTTCTAAATATCACATGCAGTTTTTAACTCGTAATCAGACGATTCGTTATTGTCATGCGCTATTTACCCTTGCAAGAAGTAATTACTGTAGTGTCTTGCGAGCTAGAAATGATGGAACCCTTTTGGCTACTGATGGACTCCGTAAAACTGTGACATAAATGTTACAGCTTAATGCACTGAAGGCTCATTTAAAACGTGGACATCACAGTTACATGCAGACAAATAAAGACGTGTAATACTAAGCTCCGTTTGTGGCATAGTTATTGGTGGGTACCCTGGCTGGGAAGGATGCTACAATTACCACTACATCTCATTTGTAATCAGGGCCTTTGTGTGTTAATGTTTATTTATATAGTTTAACATAGCAATACAATGAATCACCAGCTGTCCTATTTTCTGTTATAGCTTGCATATATTTTATTCTGTTCCCTTTATGCTATTGCTCTGTGCTTAAATGTTTTTCCTTCTTATGCCTTTATTCTTTTGTTTGCTTTTTGTGGATATATTTTATACACTTATTCCACATTCTTATATTTTGCAGTAATTGTTAAATTTTATTAAGGCGGAAGAGGTGTTGTGTCTGACCTGGCGCTCAGTCGGGGTGGGATGTAGAGTCTGAGGGATTCTATTGAAGGTGGTTGGAACTGACAAGGTTTCGGTGGTCGCAGGGCATGAAGCTGCAATCTATCTCTAAAATAAAGATTCAATTACTTACCTCAACAGAGCTGGATCTACTTATCAAAGACCAATGACTGAAGAGGACTAACTGAAAGTCTCTACAAGTAAATATATTTTATACACATAATTGTATTCAAAATGTGGAAAAATAGAATACCACGACGCATTAGGTGACCTGCGCTCACACCACTCAGAGTGAAAAATGGACAGTGTCTCTAAGAGGTGTTTACATGCCATTTAAACAGATATAGAATAGGGCATAAAGGGTGGTAGATGAACTTTACCAAATGTCTGACCTTCTGAAACTTGATGGTATTGGACACCCCAAATCTAAGCCAGAGTTGACACTTTTGGAGAATGACTGAATATACCCGTAACAGCGGCTTCAGCACACCTTGTGCTCAACACTAAAATCTATATAAAGGGATTTTCAACCTAACAAACAAAAATGCATATTAGACCCATTAAAAGTAAATAAGTATATCCATAACACTTATTCACTATCTCAATAAATAAAAGCAAGGATTACTTTTTGTCCATATGTACAAGTGTATACACTAACACCCTGTGAACTTGAGGAAAAGGAAAACATTGTCTCACAATTTAAAATAGTAACTGCATGCCAACTTAATATTGATGAGAGATTTGGGGGTCTTTTATACTTTGGCATAACGGGATCTGTGCACTGAACTGATTGTGCTTTCATGCAGCTAAACTCATGAGTCCCCTGCTCTATTTAGAGTCAAGGGAAATGTTGCCATGGCTGACTCCATCATAGGAAATCTCTGATCTGATGACACATGCACCACATGGCTAATATGATCATAACAATGGTTATCCTGCTCTATTTAGGGCGGTGACAATTACTGGATTTCCCTATCTGGGCATGCAATGAGATGCATGGTGATCATCCAAAGGGAAATCTCCCCAAAGTCCACCATACACAGGGATAGAATTCCTTTGCCGTTGATTCGTTGTTTTTCAAGAATAAACTCCCACTTTGTGAATCTCTCCTTGAAAAACAAAAAATATTGCTGAAGTAGTGACTTCAAACATGGCAACCGGTAAGCAAAGCTTTAATGCCTTCAAAGGAGCAGCTGA
Organism: Calotriton arnoldi; assembly: GCA_963921515.1. NCBI lineage: Eukaryota > Metazoa > Chordata > Amphibia > Caudata > Salamandridae > Calotriton > Calotriton arnoldi. The sequence goes on from CAWUFW010006194.1 coordinate 475,748, forward strand.
AACTGCAGCTCCACTGAGGGCAACAAGATCCCAACCTAGCTGGTCAGGATCTCTAAGTATGGCAGGCAGCCTTGTACTGCAAACTCCTGGTGGCCTGGAGGTCTGCTGCCAAACTTCAAATAAACCCCAAAGTCTAATATGTAATGTTTGAACCACTCTTGCTAGCTGGGAAACATTCCCTCTATAAATATTATGTTACATTTCTATCTAGAGATAGGAAAATGACACCAATCATCTTAGACTTCAAGCTCAAATCCACAGAGTGTGAGCCTGGGCAATTTGTCAGATTTAGCTGGGATTCCTGCAGCAATTATGCGGCTAGAGTTAACACCCACATCACAAACAGGTTGAACTAGGAGCAGGGAGTTAGTGAAAAGTTGACCTACACAAATTCACTAATTACATTCTATTATTTGTTAAAGCGGTGCTTGCCTTTCAATTCTGAACAAATGGGGAATTCATAACACGACCCAGACAGGAAGAGTGCTCTCTGCTTTATTAACCTCAACATACCATAGGTCACAGCAAAAAGGAAAGTTCACAGTGCTGTTCTAAGTACTATAACAAAACATTTGCAAGTCTTTCGATAATGACTGCTCAAAGTTGTCAAATGTGTTAACTAAATAAAATACAATGTCTTTCAATGAGATGAGCAGTTGAGGAGCATTATCACTTTAAGCTAAGCTATTCCCAGGACTGGTCAGCCTTGGAATGGACAAGAAGGGCTTGATCCTCAAAGTTGAATGCATAGTGAAGTTTGCATTTTGATCTCACTGCAGCTCTGGCATGCAGGCTCAAAATATTTCCTAGTCTCTCACAAATAGATTTAAACATTTGGGACCTCTGCATCCACTGCAGCAGAATGTGAGGAAAACACATGCACGGGAACTGTCTTGCATAACTCCTGAGACTCTTCAGCATGTACACATTTCTCCAGTTCTACCATAGCAGTCTCTTTTTTATTATATCTTCTCCTGGATCTTCTCCTGGCAGCATTCCAGAACTCATCTACACTTAACAGTAAGCTCCTACGAAAATTCTGCAAGGGTGTCTCCATCATTGACTACCTCACGTCATAAGGGGCACCACCTCCAATACTGTCGTCCTTCTAAATTCTGTTTCAGCGAACATTTTAGATTTTTAATTAGTTCAAACTCACGAACAAACTTCTGATGAGTTAAGCAATTGCTCTACAGCTTTTGATTGAGCATCTTTATTGTTTCACAGGTCTCTTAATCATGGTATTGTCTCCAATTAATTAAATGTAAACATTCACACCATTGTTGGACTTGCCCTCCCTACAGGGTCACCCCCTACCTTTTAGCCTTCTCCCCTCCTGTTTTGCTGAATTTGTATTTGTTGGCCTTAGGACTCTAGGCTCGTTCCCACCGCTAACCAGTCCTAAAGTGCTTGTGCTCACTCCTTAAAACATGGTAAAACTGGCTTACACCTGATTGGCATATTTAATTTACTTATAAGTTCCTAGTAAAGTGGTATGCCATATATTCAGGGCTGGTAAATTAAATGTTACTAGTGGGCCCTCAACACTTGTGCCACTCACTTAAGTAGCTCCTTAAAACATGTTCCAGGCCTGTGATTGCAGCCTGTATGCAGTTTTAAACAGTCAATTCAATTTGGCAAAATTAACCCCTTCCCAGGCCTAAAAGGTCCTTTTAATTACATATAAGTCACACTAGGGTAGGCCCTAAACAGCCCATAGGGCAGGGTGCATTGTATTTAAAAAGTTGGAAATGTACTTTTAAATTTTACATGTCCTGGTAATGAAAAACTCCTAAATTTGTTTTCACAACTGTGATGCCTGCCTCTCCAATAGGATAACATTGGGTTACCGTAGTAGATTTAACAATTGATAAATTTTTGTTTGGAAGCAAGTGAACATGTCATGTTTGGTATCTAAGGCATTTAAATTTAAAATCCTCTTTAATGGTAAAGTCAGATTTTAAGTCACAATCCTGACAATGCCACTTAGAAAGTTGGCATTTTCTTGTGCTAACCATTTCGTGCCTGCAGCCTGTTTCCTGGGTCACATGACAAGGCATGGTTGACAATTAGTCTTTGTGTATTCTTCCCAGACAGCCACACAATAGAGGGACTGGGTGTTCACAGGATAGGCCATCCAAGCAGGATGAGGGGCAGAGCTGTGAACAGCCCTACTTGTACTTTAAAGACACTGCCTCAGCTTACACACAAATAACTTTACACTAGCCTATTGTGCCTGCAGGCCCATGGTAAGGAGGAAGGAAATTCCAGACACTTCTGAGGGAGAGGGGTGGGGGACTCCAGATGTTTTTTCCACTTCAAAGCTGACATCAGGTATGAAAATACCAAGACCCACTCTTCATTTCACTCCTGGACCTGAGGAAGACTACAGAGGACTGCCTTGTTGCTTGAGGCCTGCCTTGATCTTCAGAGGACTGACATGCTGCTTGAGGCCTGCGTTGTTCTATAGAAGAGGACCATCTCCTTGAACCCATGACTACCAGAATGACTCCAAGGGTCAGTTGGCTGACCGCCTGTTCTGAGGTACAGGGACACAACAAGCTCAAGAGGTCTCCCTTCAACTGCCCAGCTGACCTGCTGCAACTGGCCCTGCCTGGTCCTGCAACTGGACCTGCCTGGACTTGCAGCTGGACCTGCCTGAGCCCTGCTGGCCTATGTTGGTGCGAATTCCTGATCCCCAAGAGGTGCCTCCTCAGGTCCTGAACCCTTGGCTGGCATCAGTTAAGCTCCTCTGGTAAAATCCTGAAGCTTTGATCTCTCCGCCCTGGCCCTTGAGAAGGTAACTTTTTCAGCAAGGCTAACCTGTTCCCTGAATCTGGCACGCACTTCAGTGCAGTCGGCCTGAACTTGTGACTTTGTCCCGGTATAGGGTAACCACATACCCACAGATAGCGCATTCTGCTTTTTGGCTCTATTTTTACTTAAACCTTTAAAACTCCATATCTCCGGTTGTACTGATTGGAGTTTTGTCATTTTGGTCTCATTTTATTTTTTAAAGTTTGCTCTATTTTGTCTAATTTGGTTTGGGATTTTTCTTGCATTGTGTTTTCACTTTATTACTGTTTGTGTGCTGCATAAATGCCTCTAATTTAAGCCTGACTGCTTTTGTGCCAAGCTGCTAGAGGGCTAAGCACAGGTTAATTTAGTGACATTTTGTGGTTCACCCTGACAAGGATTGTGGCTGTTGCTTGAATATGGTTACACCCCTATCAACTAACAACCCACTTTCTCCCATTGGTGCTCAGTGGTGGGATCCAGTACTTGTGTTTGTGCAGTACAATACAGTAATTAGTGTAACACTAAAATCCCAGAAAAATAATTTGACATAAGATTTGACTTCTTTTTCAATTTTCCATAGTTTTTGATTGCTGGTTTTTCTCCCTTTTCCAAATTTAGATTTCCACATCCTTCATTTTTGCTACAATGGAGATAGAGCTAACCAAGATTAATGACCTCGGTGAGGCTGAGCTGCAGAAGCTCTGCAAGGAGAGGGGGCTGAATGCAACAAAGAAGGCCATAACTGTTAGAGTTATGAGTCTTTTTGTTCACAAAATAAAGACACGGGTGCAGAGGTTTAATTACAGGGGAAGCAGAAATACTGGCCTTTTGTGTTTGTTCCACTGCTATTGCCGTTCGACAAAGTACATATGTACACGTTCACTGGCTTTCTTAAACATGCAACAAGAAAATGTGCCTTATGTTCCTCTGACAGATAACAATCACCCTGCTTTAAACAATTTGCTTTGCACACACACCATGCTTTGTCTACTAACACTAACCTTTTGTAAACAGATTGAACAACCATTCTTTACCTCGATTATTTTGCAAAAACTGATTCACCATCATATTAAACCTGACAAACGTTCACTACTACTTTACACATACTAGATAGCTCACATTCAAATAAAAAAAAAACATTTTACTTGTGTACGTACGGGCATATATATTTGCCTTTTTGTAAAATACAATTATGTCTAACCACCTTCTATTTCATAAGAAACTTCCCCTTACCCATCCCTTTCCTTGTTTTAAATATTTTTCTATTAATTAAGTGGTACACAGCAATTTTTACACCAAAATATATTATAATGTCAAAATAAAAAAATAAAACAATATATTTCCTTTATAATAACAGTTTTTTAGCAGTTAACACTTCCTACCTACAAAACTAAATAGCTAGTCAAACTTGTTAGATTTTTCTAGTTTATTTATTTGTAATACATCAGATACTGCATTGCTGCCTGTGCCAGATTAGTTGTTGCCTGCAAAATAGCAGTGACTCTCTTCATCCTCGTGTAATATACAGTATTACTTAGAGCAAGTATGTAACCTTGTAGAATTCCCTAATTAGAATCTGTGGTGCACTCTTCTACATCAACATTTCTTTTAAGTCTGCAATGTTGCTAAATTTGCTTTCATTCTTTTCCTACAGAGGAACTTTAGGTGGAGGGTCCTTGTACCTTATCTGTCCCAATTTTGCTTGCTTCCACATACACTTGTTTTTTTGCATGTTTTCCCACTTACCACTTGTAACCAGCACAACCATTCACCATTGCTGTATAAAGAAAAAGCCACATCACTATCATGTGTACTCTAAAAATAGACCGAACAAAATATCTCTTCCTATATTCCTAAAGTGTTTAAAGGATCAATGCAGCATGTAACACGCTTAACAAAATCACACTCCCTGCATTACTCACATGTATAAAGGGTGAATGTGGCGTATGAGGCCACAAGTGCATTGGCCGTGCCTTGTGGCCTCATTTACACCCGTATTTTAAGTAAGCGGTTATTTAGCTGTCATATGCTAGACACGGTGTCTACACTTCATAATCTTGTTGATTAGTTTCCCATACGCCGCATTCATCCTTTATACACGTGAGGAATGCAGGGAGTGTGATTTTGTTAAGCGTGTTACATGCCGCATTGATCCTTTAAACACTTTAGGAATATAGGAAGAGATATTTTGTTCGGTCTATTTTTAGAGTACACAGGATAGTGATATGGCTCTTTCTTTATACAGCAATTCACAGGACTCTATTGCCTGATTGGACTATCAGTACTACAGTAAGTGCGAGGGCAATTGGCCTGATTATATAATACACATGTATTAGATACACTACTAACATACGCATGGTTTGGTTTTTGGACTCCCGAGGGGCTGGCATGGCACAGCAGGCCTACGTAGCTTTTTAGTTTCTCATCCTTGAATTTCTTGAGAATGAAAGGTACCAGTACTAACTATTTGCACTAAGGTTGGTTTATAATTATTATGCTTTCTTTCAAGGATTTTATAAGATTTTGAATTGGTCTCTAGGGAGTGGAATCATCCATTCATGCTCTTTGATCACTACGTTAATAATGACCACTTAAGAAGGATTGGTGTATTGGAGACTCACGGTGTGTGGTGGAGTTCTGTATAGGAATCTTTATTTTTGTCTATGAAGGTGAACAAATGCTAATTTGCCTGGTTTTGAGTTTGTACATATATTTGCTTACAGACACCTCGTTTTTCATTTGTCCTGAAGAGGCTGGAATAACAAAGCCGAAACGCGTCGACAGATGGTTGTATTAGAGGAGCCCTATCTTTCTCTTTTTCTTGGGTTGAATACAAATGGACTAAGGACATATGGCGCACAAAGCGAAACATTTGGAGAAAATTAGCTATTTTGAAGTCGCGCCATATATAGGCTACCTCCATTAGTGGACTGTGTAGGAATTTGAACACACAGCTACTTCTGATATACTGATAGGAAGAACGAGAAACATGATTAGAATATATGTACAGGATATATATATAAAACATTTTTTATGTATTGTATGTATGTTAAAACATTTTTTATGTAGTGTATGTTTGTTTACGGTTGTGTATATGTAAACTTGATGTCTCTTTTTAGGTATATAAATGTTAGGTGTGACACTAAGCAAAATGTATCAAATATGCGGAAGGTGTTTAGTGCAACCCTGAGCGAAACACTGCCAATAAATTTGCTAGAAGTATGTAAAAGCACCTATGATTAATTAAGGTAATGTATGTGGTTAAAAACTCTCAGAAATACGTTCCTTCATCACTATATATTCTGTTGCTTGACTTTCCAAGCAGACCTGATAGATGTTCATGTCCTTACTGATTTCTATAATTCCACTATCTCTGGTATCCTGGACTCTATAGCTTCTCTACAACAAAAAAATGCCTCTTCCAAAATCTCCAAACCTTGGTTCAGCGGCAACCTAACGCCGCAACATAAGGGCAGCGGAAAGATCTTGGAGATCCGTACCCTCCACTGAACATCTCAATCACCTTAGATCTGTTAGGAACTCTTTCAACAAAAAAATCAAGAGTGCAAAGGCCAACTTCTTCAGAACCCAACTTAATCAAGCCAAAAACCGCCTGAGAAACTTTTCAAAATTGTTAATCAACAATCAGTCAAGGCACCCAACCGCCCTGACCCCGGTGACGGCTTTCCATCATGCGACGAATTGCCCACCTTCTTCACTGAGAAAACAAAAATCATCAGTGTCGACCTTGAATCAAAGAGGGCTCTTCTTCCAACCTTCAGAATCCCTGCTCCTCTTGCCCACCAAGAGCGGTCGTTCCCCCTAGAGGTGGCACCAAGAACAATGCCTCTTGGAACACCTTTACTCCCCTCAGCGAAACAGACATCTACAACACTCTTCTTGCGATCAACCCATTTAATCACTTTAGCGACCCGCTACCACCGCCCATCTTCAAGGAAATCAAGGATGCCATCCTCCCCTTATGGGAAAGGATTATCAATGCTTCACTATCGCAAGGCACGATCCTCGACTGCCTAACAGCAGCACAGGTATCCTCCATTCCAAACAAACCTAACGCAGACAGCCCTGATTTTAATAACTTCTGTCCTGTTGCCAACATCCCCACGCTGGTGAAACTTCTAGAAAAATGCGTGCAATTGCAACTCTGCTTACACATTGAGAAATTCCAACTGCTGGATCAACATCAATCTGGTTTTCGGAGAGGTCACAGCACGGAAACTGCACTCATTTACATTATGGATGACATTTTAAAAATGCTTGACCAAAATGAATCATGCCTCCTGATTCTCCTTGACCTTTCTTCTGCCTTTGACACTGTCAACCACAACAACCTCTTATCCATTCTTGAACACAGGATGGGCCTTTCTGGGCCAGTATTGCAATGGTTTACTTCCTTCCTCCATAACAGATCTCAAAGAGTCAAGGTGAATCAATCCCTATCTCAGCCCTCTATCAGTATCTATGGGGGTTCCACAAGGGTCTGCCTTATCACCCATACTCTTCAATTTACTCTTGGAACCGTTAGCAAAGGCTCTGAATGCGGCGAACATTCTTTTTCATATGTATGCGGATGAAACTCAACTTTATGTGAAAATCACATCCCCTGAAGACATCATTTCACTCAACTCCACCCTGATAAATACTCAAAACTGGCTAACTGAGAACCACCTAATGCTCAGCACCTCCAAAACGGACTTCCTTCTCATTGGTCCTCCTAAGCACAATCCCAAGATCGACCTCTAGATGAAATATCTTACAGCCTTCAACTGCTCTCCCCACATTATTGAGTCAGCTAAATCCCTCAGAATCAGACTTGACAGCACTTGAACATGCAGAACCATATCAGCAACGCAAGCAAGGGTGCTAAACACCAGTGGAGTATACTAAGGAATCTTAAACCATTCCTTCCACAGGAAGACTTCAAGTTGGCAGTACAATCTTTTGTTCTGCCAAAGCTAGACTACGGTAGCTCCACGCTCTGTGGACTTCCCAAACATAACTTGGCCCCACTAAGGGCCTCCATTAATGGTGCAGCCAGATGGATTACTGGTACAAAAAGAAACAATCACATATCCCCAGCCCTAAAATCCCTAAACTGGCTGCCATACGAAGCAAGAATACAGCTAAAGATAGCCTGCATGACTCACAAAGCCCTTCATTTCAAGGCCCCTATTTATCTGGCTCAAAAAATAGAACTATCTGGGATTTGCATACCGTTACGAAGTGCAAGTTCATTGCTCAAGAAACCACAGATTTTCCACAAAAAGAGAATGATTCACAGAGCTTTCTCAGGCTCTGCTCGAAGATTTGGAACTCTCTTCCACCGGAAGTCCGTCGAATCTCATCCACCGCTTCTTTCAAAAAGGAAGTGAAAAGAATCTTAATGAATAAGTTTCTGCCTTAAATGGCCTTGGCTCCACGGCTTACTTTCGGCCCCCTGATTGACTACTGATTGTTGTACACCTGTGAATCTCAGCGGTCGCCTGCTATGCACATATATGTACGAATGTTCTTCTCCCATTACTGTATCTGTCTTACCCTAAATGTGATCCACTATGATACCCGCTTGGATCTTGTTAGCGCTATGGATACATAGGTAACACTTGTCCTTTCCCACTATTATATCCTACCTATCCTAATTGTGAAGCACTCTGATACCCGCTTGAGTCATGTTCGCACTATACAAAACTTTATAAATAAAAAATAAATAAAATAGATATCGGCTGATATTAAAAATGGCCGTCCTAACAGATCACTTAGCTTTTCTCTCCCTCTAACCATGCCAGCTCAGGCCCACAGCTATATACTAAGGAGCTTATTTAACAAAGAATTGCGTTGCCCTTGCACCACACACTGGGGCACAAGGGTGACACAACTCTCAATTTAGATTTTTCGAGCCAGGCAGGCCACACAAGGTGGCCTTGCCTGGCTTGAAAAATACAGAGTAAAACAACGCGTTGCAAATCGCTGCATTGCGTTACCCTGCCCTGGGAAGACATTCCATGGGTGGAGCCTGGCCATTCCCACGTATCCACCCATGAATTTTGGGCCATTCGCAGATTTACCATTACTGGTAAACCTGGGAAAGGCTCAAAATGCTACGCCTCCCCAGGTGAGGCGTAAGGAGAAGGAATATCTTTATTTCTCCTTGTTCCTTCCTCTTTCTATGTGTGCTGCATTTTGCAGCACACATAGAAAGAGGAAAATGCCTCCTAGGGTTGTTTTTGTGAAGGAAGATATCCTTTCCTGAACAAAAACAATCCTACTTATAACGCAGGCACCCTCACACCATGGTGCAAGGGTGCCTGCATTGGCGCTAAGCAGCACAATGTGTGCCAGCGCAGGGAAAAGACAGGAATGCACCATACAATGTTAAGTATGGCGCATTCCTGACCTTTCCCTATCATGCAGCGCAGCTAGGCTAGTTGCTGCGCTGCGTGACTTCTTAATAAATATGCCCCACAATCTCAGACTGGACAACCCAGTGCAGTAATCAGCTAAGCAAACTGTATAATTTCTCTGAGTTAGAGCTTCATTTTCAGACAGTAAAGCTCAGAAACAGTGAGCAAGGATTGCCTTTTTCTGTTCATGAACTGCACAATCTAAACAAATGTCCTAACTCATTTCGGGTTAAGTTAATTGACTTTATTGGCCGCAGGCAGATCCCTGGAGTTCAAATGTAGGCAGGGTCTGTTTGGAAACCAAACGAAACTGAAAATCCTTAATACAAGCCTCATCCAGCAAAATCCCCCAACAGCAGCACATCATGCATTCATGAGAAGACGAATACGTAAATTACTGTTTTTATTAAAACAAGTTAAACACTGGTTAGCCGAATGCTGAAATTATCCAGTTTTTAGGGTAAACAGACAATGGAATTAAGCAAAGAGAAGTAAAATATATTTGACCAGGATCACACAGTTTGGTCAAGTGGTAAAATAGAGTTACAATTCAAGTCACTGAGAGTCACAATCGACATTTAAGCCACCACCAGAGTTCAGCACTTTTTGACTGGAATGGTGCAAAGTTCCAGGCCATTTTCTAAATTTCTTATTTCCACAGAGTCGAGTGATGGAAGCGTAATTGGCATCAGAATACACATTTCTCTCTACCAAAGCAATGGCAATTTTCTGAACTATTTGAAAGATTTTGGTAGAATAAATGCATTTTGTAGAATAGTATGAGTAGCTAGCTCAATTTATTGGAGGACATGTTCTTCGCTTCACTGATGAAAGGAAGCTTCTTCCTGTTTTGGAATTTGTCTTCTGAGAAACAAACCTGGCATAATACCTTGAGAGGTCAGCAGAGTTGAAGTGACTCATTAGTCCTTGCCTTTCAGGCAGAGCACGATGAATCCGCAGTTAACAATAGCTTTCAGCTTCACAATCTGTAATGTGATTTCAGCAAAGGTGGTCAGGCGAAACCTGTACTACTGCATTTTTGCTGCTGGATTGTGTGTTACTGGTTAAGAGATCCAGGGGCATATTAGCAAGAACATGCGATAAATATCGCAAACCTTGCTTAGCGCGCCTTTTTTTATCGCCGTCTATCGCTGGATATTACCGCGGAAATAACATGCTATTAGCAAGGTTTATCTCCATTGCGATAAAATATCCAGCGATAGCGGCGAAACCCAGCTTTAACGCGAGAAATCCAGCGATAAAATCCTATCGCTAATTCTGGGGACTTAACCCTACAATCCACCTCCCATTGACTTTCATTGCTAAGTCATGTTTTTATCAGTTCTAAAAACAAGCGCTAATCGGGTTAGCGCGCGTCTTTTATCGCTTCGCGGGTATTGCTAATAGGCGATAGGTATGTAGCGACTGTTTTCTGTCGCTTTTAGTTGGGAACGCTTACCTTGCATGTCATTAGCGATAATTATCGCTGACATGCAAGGCGATGTAAAACCCGGCCGCTATCGCCGGAAAGCTGTCGCTAACGCCTGTTAGCGACAGCTTGCTAATAGGGCGTTAAAAATATTGCCGCTTTAGCGGCAAAAAGTGCCGCTAAGGCGGCGATAAAGCCCTTGATAATATGCCCCCCAGTTTCATGAAAATAATCTCAATGGGGCCGATTCACCAAGGTAAGGTTAGACCAAAAGTCAAACTTTAGATATGAAGTTTAAGTTTAGACCTAACTTTAGTACTAGTAACTTTACTACCAGTAGGTTTACTAGCAGTAAACTTACTAGTAGTAACTTACCTTTGTGAAAACTGAAAAGTAGTAAAGTTAGACTTTTGGTCTAAGTTAGACTTTAGGTCTAAACTTAGACTTCAGGTGTAAAGTTAGACTTCGGGTCTTAAGTTAGACTTTTGGTCTATTTTTACCTTTGTTAATTGGGCCATTATATGTTCTAAAAGTAAACAGGTGACCATCATGTAATCTGGTTATTAACAGCCTCTGCTATAAACCTGTCCTTCCCTACACTGTATCATCTACACCTGCTGCTATTGCATGGTTTAGGAACAATTGTTTTCATGCTTCCTTGCTATTTTAAAAGGAAACTGTAATGATACAAAAATTCCCTCCATCTCCTCACCTACCATTTCATTACCATGGGGTCTCAGTATAAATATCATAAATTTGGAATTGCTGGCTGTGTGGCCACCCTGCGGCAATGCCAGCAGCTGAAGGGCACCTACTTCTGTATGTCTGAAGTCACCTTGGAGGCAGGACAGACCATTTTTAATAATGTCAAGGGTGGGCAGGGCTGGATTGAGATGCTCATGCATAGCGTTGCACCTGTGGATTGTTCTCCCATTCCCAGCCCTGTTTGCTCCTGATACCTTTGGAAATGTACCTCTGAGGTGATGTCTGCTCCAGGGCCGGACTGGGAACTGAAACCGGCCCTGGGAAACTGCTCGGCTGGCCCCCCTGGAGGGAAGGAGGGGTGCGGCCGTGCTATTTGCTAGGGCCGGTTTCGGGCTATTTTGTTACACGGGTCCGATATTGTCGGGCCCCCGGTAACAAAAACGGCCTCCCAGGGGCCCAAAACCGGCCCCCACCCTGGCGGCCCACCGGTGCCCCCTATGGCCAGTCCGGCCCTGGTCTGCTCAGGCAGTCACTTTAATGTATTTATTGATGTAATTAATGTGATGTAACAGATATGCCATTTGTGATGCCACCAGTGATGTCATCATTGGCGTCATTCATGATGTTATCTATAGGGTATCTTTAGTTTGTTATAGCTGCATTAAGATTGTATAGCTACTACCCTAATTGAAACATTTTTGGTGATTTGAGGCTTTTAATGCAAAAGTATCATCACTTAAATTTAAGTTTCTTTCTTTGAGTTTTTAAGCTGCTTCTTGCTACTAGAGCATTCCTCTCGGCTAGAGAGGTATATGTAATTCCTGTTAGCTAAAGTTATTTTAGCCAGCTTTATGGGTTTTTGATTAACACGCATAGAGATTGGACATGTTGTCCCTTTTTATGTTAACAAGTGGTCAGAAGCCATGTTTGACAGAGTTGGGCAGTTCATAAAGTAACCATTAGGTGGTCTGTTTCACATGGAAGCCAACAGGGGACTTTCGCCAGATCCTTCTCAGACCTCTCTACGATGTTGTGTTATGCCCAGTATTGTGCACACACAATTTTTAAAACAGCATCGCAACACATTTTAAATGCAAATATGTTTAGAATGAAACAAAACATTAAAGTGGCTAATATTTTGGTGCATTTGCTGATTTGTTCCTATGAAATGAAACGAGAATGTACAGTTTTAGAAGCGCAGTGAGGGCTTACCCCAGTCGCCATCCATTTAAGAGAGACTTGGATAATAAACATGTACAGTGTGCAAAATACCCTCGCTGGCGTAACTATTTGACAAACAGGGCTAGAGGCCTATCTCTACCTATTAGACAGTTCCACAAAAGATTGTGTCCTCAAGTGTGTACAAATTAGGAGTACTAGAGCGGAGTCATTAAATAAATTTGAAAGGTGACATCGCAAAACTAATTGGGCTACGATGATGTTACTTGGCACCTTAAAGATGGATGGGGGCTTCCACTATGTGTGGTGTATTGCACTTGGAGTTGCTTTGACACAGTTCTTCCTATTCAGTGAGAAACAGAAGTGTTTGAAGGGGATAGCACATTTCTTTTCAGATTGTGCTTGGTTGGCGGGGTGGATTAGTAGTGCAACCTATAGATAGTTTTTGGTGATGTGCTTGATGGGTAATATATGACTGTGTGTGGGAGTGTAAAACAGACTGAGATCTAATACACATTGCTCGGTGATTGGTCCAATTGTGACACTGTGATTGGAGAAGAATAAGAGATAGATATGCAAGTGCTGATGCCTACCATCCTTGTGAGAAGGCTTTCACTGATTAAGATCCTGAGTCGTGTGCCGTCCATACCCTCCTTATGATGAAGAATGGTTCTGTCATTTGATTTGTGTGATTCTTTGCATCTCTTGTGCAAGAGGTGTGACTTGAAGGCCTTCCTGAATTCCAGGTGGTCTTGTATATTCCTTGACTTTATCGGGAGGAAGTGCCATAATGTTGCTGCCTCTACAGCGCAGGAGGGTCTATTGGTGTGCGCCTTCTTGTAGGTTAGACTGGTAGGCATGGATGGCAATCTAGAGCCAAGGGTTCTATAATGGGATGAAATTTACAGTTTTACTTGATTAATTGATGGGCCCATTCTATAGATGGCCTTGTGGGCAATACAGGGTCCCTTAAAGACTGGTCACTGATGGAGGGCTAGAGAGAGGCAGCCGGATGCTGGTAGAGGAGCTGCTTTACTGCTGCATTGTAGATTATTTGAAGACTACAGAACAGCAAAAGTTGGCCCCTGTGCAGAGTCTATTTGCATAGTAAGGGTAAAACAGGTAGAGGACAGTGATAGTCTGTAGCTTCTTTAAAATGCCTTAAAGGGTGTGATGGTGTATGCCTTGAATGGGTTCACTCACACAACATTGATGTCACAAATATCGATGTAAAAAATATTGATGAAAAAATATAGACTACAAAAATATCGACTCCCTATACTTAAACAGGTAAGTACAAAACTATTGACTAAAAAATACTGATGTAAAAAATATAGGGGCATATTACCTAGAAAAGGCGATAATGCTCGCCAGCGAAAGTTATCGCCATTGTATTTATCGCTTCCTTTCCGGGACACATTTCGCATGTTTATAGACGTATTATTAAGACGTCGATAACATGCGGTGGTGTTCGGGAAAGGAAGCGAAATCGGCCGCTAACACGCGATAGACAAACATGCAATAGCATGTACTGAGCACGTTAGCGGTGCGTTACCAAGAATAATATTTCAGCTAACGTGCCATGCACCCAGAAAGGCCCTTGTTTTCAGGCACAATATGTATGTTTGTTGAGACAGTAAAGCATGTTCGGTAATCCAATGAAGAATGTTTGTACGGGGTCACTGATACCATACACTTGCAGTTATAACAATGAACGTTCTGAAATGCTTAACATAATGTGCGCATCGTAATATTACATTAAGAGGCAAATTGTGAGTTTCCTGCACCTTTGTACATGGTAAGGGCTAATAATGCAGCATGAGGTCTACCTCTTTGCTGTCTGTGGCGGACATCAGGGCTAGTCTCCCTTGTACTACCATGTTTAGTCAGGCATTTTTCAGGTGTTAAAAACCTGCGTAAATTGGGGATTAGCGTGAATTTTTTCATCGCGGGTCATCTTTGATAATACAGCGAAGTCCTGTTCGTGATTTTTACCGTGACATTTAGGTAAGTAACGCCTACCTTGCATGTCATTAGCGATACATATCGCTGGCATGCAAGGCGATAAAAAAGACGGCAGCTAACGCCGGAAAGCTTGAGCTAACGCTTGTTAGCTCAGGCTTGCTAATAGGGCGATAAGAATATCGCCACTTTAACGGCAAAAAGTGCCGCTAAAGTGGCGATAATGCCCTTGATAATATGCCCCATAGTTGTACAAAATATCGATTTTTATCTATATAAAAAATAAAACAATAAATATTAAATATAAAAAAATTTTTTTAACAAAATTAATTACATTTAAGATACATTTTAACAAAATATAACAAATAAACTTAATTAAAAAAGTTAAACACAAACATAATAATTTATACATATATATATTTACATTAAAACAATTAATAAACTAATAATTTTAATTTATTTTATAATTTTAAAATTATATAAAAAAATTACAAATATATATATATATATCAATAATATAAAATATAATAAAAAACATTCTATTATAAATTAAAACATTAAACTATTTAAAAATATTTAAACTTAAATTTCCCAATACAGTCAGTGCAACTGTAGGGAAAGTGTTTGATAGCGAAAGGGTAAAATTTACTATTCCAACTCCAATGAGTGCAAAAGTAGGGTAAGTGTTGGATAGCAGAGGGATTAAATTTACTATTCCAACTCCAGTCAGTGCAACAGTAGGGAAAGTGTTTGATAACGGAGGGGTAAAAATTACTATTACCACTCCAGTTAGTGCAACAGTAGAGAAAGCGTTGGATAGCGGAAGGTAAAAATTATTATTCCCACTCCAATAAGTGCAACAGAAGGGAAAGTGTTGGATAGCAGAGGGATAAAATTTACTATTCCCACTCCAGTGAGTGCAACAGTACAGAAAGTGTTGGATAGCAAAGGGATAAAATGTACTATTCCAACTCCAGTCAGTGCAACAGTAGGGAAAGTGTTGGATAGCGGAGGGGTAAAACGTACTATTCCCACTCCAATAAGTGCAACAGTAAGAAAAGTCTTGGATAGCGGAGGGGTAAAAATTACTATTCCCACTCCAGTGAGTGCAACAGTAGGGAAAGTGTTGGATAGCGGAGGGATAACATTTACTATTCCAACTCCAGTCAATGCAACAGTAGGGAAAGTGTTGGTTAGCGGAGGGATAAAAATTACTATTCCCACTCCAGTGAGTGCAACAGTAGGGAAAGTGTTGGATAACGGAGGGATATAAATTACTATTCACACTCCAGTCAGTTCAAAAATATAAACAAAACAATATTTAAAAAAAAAAAAAAAATCTTTAAAAAAATATATATAAATATGTTGAAAATTAAAATACAAATATATTTAATTTTAAAAATAAAAAAGAAAAACATATTATGTTAATTACATATGACAAATACCTACAAATATTATATAAAATAAAATAAAAATAAACTTCAAACAAATAAATATTTTTCATAGAAAATATTTACAAACAAAAACATTAATTATTACATAAATTTATGTATTTTATTTCCTAACTTATAACACCACACAAATCACAAGACACTTCAAAAGTTTTTAAAAAATGAACTTCCATAATTAACATAATTAATTACCAATTAAAGAAATATTATTAATTAAAAAAATAAGACTAATACAAATTTATTAACTTCCTACACTTTAACCCTATAATCTCCACAACACAGCTAAAATTAAACTTTAAAATAATTACTTACACTATTAAAACTTATTTTCAAATACAAAACTATTACTATTAAACAACTAATTATAAAGTAAGTAAAATGTATTTAATACCCACCCTTTACCCCTTTAAAAGTAAAAACCACACACAAAAAATAAACAATTACCCTAAATAAATATCAATCAATTAATTGATATCAATAAACAACTATTTATTAATTAATTAAACACAAATTACTTCCCAGCCTTTCCTCTATAAACCCCACAACAAACACCTAAAAGTAATTACACAATTTCCATATTTAATTTACAATTAATTAATAATAATTAACATCTAATTATTAATTAATTAAACATAAATTACTTCCCGCCCTCTACCCCTATAAACCCCACAACAAACATCTAAAATTAATTACACAATTGTCATAATTAATTTTAAATAAATTGATTGATATCAATTCACAAATAATTATTAATTAATTTAACATAAATTACGTCCCACCCTCTACCCCTATAAACCCCACAACAAACACCTAAAATAATTACACAATTCCCATAATTAATTTTCAATAAATTAATTATTAGCAACTAATAACTAATTATTAATTAATCAAAAATAAATTTCTTCCCACCCTTTACCCCTATAAACCCCAAAACACGCACCTAAATTAATTACACAATTGCCATAATTAATTAGCAATTAAATAATTAATATTAATTAACAACCAATTATTAATTATTTAATAATAAATTACTTTACACAATTAACACTATAAAATCTCAATTAAATAAATATTAATAAATAAAAAATAATCATTAATTTAATATAATTAAATTACTTCCCACCTTATTCCCCTATAAACCCACAACCTGCTACAGAACTAATAAACGCAAAATTCAATTAAAATAAAATGAATAACTACTATAAATGTAACACAAATATTAAAAAATATAAACAATTATTATACAAAAAATACATCACATACATTTAGAATATATATACTAAAATACATAACACTAATTAAACAATCAATATTTTAAACAACTATATTTTTGCAAATGATATTAAACACTTCGATATTTTTAAAATCGATATTTCTACCCTTATATCGATATTCTTGACCACGATATTCTTGCTGGTGATATTTCTCACTCACAATATTTAGTGGCCTGCTTTTATGACAATTTTTGTTCTCACAAACCCAATCATGTATCATTGAATGTTCAATTGGCGAGATTGTCTGCGCATGCATCTATGCCTGTAGGGTTATGTGTAGGGCATGTGTAGCTGTCTCTATATTTCCTGTATTTACGTATAATGTTGAGATATAATTCTATGTGTATGTTCTCTTAGTGCCCTCTTTTGCTGTGGTTCATCCAAAAAACTGTTTAGTAATGTATACGGTCATGAATCCCTCCCTTTTGTTATCATTAATCACCATAAGCCTTTCAGGGAATTTAATTTGATTATTTCTTCTTTTATAGCTCTATCATTGAATCTAGTTCCCACTTCGTCAATGCAGTCTGGTTATACGTATCTGACATGGATGTGAAGGATGAACCTTTCCAGTAGGTCAATTTAGTTTGATGTGTAAAGGAAATTATTCTTTATTTTTCCGATTTGCTCAAAAAATCAATTAATATTTTCTCAGCTTTTTCTGGATTATATATATTTTTCATTTTATATGCAATCTTGATCTTGAGTATTTGAGTATCTGCAAGGTATAGGCCGGCACCTGAAAAGCAACATAGTGCTTTACAGAGAAATGATTTGGGCGAGCACGAAGAGAGACTTTTCATTGCTTGGAGGTTGTACACAGTGTCATTTTTGTGTGTTGGTTTTCCAGGGTGGAGCTGATCAATCTGCCCTTTCCTCAAGCTGCTCCAACTAAATTTCGACTTTGGCATTTTCTGCTTTGACATCTCTAAATATGTGTTGACATCTCAAGGTGTTGCCTCTGTCTGCTCAACACTTGAAACAGCAGCTGTCAAACAAGTAAAGAGAACAAAGAGAACATGGAGCAAATCCTAAAAGCTCCAGAATCCTAAAAGCCAGACAGATCAAGAGGTCAGAGCTCCGAATTCTTTAACACAAGCTCAGTTTTATGTTATGGACCAGTAGGCACTTTTCCCAGTTTGTATAACACGCAAGTGAGCACAGTGCACTGTTTCCACATTTCATAGATTGCCCAGTCCCCATTATGCCCAATGTGCATTGCTTCTGTGCTCCATTCTCTTCCTGATGCTCTCTTGTGTTCCCATATCTCCTCCCTCAAGTCCTCACTTTATCCCGTTACATTCCAGAATGCCTCACATCTTCTCTCAATTCCTTCTTCATGACCTGCTTGTCTCTTTATAATGATAGGACTATGACTGATCTCACCCTTGTCCCGGGAGCATGTGGCATCACCAGCCCTTCTGCACCAATTCAGAAAAGACCTCAAGACCTGGCTCTTAATGACCCCAATGGAGATGCACAAACCCCCCCCCCCCCAGCGCCTTGAGACCCTAACGGGTGAGTAGTGTGCTTTACAAACCCCTGATTGATTGATTGATTGATTGATTCTTACCCTTCAGACACATAACAGAGCTCACTGGTTGGATTTGTTTCCACCTGGGGTGCATGGTTCCAGTTGGCCATTTCAAATGTTTAAACTGCAGTTTTCTGTTCTGCTTCCGGGATACAACTTTTTGTATTTCCAGGAGACATGAGGCTGTAGTGAATACTGGTTCCACACATTCACCCTACACCATCACACACTCTTTACCTCTTCAACCTGTGCCCTATCTGTAATGTGACATGGCGTAAAATAATTTCCTGGAGACTTCATGATGACTTAGGAGTATCCAATGTTGGTACTCTTGATTACCACTGGTGTCCCAGGACCACATTACTATTGCATGCCAATCGCATATGGAAGGTACGCCTTTATGCACTTGACATTTTCAAGGTAGCAATAATGAGCAATCAAGACTTACTTTCAAAGGTGGTATGGATTAGAATCTTAGATACAGTATGATAAAGTAAATAAAACTCATTAACATTAATGTCCTGTTGGAAACTGGATTCCTGGTTGGGGGGGGGGGGGAGGTGAAATGCTACTCAAGCAACAACCACAAATCTTGTTAGGGTGAAAGACAGCCAAACCCCAAATTAACCTGTGCTTAACCCATTGGTAGCTTGGCACAAAAGCAGTCAGGCTTAACCTAGAAACAATGTTTACAGTATTTATGCAGCAGCTCAAACAGTTTTAAGTGACCACACAACACAAGAAAAATCCCACACCAATTTAGAAAAATAGAGTCAAATTTAATAAATTATTTGAAACTAAAACGACATAAAAGTAAAACCAGAGAAATGCAATTTTAAAGGTTTAAGTGAAAACAGTGCTTAGAAACACAAAGTGCCAACTGTGGTTATCTGGTTCTGCCAGACAGCGACAATGTCACAAGTTCACGCCGACTGTGTTGGAGTTCGGTCAAGATACAGGGACCAAGTTAGGCCCGCTGAACAAAGTACCTTAAATCCTGGTTTGCGGAGCACTGAGAAATCCTGCATCAAGGATGCAGCGGCAGTTCAGAGGAAGCTGCAGGACAGCAATGTTGAGTCCTGCATCATCATTGAGGATGCTGTGGATGAGGGGCTTATGATGCAAAGTATGGTGTCAAAGATGCGTTACACAGCTGCCGTTCCAAAGAAGCTGCAGTCTTGAGTCATTGTCGAGGATGCTGTCGTCGAGGTGCTTGTAATGTGAAGGCCTGCACCAAGGATGTATCACAAAGTGTTGGTTCCAAGGAGACTGCGGGCCGCAATGCAAGGTCTGGCGCAGGGGATGCGTCGCGCTGTGGTGGTTCTGAAGTGGAGCTGGTAAGAGATACGCTCCGCTGCATCGGTTCTGCCCAAAGGATTGCAGCTGGGCTGGCAGAGCACCTTCAGACCAAATTCCAAGGGTCCAGGACTGGGGTGACAAGACTCACACAGGCAGAGATCAGGTGGTGGGTTCAAAGTGGTTGGAGCCTTTTTTGCCCCAGAGGCTCTGATCAGGAGGCCAGCCAACTAGCACTTGGAGTCACTGTGGTGGTTCTGGATTCAAGATGCAGGTTCTGTCCCTTTCACTCAAGCAGCAGGGCAACAGCATAGCAGACCTTCTTGCAGAGCAGCACAGCAGTTGCTCTGAGTCTTCCACAGGTCCAGAGGCATACAGACATGTTGGGTCTGAGGGTCCAATATTCATAAAAAACTACAGAGGAGTGAGAAGGCTTTTATTGTGTGGGTGGGCCCTCAGCTTCCCAAAACTCTGAATTCTAAATTACAAAAAGGGAGGGTACACCCAATGGGTCCTCTATATCATCTATTGTATTGTGGTGCATGTAAACTGTTCAAATATCACAAGCGAGTGTGCGGATAGCACCCAGGTAAACTAGTACCCACGCCACATTTCTTGGACATGTGTTTTAATAGATATATATATATATTGGGTCCTCACCCACAGGTACCACCTGTGGCTTGCTTCATCATTGGACACACACCCAGGTCACCGAATTATTCATAAACATTGGCCAATGATCCAGATGCAGCCTGATTTTAAAGGGATTTTTTCTGATTTTCCTTTATTCGCTTATGAACAAAGCAAAAACTTAAAAGATCTCCGAAGCAAGAGATGAAAAGTTAACGATGGAACTGTATTCAAAGGTACCATTCCCTGTTTGAATTGTAATAGCTGCAACAACATTATCAAAGGTAATTTCATCAACCATCCTTTAAAAGGAACAAAGATTAAGATAAACACTACGGCTAGTTGCGATTCTAAAAATGTGGTTTATCTGTTGAAATGTCCTTGTGGTTTGGTGTATGTGGGGCAAACTGAACGCAAAATGAAAATCAGACTAAATGAGCACAAGAGCAACATCAGAACACAGAATGCCAAGTCCGTCATTGCTACCCATTTTTTGGAATGTAATCATAATATCTGACAACTGCTGTACATGATATTGAAAATGGTTGACCTTGTGGAAGGCAAAGATAACCGCAAACACCTTTTACAACGTAAAACGTAGTGGATAAAAAGTTGGACTCATTAATGCCTAATGAACTAAATGACCACATTGAATACAGTTGTTTGTTATAAGAGGTGACGTTTATTTTGTCGCAGTCATATTCATCTTTCTGTCACTCTGTCTTTGTCTAACTTTTTCTAACTGTTATACTATTCCTCATGTTCTTTATCTTTTGGCCATTCAATTTATATTTGGAACCGTTGAATTTGTCATGTCGTCTTGTTTGATTATTTGTATAATATGGTTACGTTCCTTCATTATTCTTGTCTTACCCCTTATTCACATAATGGACTCCATGACAGCCATACTCCACACAGCTTGTTGCTTTAAGCGGAGATCTTTAATTTGTTGCAATTACCTTCTTTTTCCTTCATTTTCTAAGCTCATTCTATTCAATTTCTGAATTGTACCCACGTATTTGTCAAGTTATTTCTTTATTGATGTTATATTGTCATATTTCACCACTTTTTGGTTCACCCTTATTTGTATTTCACATAGTTTTCACTAAGTTCATGGGAATCTTTCCTTTCAATATGGCCGCCTCTTTGCCAACACCGACCCACTTGCACGCTTCTTCTTCCTACATGGCTGCCCCCCTGTGCATGTCACACTATTGTATCTCTCTATTTCCTAATAATCTCCCTTATTGGGTTTGCTTTTGTGAACTTTTATGGTTGTTTTTTCTTGCATCATTGGCCTTTATTCTGTTCATTTACACTCTTTCTATATGGCCGTCCCCCGGCGCGAACCACTCGATTGTCCTTTTTCATTGTCTCCGACACCCTTCATTAATCCTGAGAGACCTAGCACACTAGCATGGTGGCTGATGTAGACGTGGCGCCGTCTGACACACGTTCTTCGTAAGTTCAACTTATTTGTTTCATCTTGTTTCAGCGCGTGTTTCTTTTCTCTGGCGATCCGGTTAATCGAAGAGTATTTTAATTAACCCACTGCATTTGGTATATTTAGGCACGTAATTCGTTTTTACGGTTTCATATTCTCAACTTTCTGAATTCCTCTATTTACACAAGGATATGGGTAGTTGAGTGTTGTGTTTCTATACGTTCCACAGCATACATGCACTATATTCATATCTATTACGAGTTTGATTAATCTTTAGGTTACTGTACACTTACACCCAGTGGCATGAATCTGTTTCACCTTGATCAGGGTTCACTTTTCCGACACTCGAGATCTTGACACTTGATATCTGGTGATGGATTTCCTTTTAAGACAGACATTTCTGACTTCACCATATTCGTTTCTTTTTAGAATCTACATCCCCTGATGAAGGGCCCAAAGCCCGAAATGCATTGGAATTAGTAGAAATTTGCAATATGCATTTTTGGATCAATTAACATACTGTCAAAGAAACATCATTCATTATGAAGATATTGGATTATTCTTGAATGAATTAATTCTTGATTAAATCAATCAATCAAAAAACTGTTTATAGGGGGCGTGGCCAAGCCGCGAAGCGCGATGGCCGCTTGATTCTTCAGCTCCGCCAACTCCTTCCCTAAAATCGAATATCCGACACACAGATCCGGCCCCCGGTGAGGGTTCATGCTCCAGAGCACAAGCGGTGCCGACCCCAAAGACTTCCAGGGCTCCGGACCGAGCGAGACGGGAGTTACGAGCCCCGTTAGCCTGCGGCCTATATGAGCGTTGCAGCCGGAGACTAAAGTGCTGACTTGATCTGCAGAGGTGTCCTGGGGGTGCGGCCTCAACCAACACAAATCCTGGGTCTCACCCGCGAGGTGAGCTGCGGACATCGCTGGCTCCCGGGGCGGGAGTGGGACGCCCGCTAAGTGAGCACGGGCGACTGCGGTGCACCGACGGCACTGTGGGTGGTGGCGGAGTGGGGCCGGAGTACGGCTACGGCGCGGCGATCCTGACATCCAGAGACGGTAACCCTTGAGGAGCGGTGGCGGGGGCGGCTGGATGCACCAACGACCGTATCTGTATTGACACCGGCAGGACCGCTCCCCCCCATCCCCGTCCCCAGGCTGGCCGCTGGTCCCGCTGGGAGGCGGCGAACTGGTAACAATGGGTGGGTGTTGAGTGCCCTACCCCCATGTAGGCACTACCCCGAGATCCATATTAAGACCCCTGGCGAGCTGAGGATACCACTGGAGGCAGAGGTTTGCTCTTCCACTGGGCATTGAGAAATATCCATGCAGTGAAGCTACCTGCGTCACAGGGCCTAGCAGCGCAAGGGGTGGTGAAGCACCGTGGCTGTTGTTTCTACTTGCTTTCCAAGCTGGGACCTAGACATCTGAAGCTGCGGTGAGGGTAAACCCTTCTAGTATCACATCTACCTTTCACTGCGCCGCCAAGACTAGGCCCTATACCAACGTCACGCGGCGACCCACTGGGCATCGCGAAGGGTAGCAGTTTAACAGCGGTTGCCTGGACTATCAAAGTAAAACAATGGACAAACCTAAATCCGCAGGGGCGAAGGGACCCAAGCCAACCCAATCAAATAAATTGGACCGCTATTCCCTCTCCAAAGAAGCCCTACAAGACCTCCAGTCTAAGAGCAAGTCTGCAATGGACCCCGGTGGGGAAAGTCCAGAACTGACTTTAAAAGACGTCATAGACGCCATATCTGGTATCAAAACCACGATGGAGCACAAAATGGACTCTCTCTCGATTGACATGAACCTTATTAGAGCGGACCTTTCCAAAATCAATGAAAAAGTCAAGCAAGTAGAAATCACGACTTCGAGCTTACTTGGAGATGTCACTCAACTACAATGTGACATAAGTGAACTACAATCCTCCCGCAAGTTCATGGAACTAAAACTGGACGATTATGAAGGACGTCTCCGGCGGAACAACGTGCGCATCTTGGGGGTGCCGGAGAAAGCGGAGGGACAAACCCCAGATCTCTTTGTGGAAGACCTTATATTGAACCACTTACAACCCAAAGGACTTAGCAAATTCTTTGTCGTAGAGCGGGCTCACCGAGTCCCAGGCGGGCGCCTGAAGCCAGGAGCCCCCCCACGTCCGCTATTGGCAAGAGTCCTTAATTTCCGTGATAGGGACGTGATCCTCCAAAATGCACGGAAAGGCCCCCCACTTCGCTATGACAACGCCGAGATCACCTTTTCCCCGGATTTTACGCAAGGAGTGCAGAAGCGGAGACGGACATTCTTAGAGGTTAAAAAGAAACTACGGGAAGGTGGCTTCAAATATGCAATGCTGTTCCCGGCGAAACTTCGTGTTGAGGCTGATGGAAGGGCCTGGTTTTTCGAGCAACCAGAGCTGGCATTGGACTGGCTGGAAAGCCGGTTAGGTCAGCACCTCAACGATCGAGACAGTGGCAGAGATTCCTCCCCTCGGAACAAGAAGTGAACAGTCTTAGCAGCCTGAGAACACTCCAGCAGCTTTGGACAGAACTACAATCATATTGGGACAGGTATCTGGGGTACCCCTGACGAGGCTGCCGGGTGAGGGTACACATTCATGTGTGTCACATTAACAATGGAGCGGGACTCTATCTGGGGGACCACATTGCTGCTATTGAGAGGGGACAGGGAGGCGGAGCGCAATACCCCTCAAAGTTCTTCTTTTAGTAGCCGTTAGGGCGACAGGCACTCTGCTAGTTATTCATGGGCAGTTTAAGGCCCAGAGGGCAGGGAAGCAGGGAGGGGGGCTGTTGGATCGGGGATTTGATTTTGTTGTTTTTTGTTGCAGTTTTTTCATCGACCAGCTATGGTGACGGCGTGACTGAGGCCATGAAGCTTTTGACTAGTTTTAATGCATACACAATGGGATAAGAGTGCCAGAATACTGAGTTGGAATGTCAACGGGCTTGGCGACAAAGTCAAACATAGCATAGTACTCCAATATATTAAGAAACAGGCCCCTGACATCGTCCTTCTCCAGGAGACACACTTGATAGGGCACTCATGCAAAGCAATGTGCAGGTGGGGATACAAGTTAATAGCGCATGCGGGTTTCACAACTAGCTCGAGGGGGGTAGGTATTATGGTGAAAAACACATTTCCCCTTAGTGTGAGTTCTACTTGGGCTGACGATAGAGGCCGCTATATAGGTATTACAGGGACTTGGGAGGGGTGTACCATAACACTATTATCTATTTATGTGCCACCTGGCCTTCAATCTACTACATTCCAAGACTTGCGCGCTATTCTTCTCTCATTGCCAGATGGGTTATTACTACTGGGGGGCGATTTCAATTCAGTGGTCTCGGGTAGACTGGACCGACATCCCCCACGTGAAATGGGGCCCTCCACTAGATGGCTACCAGACTTCCTTGAAGCCCTGGGATTAGCGGATACCTGGCGTACTTACCACCCCGAGAAAATACAACATACTTTCCACTCCGGAGCCCATCATAGCCTTTCCAGACTGGACTATATTTTGGTTCCCAACACTCAAATCTCACAAATCCACGAAGTCAGACATCTAGCTAGGGGTATCTCCGATCACTCACCAGTATGGGTACACATACTCTTAAACCAGGTCAAAGTGGGTAGAATTGTCCCAATCAATCCCTGGCATCTCCACAAACCCAAAATCCGGAAGGCCCTCATCAAAGCGATGGATAACTATTTTGCTGAAAATGAGGGCACAGTGGACTCCTCCCAGAAGCTGTGGGAATCCTTTAAATCAGTAATTAGGGGTGAGGCTTTGTCCCTGATATCTGGACAGAAGATAGACCAACAAAAAGAGGTATCTGACGTAGAGAACGACCTCTATCGCCTAGAAAGGGAATTGGAAACAATGGTCACCCCGGAATCGCTCCACTTGCTAAGTCTTAAGCAGGATGAATACAAGGCACTGGTGACTGAAAAAGCTAAAACTTTGGGGAGAGAGAAACTCGGCAATTTATACGACCTGGGAGACAAGGCAGGGAAATTAATAGCCTGGCTGGATAAAAAGGAATGGGCAAGCAGACTGGTCCTGACTCTACGGGACACCGACAACACGTGCATAACGGATCCTCAGGAAATCGTAAATCGCTTTGCTCGACACTTTGCTGCAGTATACACCGCCGTGGCACCCTACACTGAGGAAGACTCTTCTGAACTGTTGAGAGACATAACACTTCCCACCCTCTCCCTGACCGATCAGCAGCTACTAGATAGCGCCTTAACAACGGACGAAATAGCGCAGGCAATTAGGTCACTGAACTCAGGGAAGGCTCTAGGCCCTAACCGCATCCCTATCGAATTATATAAACTTAGACCAGACAAATTGGCCACCTACTTAAAAGCCATGTTTGAAGAAAGCATAGAGAGGGGGGCACTACCTATTGACCAACGGATAGCTACCATTGTGACTATCCATAAGGAAAGCAAACCCAAAGCGGACTGTTCCTCCTACAGGCCAATTTCACTCCTTAACGCTGAACCTAAGATTCTCGCTAAGGTTCTGGCCAATCGTTTAGTTAAAATCATATCAAACCTTATACACCCAGACCAATCCAGCTTTATACCGCACTGAAACACGGCACTAAACCTGCGCAGAGTCCATGGTGTTTTGGGTAGAGCGACAACGATACTGGAGCCAGCCATTCTGGTGTCCCTGGACGCAACCATGGCATTTGATACTATTGAGTGGCCCTATCTCATGGCTGTGCTCCAAAAAATGGGGTTTGGTCCGGGTTTCATTCAATGGGTACGTCTCCTGTATACGATGCCATTGGCACAAGTTGTGGTTAATAATAAAAAGTCAGACACATTTACCCTTAGCCGGGGAACCCGTCAGGGATGCCCGCTTTCCCCGCTCCTGTTCGCCCTAGCACTGGAACCGCTTGCGGCATGGATTCGGTGGACTCCGGTTATACGAGGTCTGCGTTGGTCTCCCGAATGGGAGGACCGTATTTCGCTCTACGCAGATGATGTATTGCTCTACTTGGCATCCCCTAGGAAATCCCTAATCGCAGTTCTAGATATATTAGCGATATTTGGTAGGTATTCGGGATTCACGATCAACTGGACGAAGTCCCATTTGTATGTTCTCCAGGGAGAGCCACCTGCCCTACCCCGAGACTGCCAGATCCAGATCAGCACCACGGGATTCAAATACTTAGGAATATTTCTCTCCTTAGATCAGGCGCTCCGCTACAACAGAAACCTGCTTCCCCCATTATTGAGGCTGAGGCGAGATATAGCCAGCTAGAAATCACTTCCCCTCTCCCTCCTGGGTAAGGCTGCCCTTTTAAAATGATGTCCCTCCCCCGTTTCCTTTATGCCCTGCAAAACTCACTTGACCCAGTCCCAATGACATATTTTAAAGAAATTGAAAGTCTCCAGAGAGAGTTATTGTGGAATGGAGCGCCACGTATCGCCCTTGGCAAACTCACCTTAAATTGGTATGACGGAGGAATTAGCCTCCCTGATTTAAAGAAATATTATTGGGCTGCACACCTGGCGGCTATCAATGATGGTACCTATGGTAACCCTGAAGACCCTGAATTTCGTATGGATAGGTGGCTCCTCCCGGGAGGAAACTACAATAGAGCACTTTACTCGAAACCGAGCCGATTTCATTTAACGGGCCCCACCGGCCATTCAGTAAAAGTGTGGCATGCAGTAAATAGATCCCTCGGATGGGGACATAGATTGACGCTAGCAAACCCACTGTGGGACTCTGAGCGACTGGGTAGTTTATGGAAGTCAAAGGGATTTGATAAATGGGACCTGATCGGTGTCTCTCGGATTGCAGACCTGTGGGAAAAGGGAGGTGTGAAAACATTTGCTGCTCTCCAACGCCAACACGAGCTAGCTGACACTGAACACTTTCGCTATACCCAAGTTCATCACGCAGTACACTCACTCCTCCCAAAGGGTTCCTCCCCTCCGGAGTCCTCCCCACTGGAGGATAGGATATTGGATGGCCTCCTACCTGAGAAAACCATCTCCCTAATATACAAAAAATTAATCTATAATATGGATGGCCCTCTTCTAGCTTTACGAAATAAATGGATGGCAGAGGGTATAGAAATGGACGATGAGGAATGGCGAGACGCTGTATCCTCCCCCAGAGTGGTAGCAATCCCAGCACGACTTAGGCTGGTGCAGCTTAAAATCCTGCATAGGACATATATTACGGGACCCCGTTTGGTGCAGATGGGAAGAGCGAGCGAGGGGAATGTCGGAGGAGATGTGGACAACTAGGCACCTTTATGCACATCATATGGGAATGCGAGCATATCCAATCATATTGGAGGAAATACACGAGGTAATAAGTGCCGTGTTTGAAACTGTTATTCGCCCGGAAGCACGCCGATGTCTCCTGAATATATGGGAACCTACTGATTTAGGTGCACACCAAATACAATGGGCCACTCTGGGGTTTATGATAGCAAAAAGGGATATTGCTCAGGCCTGGGGAGCGGCGGCACCACCCAGGGTAGGGACATGGGAAACACACCTAGACTGGTGCATGTACCGGGAAAAGACAGTATATGTGGCCCGAGGCTGCCCTAAAAAGTGGTCCAGAATCTGGAGTGCGTGGAACTCATATCGTGGAGACATATGTCCTCCCCCAAGTAACATTGGATTAGATGACCTGCTCACCCCATGATTTATCCTTGCTGTGTATACTGTGAATGATGATTGTATTAGTCCGTCATGCCTATAATGATATTGATTGTTCTGTATGATTAGCTACATGTTGATGACTGTTAAATAAAAAGATTTATTTAAAATAAAAAAACTGTTTATATATTGTCAATAATATTGGATCAAGTTCCTTCTTTTTGGGAACCCAGCAGTGCAGATATGGGACGTTTTCCCCTACGGGGGGAGCGCTTCTCCTGTTTAACTTTCAAAAAGTGGCATTATCAGAATTGTGACTTAAAATCCAACTTGACCTTCAAAGATGGTTTTAAATTGCAATTCTTTAGCCACCTCACTCGACTTTCCTACCTGCTACCAACTGCAAGTTATCACTTATTAAATGTAATAAGGTGAACCCAATTTTATCCTATGGGAGAGGTAGGCTTTGCAGTAGTGAAAAACAAATTGATGAGTTTTAAAACTCTTAAATTTGTTTTTCACTACTGGGACATGTAACAGTTAAAAGTATATGTCCACCTTTTTAAATACAATACTACCTGCCTGATGGTCTCTTTAATGCCAACTGCCTTATCGTTATTAATTTACCCAGACTCTTCCTGGAAGACAAGATCTTTCTGAAGGAGTGGTCCCTCATTGCTTGGTGATGTACCCGGGACTGGCTAATATTGATCATTAGTGCAGCTAAGCTGATTGCTGACACCATTTTTATAGAAATCCAAATCCAAGAATCCCAACTCAAGACAGTAGTGACAGCCACTCTATTCAAAAAGAACTCGGAGGAGACCAACAAAAACACCAAAGAGTATAAAGAATCACTATTGACTACCAAGATCAACAAATTAAAAAAAGAACCTTGATAAGTTTGCTCTGGAGAAGGTTTACCCGTACACAAGCAACAGCTACAAACCACCAGAATTTAATCACAAGGGCCGTCGATATGGATCCAACTATTCGTCATCGGACAGAGATGAATGGTCCAGTGACTCAAACTCGAGCACACACAGCTCCCGACCCAACACACAGAACAGAGGACAGAGGAGATGGTGTGGACCATGAGGGGGACCCCGATGAACCAATGATGGCCTCAGAACCATTGGCGTTACCCCCCATTCCAACCTTTTGGTCCAGGGCCCCAAGGACCCATGATGGGCTTTCAGCCACCGGCGCCCCCAGGATACAATCCTTCTTTTTAAGGACAGTGCCAGGGATGGTCCAGAGGCAGAAGAAGGTAACAAGTACACTAGAGCCCCCCCTGACCCCACGGAACACACAGAGCATGGCCAAGGTCAAGGTGCAACCGGGGTCGAATCCATCAACTCACAACCTCTGGTTCACTGGTTTAGTGTCAAATACAATTTACCGGAAAGTTTACCATTGTTTTTTCATGTTTTTTGACTAATTTTAGATATCACTATTACAGCAGTAGCTCACTCATAACCCTGAAGAAAGCCACAACACTTCCAAGGTCATAGGCTGAAACATGTCAATCTAAATCGAGGACGACTTGATCTAATGGTTCTTGTGGTATCTCCTGTTCTCCTTGCTGTTTTTAACCCAAGCACAAGGCAGCCATAATAAAAGTATGCAGTAAACCTTGTAGCTAGTTTTAATTCACTTTCACTAGCACTGCACCCCTCACCACACAATAATCCCTGAGCTCCTCCCTCGCAGCGAAGGGGTTGTAACCCGCACCATGACTAGGTTTCATGGTGCAAGGAGGATTCCCTATGATGAAGCATGCCACCTCTGGTGGGTGAGGGAAACCGTCCTTTAAAGGGACACCTTCTTCTTAGTCAGCCTCTTTTACCACCTCTTTTTCTTTAGTGACCAATCCGAGGGCCCTTGTGTGTTTTGTGCACCAAAAGTAATCACAATCAGCCTTCCATCGATACATTTTTTTATTATTCACAATCATTATTGTCAATGCAATTTTACATAAGGTTTGTAAAGATTCACAATAATTAAACAACAAACATGAATTGGTCCCTTTTACCTCAAGCCACTATATTCAAGTTGCCTGGGAACACCAGGATAAAAATAATTGTGTAGGAAAGCCATCCTTTTTGTCCTGATCAGCCCCATTTTTGTGACTTCTACTGATGGTTAATGCCTCTGAAAGTGCCCTGGGTTCTCCTAACCAGGCCCAGGGTCAGTGCTCTGTCCTCTAGTAGTAGAAGATACTTTATTCGGTTTTAGATAACCATCAAATTGTACACAATAAAAAATGCATTGGTATAATATACAACATGTAGGATAGTCACTCATGTATAAAAATAATTGTTATATAATCCACAAGACGCTAAAATCATAAGATAAAAAGAATATAATTTCCAAAGCATATACATAAGACTAAGGGGGCGATTCCGATTCGGGCCGGAAAACATACCGACCGACTCGGTACGGGAATATAGTCCGACCGACACGTACCTGCGCTGCCCGACCTGCGTAGTACAATGAAATGCATGTGGTTCACGACCGACTCGTATGGAACACAAGCCGAACGACCGAACCGCACGGAAACAAGCTATCCGGCCGGGAAACTACGCGAATCGAACCGACCGACACGCACCCGCAATGAACCCGAACGAAACGTACCCGCGAACTCCGACCCGCGCAGTACGATGCAATGCGTGGAAAACCAGACCGAGTCGCATGGAGCCCAAGCCGTACGACCGACACACATACAAAACCCAGCCGAAGCAACCCAATACTACGCGACCGACGCGTACGCCGCACATGAAACCTAGCAGAAACACTGCGTGAACGACTCGGAGAAGCTCGCACGAGACAACTGCAGCGTCCTACTCGGTCAGAAGAACGTCTCATACATGCCCAAAAAATACAAAGGAAAAATACAAAAAAAAGGGCCAAACAAGCAATGACAAAGCCAATAAATACTGTGGGTGAAAAACATGGAACAAAGACACACCCCCAACTCCACCCATATAAAGGCCACAAATCCCTACCATGATCCTTTGCAAATTCAACTGACCTGCCAGCACAGAACACCATCAGACCGCAACCACAGACACACTCACAACTCATCCATCACACAAGCCACACACCATTAGCACCTCACAAATAGCACCCTCACATACACCCAGCAAAACCTACACTCACCCACCCTCACTTGCACACTCACACACACATCAATCCCCACCACCACCCATCACCATGCCCCCAAAGAAGAATCCAAAGTTCCTAGACAGTGAATTGGAAGTCCTGGTAGATGAGATCCTCAGGGTAGAGCCACAGTTGTTTGGTACATTGGTCCAACAGACCCCCATGTCGCAGAAAACCAAGATGTGGGAGAGGATCGTCGACAGGGTGATCGCACAATCACCATGTTTGCGCACAAAGGAAGACATCCAGAACAGGTGGTATGATGTGCGCAGGAGGGTCAAGGACCTACTAAAGAAGGATTACGCCTTGAGTAATCGCAGTGGCCCTCCTACCAAACCAGTATACCTCAGGCCCTGGGAGGAGAAGGTGCGGGCCATCCTACCACCAGTGAGCGTATATGGACTATCAAACATCCCAGAGCCTGGTGAGTACACAACAAATATACACAATATTGTGTGACAATACACACACATCACTGTCAAGGGGATAGTCAAACCATGCACCCTTAGCAAATCCACAGCAACCAAAAGATAACCATCCCAAGATGTGTATGTTAGTTAGATAAACACAATACATGCCATCTCATAGTGATATGTAACTGTGTCATGACATGTACAAACCGAACAACAAATAGAGCTAGGCAGTGGCACAAATCTAACCAACAAACACAGTCAGATATTTTGCCACCACTAGAACACCACCTCACAGGGAAGCTCACTGAAAGGAAGGAATTCTGTGTATGCTGGTGAAGTCAGTGTAGCCAATAGCATGATGGGAGTTGTAGTCACAGATATTGGTCACCCTCACAATTGGCCCATCAACACCACTCTGAACCATGCTCACATCACAGAGAGTGGAAAACAACTGACAAGATGGCTGACACTGGGTACTGCTGTGGGGAGCACAAGGCCCTGCTGGGAACTGTGCACCAACAAACAACAGGACCACACTGTCAGCCATCTTGCCATTGCTGTCACACTCACACACAGTTAAGTCCACTCAAAAGGAAGGAAGTATGGGCATGCTGGGAAGGGGGTGTAGGCAATAGCATGATGGGAGTGGTAGTCACAGATATTGGTCACCCTCACAATTGGCCCATCAACACCACTCTGAACCATGCTCACATCACAGGGAGTGGAAAACAACTGACAAGATGGCTGACACTGGGTACTGCTGTGGGGAGCACAAGGCCCTGCTGGGAACTGTGCACCAACCAACAGCAGGACACCACTGCCTGACATCCTGAAAGCCAACTTGCACTCCCTGCAATGGAAGCACCTTCCATGGTGGGATATCTGGCTGGGTGGGAAGGAGGACTGACAGCTCTGACCATAGTCACCAGCAGCTTTTCTCACACACCCCCTTAACACAAACTCCACACAACTCACCTGGGAGAATGCAATGCCTCACACTCTAATTAAATATCCCACAAAGAACAACCACACTGGGTTATGCTGTGTGAAGCACAGGGACACTTTTGGGACTTGTAGCTAAACAAACGCCAGGACAACACTGTCAGCCATCCTGTCAACACAGGCACACTACCCCACAGGGAAGCAGAGTCAAAAGGAAGGAAGCATGGGCATGCTGGGAAGGGGGGTGTAGGCAATAGCATGATGGGAGTGGTAGTCACAGCTCAACATCCCCCACCCACATGGCCCAGCAAGCTCACAGTGAAGCATGCACACCTCACAGGGAGTGAAAAGCCACTTCAAAGATGTCTGACAATGGTGCTCTGTTGTGGGGAGCACAAGGCCCTGCTGGGAACTGGGCACCAACAAACAACAGGACCACACTGTCAGCCATCTTGCCATTGCTGTCACACTCACACACAGTGAAGTCCACTCAAAAGGAAGGAAGTATGGGCATGCTGGGAAGGGGGGTGTAGGCAATAGCATGATGGGAGTGGTAGTCACAGATATTGGTCACCCTCACAATTGGCCCATCAACACCACTCTGAACCATGCTCACATCACAGGGAGTGGAAAACAACTGACAAGATGGCTGACACTGGGTACTGATGTGGGGAGCACAAGGCCCTGCTGGGAACTGTGCACCAACCAACAGCAGGACACCACTGACTGACATCCTGGGAGTTAACCTGCACCCACTGCAAGGGTGGCATGCTTCATGGTGGGATAACTGGGCTGGGGGGAGAAGGAGGGCCGGATGTCCACCAAATACCACCAAAGCTTGCCATGCACACACATCAACATTCACATTGAAATGCTTCAGGTTGGCAGGACAATGTGCTACACCAATATCAAGCTCTGACTGTGACAACTTAGGACAATGCAATGTACAGGCCCGCATCCAGAGGTACAGTCACAACTGTCAGGTGTATGAACCATTGATGCCTGTAGAAACATAACTTACATTGTGTGTCTCTTCCAAAAACAGGTGATGATGGGGACACAGCAGCAGACGATGAGGAGTCCCTGTCCCAGGCTCCGGGGGACACTGAGCTCACTGGTGTGGAACAGCCTCTGCCCTCCTCGGATGGCGAAGACCTACCTGGCACCTCCGGTGTGAGTCATCATGCAGCACCAGCAGGACCAACATCTGCACCCCCTGCACCCACTCCTCCAACAACTGCCAACACACAGACCACCCCCGCCGACACGGACAGACCAAGGACCACCAATGACAACAGCACACGGACCCCGGCCCACCGTGGAGCAACGGACAACAACCCCAGTACCAACCCCCAAGGGGGCCTAGGGTCACCTGTGCGTGTCACCGCAGGTCCCACACGTGTGGCCAGGGGTGGTAGGCAGAGGTCGCTGTTTGCAGAGGGGTCTGGACTGCATGATGACCCACAACTGGTACGCATTGCTGATGCGTACCAGAATAGCACCGGAGAGGTCAGCCAGGTAGTGGGGATCCTCAAGGACATTCAACAGCAGCAGGCTGCCCATCATGCCCGCTTGGACTCACACATGTCCCGTGTGGAGACACACATGTCCCGTGTGGAGACACACATGTCTGGCATGGAGTCCAAGTGGGACACATTGCAAGAACGGACAGCGGTGCATAGGGACATATTGACATGCCTCCGCCAGATTAGCACCAACATGGCCACACCTCCCTGTGTGCCCACAACATCTGGTGCTGCAACAACTGCAACTGCCACAGGGAGGGAGGATGACTCTGGCGGAGAGTCCTCTGCACCGCAGCAGCCTGCACGTGAGTGTCCCCCCCGAAAGAAGAGGGGTCGTCCGAGGAAGGAAAACTGAGAGGCCGATGGCCATGTACATCCCCCAGGAACCCAACACCTGTACTGGAAATTCCCTTTGTGTGCAAACTGTTCACCCTGTCAAATGCAACACAACTCTCCCACATGACATGGGGAGTTTAAGTTGGACTAATGCATCAGATGACTGTGGACTTTACTCAGGACATTTCTGCTACCAACACTTCCAACTCATCTGGGAACTTTGGATTCCAATCCCAATGTACAGCACCCACCATCCTGTGCACTATCCTCACACATGTATGTAAATAAACTCACTAATACACCATACTTGCCTCTGTTGTGATTCCAACGTTGTTTTTGTCATGGAGATGATGATCTGCTAAATGACACTGTGCATGCTAACTGCTACAGCAAGTTCAACACCGTCATGTGAGTCATGGAGACATGACACATATGAGGGAGACACACCACTAGGGCAACACAACACATACACACCAGGGCCATCTGACTCATCGCCTACACTGATGTTGCCAGGAAATACAGTGGAATGCACAGACACCACACCTATTCACAGTCTGTGTTAACTAGCCCACAGGTGCAGTAAGCAAATGTCAGTCAGATGTGTGACCACAGACAACGCACATCCCAAAGTGAAGCACAGGTTTATTACACATTTGCAACATGTTGTTTCCACTACAGATGCAAGGTAATCCCACGTGGCAGTGGCCACACAGTCAACAATTGTAGAAGGAATAAAGTCCAGGGGTGTGGGGCACATCACCTGTAGGGAAACGACTGCTTCCACCTTGGAAGTTGAATCATGGTGTCGGGGGATCACAGTTGACCAAACAACTCTGAAAGCACCCTGTGAAGGACAGACATGACACACAGTCAAAAGGACTGAAGAACATGACAGAACTGCAATACTCATGCCCAATACATGTCACAAGATACCTACACAAAACCAAGTTAGCATGTCAACACTGTTGGGGAGTACAGACTACCTGTAAGGACAAATCTCTGCACGCATCCAGTCAAGTAGCACATGGCCACACTCAAACAGCAACAGAGCACCACCAACACATATCATGCAAACTCAAATCATTGACATGACATCTCTGGATACTCACAATCAGCTGAAGATGTTGGTGATGAGCTGTGTGCGGACATCACCATCATCATCATCATCATCACTGGCATCGTGGCCCAGGCCAGGATCCTCCACAGGTGGCGGATGTTGGTCATCGTCATCCAGGATGAGAGGCAACTCCTTCCGCACTGCCAGGTTGTGTAGCATGCAGCAGACGATGACAATCTTGCACACCTTTGCTGGGTCATATAGGAGGGCCCCTCCTGTCTTGTCCAGGCAGCGAAAGCGGCTCTTCAGGAGACCAAATGTCCGCTCGATCACTCTCCTGGTCCGACCATGTGCCTCATTGTAGCGCATCTGGGCTGGTGTCACAGGGTTCCTGAGGGGTGTCAGCAACCATGGCATGTTGGGGTATCCGGAGTCACCTACATACAGACAATTGCACATTAGCTGAGTTGGGTAAAGAGGGTGGAATACAACATTGCAGAACACACACAATAGTAAAAAGTCAGTACACACCGACAAGCCAGGCACGCTGGTTCTGCATCTGTGACATCATCCTCGGGATGCGACTACTCCTCATCACGTAGGCATCGTGTGCAGAACCGGGGAAACGTGCACACACATGTGAGATGGTCATATCTGCAAGACATACCACCAGAGCATTGATAGAATGGTAATGTTTCCTGTTCCTGTATGCCTGCTCATGTGCCTGTGGTGGTACCAAAGCCACATGTGTCCCATCAATGGAGCCAATGACATGTGGCATCCTCCCCAGGGCATAGAAGTCACTCTTGACGTCAGTGAGTTGTTGACGTTTAGGGAAATAGATGTACTGGTTCAGGTATCTCAACATTGCCTCCAAAACATTGCGTAGCACACGGCTGAACATGGTCTGTGACAATCCACCAGCAGACGCCACAGTGTGTTGAAAGGTACCGGTGACAAAGAAGTGTAGGGCTGCCATCACCTTCACCTTGGGGGTCAGCGCTGTAGGGTATGTCCGGCCAGGTTGCAAATGTGGGGCCAACCGCACCGTCAATTCCTCAATCAGCGGCCTGTTGAAGCGGTACCGTCGGATGCAGTCACGTTCCACCATGGTTGCAAGGTCAGGGAATGGTCTATGGACAGCTGGTGCCCTGCAGTGCATAGGTGAACAAAGAAAGATTGTCAGTCACCCCACTTATGTGGCATTGACCGTACTCAATATCACATGAT
Source organism: Calotriton arnoldi (assembly GCA_963921515.1). Lineage (NCBI taxonomy): Eukaryota > Metazoa > Chordata > Amphibia > Caudata > Salamandridae > Calotriton > Calotriton arnoldi. The sequence goes on from CAWUFW010006194.1 coordinate 513,216, forward strand.
ACATCATTAAAAGACACAAGTACTTGATGTGTGTGCCGTTCTGTATGGACATATATGGCACCTACATGGCCAACATCTAACATCACAGTTCAACATGTGTTGACAACAAGTTCCAGGTCGTGCTATGGGAAATCATTAGGCTGTGTCACAGTACCCATGTACTGCTGTCACGTTCCAAACACACACCACAGTGACAAGTGAGGACAGATGTGCCACAGGCATCACAGCTCATTGACAGGTAGATTCCCAGGGACCCTGTATTGCCACATGGACAGTGGCATGACATGGCGTATCATGTACACGTCAGCAAAACAACCATGACTCCCACAGGTAGTGGCCCCTGTTGCCTCTGCAGGACAGACATGGACGTCTGTGACACACACACGCACAACATCAAAGTCGATGCACAAACAACGTGGATGTGGAGACTGTCTCCCATTGTGCACATTGAATCAGAGACATCTGAAACACAACATGCACACAGACTGTGGTGGGCCATCACTATTGTGGCAATGGGTCACCCTGTGATGTACATACCTTCCCACATGGGACTCAGGGTGTATGTGACATGACATACACATACACAACCTGGAAATGTGACCATGCCACATGCCCTGAACTGAACAGTTGCACATCACAGTGGTCATGTGCACAACACACAAAGGATTCTGTCCCCATGAACACGTGCACAGCCTGGGAGTGGCTGCCCCAAGTGCCACCAAAAAAACCACATGTTGACCCCCATACACACACAGGTAATGTAGCCTTACATGCCTGAGGATACAGTGTGGACAGGCTGTGGTGTTGTAGGTGTGCCCCTGAGTCCCTGGCAAGTAATTGTGGCTGGCATACGTCCACCAGTGACAACCATGGTGACATATGCGAGTGATTTGTACAGGGACGCGTTGTACAGCAATGGACCGATCGGTGCGCACGCATTGGCCATTGCATATGATGTGAACGGGTACGCGTTGTACAGCAATGGACCGATCGGTGTGCACGCATTGGCCATTGCATATGATGTGGACAGAAATACGCGTTGTACAGCGATGGACCGATCGGTGCGCACGCATTGGCCATTGCATATGATGTGGACAGAAATACGCGTTGTACAGCAATTGGCCGATCGGTGTGCACGCATTGGCCATTGCATATGATGTGGACAGAAATACGCGTTGTACAGCAATGGACCGATCGGTGCGCACGCATTGGCCATTGCATATGATGTGAACGGGTACGCGTTGTTTTTTGAAATACGCGTTGTACGGCAATGGACCGATCGGTGCGCACGCATTGGCCATTGCATATGATGTGGACAGAAATATGCGTTGTACAGCGATGTACCGATCGGTGCGCACGCATTGGCCATTGCATATGATGTGGACAGAAATACACGTTGTACAGCAATGGACCGATCGGTGCGCACGCATTGGCCATTGCATATGATGTGAACGGGTACGCGTTGTTTTTTGAAATACGCGTTGTACAGCAATGGACCGATCGGTGCGCACGCATTGGCCATTGCATATGATGTGGACAGAAATACGCGTTGTACAGCGATGGACCGATCGGCGCGCACGCATTGGCCATTGCATATGATGTGGACAGAAATACGCGTTGTACAGCGATGGACCGATCGGTGCGCACGCATTGGCCATTGCATATGATGTGGACAGAAATACGCGTTGTACAGCAATGGACCGATCGGTGTGCACGCATTGGCCATTGCATATGATGTGAACGGGTATGCGTTGTACAGCAATGGATCGATCGGTGCGCACGCATTGGCCATTGCATATGATGTGAACGGGTACGTGTTGTTTTTCGAAATACGCGTTGTACAGCAAAGGACCGATCGGTGTGCACGCATTGGCCGTTGCATATGATGTGAACGGGTACGCATTGTACAGCAATGGACCGATCGGTGCGCACGCATTGGCCATTGCATATGATGTGGACAGAAATACGCGTTGTACAGCAATGGACCGATCGGTGTGCACGCATTGGCCATTGCATATGATGTAGACAGAAATACGCGTTGTACAGCAATGGACCGATCGGTGCACACGCATTGGCCATTGCATATGATGTGAACGGGTACGCGTTGTTTTTCGAAATACGCGTTGTACAGCAATGGACCGTTCGGTGCGCACGCATTGGCTATGGCCTGGCATGGCAACGGACGCGTTTTCGAAGCTTTAACGAGTCTGATGCAGTGAATTCAGTTGGCCACCCACAACAATGTTGCAAATTCATGGGTGTCATGAAGTTGAACTTTTGAAGGATGCTGTGGGCGTGTATAAGTGGTGCAATTCCATGGATTGGCCCGATTCAGAAGATGCAAACGACTTGGACCTATCACTTTGGACACATGGGACAGTATCTGCCTCTGCAGCACACATATAATGCTGGCTGTTCCCCTGAGAGCTCACTTGCCTGCACTACATGCTCCAGGACGACATCTGCCACCACCACTGCTGCTGTCTCTGCATCCTCTGGCTACTGCAATTGCACGTACTGTGGAGAGAGCCCCAGCCTTCTGCACTGAGGAGAACCAGGCCCTGCTGGACAGCCTCCTTCCACAGTACAGCAAGCTGTATGGGAAACCAGGGGAGCAGGTGAGTGTGCTGTCCACTGCCTTACTAAATGTGCATGTTGTCTGACTAGCAAGACTTACAGTGTGCACGCCACTGGCTAGCATGCTCACTGAGTAGTTGTCACCCCCCAAAGTGTGTAGTTACATGCACTGAACAGGTATAGTGCAGTAACAGTGCATTCCAACAAGGTTTTACTTCCCAGGCAATGATACCATGTAGTAACTGCTGGCAAACTGTTCATAGCCATCGTTGCACTGCCTGTGTACATCATGTGCCCCTGTGATTGAGACATGTATATCCAAATGTGTGATGCACGGATATGTTGCATGTGTAGTAATGGCCTTTTCACTTTGTCATCCTCACAGGTTGATGCCCACCAGAAGCAGGAAATCTGGCTGACCATCGCCCGGGCAGTAAGATCCGTGGGGGTCTACAAGCGCCGGATCCGCAACTGCCAGAAGAGGTGGCAGGACCTTCGGGGCTGGACCCGGAGGATCGCAAGGGTCCAGCTGAAGCTGTCGCCTCCTCGCAGGAGGGGCGGACACCGGACCCTGACCCCCACATGCTCAGGATCCTGGCAGTGGTCTTCCCTGACCTGGATGGGCAGCTGAAGGCCAGACAGCAGCAAGGAGGGGGTGAGTCCATGACTGCACTGTGAACTTTGTCTGACATGCTATGTGCCCTCCTCTGGCCTGGTTAAACTTCCACAGTACATCAGTCTTGTGGTCCAGGACCCATGTCCCTCAATTGTGACATGCCCACTCCTCATCTGATACCCAGGTGTGGCCCTTACAGTCAGGAAATTGTGTCACTTGGGTACTGTGTCCTTGGATTTTGCTTAGCTCAAGGTGGGGGACAGCATTTGTTCCCGTACCTTTGTGGTGGGCTTCATGGGTGGGTCAATTGCTTACACAATGCCTGAGTTCTGACATGTAATCTGCGTGTAACTTTGATATGTGGTCCAATTGCTGATCTGACTCACCACATGTGCCTGGGGTATTTGGCACACACCCATGCTCCTTGTGGGAACAATGTTTGGGCCTCAGGAGTATGTATATCAAGTGTGTCACACATGCTTAGCCACCTGCCTACTCTCCAGGGCTCATCCCTCTTTCACGTGGAGCAGGACAGTCATGCCTACTCCAGGGCATACAATACACTCTGTACTCCCACTCCTGTGTATCAGCTGACACGTTGTGCTCAGTGAAATGTTCCCTCAGGTGTCTGCCTCTGTGTCATTGTGCTGTGGCTTCATTGTCAGGACTACTGGGGTGTTTATCGGTTAGGGCTCAGCATGCCACCTGAGATGTGACCATAGGAGACGATACTTGTGTGACATATAGGTGTTTGATCACTTGACTGTGCAGACTGCGGTATGCGACTGTGAAGTTCAGGCAGCTGTTTCTCATTCACAGCAGACTGTGAGGTGCTCAGGTTCAGAGAGTTGTGTTTCATGTCTCCCATATGTCCAATTGGTATGACGTGGACAAATAAGAGTTCAGATGATGTGGTTTGTGGGGGATGGACATGTGCACTTGTCAGCTACAGAACTTGCATTCCCCATGACCTAGGATTGTGACACAGTGCAGACTGTTGTTGGCTGGCTGCCCTGCCCATGTGACTGGAGACAGTGATGTATGACTTTGCAGGCATGCCTGTGCCATGGCATTAAACTCCCTAAGAGTGATCCTGCAGGTGAGTGACATGTGCTACATGCACCCCATTGTGGCATTGACTATCAGGACATGGGTGCATCATGGTGTCTGGTGCTGGTATGCATCACATGCATTTCAGATTAGACTCTGGCCATCCCTTTATCCGGACACCTGTACTGACTCAGTGGCAAGAGATGTGATGTGTGCATGTTCACATACTTCACTGTGTTCTCTGCAATGTCCAACTACTGTGTAGGTGGTGCATGTGTCCACACTGGGGTATTACCATCCGACAGGCACCAGACAGATGGGTGCAAGGCCAGGAGGGATGTGAGTGCCATGGTTGACCATCAGACTGACAATTGGCTTCTCCTAATCTGTTTGAGCACTTTTGGCAATGCTCAACTAAGGATGCCAGGGCTTGCTCTGTAATGTGCTGTACTTACTGTGGTGTGTGCGGTCGGTGCAGGTGACTGATGTTTGTCTGTTTCCCTAATTGTTTGCAGATACATCCACGGCCACAGGAGGGGACAGCTCCATGGACCAGGAGGAGCTGCAGAGCCAGACTGGGTCAGCAGCCGATGAGTGGTCGGAGGGACCCAGTGGCACGGAAGGCGAGGGGAGCCACACCGAGGAGTCCTCAGCACCATCCACCTCAGCTGAGGACCACAGCAGCTCGGAGGATGACTCCCTTGTGGAGGCGGGTGTCAGCAGCCACCACACCCCAGCTAGTATGGCTGGCCCCGCCACCACCACCACCACCGCCCTCCCATCGGCTCCCATTCCAGAGGTCCGTGGAGGCTCCCGTGTTCAGGAGCGTGTCTCCTTCGTGCCAGGCACCGCACCCCCTGCCCCTGTGTCCCCTGCTGCCCTGAGTGAGGAGTCTGTGTACTTACTTCGCCAGCTCCATGTAGGGCAGACATCACTGCTGAGTGTCCTCCATGCACACACCACTCTGTTGACACAGCTGGTGTCGTTCATGGAGGACATCTCATCGGGCATGTATGCCCTACAGAGGTGCAATAAGTCCATGGCCTCCTCCCTGACGGCAGCTGTGTCCCTCCTCCAACAGTCCCTCACCCCTCCTACCTCTGCCCCATCCACCCTTCCTGGCACCCTACCTGTCCCAAGCACATGCACACCTGCACAATCACCCAAACACACAGACACGAGCAGCACAGAAACACCCAAAACAAAGTCACAACGTGCACGCAAGCATCCTCAGGGGACTGATACCACACCCACAGGGGATGGGGAACAGACACACACACAGACATCCACAGTCACTCCGCAGTCACCCAATACCTCTCCCTCCAAGACCCCTTCCCTTGCCTCACCTGCAACCCCACCTACAAAGCAGCTCTTCCTCTGTGACCTCGGCCTCTTCCCCTCCGATCCAGCTGATCCAGCATACAGGGGGAAGAGGAAGTCCACCCACACTGAGGGGAGTGCCCCTCACCCCCGGACACCCTCCCCCAGGTGCAAACAAACTGAGGCCCCCACCCGCAAGTCCCCCGGACCCGGAAGAGCAAGACACCGCCACCGCCCTGCAGCTCAACCACACAGTCTCCTTCCTCCATCCCTCAGGCCCCCACAACACAGGTTCCCCCACCACACCCTGCCCCAGGTTCCCCCACCCACAGATACACCATCCCCAAAATGATCTGGCCTTCTCCCCTACCACTTGCTCTTCCAGCCCCACACCCCCGCTGCGCATGTTTGTGCCACTGGTGTGGAGACCGTGTCCTCCCCTCTGTCCTGCCCACCTTACCTGAACCCCATTCTACTCCCCTGGAGATAGGCACTGCAGTGGAGTCCACTACCACCCCGTCTGACTTGGGCACTACAGTGGGGAACCTGTCCACTCCATCTGGCCAGCCCACTGCAGTCGTGCCGGCACCCACACCATCTGACTCATGCCACCCCGTTGTGCCGGCACACACCATGTCAGACACCTCCACTGCAGTTGTCAGTGACTCTCCAGCACCCACCACCCCTTCCCTGCCTCCTTCTGGTGAGCCCTGATCCTGTCCCTGCGGTGCCTGGCCTGCCCCCCGTATGCCCCTCCGAGGGGAATGTCCCTGGTCCGTTGCAGTGCAGGCAAGCAAAGGGTGACATCTGCTACTGTCACCCTGTTCGGACTTTACTGATGGACTGGCCATTGGCCTTTGTGTTATTTCAGGACTTTCAATTTTGCACCCACATATGCTGAATAAAGCTACTTTATGTTCTCTAGTGGTTTTGCTTCACATGTACATGATGTTGATGATGCTAACCATGCCCTTGCTGCAGTGATGGTGATTTTTGATATCAGGGAAATGAAGTGTTACTGTGCAGGACCCCATGTGGTCCAGGGGGAATGTGTCCTATCCTGGTGTGTATCCATGTCATCCTTTGCAGCAATATGAGGGTGTCATGTTTTCAATATTTGCCAATGGGATTTCCTACTTTTATTAGCAATATAACATCTGTGGCTTACACCCCTGCACATCTGTTGTGCTTGCCATTGTTCAATTTGTCTATTCCCCTGACCGTGTGACCGTCTCCACTGGACATGCAAGTTTGGGCATCAATGGGGAAGGACTCATCTGTGTTATCAGTGCAACTTGCTATACATGTGTGTTGGATCTGTGCAGATGATTTCGGTGACACTCCCATGACCAGGCTGATGTGACGAGAGCCTTCATTTAGTGCAAATTGTTGACTGAGTGACCAAGTGTTCTGCTGACATGATAGAGCCCTGCAGAGACAACGTATGGCACAGCTTTCCTTACACAGGAGTGGAGTCCCCTCATGACAGTGTGTAATTCCGTGACATTGCCTGAGCCCAAGGTGTGTGTTGTGTGAGCATGTCTGTGTGTGTTCACTTCCATTTTGCTATGCAGGCTGGGATCCCTAGTGATGTTCCTGTTTGTGATGCTTGCTGAGTTGACCTATGTTCCCCCAAAATCTTCGCCCTGGGTTCTCTGGGATGTGGGTGCATGGCACATTACTGGTCATCAGGGTGTCATCCATAGGTGTGTTTGCTGTCAGGGCTGAGTTTGTGGGCAAACGCAGATGAGACACAGTCAGGATTCCCCTTGGCACTTGTTGGTTACACAAGTCATGTAATTTACAGTTTGTGGTAGCTTTCAGTGATTGTGACACGTTGTGTGTGTGACTGCTGCCACTCCTCAGGGTCAGAGCTGCAATGTTGGAAGTTGTCTATGTGTGTTCTTTGTGGGTGACCTTGGCTTCTTCATTGGTGAGTGACTGTGGCCGGGATCCCATTGGTTGGTGTGGATTTGACGTCATGCCTATGTACAGCGTACTGTGCAGTGTGTCAGACATTCACGAGTCTTGTTGACTGGCCATGTGTGATGGGTTTCTGCACCTTAGTTCCCACCACCACCCCTGGGATTGTCATGGGTGCATGTGCAATGTCACCAGTCCATGTGAGCTTCACTGCTGCACATTGGTGGAGATCAAGGTGTGTGGTGTTGAGTGTTTGCAAATGAGAGTTGTTGCACGGCTAGACCCCTACCTCCATATTGGCCTTGGCTGACAGGCTGTGCTGGTTGATTTGTGCTTGTGTAGGTGTGATGGTAGTTTGTTGCTCAGGACACATGACTGTGGTTCACAGTGTGAACGACATCTAGCTTTGTCATCACAGTGGGATTATCATGCAGGCCAGTGTCACCACAATGTGGGGTCCCTGGGGGTAGTGCTGTGGTGGGTCTGTCTCTTGCTGTGTTAGTTGCTGTTCCTACAAGCTTGTGTGACATGTGTAATTTGGGTTCCCTCTCATCTAACAATGCCTGATTGCCCACATAGGGGAATCCGATCCATGAGTTACTTTTGTGTGGCACTGTATACACATCTGTGTAATTGGGATTCAGGCCTCCTCATGTGTTGTGTGGTTGCCTGGGGACACTGGGACACCCCCCATCACCTGTTGTGTTTGATATGCAGTGTGAGGCTGCCTGTTTGTGTTTGTGCATCTGCACCACTGCATTGGCATATCTTTAGTGTGCCATTGGCTGTATGTTGTTTGGTGGGTTTCCCTGCTGTCCCTGGGACTCCTAGGTCATCAGTCAGCACAATAATCATGGTTTGTATGTCCCATTGCTGCCATGGTATGGTATTTGTTCACCTCACATCTACAGTCTCCACAGGGTATCTACATTTGTGTGTCCATTGGTGCAGATATGTGGGTCTGCATTATGATGGTCACTTCTGTCATTGTGTTATTGATGAATGTTGACAATGTCAGCCCCCATGGGTGATGTTTGTCTGCACATGGCCAAAGGTATGTCTTATTTGCACTGCACTGTTTGCCTCACCCAATCTATGTTGCTATGGGACACAAGCACTACTATGCCACTGATGTGTTTGTTGTTGTGTGACCAGGAATCATCCATGCTGTTTGGCATTTGCAGCTTTTTCCATTACAACACTTACATTTTGGTCACTGTGATGATGGGGGTTTAGACCCCATTGCCACTATGTTCAAAATGTGCTTCAGCTATGGGCCCCACACTTACGTTTTGGTCACTGTGATGATGGGGGTTTGGACCCCATTGCCACAATGTTCAAAATGTGCTTCAGCTATGGACCCCACACTTACCTTTTGGTCACTGTGATGATGGGGGTTTAGACCCCATTGCCACAATGTTCAGAATGGGCTTCAGCTATGGACCCCACACTTACATTTTGGTCACTGTGATGATGGGGGTTTGGACCCCATTGCCAATATGTTCAAAATGTGCTTCAGCTATGGACCCCACACTTACCTTTTGGTCACTGTGATGATGGGGGTTTGGACCCCATTGCCACAATGTTCAAAATGTGCTTCAGCTATGGACCCCACACTTACCTTTTGGTCACTGTGATGATGGGGGTTTAGACCCCATTGCCACAATGTTCAGAATGTGCTTCAGCTATGGACCCCACACTTACCTTTTGGTCACTGTGATGATGGGGGTTTGGACCCCATTGCCACAATGTTCAAAATGTGCTTCAGCTATGGACCCCACACTTACCTTTTGGTCACTGTGATGATGGGGGTTTGGACCCCATTGCCACAATGTTCAAAATGTGCTTCAGCTATGGACCCCACACTTACCTTTTGGTCACTGTGATGATGGGGGTTTAGACCCCATTGCCACAATGTTCAGAATGTGCTTCAGCTATGGACCCCACACTTACCTTTTGGTCACTGTGATGATGGGGGTTTGGACCCCATTGCCACAATGTTCAAAATGTGCTTCAGCTATGGATCCTACACTTACCTTTTGATCACTGTGATGATGGGGTGTTAGACCCCATTGCCACAGTGGTCATGGTCTGCTTGCATTGTGGAGGCCACACACATTTATGTGTGACACATGTGATAGGGGGTCACATTGTATGTTCAATGTCATGTTCAGTGTTGTAGGCATTTGACACAGACTACACATGCTTGTCATGGTGTTGGGGGGATGTGTTTTTCTGACATTCCGTATGTTGGAGTGTGCTGGTTGTGTCATGCATTACCCCTCCTATGAGTAGGGGTGGTGGTGGTGGTAGGCATCCAGCCCCCCCTGAGTAGGGGTGGTGGTAGTGGTAGGCACCCAGCCCCCCCTGAGTAGGGGTGGTGGTAGGCATCCAGCCCCCCCTGAGTAGGGGTGGTGGTAGTGGTAGGCATCCAGCCCCCCATGAGTAGGGGTGGTGGTAGTGGTAGGCATCCAGCCCCCCTGAGTAGGGGTGGTGGTAGTGGTAGGCATCCAGCCCCCTATGTGTGGGGATGGTAGTAGTGGTAGGCATCCAGCCCCCCCTGAGTAGGGGTGGTGGTAGTGGTAGGCATCCAGCCCCCCCTGAGTAGGGGTGGTGGTAGTGGTAGGCATCCATCCCCCTATGTGTGGGGATGGTAGTAGTGACAGTCATCCAGCCCCCCCTGAGTAGGGGTGGTGGTAGTGGTAGGCATCCAGGCCTCTATGGGTGTGTGTGGCATTGGTGATTGCCATCCCGCCCCTATGGTTCTGCTGTTGCTAGTGTACGTCATTTCTGCATCCCTATGTGTGTGTGACATATGTCGGGTACGTGTCGTTTGTTTGTGTTGTGGGTGTTTGACTTACCGTCTGCGCCGTACGCATCCGTACCGGTTCCGGTAATAGATGTAGAGTATTGGTAGGACCTGCGCGATGGGATTCATGGTTGGTTCGTCTCGTTCGGGTTTCTTGTTGCTTCGACTCGTACTCGTCGCTGGCTTGTTCGTCTCGTAGCCGTGGATCATCTTGTGGCGCGAATCGGAGCTTATGTGCGTCTCTCCCGGATGCTCTGTCGTGCCGGACGTAGCGACGGGTTCGGCGCATACGGAAGGCGCATCGTACTATTCCGGCTGGAAGGTGCTGTGTATTTGCTTCAGTGCGACTCGATTCGGCGTTTACGGATCCGGCTCGGGCGGGGAACTGGAGCTGGAATGGGTAAGTACGGCTCGCTCGGAATCTGAGCATTATGCGCATCGTACTTGCTCGTTCGGACGACTGTTCGAATCGGTCGGGATACACGCGTTCGGCTGGTATTTTTTCCGGTAGAATAGTGTTAGGTGTGCTTCCGGCCGAGATCGGAATCGACCCCTAAATCGTTAAAATAAGTAATTCATATGGACAGTAAATATACTAAAAGTAATATCTCATTTATAAATCTTTAGATGTTCTTCCTTGATCTGAGCAGTATTCCGAGGGATATGGCATCTATTATCAACTAAAATAATTCCATAGGCATCCCTATGAGGTGGAACAGTAAAACCTTAAAGTGACCATGCGATGTGCAAAAAGCAATTGGGTTAAAAAGATAAAAATATTGGCATCCAAAGTATTAGCATTGCCACGTCCTCAAGCAAGCTGTTTTTAAATCTTCGTTCGCTTGAACCAAACAGCTTGCAGGAATTTGCTAACCACAAATACAATTTTTGTTGATGTGTCACCTTTTAGAATCCTAAAGGCTACCAAATGGCTTCTTGTGCACATATTGCGACAGATGGGCACAATCCATTTGTGGCGTAGGTTACTGTACTCAGAGCAGAAGAGCATTACATGCATCTCATCCTCTTTGCACAAACCACACACAGGGCATGTTGCAAGATCTTGATTTGAATGCCAATTGCTTGTGAAAGATAGTAGAGGAAGAGATCCATGTTGAAAACGTAATAACAGACTCCTTGATAGGGGCGGGGATATAAGATCCAAAAACGGCTCAAATATTGGAAATGACTTAAAATCTAAAAAATGTCAGTCAAAGACCCGCTAGGGCTTATTGTTAAATACCTCTCATTTATAAAAGTCTAGTAGCGAGCTTTTATCATATTGAGATTGTTTTTACGAATCGCAGTTGGATCATCCCATTAGCTCTGCATGCCTAGTTTGCCCAACCAATCTGAAATAAATGTAACCCAAGGTATGTTCCTTGCTCCTGGGATTTTTAATAAGTCTATTAGAGAGTCTCTATAGGTTCCGAGTTCTAATGTAGCCCATCGTCGGACCCAATAGGTTATAGTTTTTAAAACAACCAGATCAGCTATTCTTTTCATTCCTACATCAAAAACATAGGAGTAAGGGGTGAGCTTGATTGGAGGGCGAGCAATTTCCTAATAAATTTATTTCCAGCTGATGTCAACAAGTGAGAGTCAGCGTATCCCCAGATCTCGACTCCATATAGTGCCGCGCCCTGGGCTGTTGCTCGAATAGACTTCCAGGGCAGGTGAGACTAAACGTGATGTTGTTCGGTTATAAAACCTTACAATGGCATTGGATCTATGCTAAATTGTTAAAACACTTTTCTTCAACTGGCTTGTCCACCTGAGGTTATCCATTAGTCTTACACCCAAATATTCAAAGGTATGTACTCTTTCTATAACCTCTCTACCTGCACTAATGGAGCAACATTTCTTTTTGGCCTTCTCAAAGACCATATTCTTGGTTTTATTTACATTCAGCTCTAATCCTCTAGAGTTAAAGAAACTTAAAAACTTGTCAATTAAAATTTGGAGACCCATGGGTGTTTTAGAGATCAGAAAGGAGTCATCGGTGAATAATAAAATAGGAATCTTCTTGCTGTTCTGGGCCGGTGAGTCATTCCTACATTGCTCTAAAAGTGCTACCACATCATTAATATATATAGAAAATAAAGTGGGTGCCAGAACACAGCCCTGTCGGACTCCTCTTTTAATGGGAACACGTTCTGTCCTTTAAGGAAAACGGGCTGCATATAAAAAAAAAACGCTTTATTTAAAAGCAGTACCAGACATGGAGGTCTGCTGAGCCCAGCAGGCCACCATCCCCAGCAGGGCCAGCCATTCCCAATGGGGTCGCAAATTGCGAGTGCCTCATGAATATTCACAAGGCATGCAATTTGCGACCCAATTGGGAATCGCAAACAGTGTCTCAGACACTGTTGTAAATGGCATTTTGCGACTCGCAGTCGAGCGCAATTTGTAAGTCGCAAATTGTCATGGTCGTACATCTGGCCCATAAAATCTAAAAATCTGATCTATTGTGCTGACCTTTATCCTAAAACCAGCCTGGAGGGGAGACAATATTTCATTTGAATTTACCCAATTGAGAAGCCTTTCCAAAACCTGTTTAGAAATTTTTTGGGGGGGATTATCGATAAGGCTAATGGGCCTATAGTTTGATGAGTCGCTTGCGTCTCCCTTTTTGTGAATTGCTATGATTTCAGCCCTGAGTCAGGAGTCCGGTACCATACCCCCGCTGCTATTGCATTAGATAGTAGATTTAAATATACAGACCAGATCAGGGGTTCCGATTTATATAAGTCTCCCGGAATTGTATCTGGACCAGGAGCTTTAGCAGATTTTAGGGAATTGAATGCTCTACTAGTGTTGTCAAGACTAAAAATAATCGGGGTAATGGCATGCAAGGCTATAGAGGCATCAACATTATCAGTACTAGTACATGGATCATACAAATCCCCAGGTGTGTAAAAGGTAGAGAAATGTGACACCCATTTATCAGGTAAGATATTGTAATTGTGTAATTTAGACTTATCTACCTTTGATTCGGTCACAAGGTGCCAAAATAATTTAATGTCATTAATCTTACTGGCATCCAAGATTTTCTGTCAAAGATTATTAGCCCAACTTCTCTTTGCCTTTGTCAGGGCTCCCTTGTAGGTAGATCTTGCTTCACTATTCTTAGGCTGGTCTGCCTCAATTACAGCCTTTCTTAGTGATGTTTTGGCTATTTTGCATCCTTCATCGAACCACTTTTCTTCCTTAACAGTGTTCGAATTTGCACTGGCAACCTTCTTATACATGGCCGCTCTCAGCTCTTCAAATAAGCCAGCGTGTATATTAAAAATAGGAATTTCTTCCTCACTAAGTCCCACATATCCGTCCAAATGCTTAGCAACAATTCTTTAGATCTGCCTATATAGTTCTTGATGAGACATTACGTTTGGCCATGAGACGTATTGGCGATTGTGTGTTACAAGGGGAGCAGGTACAATAGTTGTACAGAAATTTGCTCCTTGTCTCAACAGATCACCCTCCATAGTCACTTCCAAGGAGTTATGGTCACTATCAAGACATTTTGCAACTGGCATATCAACCAGAAGTCGCCATAATCTCAAATCAACAAATACATAATCAATTATACTAGTACAATTTCCTCTTTTGAATGTTACCGATCTGTTGGCGTCAGAAGCAGTGCGCCCGTTACATTCTCTAAGCCCCCTACTAATTGTTAATGATGCAAGTTGTAATGCGAGATTAGTAGGTTTTTTCTTAGGTTCACCTACTAATGTTGGGTAAACCCTGTGTTTCATCTTCCAGTCTTGTAATCTCATTTAGATCCTCGGAAGGTTCAAAAGAGGTGTTAAAATCTCCTGCAACAATGGTTTTTGACTTAGCATGTACTTTATCCATAACATCTTCTAGAAGTGACAAAGTAGGGGATTTGTCAGAGCCCCTTACAGTTCTAACATAAATATTAAAAATAGCTATACTAAATCCTGTTGAAAAGGTAATAGTACCCGCAGGAAATCAAGACTATCAATAATCATTTGTTTAAATGTACTAATGCATCCGTTTCTAATTAAAACCATAAGGCCACCAATCGCTCTACCAAAATGTTCTGCTGGTTTTGCATCTATACTGAGAGTGGTATAATCATTTAAAAATACCTTCTCTGTTGCCCAAGTTTCTTGAAGTAAACAGATGTCATATTTTGATAGATAGGACAATCATTCCGGGTCAACCAACTTGTGCCCAAGCCCGGCTACATTACAAGATAATAATCTAATAGTTGATGAAGAGCATTTTGGTCCACTACACCCGCCATCTAATAAAACGTTGGTATCACATTTGAGCCTACCTCCTCACATGGGTTGGTTACAACCCCCCTTGATTACTCAATGTGTTAACTATAATAATCCCAACACAATCCCTATGCTCAGTGGTGGTGTCAAAACTCCTCTCTAAATAAGGTATATTGGTTCTGATTGCCTTAGCACCATCCACGAGTTCAATGTTGTTATCTGTGACATCATTTACAGATGATTCAAATACCCCATTAGCAATTGTATTGAACCCTTCGTTAACCCCCTGCATGCAACCCACTTCCAGTACATTCAGGTGTAAAACAGATATTTCATCTGGTGCATATGGGGGAGGCTGACATGGGATCATTTGGAGATTACACATTAGTCAATTAACCTCTTCCAGATTAGTTTGATCCGGTACAGGCTCCATTTGGGTGTCAATTGGCGGGGGTGATGTCTTCAGTCTTATTCCCAATCGTTTGCTCCCTTTAAGGTGGCTGGTACGCAGTTTAAAGTTGATGAGACTTCTGGCCAAGAAAATTGACTTTACAACAACTTGTATATGATCATACACTGCTTGGCTAGACGTATACCTCTTGACATGCACAATGTCAGATCTTACCACGGAAAGACAATTCCGCTCAGTCCTTAGCCAGTGAATTACTTTGTTAGTCAAAGCATCAGTGTCCTCATAGGAATTTGGCTTCAGCTTTGGTACCTGTCTCATATAAATTGATTGAAAAGGAGTAGTGGACGTCGTTTTCTGCGACAATGCTGGATAGCTTTTGTCACATGATCTCCTCAGCTGCAAGGAATGCCAAGGGTAGAAAGATCCAGGGGTGTCGACTTGATTTAGGCCTCCCTCATTGTAATGACTCCTACTACCATTTGAAGCACGAGAAGACAATGGATCATTCTTTATGTACCCAGACTTCAGTCCGCCATCGTAATGAGCCCCCAAGTTGTTAAATAAAACCTGCACATGTGATCAAGACGCTCAGGGTAAAAGGGGAATACAAGAATCTAGGCCCGCAGACCAGCTAAGTAATACCTCTAATATACCCATGAGTAATATACCGCGTCAGGTGACCATCACAAATTGTAATAAACCGTCTCACGGAACAATGTCCGCCTCTGGAAAGCTACAAAATAGATTAAAACCAGTAGTAGGCAAAAGCTCTGAACCTTTCGTTGCGGGGAGTGGGATCGTCCACCTGTAAGGCGACGGTCCCGCACATGAGATTCCACTGCAGCGGTCGCATCGTCTATCTCTAACATTGCGGTGGGTGTTGCTGGCTGCAGTACCCGCCGCAATGTCCAAAATGCACTGTTTGCATTTCCCTGCACCACGTGGCAGACTCCACAGGGTGCCTGCCACCTGGTGCAGGGAAATGTAGGGGGTACCATAGGTGCCCCCCCAGTGCACAGCCAAACCCCCCCCAGCGCAAGGCAGGGCCCCCAAAGTACATCCCCGCCTGCCTTTCCATGGCGGCTTCACCGCCATGGAAAGGCTGGCGGGGATGCAGCATCATAATATAGTGGACGGTGCCTGCTAGGCACCGCCACCATTCTCTTGATGCGTGCGGTCTGACAGCAGCAATCATTACGATTGCTGCTGTTGGACCCATGGCGGACAGACTTTCCGTCCGCCGCCCACACCGCCTGCCATCGCAATCTGGCAGGCGGGATTTGGCTGCACGATTGCGGTGAATCCGCCACCGGCAGGCTGCCGGTGGCAGATTCACCGCAATCGTAATCGTAATTGTAATTGGTCATAATTGGTCACTTGGGCTGACAATATAATAACTAGATTTTTGAGTTGGTCCAATTTGGTTTCCAATATATTAAAGTAATTACTCTCATTGGGGGTATTAGTGATGACCTGAGCAGGCAAGACTTGATTCCTCTCTAAGGTTGGGTTTTGTTGAACTGAGGTTCCTTGGGTTTCGCCCTCCAGCTGTAGTATATCAAAGCGATTATGACATGGAACATTTGTGATTATATTTATCTTAGGATATAAAGAACACCCAATGTCAGCCTTTCCCTCAAGGCTACTCGCTTTGTCTTTATCTTTACTAGTAGACATGCTATCAGAAAGGTCCAAGATTTCATTAGGATCAATACTTGTCATTTGTGGATCAACAATTGCATCTGGTTGGCTGCGGCTTTTTGTCTTCCTGAACATAGCAGGGACCTTCGGTGGGTGACACTTCCCCTTATTCTCATTTGTACTTAAAAGGTGTTCTGCTTCCTCAAGTAAATGGTCGATGTCCGCCAGTGTTTGTAGTTTTGGTGGGGGCCCTTCCTTCGCTTTCCCTATCCTCCTCGTTTTTTTTGGGCAAGGTTTCACTTTTAGCTGCCTCACCGGCCTTGCGCTTACCCATATTGTATATCAAGGCCGTAGGGTTAAATATAAGGTAGAAGGCACAAAAAAATTGTGTAGCAAGTTTTCGTAGTTAATTGTTACTAGCACCCCAGGACAATTCAAACGAGGATTATCCATTCTCAGGCCACTTTTCTTTGAAAAAAAGACACTCACATGGAAGCTCCTACTATTTCTTCAGGCCAACAATGTTCACTAAGTGGCCGGGTTCCGTTCAGCACAACTCAAAGATAACAAGGCAGCAGATGTACCAAAAGAGGTTTAACAGTACCTTATAAAATGCGGCGCTAAAAGATGAAATCCAGCTTTTATTCTATACTAATGGCAGTCCTCCGTACCTTGGTATCTCCCCCGGATCAGAGACGTTAGAGGCGGGGCCCAGCCCAGCCTCTTATGGGCTCCGATGGGTGTGGAAGGGCCCGCCCTTGGTGCTGCGGGAGAGAGAGCCTAGTCTTGTGGCGTTGGGAGGGTGACGTCACCTCCCGTGCCACGTGAAGAGCCTGCTAGGGGACTGAGTCCCACCCCAGCAGGAATGGAGGCACAGAGGGTTGGTGCTGCCTTGGGCCTCGGATGGCCCGTGAAGAAATCCCGCGCTGCGGGAGAGGCCGGTCTTGTGGCGTCGGGAGGGTGACATCACCTCCCGCGCCACGTGAGGAGCCTGCTGGGGGACCGAGACCCACCCCAGCAGAATGGAGGCACAGAGGGTTGGTGCTGCTTGGGGCCTCGGACGGCCCGTGAAGAAATCCCGTGCTGCGGGGGAGAGAGGCCGGTCTTGTGGCGTCGGGAGGGTGACGTCACCTCCTGCGCCGCGTGAAGAGCCTGCTTGGGGACCGAGTCCCATCCCCAGCAGGAATGGAGGCACAGAGGGTTGGTGCTGACTGGAGCCTCGGACGGCCCATGAAGAAATCCTCTAAAGGTATATGGCAATTGGTATAATTCTAACTGGCAAAGACAACCTACTTGTAAGTCCCTAGTATAGGATAGGGCATGTAGGTTTAGAGACCCCAGTGGACTTAATGCACTTAAGGAAGTTGATATCTAGGTATACCCCGATCAAACACCTCAGATCCTCCCAACAACAGCTCCTCAAGACAACGAGAGTTAAAAGGGCTAGATGGGGTGGCAGATCATTTACCCATCTGGTGCCCAAGCTGTGGAATGCCCTCCCACTTGAAATCAGAGCCCTACCGAATGAAACCTCATTCAGAAAAAATTAAAGACATGGCTGTTTCCCCGCTAAGTACGCGTAGGCTCATCGCAGCACTAACAGAACCTCTCTGGCGCTGGGAAGCCTTCGGGCAGCCATGCGCTCTACAAATCCCTTCCATTACATTACATTACATTACTTAAGTGTGAAAAGCTGTGGTGTCTGGTGTTATTGTAAAGACAGGCCTGCCTTACAGGCTGGTTTTAAAATAAAACTATGCCCAAATACAACTTTGAAATTAAAAGTACTTCTAAAGTCCAAAACTACCTTTTTATAACTTATAGGTCACCCACGAAGTATGCCTTAGATGCCCCAAGGGTATCAATCAATCAATCAATCAGGGAATTGTAAGCGCGCTACTCACCCGTGAGGGGGGGGGGTCCGCAGATCTGTTTAGCTGAAGAGCCAGGTCTTGAGGGTCTTCCTGAAGGTGTTCAGGGAGGGGGCGCGTCTGATGTCTGCCGGTAGCTCGTTCCAGGTCTTGGCTGCAATGTGAGAGAAGGATCTTCCGCCTGCTCTGGCTCTGTGGATGCGCGGGGTTTCGGCCAGTGCGAGGTTGGAAGATCGGAGGTTTCATTGTTATAAATGCATTGTTATAAAATCAGGGACAATATAAAATATGTTTAGCCCTAATAAGGAAAAACAGCCAAAGTCATTTTCCCTATTGTAGTGCTGTTGGCCCCATATCTTTGCATGGGAGCTAGCTAGCAATACCATTCAAAGTATCATTTAAATGGTCACATGAAATACAACTTGCCAAAGTTGGAATTAATGTAACTATTGCAGGAAAGTAGTTTTAGAACTTACTATCCTGAAGTTGCTTGAAACAGCCCCGTAGCAGCCTCTTCTAATTGGTCAACCTTTGACAGCCTGAGCTAAGCTACTCCCTGAGTAGGTGTGAAGAGGTCTGGGGCTATAACAATACAGCCCTTTGGTGGGAGGAGATTTGCTTCCTGGAAAAGCCAGGGAGAGGAAGAAGGCTGGGGAGATAAGCTGGACCCCAAAGGCATGAGAACAGATGTCATAGGACCCAGGCCAGCTCCTACTTCCTAGATCACTAGCCAGATGGGAGTCCTCCTAATTAGATTAAGAGAGGGGTTGGGGGTGTAGTCAGTTGTTAGCCACACCTTTGGGTTAGGTTACACCATAGATACTCACAAACATTTTCTGAGGGGCCACGAAGTATGGTCTGTGGTGAAACCGAAGGCCGTAATGATGCTAGCCGGATGGGAGTGGGGCTTTGTGGGTGGTTAAAGATTGCAGGATACTTTATTAGAATATTTTCCTTTACTTCAGTTAGCTTGTAAATAAAAGTGTCCCCAATTATTTAACATCTTTCTGAATGTTAGTGCTATCTGAAGTAAACAGCAACCCAGTGCTGCTGTTAACCCAGGGGCCACATGTGAAGGTCAGGAGGGCCGCAGGCGGCCCCCTGATCGTACTTTGAGTATCACTGTGTTCAAATGAAAATGAATGGACTCCCTGATCAGCACCAGGCACAACAGAGCTGAAAGAAGTCACCTGCAAAGTCAAAGAGAGGATGGCCCCAGCTGACCAGTTGCAGCTGGATTTTCTTGGACTGCACAGGGGCATTGTGGGAAATTGAGCCTGAACTCAAACTTTGGATACTTTCTGCAAAGTTTTGCAGAAAAAGCTCCAGGAGGAGACCAGCTCGACGTCGAGAGTCAAGCCACCGCCACCGACTTATGAATCGGACTGACCGCACTGGTTCCGCTGAATGCCACGGTGGTCCTCACTGTCGACTTTGACATCAAAGACTTCCAGAGGCTCACTGAGGCATCATGCTACAACAGGCCGCCATTGTCGAATCGAACTCCAGATCCAAGGAACCCGAGGACTCGTCGCCAAGAAAAGATCTCCAAGAAAAAGACTGAAGGTAAACTTTTGAACAGGACCTAGCCCTCAGACTATCCAACCCACAGTACATCAAGGTTTGTCTAAAACTTTGTCCCAGTCTAGCATAACCAGATAGCCATAAGTGGTGGTTTAAGCTTTTTGGCTGTTGGGGTTACCTCACAAATTAGTGTGGAGGTTCCAATGACCAGTCTAGGTGATTTGATATTTTAAATATTCTAGTAGGTGCGAAAATACAAGACTGGATAGACAAAATGGTTGTTACCTTTCTCTGTTTTTTTTGTTCTAGTGGTACACTGTCCGAGCATTTAATTTTAATTAAAAAATCACCAATTAGTGTATATCTGAGATACAGATTGTGGCACGTTGAAATTGCTGGTGAGCTACAAGCTCAATAAAGCTCAACCTCGTGCCCTACATAGTGGTTGGCAAGGTCTACTCCAGGGTAGGACATCCATGAATTGCATGTGTGGAAGCTTTTTCTCAGGTCAAATAGCAAAGACTTTGTATTCAATTGACAGTCGCCTAGAATTTCCGAAACATTAAAAATCTGGTTGTTCCAAGTCACATAAATGTATAACATGACTACATAAAAAAGGGAGATGGTTGATACCCTCTAGTATGACCAAATTTATTTTCACATCTCATGCAACACCTCATGTGTATGTGCAACTACCAGTTTGCCACACTCTCATTGGAGCACATTCCCAATCCTCACACTCAAATCCTTCCACATTGTCCACACAATAAGTAACATCCTAACAGCCATACATTCTATTGGGAATCGGAGTACTGTGCATCCTGGTCAGGGAATGAAGTGCTATGTCCTTAAACAATAGAATACAAGGCAACAAGACATTATGTATTCTAACACTTTAATCTTGATCATGTGCTCAAGAACACATTTTACTTGAGTAAGTGATAACCTTGTGAGACAACTCAGAAAGCTAATGGAAATGATTAAGCAATAGTACATCCTTCTTACAATATCCTGGATATTGAATACCATGGAAACAGTTGATAAAAGCCATACTCTTCACATCCTTCTTTGGATAGATAACATTAGTTATATTACACAATCACTGAAAAAAATCAAACTATTACTATGTTCTTCTATTAGGAGGCAGTGTCTTTAAGACCAGCATGAACAGTGCAGTCTCTAGCCACATAATGCTAGAGATGGGCATGCAAAGCATGGCAGGAGCCTGGTTCAAGCAGAATATCTGGTTGTGGTTGAGCCCTTGTCAATCCCGGACTTAAGAGCCAAAATAGAGCCGAGCCTGACATTTCAGGTACAACCCATTTCCCTCCATTAAGCAGTTACTAAATGCAGGACAGCTGAGCACATGAAATCCTAAAAGGTGCTATACAGCTGTGCATTTCTGCAGCTCAGCAGAGCTGCAATTAGCAGCTATCGCTGAAGACCGGCAGGTGAAGAGCAACCTCTGCATGATGTCAAGAGTACTCTTTGTGTTATTTTTAATCAATGTAATTGCTGTCATTGTGATGCTGACTCACTTTATATTAACTGTGTGATAAGTCATGAGATGGCACTGGTATAAACATAACAATATGCTTAACTTTGTACTTTTTTCAAGAAAGACATTTTAACATTTTATACATACATCACATTAATGTGTCATACTTACATTTATTGAACACAGTGTATAATTTTTATAATTGAACATAAAACAATGTCATTTGGGGGCAAAAGGAAAAGACAACAACATATTCATCCAGTAGCTAAAAAGTACAATTTGTAACCAGTAAACCTAGGTTCAAATCCAGCTTCCTCACTTGACCAAATTGTGGTCAGGGGCTATTCACAAATTGCATTTTATAATATATTTAGTAGCACTACAAGAGTACTCCACATACTATAAACGTCTATGAACTAACCTACATACGGAGGTCTCTGTCTCTACTGTAATGCTGTGCAGAGAACTCCTTCTCGACTGTGGAAATTCCCACACATGTACACTTATGTTTAAGTAGTAGATATGGGATTGGATATGGAAGTGGCTGGAAAATAGGGAATAGTTACTTCAAAATGGGAGTAGTTAAAGGAGGGGTATGAAGGAGTTTAGGGGGCATGCACCTACCCACAAAAGTGTGAGTCCATTGCTATTCACAACCTGGACTTCTAAAGTACTACAGGCAAAAAGAACTCAAAATAGTCATAATTATGCTCCACCCCAGATCTGGAATAAGATCAGCAGCACACATGGCCAACCACTGGTACTGCAACACCCTCCCATGGAAAATAATGGAGGTAGGGGCTTAAAATAGAACCCCATAGGGCAGTGGTTCCCAAACTTTCTCGACCCGTGGCTCCCTTGACATAATTGGCGATTGGCCGCGGCTCCCCATCATGTCAGTTTTTTCCCGGGTGGGGTGATGTAAGCCTGACCACAGGCGCTGGAATGTACAGTCATTAAGAAGGAGATGTAATAAATGAGAAAATGCTATGTCACGTGGATACTTTGGTATGGAGGCTTACTGGTGTTGTGGGCAAACACATACCGTTGACGTGAATTGTAAGGTAAACAAATGTGTAATCAGGGGAAGAAAAGATAAGTGAAATGAAAAAAATCGGCGCGGTGGCTTCTGCAGTGCTGACCTCAGGGTAAGTGGCACCGGGCTATAATAAACACGATTTGAGTATTAAAGCGGCAGCCCCTCATTCAAAAGTTTTTCAACTACTCCTAAATTACATTGAAAAATCCATGTGCTTAGATAAGACAATTTCAATAGATGTGTGGGTGTTTTCAAACATGCGGGTTTCACTGCATTTCAATGCTTTGTTTTACAGTAAGCACAGCGTGGAGAACATTTAGAAAGAATGGAACATAAGAAGTTTGGATTCTTAACTTTGGAAAATAAGGCAGGCCAACTGGGAACGTGGTATTTTCAGTGGCAGGAAAGATTAAGACTTACATAGCACAGTTCGCCTGAAATCTCAAACACACCCCCAAAACTCCAGGAACACTCGCAGCTGATCGTAATTTGACAAGGTCATGTTTACCCGATTTTCCGTTTATAAGAGTGGCTGACGGCAGCAATAACACTCGCTGGGCATCACTGTCCTGGTTGTGCCTCTCCCCGCCCACGCGCACACGCTCATTATTTAATTGTCACAGGTCACGCGCTGGTTCAAACCAGTACTAGAGCAGAACCTTTCCCACGTTCCCAAGAACTGTGTGGCGCCCCTGGTGAGTTCTGACGGCGCACTGGGGTGCCGCGGCGCACAGTTTGGGAACTACTGCCATAGGGGATAATGTTAAAATGAATTCATTTATTTTGTATATATTTAATGTTAAAAAATTATATACAAATAATAAATACATGCATTTAATTTTAAATTATTTTCATAAACCTTATTTAAAAGCAAACGTAACTTTATGAAAATAATTTAATTTAAATTCATTCTATACATAACATCTAGTAACTTGTAATATTTAATAAATTAATAGAAACATTTTACTTTATGTGGCTATTGTTTTTAATCATTAAAGTATTTTAATTTAATATATTCAAATTAATTAAATATTCATTCCAAAATTAAATTAAAGAGCTGCAGCATTTTTCGCATTTAGTTCTACATTTAAAATATACACATAAATGTATTTACATTAATATGCACCATGCACGTATTGTTTACTTTTTAAAGTTTGATAAATTTTTTACATTTTCGCTATAATTTACTGTAGAGCTCAACCTATGCCTACCTGTGAGACTATATCCGGCTATGGGGCCAATTCCGATTCCGGTCGTAAACCGTACCGACCGACTCGGACCTGGAATGGAGACCGACCGACACGGACCTGCGCCGTACGACCCGCACAGTACGATGCCTTGTGTGTGAATTACAACCCACCCGCACGGAACACAAGCCGCACGACCGAACCGTTCGGAAATCATTGATTCGCCCGTAAATTGACCGGGAATCGTACCGACCGACACGCATTAGGAATTGACGCGAGCGAAACGTACCCGCGATGCACGAGCCGCGTAGTACGATGCAATACGTGTGAAACGCGAACGACTCGCACGGAGCACGAGCATGAAAACCGAGACGTACAGCAAATAGTGACTAGCAAACAATAGAGCCCTTTGCGTCCGAGGCGTACACCAACGTCGAAACACAGCAGATTGTCAGTGTGACAGACTCGGATCACCCCGCGCGAGCCACAGGCAGCGTCCGACCCGGTCAAACGAACGTCTCCATCATGCACAACAAAAGCAAAGGCAATAAGACAATTTTTTTTAAAAAAAAGCAATGACACAGCCAATTAATAAATTTAAAAAAAAAAGGAACAAAGACACACCCACAACTCCAACTATATAAAGGCCAGAAATCCCTACCATGATCCTTTGCAAACTACAGGCATAGGACAGCAGACAACCCCACCACACTGCAGAGACACACCACAACTCACACAACACACAACAACTACACCATTTGCACCACTCAAAAACCAAATCACATATTCACTGACAAACTCACACCCATCACACTCACTTACACCCTCACACACATCAATCACCACAACCACCCAGCACCATGCCCCCAAGAAGAATCCAAAGTTCACAGATAGTGAGTTGGAAGTCATGATAGACGAAATACTCAGGGTAGAGCCACAGTTGTTTGGCACATTGGTCCAACAGACCCCCATGTCACAGAAAACCAAGATGTGGGAGAGGATTGTTGACAAGGTTAACGCACAAGCTCCTTGTCGGCGCACAAAGGACGACATACAGAACAGGTACTATGATGTGCGCAGGAGGGTCAAGAAGCTCATCAACAGGGAGCACGCCTTGAGCACAGACACTGGCGGTGGCCCTCCTGCCAGACCAACGCACTTCAGGACCTGGGAGGAGAAGGTGCGGGCCATCCTACCACCGGAGAGCATCCATGGATTAACAGGAATACCAGAGCCTGGTGAGTACACAAACAATATACTCAATTTTGTGCAACAATACACATATATCACTCTCAAGGGGACTGTTAAACCAATTCCTGCCAGCAAAGCCATAGCAACATAAAGGCAAGTATCCTGTGATGTGTATGCCAGTTACCCAAACACAATACCTGCCATCCCACAGTAAAATGGAACTACGACATAACATGTACAAACCTAATGACAAATACTGCAAGGCATT
The DNA here is from genome assembly GCA_963921515.1 of Calotriton arnoldi. Taxonomy (NCBI): domain Eukaryota; kingdom Metazoa; phylum Chordata; class Amphibia; order Caudata; family Salamandridae; genus Calotriton; species Calotriton arnoldi. The sequence goes on from CAWUFW010006194.1 coordinate 538,395, forward strand.
AGCATAAATCCACAACAAACACAGTCATCCATTTCGCCAACAACGTCACACCACCTCACAGGAAAGCTGAGTCAAAATGAAGGAAGGTTGGGCTGCTGGGAATGTGCATGTAGCAGAAAGTATGATGGGAGTTGCAGTCACAGCCAACAGTCCCCCTGTCCCAGCAAGCTCACACTGAACCATGCTCACCTCACAGGGAGTGCAAAAGCACTGCCAAGATGGCTGACACTAGGCCCTGCAGTGGGGAGCACAAGGCCCTGCTGGGACTTGGGCTCAAACAAACAACAGGACACCAATGCCTGACAGCCTGAAAGGTAACTCACACTCCCTGCAATGGAAGCATGCTGCATGGTGGGATAACTGGACTGGGGGAGGAGTACTGCCTGCTCTGACCACATCTACCAGCAGGTACTTGCACACACACCCCCCTTAACACAAACGCAACACAACCCACCTGGTATAATGCATTCCCCCAGAATCCATTTAAATATCCCACAAAGATTAAACACACTGGGTTCTGCAGTGTGAAGCACATGGGCTTGTTGGTACTTTTGTGCAAACAAACACCAGGACAACACTGCCTGCCAACTTGTCAGCACAGGCACACCACCACATAGGGAAAAAGCTTCACAGGAAGTAAGGTCAGGTATTGTGGGAAGGTGGGTGTAACCAAAAGCATGATGGGAGTTGAAGTCACAGCCAACAGTCCCCACCCACATGTCCCAGCAAGCTCCCACTGAACCATGCTCACCTCACAGGGAGTGCAAAAGCACTGCCAAGATGGCTGACACTAGGCCCTGCAGTGGGGAGCACAAGGCCCTGCTGGGACTTGGACTCAAACAAACAACAGGACACCAATGCCTGACAGCCTGAAAGGTAACTTACACTCCCTGCAATGGAAGCATGCTGCATGGTGGCATAACTGGACTGGGGGAGGAGTACTGCCTGCTCTGACCACATCTACCAGCAGGTACTTGCACACACACCCCCCTTAACACAAACGCAACACAACCCACCTGGTATAATGCATTCCCTCAGAATCCATTTAAATATCCCACAAAGATTAAACACACTGGGTTCTGCAGTGTGAAGCACATGGGCTTGTTGGGACTTTTGTGCAAACAAACACCAGGACAACACTGCCTGCCAACTTGTCAGCACAGGCACACCACCACATAGGCAAAAAGCTTCACAGGAAGTAAGGTCAGGTATTGTGGGAAGGTGGGTGTAGCCAAAAGCATGATGGGAGTTGAAGTCAAAGCCAACAGTCCCCATCCACATGTCCGAGCAAGCTCCCACTGAACCATGCTCACCTCACAGGGAGTGCAAAAGCACTGCCAAGATGGCTGACACTAGGCCCTGCTGTGGGGAGCACAAGGCCCTGCTGGGACTTGGGCTCAAACAAACAACAGGACACCAATGCCTGACAGCCTGAAAGGTAACTTACACTCCCTGCAATGGAAGCATGCTGCATGGTGGGATAACTGGACTGGGGGAGGAGTACTGCCTGCTCTGACCACATCTACCAGCAGGTACTTGCACACACACACCCCTCCCACCAACACCAAAATACACACATAGAATTATGCTCCACAAGAGAGTGAGTGAAAAGTCTGTACCAAGAACACAGACAATGGCCTCTGCTGTGGGGAGCACAAGGCCCTGCTGGGACTTGTGCTCAAACAAACAACAGGAAACTACTGACTGACAGCCTGAACATAAATTGTTACTCCCTGCAATGGAAGCATGCCACATGGGGGATTACCTGGCCACTAAGGGTGAAGGAGGTCCTGCAATGACTCCAAATGCCATCAATGCCGCATCAAAACACACCTTCTCTGCTTGAACAAATTGCCCCCTGGGACCAGTCACTCCAAAAGTAAATGCCTTGGCAAGATGTCTGACACATGGTCCTGATGTATGAATTGGCTGCAAGTCACACCTACGCACTGGCCAACTCCAACACATTTACACTCACAGCCATTGGAACTGTAGGTATCCTCCCACTGTCTGGAGATTCAGTGTCCCTGGGGTGTCCCCTGACCTGCCTGTGAAGGTGTGTTTCGTAGATGACAATTGGGGAGATGCAGACATAGTACATAGCACCAAGCACACACAATGTCACATATACATCATTGACAGTGGACACCTGACAGTGACTAGAATGGACACACACATATAGCTGACACTGTAGCATGGTGTCATACACAAAATGTGCATTTGTGAGCTGCATGTCAATACCACATCGGTCTGCGTTGTACGCATCATTCACACAACACATCACTCACTGTCATGGACAATCCAAACACAATGACTATCCTGGACTGCATCGGATGACGCATGCAACTCACAGCAGCAGAACTGTAACGCACACACCTCTGCCCATCACTGTCATGAGCATGGAAAAGAAAGAGTGCTGCTGTGCCCAATCCCTCTCACTGTGGAGGAAATAGACAAGATAAAAGACGTTAGCACTGACAAAACTCTGCACCAACATCAGTAGGCACGGTAACACCATGACTTGTTTGTAATGAGATGTGAACTAGGAACACAGATAACCAGAAAGTATCTCACATTGGATCACAGGCATACCGGACTGTGACCATGTTGCACAGACACACCAATGTGACGCACAGTGCAACGCAACAAATTCCACCACACATGCACCAAGCTTGATACATACCCTAAGTGTAGTTGTACATATGTCATCGTTATAGCACAAATGTGGACAGGGATGATACAGCTGTGTCAGGCATGTGATGGAACCTGAGTTGCAATGGACATGTACAGACAATTGATCAATACATGAGCTGGTCATGCACACAGCTTGACGTGCACATCGAAATGCTTCAGGTTGCCATGACAAAGTGCTCCAACAATATCAACCTCAGTCTGTCACAACTTTTGACAATGCAATGTACAGACTCTCATTATGATGTCCAGTGGCAAATGTCATGTGTGTGAAACGTTGATGTTGGTAGAAACATAACATACATTGTGTGTCTCCTCCAAACACAGGGGATGCTGGGGACACAGCACGACCTGAAGAAGAGTCCCAGTCTCAGACTCTGGTGGACCCTGAGCTAACCGGTGTGGATCAGTCCCTGTCCTCTTCGGACGACGACCCTGAACAACCTGGCACCTCCGTGCAGCCCCAGCAGCAGTAACATCAGCACCCCCTGCAACCACACCTGCCACATCTGATACCACACCGAGTAGCCCTGCCGACACGGACAGGCCGAGGCCACTGAACAACAACGGAACAGGTACACAGGGCACCCTGGAATCAAGGGACAACACCACCGTCGCAAACACTCAAGTGGTCCCAGTGTTGCCTGTGCCGGCCACGGCAGGTCCTGCCCGTGTGGGTAGGGGCGGTGGGAGGGTGGGCAGGCAGAGGACACGGCCTGCAGAGGAAGCTGGACTGCATGATGAGCCACACCTGGGACGCATCATAGATGCGTACCAGGAAAGCACTGGAGGATTTGGACAGGTAGTGGGGATCCTCAAGGACATCAAAGAACAGCATGCTGCACATCATGCCCGCTTGGACTCCCACATGTCCCAGATGGAGTCCAAGTGGGACAAATTGGATGAACTAACAGCGGTGCATAGGGACATACTGACATGCCTCCGCCAGATCAGCACCAACATGTCCACACCTCCCTGTGCGCCCACAACATCTGTTGCCACAACATCCGCAACTGCCACAGGGAGGGAGGAGGACTCTGGCGGAGAGTCCTCTGTACCGCAGCTGCCTGCACATAAGGGTCCCCAGAGAAAGAAGAGGGGTCGTCCAAAGAAGGGGAATTGAGACGCTGATGGCCATGCATATCCCCCAGGAACTCAACACCTGTTCTGTATGTCGTCCCTTGTGTGCAAACCAATTAACATTAACCTTGTCGACTGACACACAAATCTCCCACTTGACATGGAGGGTCAAAGCTGTGACAATGCAGCAAATGACTGTGGATTCTACTCTGGACATTTCATCTCTTAAGACTACCAACTCACCTGTGAACTTTGGATTACCATCACATTGTACAGCACTTCAAATTCCGTTCACCATCCTTACACATGTCTGTAAATAAAATCACATTCACACAATACTTGCCTCTGACGTGATTTATACGAATCACTGACAAAATATCGAAGGTCAAAAAATCGACCTACAAAAATATCGCAACAAAAATATCGATGTCAAGAATATCGACATCCTATCTACAACATGGTAAGTACAAAAATATCGAAAAAAAATATCGATGTCAAAAATATCGTAATCAAAAATATCGTTTTTTTTTTTTTTTAATAATATGTAAAATAAACTAAATAATACTTATAATTTAAATAAACATAGTTAAAATTATTTGGTAATATTTAAAATTAATAAGTAACATATATAATTAAATAAAACATTAATTAAACATATACATATAATATATAATATACTTACTTAATAATAAGTTTGAATAATTATTTTAATAAATTATAAATTATTAAAAATATTATAAATTATAAATACATCTATACACATAAAACAATAACATAAAGAAAAATTAAATAATTATGTATAACAAATTAAAAAGTTAAATTTACTTTTAATATTTTTAAAATTAATTATATACTATATTAACTAAAATAATGCAAAAAATATTAAGTAGCGTAGGGAATAAAATTACTATTACAACTCCCAAAAAACAACAGTACAAAAAATGTTGGATAGCGTAGGGGTAAAAATTACTATTCCCACTCCAGAGAGTGCAACAGTAGGGAAAGTGTTGGATAGCGTAGGGGTAAAAATTACTATTCCCACTCCAGAGAGTGCAACAGTAGGGAAAGTGTTGGATAGCGTAGGGGTAAAAATTACTATTCCCACTCCAGAGAGTGCAACAGTAGGGAAAGTGTTGGATAGCGTAGGGGTAAAATTACTATTCCCACTCCAGAGAGTGCAACAGTAGGGAAAGTGTTGGATAGCGTAGGGGTAAAAATTACTATTCCCACTCCAGGGAGTGCAACAGTAGGGAAAGTGTTGGATAGCGTAGGGGTAAAAATTACTATTCCCACTCCAGAGAGTGCAACAGTAGGGAAAGTGTTGGATAGCGTAGGGGTAAAAATTACTATTCCCACTCCAGAGAGTGCAACAGTAGGGAAAGTGTTGGATAGCGTAGGGGTAAAAATTACTATTCCCACTCCAGAGAGTGCAACAGTAGGGAAAGTGTTGGATAGCGTAGGGGTAAAAATTACTATTCCCACTCCAGGGAGTGCAACAGTAGGGAAAGTGTTGGATAGCGTAGGGGTAAAAATTACTATTCCCACTCCAGAGAGTGCAACAGTAGGGAAAGTGTTGGATAGCGTAGGGGTAAAAATTACTATTCCCACTCCAGAGAGTGCAACAGTAGGGAAAGTGTTGGATAGCGTAGAAGTGACAAATAACATACTTAGAAATAAACAAATTTTTTAAAATAATTAATGAATTATTAAATAACTCTAAACTATTTACCAATACCAATAATAATTTATTAAAAACATATTTACCAATAGAAAATTTATTAATACATTAATAATAAATACCAATAAATAATAATTAATGAATATTAATTAAATTTATCAATAGATAATATTTAATAATATTTAATTACCAATTAATGATAAAACAACAATAAATTAATTATCAATACCCAAAAATAAATTTAATAATTACTTAATTAGATTTCAATTACTTCCAAAAGTATTACCCTATAAACGCACAACACACTGCAATGATAAAATACACTTAACATAATGATCAATTAATCAATTAATAAAAATTAATAACTAATTAATAATAATTAATTACCAATTAATAATTGATTACCAATTATCAATTAATTAACACTAATATAATTATCAATACCAATTAATTAAAATAAATTATAAATTAATTGCATTTAAATTACATATTGATTAATTAATCAATTACTAAAAATTAATCACCAATTAATTAAAATTAATTACCAATTATTAATTCATTAACAATTATATAATTATCAATAACAATTAATTAAAATAAATTATAACTTAATTAAATTTAAATTACATGATAATCAATTAATCAAAATTATAACTAATTAATAAAAATTAATTACCAATTATTAATTAATTAACAATAATATATTTATCAATACCAGTTAATTAAAATAAATTATAACTTAATTACAATTAAATTACTTCCCACCCTATTCCCCTATAAACCCACAACCCGCTACAGAACTTAAACGCAAAAAATATTTAAAATTAATTTATAATTCCTAAAAATTAATAATTAATTTAGTATAATTAAATTACTTCCCACCCTATTCCCCTATAAACCCACAACCCGCTACAGTACAAAAAAATAAAATTACTTAAAAAATAAATTTATTAACATATAAAAATTGTATACATATATTTTTAAACAATTAGAACACTTAACAAAAACACATATAACACATACATATTAAAAACATAACAAAATACATAACAATAATACAAATATCGATATTAGTAACATCGATATTAGTAACATCGATATATTTGATTTCGATATTACTAACTTCGATATTACTTACATCGATATTAAAAAATTCGATATTACTTACCTTAGGGTCGATATTCTGTCCATCGATATTCTGTCCCTTCGATATTCTTTCCCTTCGATATTTAAACTTCGATATTTTTGTATATCGATATAATTTTTCCGATATTTTGACTGCCCACCGATTTATACTTTGTCTGTGTCATGGCGATGATGATCTGATAAGGAACACTGTGCATGCAAACTACCACAGCAATGTGAACACCGTTATGTGAGTCATGGTAATGTGACACATATGAGGGAGACACACCACTAGGGCAACACAAGACATACTCACCATGTCCAGCTAACTCATCCTCATAAGTGATGTCAACAGGAAATACAGTGGAATGCACATACACTACACCCATCCTGGGTCAGTGGCAAGCATTCCACAGGTACAGGATGCTAATGACTGTCTGATGTGTAGATACACACGGAGCACATCCCAAAGTGAAGCACAGGTTTATTAAAGATTCACAACGTGAAAATTCCACAACTGATGCAAGTTAACCTCACGTAACAGTGAGCAAACATTAAACAAGTTGTAAACAAGGAAAGTCCAGGGGTGTGTGGCACATCATTGGTTGGGGCAACGACTACTTGCACTCTGGAACAAGGATCTGGGTTTTGGGGTTCAGACCTCACCATACAGCAGCCAAAGTACCCTGTGAAGGACAGCCAGAAAACACAATCAAAAACCTTGAATTACATCATACAACAACAATATACATGCCCACAAATGTAACAAAACTACGTACACACAACATATCAATCAGCTAAACACTGTTTGGGAGTACAGACTACCTGAAAGGACACATCACAGCAAGCATCCTGACAAGTAGCACACAGTCACACTCAAGCAGCACAAGTGCACCACCAACAGATATCAGGCAAACACAATACTTTGAAGACACATCAGTGTATACTCACATTCATGTGAAGAAGTTGAGGATCAGCTGGCTACGAACATCATCCTCACCCTCATCATCACTGGCATCATGCCCCAGGGCAGGATCCTCCACGGCTGGCGGAGGTTGGTCATCGTCATCTTGGATGAGAGGCAACTTCTTCATCACTGCCAGGTTGTGTAGCATGCAGCACACTATGATGATTCTGCACACCTTAGCAGGTGCATATGGGAGGGCCCCTCCTGTCTTGTCCAGGCAGTGGAATCTGCTTTTCAGGAGTCCAAATGTCCGCTCGATCACTCTCCTGCTCCGACCATGTGCCTCATTGTAGCGCATCTCCGCCGGTGTCACAGTGTTCCTGAGGGGTGTCAGCAACCACGGCATGTTGGGGTATCCGGAGTCACCTACTTAAAGACAATAGCACATTAGATGAGTCTTAAAAGAGGGTGTAAATAAACTTTAGCAAAATCACACAATAGTAAACAGTCAGTACACACCGACAAGCCAGGCACGCTGGTGCTGCATCTGTGACATAATCGTTGGGATGCGACTACTCCGCATGATGTAAGCGTCGTGCGCTGAACCTGGGAAACGTGCACAAACATGTGAAATGGTCATGTCGGCCAGACATACCACCAGAGCATTGATTGAGTGGAAATGTTTCCTATTCCGGTATGTCTGCTCATGTGCCTGTGGTGGTACCAAAGCCACATGTGTCCCATCAATGGAGCCAATGACATGTGGCATCCTTCCCAGGGCATAGAAGTCACCCTTGATGTCAGAGAGTCGTTGTGGTGTTGGGAAATGGATGTAGTGGTTGAGGAAATGCAACATCGCCTCCAACACATCTCGTAGCACACGGCTGAACATGGTCTGTGACATCCCACCAGCAGTAGCAACTGTGTGTTGGAAGGTACGGGTGGCAAAGAAGTGTAGGGTTGCCATCACCTTCACCTTGGGGGTCAGCGCAGTAGGGTATGTCCGGCCAGGTTGCAAGTGTGGTGCCAACTGTTCTGCCAAATCTTCAATCAGTGGCCTAGTGAAGCGGTACCGTCGCATGCAGTCACGTTCAACCATGGTGGCAAGGTCAGGGAACGGTCTGTGGACAGCTGGTCTCCTGCAGTACATAGATGAGCAAAGACAGTTTGTCAGTTCCCCTATCTAGGTGCCAGTGTACATGCTAAATTGCACATGAAACAACAGGACACAAAGACATGATGTATGTGCTGTAGTGCATGTGCACACATGTCAGATACATGCCCATCATCTGAAATCTCAGCTCTACAGGTCCACAGAACAAGGTTCATGTTGTGCTGTGACCAATCTATGGGCTCTGCCACAGTACATCAGTATGAGTGTCACATACCAGACACACATCACAGTCACTAGTGAGGACAGATGTCTACCACACATCACAGGTTTTTGACAGACACACACAGGGACCTTGTGTCGCCACAAGGACACCATCATGATGTAGCGTCTCATATCCACACCACAACGCACACATGACACACACATGAAGTGCCACAACGTTGTTTTGCATCTCACACATGGTGTCTGTGACACACAGACGCCACATCAACTCACATTGACAATACACATGGATGTGGTGACCGTTTGACATTGAGCACATGAAATCAGAGTCATCTCCGTAGCTAAATGCACACATACTGTGGATGGACATCACAATTGTGGCACTGGGACACCCTGTGACACACATCCCATTCCACCTAAGAGTCAGGGTGTATGTCACATGTCATACACAATGTACCCCGGGAACTGTGTACATGCCTCATGCCCTGAACTGTACAGTCATCAATCACAGTGGTTATGTGTCCAACACACAGAGGTATCTGTCCCCATGACACCTTGCCCTGCCTGGGAGTGGGTGCCACTAAGTGACACATACCAAATCACATGTTTACCCACATATGCACACACAGGTAATGTAGCCTGACATGCCCCTTGATATACTGTGTCACAGGCTGTATTGTTGTTGGTGTGCCCATGTGTCCATGGAAAGCTATTGTGGGTGGAATACTTAGCACATTGCCTGCAATGGTGACTGACGCGGGTGACCAATTCAGAAGACGCGTCGGACACCTAGGGAACGAGGCGAGCGCACGCCTTGCACACACGCCTTGCACATTGACTGCAATGGGGACTGACACGGGTGACCAATTCAAAAGACGTGTCGGACACCTAGGGAACGAGGCGAGCGCACGCCTTGCACACACGCCTTGCACATTGACTGCAATGGGGACTGACTTGGGTGACCAATTCAAAAGATGCGTTGGACACCTAGGGAACGAGGCGAGCACGCGCCTTGCACCCACGCCTTGCACATTGACTGCAATGGGGACTGACGCGGGTGACCAATTCAAAAGACGCGTCGGACACCTAGGGAACGAGGCGAGCGCACGCCTTGCACACACGCCTTGCACATTGACTGCAATGGGGACTGACGCGGGTGACCAATTCAAAAGTCGCGTCGGACACCTAGGGAACGAGGGGGCGCACGCCTTGCACACACGCCTTGCACATTGACTGCAATGGGGACTGACGCAGATTTGGCCCTTGTACGATTCGTGTTGTGAAAAATCAGTTGGCTCCCTACAACAATGTATCAGACTCGTTGGTGTAATGGGTTTGAAATATTTGAACGATGCGGAAGGCGTGTACGAGCCGTGCAATGTGATGGATTGGCCAGATTCATAGGATGCAAATGTGTTGGACCTATCGCTTTGGACGCATGGGACAGAATCTGCCTCTGCAGCACAGATATAAGGCTGTCTGTTCCCCTGAGAGCTCACTTGCCTGCACTACATGCTCCAGATTGACATCTCTGCTACCACTGCTGCTGTCTCTGCATCCTCTGGCTCCAAGAATGGCACGTACTGTGGATAGGGCCCCATCCTTCACAGAGGAGGTGAACAAGGCCCTGCTGGACAGCCTCCTTCCACAGTACAGCAAGCTGTATGGGACACCAGGGGAGCAGGTGAGTGTGCAGTCCACATCCCTTTTTCATTGTGCATGTTGTCTGACTGGCACTAATGGCATTGTGTACACCAGTGGCTAGCATGCTCACTGAGTAGTTGTTACCCCCAAAGTGTGTATGTACCTGTAGTGGACAGGTACTGTGCATGAAAAGTGCATTTTAACACAGTTATTATACTCAGGCAATGTTTCAATTTTGTAAATGCAGGACAACTGTCAATCACCATAGTTGCACTACCTGTGTACATCATATGCCCTTGTGATGAAGACATGTATATCCAACTGTGTGTTGCACAAACATGTTGCATGTCTGGTAATGGACTTTTATCCTTGTCATCCTCACAGGTTGATGCCCACCAGAAGCAGGAGATATGGCTGACCATTGCCCGGGCTGTTTGTTCTGTGGGGGTCTACAGACGCCGCATCCGCAACTGCCAGAAAAGGTGGCAGGACCTTTGTGGCTGGACCCGGAGGATCGCCAGAGTCCAGCTGAAGCTGTCGCCTCCTCGCAGAAGGGGCGGACGACGGACACTGACCCCCCACATGCACCGGATTCTGGCGGTGGTCTTCCCTGACCTGGATGGGCAGTTAAAGGCCAGACAGCAGCAAGGAGGGGGTAAGTGCATGCCTTTTCTGTGAACTATGTCTCACATGCTCTTTGCACTCCTTCATCCTGGTTACACTCCCACAGATCTCCTGTCTGCTTGAACAGGAGTCATGTTCCTAAATTAGTTCATGGCCCATCCTCATCTGATACACAGGTGTAGCCCTTTCAGTCTGTGACTTGTGTCACTTGTGTTGTGTGTCCCTGCTGTTGTCCAAAATTAAAGGTTGTAAACAGCATCTGCTACCGGTGCATTGTTTTGTCCTCATGAGTGAGGCAATTGATTGCCATGTGTCTGCACATTGCCAGAAATCAGACATGTACTCTATGTGGGCAAATGATATGTGTTCCAATTGATGCTTTGGCTCACCATATGTGTCTGGGGTATTTACCACACAGCCATGCAGCAGGTAAGACAATGTTGGTGCCTCATAATAATGTACATCATGTGTGTCACACATGCATGAACACATGCCTAGTGTTCAGGGTAATCCCATGTTGCACATGGAACTGGACAGGTATGCCTACTCCGGACATGAGGAACACTCTGTGCTCCTACTCCTGTGTGTCAGCCTACATTTAGTTCATTGTGAAATATGCAATATGGTGTCTGCCTCAGTGTCATTCTGGAGTGGCCTAGCTTCTTAGACTCCTGTGGTGTTGAGCATTTTGGTTTTGGCAGCTAGCTGAGGTGTGGCTAATGGATCATCACAATGGGGAAAAACATAGGTGTGTGATCACTTGACGGTGCATAATGATGTATTATACATAATAGTGCAGGCAGCCTCAATTCGTTCTCATCAGACTGTGATGTTATCATGTTCACAAATTGGTGCTTGCAGTCACTCAACTGTCGCATTTGTATTACGTGGGATCATCATATGCCTTAAGATGTATGTAGCAGTAGTGGAACATGTGCACTTGACAGCTGCAGGGCTTACATTCCCCAAAATGATAATGATTGTGACACAGTGCAGACTTTTTTATTTATGGATGCACTGCCCCTGTGACTTTATCCAGTGATGACTGATTGGCCAGACTGGCCCGTAGCATGGTATCCCACTTGCTAATGTGTATCCTGCCGTTATGTCAGTTGTACGGCATACACTCTATTGTGGCATTGACCATCAATACATGGGCACATCATGGTGTCTTGTGAAGGAAGCATATCCATTTTACTGACAATGAGTTTGGCCATCCCTTATCCTGACACATGTACTGAGTCAGTGGCAGGAGATGGGATATGTGTGTACTGACACATTTCATTCACAATTTAAGATGTTCTGAGATATGTCTATGCGGTGCATGTGTGCACATATAAGTAGTGGCATACTACATGCACCAGAGAGATGGGTCCATGGAGGGGAAGTGTATGAGTGGCATGGTTGACTGGCAGAATGACAGGTGTCTTTTTGAATATGTGCCAGCACTTCTAGCAATATTTAGCAAATGCGGCAAATGCGTCATCTGTAATGTGCTGTAATGACTGCGATGTCTCAGGTGAAACAAGTGACTGATGTGTATCTGTTTAGCCTGATTGTTTGCAGAAACATCTTCTGCTACTGGAGGAGACAGCTCCATGGACCAAGAGGAGCCACAGAGCCAGACTGGGTCTGCTGGAGAGGGGTTGGAGGGACCCAGTGGCACAGAGGGTGAGGGGAGCCACACTGAGGATACCTCAGCTACAACCACCTCGGCTGAGGAACACCGCATCTCCAGTGAGGACTCCCTTGTGGAGGCGGGTGTCAGCAGACCCCAGACAACACCGAGCGAATCTGTCCCCGCCACCACCACCATCTCCACCCTCCCATCTGCTCCCATCCCAGAGGTCCGTGGAGGCCCCTGTGTAAGGGAGCATGTCTCCTTTGTGCCAGGCACCGCACCCCCTGCCTCTGTCTCCCCTGCTGCCCTGAGTGTGGAGTCTGTGGACTTGCTGAAGCAGCTCCATTTAGGGCAGACAGCGATGCTGAGTGTCCTCCATTCCCACACCAGTCTGTTGACACAACTGGTGTCCTTCATGGAGGGCATCTCATCAAACATGTCTGCCCTACATCGGACTATTCAGGCCATGGCCTCCACACAGACGTCAGCAGTGTCCCTCCTCCAACAGTCACTCACCCCTCCTACCGCTGCCACATCCACAATCCCCACTGCCCTACCTGTCCAACGCACACACACACCAGCACCGGCACGCACCACAACAGACACAAGCAGCACACAGCCACGCAAGCCAAAATCCAGAGCCACAGGCACGCACACTCCGGGGACTGATGGCACACACACAGGGGATGGGTCACAGATGCACAAACAGACATCCACAAGCACTCCGCAGTCCTCAGATGCCTCTCCCTCCAAAACCCCTTCCCTTGCCTCACCTGCAACCCCCCTTCCCAGCAGCTCTTCCTCTGTGACCTTGGCCTCTTCCCCACCGATCCATCTGCTCCAACTCACAAGGGGAAGAGGAAGTCACCACGCACAGGGGGAGTTCCCCTGCCACACGGACACCCTCCCCAGGCGCACGGACACTGAGGCCCCCATCCGCAAGTCCCCCCGGACTAGGAAGAGCAAGACCCCACCACAATCCCGCAGCTCCACCACACAGTCTCCGTCCTGCAGCCCCCAGGCCACCACTCCACAGGTCCCCCAGCCACACCCTGCCCCTGGTTCACCCACACACCGATACCGCATCCCCAAAATGATTAGGCCCTCCCCCATGCACTTCCACCCCCACCTCACACGCTCAGCCTGTTCCTGCCACTGGTGTGGAGTCCGTGTCTCCCCCCTCTGTCCTGCCCACCTCACCTGGACCCCATGACACTACTTTGGAGGTTGGCACTGCAGTGGAGAGCTCATCCACCCCGTCTGACTTTGGCACTGCAGTGGAGACCACGTCCACACCATCTGACCTGCCCACTGCTGTGGTGCCGGCAACCACCCCATCTGACTTCATCCCTGCAGTTGTGACGGTGGCCACTGTGTCAGACCCCTCCACTGCAGTTGCCAGTGACACTCCAGCACCCACCACCCCTCCCCTGCCCCATTCTGCTGTCCCCTGATCCTGTCCCTGCGGTGCCTGGCCTGCCCCATGTATGCCCCTCCAAGGGGAGATGTCCCCTGGTCGTAGCAGTGCAGGCAAGCAATGGGTGACAACTTGTCACATGTCACCCTGGTTGAATTGAGAAATGGACTGGCCATTGGCCTTTTGACATTGTGGACTCGAATTACCAGTTTTGAGGAGTTTTATTTTTTAATAAAGCAAATTGTTGGAATCCATTGTTGTTGCATCTAATGTACATGATGTTGATGATGAGTATCATGGACTTGATGTTGTACTTGTGTTTTGAAGGTACAACAGGATGATTTGTTGATGTGATGGACTCCTTGTGGTCCATGGGATATGTGTACTTTTCTGCTATGTATCCATGACATCCTTTGCTGCAATTACAGGGTGTAATGATTGAGAAATGTTGTAACCAGTATTATCTCTTTGGGTTTGCTACTTCACATCTTTGGCATACACTGTTGCACATATGTTGTACTTACATTCGGGCACATGGTGAGATTCCCTGACTGGGCCCATCTACACTGGACAGGCAGGTTTGTGCATCCATGGTACACAAGTCATCTGTGTCATCAGTGCAACTATCTCTACATGTATATTGCGTATGTGCAGATGACTGAAGGGACACTCCCGTACACATGTTGCTGTGACCAGAGCTTTAATTGTGTTGTAATTGTTGGCTCACTGTGCAAGTGGTGTGCTGGCATGACAGGACCCTGCCCAAACAACGTTTTTCACAGCTGACATTCCCCAGGAGTGGAGACCCCTCCTGGCATTGTGTCATTCCGTGGCATTGCCTGTGCACATGGTGTGTGTTGTGTGAGCATGTCTGTGTGTGTTGCCTTCCCTTTTTCGACTCAGCCTGTGTTCCATGCAGATGTTCCTGTTATGTGCACTTGCTGAGTTGTCCTGTGTTCATCAGACTTCTTTTCCCTGGGTTTACTGGGATGTAGGTGCATGGCAGACTACTGGTTATTAGGGTGTCATCCATGGCTGTTTTAGTTGTAATTTCAGGGGATGTTGTCAAACGCAGATGGGACACATTCAGGATTCCCATTGGCACTTATGTGTTTCCAACATCATGTTGTTTTCCCTATGTGGTATCTGTCAGTGTGAGGCTCACTCGTATGTGTGTGTGACTACTCCCACTCATCAGGGTCATTGCTGCAATGTTGGAAGGTGTCAACATGTGTTCTTTGTGGGTCTCCTTTGGTTCCTCATTGGTGTAGGTGTGTGGCAGGGTTCCCAATGAATCGTGTTGTCTTCACATTATGCCCATGTTCCGCATACTGTGCAGTGTGGCAGACATTCACAGGTGTTGTTGACAGGCCATGTGTGTTGATTTTTGTGTACCTTAGATCCCCCCACCACCCCTGGGATTGTAATGGGTGCTTGAGCAATGTCAACAGTCCCTGTGTGCCTAGCTGATGCACATTGTTGCAGATCAGGGTGTGTGGTGTTGAGGGTGGCCACATGTGAGTTGTTTCATGTCTAGGCCCCTACCTACATTTTGCACATTGGTTGCAGGACATGGCCAGTGATTTGTGTTTATGGAGGTGTGATGTGAGTTTGTTGTTCTGGACACATGACCCAGTATGCACAGCTGACTGTGCTCCACAGTATAGGCAAAACAAACCTTTGTCATCACAGTGGGATTGGCGTACAGGCTACTGTCACCACAAATTAGGGTACTAGAGGGTAGTGCTGTAGTGGGTCTGTCTCTTGCTGTGTTGGTTGCTGTTCCACCCAGCTTGTGTCACATGAATACGTTGCTATACCACTCATCTGACAATGTATGCTTGACCACAAAGGGGTGCCCAGTTCATTAGTTACTTTTTGTATGGCACTGTGGACACATCTGTGTGATTGGAGTTCATCCCACCGTCATGTGTTGTGTAGTAGCCTGGGGACACTGAGACACACACGTGTTGTGTATGATATGCAGTTAGGGTCTGCCTGTCTGTGTTTGTGCATCTGCACCTCTGCATTGGTATTGCTTTTGCGTTCCATTGTGTGGATGTAGTTTGGAGGTTTTTTCCTAATGTCCATGCATCTTGTAGCTCATCATCCTGCACATTGCTCATGTTTGGTATGTCCCATTGCTGCCATGGTATGGGACTTTGTCACCTAACATCGACAGTCTCCACAGGATTCCTCAGTTTGTGTGTCTGTTCGTAGAGATATGTGTGTATGCATCATGATGCTCACTTTTCACATAGTCTAATTGGACACTGTGGGCATTGTCAGGGCTCATGGCCAATGCTTGTCTGCACATGGCAGAGGGAGTTCTTGTGATACACAGCAATCTTTGCCTCTCAAATCTATGTTTGTATGTGACACAACCACCACATTACCACTACATTGGTTGTGGATTTGGGACCAGTGAGCACAAATGCTGGTCTGGTGATGCTGCTATTATTTTGTCCACACTCACCTTCTGGTCACTGTAGTGATGTGGGCTTTGGAACCCATTACCACAATGTTCCTGAGATGCTGGAGTTTTGAACCCCACAGTCATCTTTTGGGCACACGTGATGGGAGTCACATTGTATGTTCACTATCAGAATCAGTGTTGTGGGCATTTGGCACACACATACATAGAATCTTGCAAAGATGGTAGGGGTGGGGGTTTGCTTAGTGACCCTATGCGTGTGAATGCTGGTGGTGCAGGACATCCAGCCCCCTATGAGTGGGGATGGTAGTGGTGCAGGGCATCCAGCCCCCTATGAGTGGGGATGGTAGTGGTGCAGGGCATCCAGCCCCCTATGAGTGGCGGGTACTAGTATTGATGGGCATCCAGCCCCCTATGAGTGGGGGTACTGGTATTGATGGGCATCCAGCCCCCTATGAGTGGGGATGGTAGTGGTGCAGGGCATCCAGCCCCCTATGAGTGGGGATGATAGTGGTGCAGGGCATCCAGCCCCCTATGAGTGGGGGGTACTGGTATTGATGGGCATCCAGCCCCCTATGAGTGGGGGGTACTGGTATTGATGGGCATCCAGCCCCCTATGAGTGGGGATGGTAGTGGTGCAGGGCATCCAGCCCCCTATGAGTGGGGATGGTAGTGGTGCAGGGCATCCAGCCCCCTATGAGTGGGGATGGTAGTGGTGCAGGGCATCCAGACCCCTATGAGTGGTGATGGTAGTGGTGCAGGGCATCCAGCCCCCTATGATTGGGGATGGTAGTAGTGCTGGGCACCCCCCCTTAGGTGTGGGCACTGCTGGTGGTGTGGACCATGCTACCCCTGTGGTTTTGCTTTTGCTGGTGGACGGCATGTCCCCCCCCTATGTGTGTGTAGCATTTCGCGTGTTCGTGACGTTTGTTTGTGTGGGTGTCTGACTTACCGTCTGCGATGTACGCGTCTGTTCATGATCCGGTCATAGATATACAGTACTGGGATGACCTGCGCGATGGGATTCATCATTGGTTCATCTCGTACTTGCTGATTGTTGCTCCGTCTCGTACACGTTGTGAGTTGGTCCGTTTCGTAGCAGTGGATCGTGTTGTGGCGCGAATCGGACCTGCTATTCATCTCTCCCGGATGCTGTGACGTGCTGCTAGTGGCGACCCGTTCGGCGCGTAGGATTTGCGCATCGTACTTGTCCGGCCGGAAACTATTGTGGAAACTGCTTCCGGGCGACTCGGATGGGCGTTTGGATAAGCGGCTCGTACGGGAAATGTTGCTGGAATCAAAGCCTACGTGTCGTTCGGAATTGTGGCACTTTTGCGCATTGTACTTCATCGCCTGGACAGACCGGCTCCCAGTACGAATCGGTCGCAAGGTAAGGCTACGGACAGCTCTCGGAGGGCTGTCCGAGCGAGATCGGAATCGGCCCCTATGTGTTAAAAGTTACTAGCAACTTTATACCCATAAATTAGGCTCCAATCCCTGACTTTAGAGGGTGGTGGCATGTAAATCTACACTATGGGCCTGATTCGGAAGCGATTAGGAAGGCCTCCTAACGGCATTTGCTCGGTCCAAATCGGATCGGGAAAGTGTCTTTCCAACCGACTCAGAAAGGTTTCCGACCGACCAAGTACAATGCGAGTTAGGCGTTAGGAATATCCCAATCGGAACCCGATGGCATTTGGAATGACCGAGCCA
The DNA here is from genome assembly GCA_963921515.1 of Calotriton arnoldi. Taxonomy (NCBI): domain Eukaryota; kingdom Metazoa; phylum Chordata; class Amphibia; order Caudata; family Salamandridae; genus Calotriton; species Calotriton arnoldi. The sequence goes on from CAWUFW010006194.1 coordinate 556,665, forward strand.
TACGGACCAGAATCGTATGTCTCTATGGGACGCGTTTCCGAACGACCGAGTACGATGCTGGATTTGGAAAATCTTTCTGAATCAAGCCGTCTGACGCAAATCGGCAGTCAGAATCAGACTTTGGGGACCCGTAGTGGGCCCCCCTGCACCCAGAGCCTTCCCAATCGGGCCCGTGGGGGTACCCAGGGGTCCCCCCTTACCAGCCATGCACAGTGTGGCAGGCACCAGAGGGCCCGATTTTCCCCAGCCACCCCTTTCTTCAATGGGAGCCTATGCATTCGGTCGGAACAAAGGCTCCCATTGAAGTCAATGGGAGTCCAACTAAATCGTATCTGGAAGCATCCGGATGCATCGTACTTGGTCGGTTGGACTCTCCCTATCCGATTTGGGCGGAAACCATTCCCAAACCCATTCGGTCGGGAAGCTTTCCAAACCACATCAGAATCGGGCCCTATGTAGTAACTTTACACTCAAATGGTAAATAACCAAAAGTAGTAAAGTTTCTACAAAGTGTAAGTGCAAATTTACATGAGTATCTCTGTCAGACCGCATCAATACCAGCACCAACAGAAGAAAATAAATATTTGCCATTGTGAAAGATTTAACCTCATCATCGACTGCTTCCCACTCAATCACCCCTCTCGCAGGACCTCTGGAATGATCTCTCTAAATTAATTCTCAATAAAAACACCACCATTTACAACCACTTCAGTACACAACCGAACATGGCAGACCTCGCCAAATGCCTCCTGATCTTTCCCAAAGAAGCAATGTTAACCACATGGCCCACCATCACCCCAGAATAAACTGCTGCCACCATGAAGTCCATCCACTCAGGGGCCCCTTCGGACCCGTGCCCCCACCACGCCTACTCCCGAGGACTGCAACCCATCAGCGCCATGATCATGCCCATTCTGAATGCCTCCACCTCTTCCATGACCTTTCCAGATGCTTAGAAACACGCAACATTGCTGAAGAAACCCTCTGCAGACCCTTCAACACTCACCAACTACAGACCAATCTCCATGCTACCATTCACGGCCAAGGTCTTAGAGAAAATCATCAACAGACACCTTACCGAATACCTCAATGACTACTACTTGGCACCACTCAGTCTGGTTTCAGACTCAACCACAGCGCGGAAACTGCCCTAATCGCTATCATGGATGGCATCCACATAACTCTGGACAGAGGACACAGGGCAGCCCTCATTCTCCTGGACATCTCAGCAGCATTTGACACAGTCCCCCTTCCCATCATCAACCAACACCTTCACAACATTGGAATCCATGGACAAGCACTCCGATGGATCTACTCCTTCCTGAGTGGAGGGACTAGTCAGTCAACCTGGTACTGTATACCTGAGATGCCCACGACCTCATCTGCAGAGTTCCGCAAGGAGCCAGACCCTCTTCAATGCATGCATGATCCATCTAGCCAGCATTATCCGCTCTCACTATATCAACATCCACACCTTTGCTGATGACATGCAACTCATTCTCTTCCTCATGGACAAGACGTCCAGGACTGCGATCAAGTTTATTGCCTGCATACCTAAAATTGCTCACTGGATGAAGACCAACTGTCTGAAGCTGAACACCGACAAGACTAAAATCGCGACTTCAGGAACAGCAAATCACTGTATGAATCCACGTGGTGGCCAGCAGAGCTAGGACTGACACGCCAAGAACCTCAGGCTCACCATTGATAGCAAACTCAACATGACCGTTAAAGTTGATGCCATCACCAGCTCATGGTTCCATATCCTCAGGATCACTGGCATAATATCAATGCATAAAATATCCGAAAATAAATATTGATAAAAATATTGACTTCCTATACTTAACTAGTAAAACCACAAATATCGAGAACACAAATATCTTTCTTGAAAAAATTGATTTTTACTCATATCGAAAACACAAATATCAGAAACAAAAATATTGTCGTCTTTAAAGAAACATCGATTTACATAATATTGACTACAATAATATTGCCATAATAATTAAATTATCATTAATAAATATAAAAAATAACTTTTTATTTTTTTATGTAAAACAATTATTTGAAATAAACCTAAAATATTTTATACACGTTTAAATTATTATTAATCAGTTTAGTTGGGTTCAAAGAATCATAAAAGTACACAATAAAAACATGTAAAAATTTATAAGAACATACATCTTTGACGTGCACAGTTATTTACAGTACAAGGAAATTGGTATAGTTTAAGATCCTATAACATTGATTGGCAAAAGAGATACAATTTGTGAGTACCTCCACGCTAAGACAATTACCAGAGAAACACAAACAACAAAAAAGAGTTCTAGATGGGCTCCAAAGCGTCCGCCATGCCATCCGGGAAGCAGTTAAGTCTTAGCAAGTTTAGAGGTAACTCACATGCACTTCCCAGCTTAGTTAGGCTTTATATTGCACTGTGCATTAACACCAAGTTAAAAACATGTTAAGAACATTAAAAACATTAGTTACACACCCATATAACAATGGATCTTGGCTGCAGGCCTTAATCTAACATGCCAGATTGAGATCAAGTAATTGGAAGTTGAATATACAATAGGGCTCCCATTTTCTTTCTTACAGATTCTCAAAGCTTTATGCTGGTCTTTAAGCCCCAATAACCGGCAAAGGGCAGCAATCCAATGAGCACACTGCTTTGCATAAGCACAACATAAAATAATAAATGTTCTTCATTTTCATATTTCAACAGCATGACAGCCCATACGGCATAAACTAGTCGAATTATCATTTTTGTTCTATAGGCAGGTGACGGATGCAATAGGCAGAATCCCTAACCTAGATTTAATAAAAAGGGTTCTTGATGATGGGTCAGTTATATAGTTCATATATTCTGTGGGGCACATTAGACGGCCACAGAAGAATCTATAAGGCTACCTGAGAATACAGCAGATATTCTAGAAATTATTCCTCCTTTCCCACCCGTTTTTCCCCGCCGCTGCTGCCCCCGCGGCCCCTCCCCCCAGCACAACCAGCGCGACCAATCCTGCTCCCCTCCCCGCTCCCGCCTCCCAGCTGTCCAGCCCTCCCTGACCCCTACTTAATGGTGGCCGCTGCGGGGACAGGCGAACAAGACCACTGACTAATTGTCAGTGAAATTGCTCTCCCACCCTCGCAGCTCCACCATTGAGTGAGGCCCTCCCCAAGCCCCGGCGCTCTTGAGTGTTGCTGGTGTTCGAGGCCCTCCTCCACCCGCAGGATCACCTGCGCCTCATCCCTGGTGGTCCATTGGACCCCTGTTCTCCTTTGCCTCGCTCCACTCTCATCTCCGTTTTTTTTCACTCGTTTTTTGCTTCTCCCTCTCTTTTCTGTTCTGCACTTTTTCTGCCTTTTCTCATTTTTCCACTTATTTCCTTATTTCCTTAGCCTCCCTGGTGGTCCAGTGGACCTCTGTTCTCCTTTGTCTCGCTCCGCAGTCCGCTCCGTTTTTCACTCGTTTTTCACCCTTTTTTAGATCGTTTCTGCACTTTTCTGCTTTCTGTGCTTTTCCTGCTTTCTGCCTTATTTCACTCTTTTTCTCCTTTTTTCCCCCTTATTCCTCCTTTCCTGCCCGTTTTTCCCCGCCGCTGCTGCCCCTGCGGCCCCTCCCCCCCAGCACGACCAGCACGACCAATCCTGCTCCCCTCCCCACTCCTGCCTCCCAGCTGTCCAGCCCTCCCCGACCCCTACTTAATGGCGGCCGCTGAGCGGCCATGCCGCTGGCGCGCCGAAGGCGCGCCAAAGGCAAGCCCGTCTGCACCCGTCCGCGACCAGCGCCACGAACCCTGGATCTCCGCACCGCCAACGCTACGACCCGGTGGCACTTCACACACTCAACCCAGGCCACAACAACAACTGCAAGCTAGCGTCACCGGCCGACACCCACGGACCTTTCAGCTGTCACCGCTGCTGGCACACCTGCAGCACCACCAAGACCACGGACCAAGCGCAACCCACCCGCAAGAACACAACCGAACCGAAGACCCTGCAATGCATCCTCCTCAACGTCCGATCCCTCCACAAACACGCCACCGAAATCTGGGACCTCCTCGACAGCACCACCCCGGACGTAGCGTTCCTCACCGAAACATGGACCAACACCTCCTCGGGACCGGACATCGCCATCGCCATCCCCCAAGGATACAAGATCTCCAGGAAGGACCGCCCCACCCGCCCGGGAGGAGGAATCGCCATCATCCACAAATCCACCCTCCGCCTGAGCACACTCCCCGACGAGCCAACAGACCTGATGGAACACCTTCACTTCAAGATACTGGCCAGCCCCACCACCACCCTCCGAGGAACCCTCATCTACTGACCCCCTGGACCCCGCGGACCTTTTGCCGAATCCATCACGGACATCAACTCCCCGCAGGGCATCGCATCCACCAACTACACCCTGCTGGGAGACCTCAACTTCCACCTCGACAACCAACTGGACCCCAGCACCACATCCCTCCTGGACAACCTCCACAACATTGGACTCTGCCAGATCATGACCGAACCCACGCACTCAGCAGGACACACCCTCGACCCCCTCTTCACAACAGGAAACTCCATCACCTTCAGCCACACCACCGAACTCCCATGGACCGACCATCGATGCGTCCACTTCACCTTCAGAACACCCACCATCTGCAGACACCAGCACCTACTCCCACAAAGAAACTGGACCAGAATCACCGACGACCAGCTAACCTCATCACTCAGCAACTCCACCCCTACCATCGCGGAAAACGACAACCCCAATGCCGCAGCCCGAACCCTGCACAGATGGATCACTGACAGCGCCAACACCTTAGCTCCCCTCAAGAAAAACAACAACACCCACGCCAAGAAAGCTAGATGGTTTACCACCGAACTTCGAGAGTCCAGACGCACTTGCCGCCACCTCGAAAAGGACTGGAGGAACACCAAATCCACAAAAGCCCACAACAACTTCAGAGCCGCCACCAAAGTCCACCACCAACTCATCAGCAAAACGAGGAAAAAAGCGATCGAAGACAGAATCTCCACCCACGCGCACAACAGCAAAGAACTCTTCAACATCATCAAGGAGTTCGCCCAACCTACCAGCGAGTCCACCGACATCCCCCCTCACAAGATCCCTGCGACAAACTCAGCACCTTTTTCCACCACAAAATCAAGAGCATCTACGACAACTTCGACGAAGACAACCAACACACTGAACCCTCACCAACCACCCCGACACCATGAAGCCAGCGTTCGACAACTGGATAGCCCTCACCACCGCAGACACACTGAAGACGATGAATTCAATCCACTCCGGGGCCCCCACGGACCCCTGCCCCCACCACATTTTCAACAGAGCCGCTGACACCATCGCACCCATGCTCCGCCACACCATCAACCGCTCCCTTGCAACCGCATCATTCCCCGATGACTGGAAACACGCCGAGATCAACCCCCTCCTCAAGAAACCCTCGGCGGACCCCACCGACCTCAAAAACTACAGACCTATCTCCCTGCTCCCCTTCCTAGCGAAAGTCATCGAGAAAGCCATCAACAGCCAACTCGCCACATTCATCGAAGAGCACAACATCCTCGACTCCTCCCAACCCGACTTCAGACAAAACCACAGCACGGAAAACGCCCTCCTCGCCGCAACAGACGACATCCGCACCCTACTCGACAAAGGAGAAACAGCAGCCCTCATCCTCCTCGACCTCTCAGCGGCGTTCGACACAGTCTCTCACCGTACCCTAATACGCAGACTCCACGACGCAGGAATTCAAGACAAGGCCCTCGACTGGATCCGCTCCTTCCTCTCCGGCAGAACGCAGTGGGTCAGACTCCCACCTTTCCTCTCGGACCCTACACCAACCACCTGCGGAGTCCCCCAGGGGTCATCCCTCAGCCCTACGCTCTTCAACGTCTACATGGCTAGCTCACCCCCATCGTCAGAACCTACGGACTCAACATTGTGTCATACGCAGACGACACCCAACTCATCCTCTCCCTATCCAACGAACCCAACACCGCCAGACACAACTTTCGAGAAGGCATGGAAGCCGTCGCCAAATGGATGAAAAACAGCTGCCTTCAACTAAACACCAACAAAACAGAAGTACTCATCATGGGCCCACACCCCGACGCCTGGAACAACACCTGGTGGCCCCCCGCTCTCGGAAGTCCGCCCACCCCCATGGACCACGCACGCAACCTGGGAATCATCCTGGACTCTGAACTCAAAATGGACCGCCAGATCAACGCCGTCTCGTCCTCCTGCTTCCACACCCTCCGCCTCCTACGTAAGACCTTCAAATGGATCCCCCTCGGACACAGAAAGACTGGCACTCACGCCCTGGTCACCAGCAGACTCGACTACGGCAACGCACTCTATGCCGGAATAAACAAAAACCTCACACGCAAGCTACAGAACATCCAGAACGCCGCTGCAAGACTGGTCCTCAACCTGCCAAGACACTGCCACATCTCCCAGCACCTGCGCACACTCCACTGGCTCCCCATTGAAGCTAGAGTCACCTTCAAGATGCTCACCCACGCTCACAAGGCCCTCCACGACACCGGACCAGCATACCTGAACAGCCGACTCAAATTCCATGCATCCCAAAGGACCCTACGATCAGCCCAGCTCTCCTACACTGTGGTCCCCCACACAAGAAAGACCAGATCAGGCAGCCGCTCCTTCTCCTTCCTCGCGGCCAGAGCCTGGAACGCCCTCCTGCTCCACCTCAGATAGACAACATATCTCCCCATCTTCACAAGAAACCTCAAAACCTGGCTCTTCGACAGACCCCCTCCTTGATGGACTGGAACCTGCAAAACCCCCCTCCCCCAGCGCCTTGAGACCCTTACGGGTGAGTAGTAGCGCTTAACAAATGCGTGATTGATTGATTGAACAGAGAACAATATTCCAATAAGAGTGTTTAATGATTTCTCAGGTGCAGCCTGGTATTGTAGTCTTGTGCAACCAGTACTCACTCAATGCTAACCTAGTCAGCCAGACTTTTACATGAGATAACCAGGGTATCGTGTGTGCCAGATTATTTTCCACTATCTCCCTAAGACAATCTTTATACGGAGCCAGTTCCTGACCTATTATAAGATAGGTTTAAGGGAAGCTATGTCTGAAATTTGTCTGAGATTTAAATCAAACCTTAGTAGGAGTAGTGGGGCCCTCTTAGGAAGTCTCAGCAAGGATTTAATAAAGGGGTTCTCATTTCTATTGAGTAGGTCAAGATTACACTAGCCTCACAAATCTGCCCCGTACAGAGCTGCCCCACATGCTTGGGCTTTGTATATCTCCTGGACTGGCAAGATAGAATATAAATAGGCCCTGTTAGCAAACCTAATGATAGAACCAGCTATGTGTTTTAAAGTCAAGGAGCTTTCTTCAATCTGGGCAGACCATCTGTGGGAATTAATAAGTCTCACCCCTAAATAGTTAAATTCAGCGACCCTATTTAATATAGTGCCTTCCAAGCCAACATTCTCCCTAGTTTTTTTCCGGGAGCTAAATACCATATATATATGGTTTTACTGCTGTTTATTTCTAGGCTGTGGTCTTTTCAAAATTGAGTAAACTTCCCCAAGAGGGTACGTAAGCTCCGCAAAATTTTAGAAAAAAGAAGTCTGTCATCTGCAAAAGGCAGACTCTGCACTTTAAGCCCAATGATTTTAAGGGCGTTGTCCTCGAAATCCAGAAGGTAGGTGATACATCCATTATTGAATAATAGGAATAGTGTGAGTGCCAGGACACAGCCCTGGCGAACACCTCTTCTGATAGGGATGTCATCAGTAGTTTCTCCTTCCGGGAGCGACCCTACTCTAGCAAAATTGCCTGTATATAATTGCTGAATCAATGTCAATAGGCCAACAGGAACCACAATTTTCCCCGAAACCTCCTGGAGTTTGGTCCTTAGAACAAGTTCAAAAGCAGCTTGCAGATTTACGAATGCGACAAATAGCAACCCCCTATCTATATCAGTGGTTTTCCATTTTATAGTCAGGAACCGTAGGACCTGATCAACCGTACTTGTCTTGGCTTTAAAAACCACTCTGAATTGCAACAACACATTATTAGACCATATCTATTCCCATAATTTTGTCAGGAGTTCCTTACTATAGGTCTTCAGAACATTTTCAATAAGGCTCATAGGCCGATAGTTACTCGGATCTTGTCTAGCTCCCTTTTTGAAAATTGGTATCATTTCAGACCCTTCCAGGAATTAAGTATTGGGGCAGCTGCAGCTATCGCATTGGACAAAAGATTTATCTAAGGGCCCCAAACCAGAGGCTCAGAGCGACATAAGTCTGCGAGGATTCTGTCAAGACCAGGGACTTTCCCCTCTTTCTAGGCATAAATCGCATTAAGGGTTTCTTCCAGTGTAAATCCCACTGGTTCACCAGCAATGCCCGTAATAGTAGAAGAGGTCCTGAGGCTGTTGTCATCCTCCTCAAGGATTGCATTTGCATAGAGAGCTGAAAAATTCTTGACCCACTCCCCCTCGGGGATAAGGCATTCTGGGCGAGCATAATCCCTACGTCCATCATGGGTGAACAGATGCCATCTGGTATCCTTTCCTTTCGCTGCTTCCAGAAGGTCGTCCCAAAGCTTAGTTTCCCACTCGGACTTGCTAGTCTTTTTCTTTTTTAGGGGGGAGTTTTATATAGCGCGAATTAGACCCAAAGGTATCAGAGCACTTTACATGAGCACCAGTTGCATTACAGACGGACACATTAATTTTTGTTAGGCACGGGGAGATTACGTGATTTGCCCAGAATCACAGGATGTTGAGCGTCCCTGTGAGACTCGAACCCGGTTCCCCAGCTCCGAGGTCGACCGCTCTAGCCATTAGGCCACAATTCCATCTAGAGCTAATGACATCGGGCCTCAACTTGATTATTAGGGCTTTCAGCAAGTAATTATTGACCTCTCTACAATGGTGATTAAACCATTCGTTCATTTTGGGAGGATTGTTACAGGGTTTGACCTCTTTCCAAAAGGTTTTTTCAGACTTAAAAATAAATCTTCATGGACAGTCGTGATCTGAGGGGACATACAGTCCAGATCTTTGAGTGAGGACAATGCAGAACTAACAGTTCCATAAATCTCTATTAGAGTGTTCTCGGTATTGGTTATCTCCACCCATCTCACACTTCATCTATTATTTGTCAACACTGTTGCATTAGAAGTTACTATCTTAGGACAGGACAAGTCCCTAATTAGGGATTACTTCAGTTTAAGTGTAAGAGGGAGATAGTCGCTATCTAGGTGATCAATGATTGACATGTCGAGCATCTCATGCTATATCCTGACATCTAGCAGTATAAAATCAATATTACTAGTGTGGTACCCCATTCTGAAAGCTTCAGGGTCCATAAGAGAACGACCATTGCACGCTCTAAGGATGTGGGAAACAATTATGTGCGCTATATGTAAGGCAGCGGAGCTCATCTTACCCTTTTTCCCAGAATTAGTGTAGGAAACCCACCTCTCTATACAGTGCACCACAATGGGGTATACTGTGCAGATAGGCCAGGGAGATCCTTATTGGTTTACAGAGGCAAAAGTAGATAATAGTAATGCTCTATTTTTGGGGTAGTGTGGGAGAGCAGTTAGGCTTATCAGAGGGTAGTGCGAAGCATCTGTTGGGCTTACAGAGGCAATAAATGATACACTCTCAATGAATGAAGTCAAGACCGAGTTACAAAAAAAGTACTGCTTTTTAAACAAATATTTAGACCAAGATTTTCAGGTACAAGGTAAATACTTTTTGCAATATGAGAAAGTCACAGTAAATGCAATATTTATAGTTGTGGGCAATTGCGCACAATACATTTCCTTTGGAAGGAAAAAGACAATTGGAAAATGAATGTAATACAGTTACTTTTCGTAATTCATCTTTTGGAATCAGAAGGTTTTGGGGCCAAGGCCCAAAGTTCCAAGGCAAAGTTCTCTGGAGCTTCCCAGGTTTCTCGGGAGCAAGGGGATTTTGTAGCTTGTGTGCTACGAAGGAAGGGGACCACCTATAAAAGTAAAGAAGGGGGAATTTAAGGCGAGTCCAAGGGCTCTCAAGGGAAAATAGAGGTCACATAGGCTCTGGGGCCATGGGAGCAAAGCTGGTTGAAAGATGCCCCGGCCCGGTGGGCTGGGTTCAGTCAAGATGTGCAGCTGGGCAATGGCACACAAAGAAATGCCTTGCGGTCAAGGGATGGCACCTTGGAGCGATGATTCTGGAGCTGCTGGGCCACTGCTGAGATTGGTCTCCGGAGTCCTGATGTCCCTTGTAGGGTGCTGGCTCGCTGCAAAGTTGGAGTTTGCCTGGACTCGGTTTTGCAGGTTTTTGCAGCAGGGGTTGGGTATGCTGGGTATTCGTGTGTTTCAGCTCCGGTGGGTCCTGGGGCCTCAAGACTTGGTTCAGAGGCCAAGCTGGCCCTCCCGAGCAGGTGTACTTTTTGCTGGTACTATGGGACATCGGTCAGACTAGGGAGCTGGACATGCTGGACCAGACTTCGCTGTTTTTGAGACCTGCGGCTGCAAGGAGATAATTCCTCTATCTTAAGGAAGGTCCTAGGTGGTTTGTGAAGTGCAGATGACCTTCTGGGGTTTGTGGAAGCCACACAGCAATGAGATGAGCTGGAGAATGGCGATTGTCGAGTTCTGTGGAGGTGGGCAGGAGTTTGTGCCCAAAGTCCCCCAACAGGTCTGCAGTTCTCGGTCTAATAGCGAATCTTCGTTCGTCTTCTTCTTGTGTCTGTGGATACTAGTTTCAGGGTCTGGGGATGCCACCTAAATACTATGGGCCCGATTCACAAAAGTAATCTGAGACAAAATCCTAACTTTACGACTTTCGGTATTCATAAAAGGCATTTAGGAGTAGTAAAGTTAGGATTTTGTCTTAAGTTTGTCTTAAGTTTTGGTCTTAAGACAAAATCCTAACTTAAGTTTAACTTAAGTTTAACTTAGGATTTTGTCTTAAGTTTTGGTCTTAAGACAAAATCCTAACTTAAGTTAAACTTAAGTTAAACTTAAGTTAGGATTTTGTCTTAAGACCAAAACTTATGGTAAATATAATTATATATATATATATAATTCACTGAAAAAACCATAGGTTTCAGGCACGTTATAGTTAGAAATTAGCATTTAAAAACCTTTGAAATTCACTGAAAAAACCATAGGTTTCAGACACATTATAGTTAGAAATTAGCATTTAAAAAACCTTTGAAATTCACTGAAAAAACCATAGGTTTTAGGGACAGTTATAGTTAGTTGGACATTGCACTCGTACAAAACCCGTGAAATTCCCCTGTTATAGTTAGTTCAGCTAACTATAACTCGCGCCCCGCAATGCACTGCTGATGACATCACATATTACATCACTCATGACATGGTCAGTGACATCACTGATGACATCACTGATGACATCTCAAATGACATCACTGATGACATCATCCAGTGACTGTGTTTCTGTAAAGTTTAAATATGTTTAATATATATAGGGAAAGGCGTATTGAAGAATGAGTGGGTGTATAAGTGTCTGAATGGATGATTTAGTACGTGAGTGACTGACTCTACAAGTGAGTGATTAAACGTATCTTACTGAATGCATGGGTTAGTGACTAAACTGTGTGAATGTCTGTATCCGTCTGTTTGTTGGTGTGTAAGTGGATGCATGGATTTGCGAATAGCTACATGAGTGTCTATATGGGTTATTGATTGGTTCTCTGAGTATCTGTATGGCTGCCTGAGTGTTTGTGTGGGTGGGGTGTGTGTGATTCTATACATAGATGTGTGAGTGGGTGATTCACTGGGTGCATGATTTCAAGAGTGCATCTGTGATGGACTGCTTGGGTGGGTGAGTGTGTGTATGGGTGTGTTAGTGAGTGAATGTATATCTCAGTGGTACATGTGCGAGTAACTACATATGTAAAAGGCAGTATATATGTGTGTTAGAGTATTTAAATGGCTATAAGTGAGAGTGTGTTATTGTGAGAGTGGCTGTATGGATGCGTTTGTGCTTGTATCAGTTATTGTATAAGAGTGTAAGAATGTGCTAGTATTTGTATGAGTAAGTGAGCTGGTGTGTGTATAACTGTAAAGGTGAGTAAATGGGTGTGTGATTAATTTTTTGCATGACTGACTAGGTGTGTGAGTACCTCTATGGATGAGTGGCGGTGTGTGAGTGTTTATATAGGTGTATGAGTGCATATGATAGTCCTGTACTGAGTGACTGTAAGTATGAGTGACTGTACAGGTGAGTGAGTGGATGTGTGTGTAGACCTAAGAATCAGTGAGTGGGTATGTAGTTTTTGGTGTTGGAGTGTCTATGGTTTTGAGAATGGCAGTCTGTAATTTAGAGTGGGTGTATCAAAAGTTATATTAGGGTGTGAGAAGATGCATGAAATTATCACATGGATGATGTCATCAGTGATGTCATTTGAGATGTCATCAGTGATGTCATCAGTGATGTCACTGACCATGTCATGAGTGATGTAATATGTGACGTCATCAGCAGTGCATTATGGGGCGCGAGTTATAGTTAGCTGAACTAACTATAACGGGGGAATTTCTATGGTTTTGTACAAGTGAAATGTCCAACTAACTATAACTGTCCCTAAAACCTATGGTTTTTTCAGTGAATTTCAAAGGTTTTTTAAATGCTAATTTCTAACTATAATGTGTCTGAAACCTATGGTTTTTTCAGTGAATTTCAAAGGTTTTTTAAATGCTAATTTCTAACTATAACGTGCCTGAAACCTATGGTTTTTTCAGTGAATTTCAAAGGTTTTTTAAATGCTAATTTCTAACTATAACGTGCCTGAAACCTATGGTTTTCTCAGTGAATTTCAAAGGTTTTTTAAATGCTAATTTCTAACTATAACGTGCCTGAAACCTATGATTTTTTAAGTGAATTTCAAAGGTTTTTTAAATGCTAGTTTCTAACTATGCCAACAGAGGTAGGACATGTGAAGAAAGAAGAAAAACGCACAGAAAGAAGCAAAAGATGTGCAGAAAGAACCAACAGAGGAGCAGAAAGAGGCCTTGTTGCAAAATCATCCTGTGCCCACAACTTTTTCAGACGGGTACTGGTGGTAACTGACTCTGACTAACCAGAGCCAGTGCGCGATTGCACAGTGGTGAAGGGAGGGGGCCTGAGGTGACATGTGTGCAAACGTGCCCGTGGGCGCGTTTTAAGTTGCGGGATTAAGTCCCCTTGAATCCTGAGGGTCCCTGAGGCCCAACTAGCTCCCCAGGTACCTACAGTTAGGACCACAGAGCTGAGTTGCAGAGAGGCGTTCCGAGGCCACGCACCTTTTTTCACCTCTCTGCAACACAACTCTGTTGTGCTTACTGAAGGTACCTGGTGGGCTAGTTGGCCCCCAGGATTCAAAGGGAATTAACTCCCCAACTTAAAACGCACCACAGGGCGTGTTTGCGCACATGTCACCTGAGGCCCCGCCCCCTCCCTTCACCACTGTGCAAACGCGCCCCGTGGCGCGTTTTAAGTTGGGGGATTAGGTCACCTTGAATCCTGAGAGTCCCTGGGGCCCAACTAGCCCACCAGGTACTTCCAGTAAGCACCACAGGCCTGCGTTGCAACGCCTGTAACAAATTGTGCAGTTGTGTTTAGGTAGTGAAGAGGGTCGTGCTGGGGGTAGTGTTTTAGGGTTTAGGGTAGTGTAGTGGTGTTTGTGTAGTGTAAGGGGTCATGCTGGGGGTAGATTTAGGGTTTAGGGTAGTGCAGTGGTGTTTGGGTAGTGTAGGGAGTCGTGCTGGGGGAGTGTTTTAGGGTTTAGGGTAGTACAGTGGTGTTTGGGTAGTGTAGGGGGTCGTGCTGGGGGTTAGTGTTTTAGGGTTTTAGGGTTTAGGGTAGTGCAGTGGTGTTTGGGTAGTGTAGGGGATACTGATGGGGGTAGTGTTTTAGGGTTTAGGGTAGTGCAATGGTGTTTGGGTAGTGTAGGGGGTACTGCTGGGGGTAGTGTTTTAGGGTTTAGGGTAGTGCAGTGGTGTTTGGGTAGCGTAGGGGGTACTGCTGGGGGTAGTGTTTTATGGTTTAGGGTAGTGCAGTGGTGTTTGGGTAGTGTAGGGGTTCGTGCTGGGGTAGTTTTTTAGGGTTTAGGGTAGTGCAGTGGTGTTTGTGTAGTGTAGGAGGTCGTGTTTTAGGGTTTAGGGTAGTGCAGTGGTCTTTGGGTAGTGTAGGGAGTCGTGCAGGGGTATTGTTTTAGAGTTTAGGGTAGTGCAGTGGTCTTTGGGTAGTGTAGGGGGTTGTGCGGGGGTAGTGTTTTAGGGTTTAGGGCAGTGCAGTGGTGTTTAGGTAGTGTAGGGGGTCATGCTGGGGGAGTGTTTTAGGGTTTAGGGCAGTGCAGTGGTGTTCGGGTAGTGTAGGGGGTCGTGCTGGGGGAGTATTTTAGGGTTTAGGGTAGTGCAGTGGTGTTCGGGTAGTGTAGGGGGTCATGCTGGGGGTAGTGTTCTAGGGTTTAGGGCAGTGCAGTGGTGTTCGGGCAGTGTAGGGGGTCGTGCTGGGGGTGGTGTTTTAGGGTTTAGGGCAGTGCAGTGGTGTTCGGACAGTGTAGGGGGTCATGCTGGGGGTGGTGTTTCAGGGTTTAGGGCAGTGCAGTGGTGTTCGGGCAGTGTAGGGGGTCGTGCAGGGGTGGTGTTTCAGGGTTTAGGGCAGTGCAGTGGTGTTCCGGCAGTGTAGGGGGTCGTGCAGGGGTGGTGTTTCAGGGTTTAGTGCAGTGGTGTTCGGGCAGTGTAGGGGGTCGTGCTGGGGTGGTGTTTCAGGGTTTAGGGCAGTGCAGTGGTGTTCGGGCAGTGTAGGGTGTCGTGCTGAGGGGTGGTGTTTCAGGGTTTAGGGCAGTGCAGTAGTGTTTGGGCAGTGTAGGGGGTCGTGCTGGTGGGAGTGTTTTAGGGTTTAGGGCAGTGCAGTCGTGTTCGGGTAGTGTAGGGGGTCATGCTGGTGGAGTATTTTAGGGTTTAGGGTAGTGCAGTGGTGTTCGGGTAGTGTAGGGGGTCATGCTGGGGGTAGTATTCTAGGGTTTAGGGCAGTGCAGTGGTGTTCGGGCAGTGTAGGGGGTCGTGCTGGGGGTGGTGTTTTAGGGTTTAGGGCAGTGCAGTGGTGTTCGGGCAGTGTAGGGGGTCGTCTTGGGGGTGGTGTTTCAGGGTTTAGGGCAGTGCAGTGGTGTTCGGGCAGTGTAGGGGGTCGTGCAGGGGGTGGTGTTTCAGGGTTTAGGGCAGTGCAGTGGTGTTCGGGCAGTGTTGGGGGTCGTGCAGGGGTGGTGTTTCAGGGTTTAGGGCAGTGGTGTTCGGGCAGTGTAGGGGGTCATGCTTGGGGTGGTGTTTCAGGGTTTAGGGCAGTGCAGTGGTGTTCGAGCAGTAAAGGGGTCATGCTGGGGGTGGTGTTTCAGGGTTTAGGGCAGTGCAGTGGTGTTCGGGCAGTGTAGGGGGCGGTGCAGGGGTGGTGTTTCAGGGTTTAGGGCAGTGCAGTGGTGTTCGGGCAGTGTAGGGGGTGGTGCAGGGGGTGGTGTTTCAGGGTTTAGGGCAGTGCAGTGGTGTTCGGGCAGTGTAGGGTGTGAGAAGTTGGCCTGGCATATGCTGTCCACTAATTATAGTGGGCACCTTGCACCAGTCCAAACAACCCCTTATTGGAGATAGGTTAAAGACAACCTTATTGAAAGCTATCCTAGTGGTAGCTATGGAGAGCAGCCTTCAGGCTAAGTCTTGAAGGAATGTAAAGCAGCTTGTTTTACCAGTCTATAATCTCTTGAGTGACCAACTGAAAGAGCACCACACCAGGTATATATTCAAAATATATGTATTTATTGCTAAACACACCCCTCTAGTCTCTTTATGAGGCTAGAGTTCGAAGTACATAAGTTAGAAGTTATTTAAACACAGTAATAGCACAAATACACGTTTGGGACCTAGGGGCGTACCAAACCATATACCAATAAAGTGGTATGCGAACCACGACTGAACTAGACACTAGGCCTAGAGCCTCTAGAAGTGCTTGGACCACAAGGAACCACCCAAGGTAGTGACACAGGGGACCCACGGGAGACGCGTGCAGTGTAAATACACAACCGCGATACGCCGTTGACTTCTATGGAGAAAGTCGTGATCGGGAAATTAGAGAAAAGGGACACTTAAAAGAGGACTTGGACCAAACCCTTTGAGATCTAGGACTTTGAAGAGTCTCTACCCACGGGAGCACCGGAGTACTCGTGTTACCTCACCCAGGGAAGCCGGGTGCATAGGTGCCTTTCGGGGTCGGGTTTCGTCGTCGATTTGAATGGCGATCTGCTGCAAAGTGCTGCTGGCGACCAAGTGAAAAGTGTCCGGGTGGATCCAAGAGTGGATCGGAGTTCTGAAGAACCTGAAAGCAGAGGGGACAGAGTCTGGGTCACTAGCCAGTGACCAGGAAGGCGATGGACCGATGCCCACCGATGTTGAGTGCTTCAGGTGGATTGACGGTCGTCTTGACTCTTCAGCCACGAGGTCCAGGAGGCGTTGTCAGCAACCAGGAGCAAGATTCGGGCTGGTACACGATGTCTGTCGAGTGCTGAGGTGCCGGCGACCGGATTGGACCCAACAAGCCTTGGCAACGGCAAGTCTTGATACAGAGGAAGATTGTCGATGGTGCAGACCAGCAAGGTCTGGGAAACTCACCCAGCAAGGGTAAGTGAGGGCAGGCCTGGAGCAACCAGGATGCCAAGTTAGGAAAAGATTGGCCTTCGTTAAGGGCTACTAGCCAACGGGCTAGCGACCGCAAAGGAGCCTTGTGACGCCGCACGTGGATCTGGCTTACAGGACACTCGTGGAGTGGGGGCCAGTGATCTTCGGTGCAGTTGGTGCTGGAGGCAAGGGCTACTCGAAGCCCAAAGCACGACTTCTTGGGAGACCCAGAAAAGGATGCACTTGCAAATGTGCTCGGTGTCCAGGGGTCACGGTCTCAAGTCACCCACGATAGCCACGGGCCTCAGCTTTGCTGGGGACTCAGGGTAGCCTCGGAGAAGTCTGAGAATCCACCTCTGGTGATGCGATGACTTCGGCGTCCGACGGGAGCTTCAGAAATGCGAACTGGACAGATGCTTCTTTGGTGCCTGCCAAGCAGGGGAGTCACTCCTTGACCCCAAGGGAGATTCTTCTGTCCTCTAATCGTGAGTAGAGCATCGAAGGTCCAGGATTCAGTTTCAGATTTTCGTCCAGGGATAATCTAAATCTCTAAGGACTGGGTTCCTATACTTATACTAAGGATAGGGGTTGGACTACTCTGTGGCCCCACCTATGGGTGGGTCAGGGCAGAGGGGTGGCTACACCCCTTTCCCTTTGTCCAGTTCACGCCAAAGCAGGGGCTGGAAGCCCTGATCCGGTTTGAACTGGGGTATGCACAGGGACACCAAATGTGCCCCCAGTGCAGGACTTCAAAGCACACAGATGGTGCTCCCGCCCAGCCCCAATACACATTATCCTGTCTGGGGAGGTGGTCACACCTCCCTGGGACAGGAAACCTATTGTCCAGGCCTCCCCTGCCGGAGTTTCGTCCAGCAGCAGGAGGCCAGACTCGTGTCTGTGGCAGCAGCATCCATTTTGTGATGCCAGGGCTTTGGAAAGAAGTTACCGGGCTAGTTAGAGTTAACATGTCTTTCCCTCTAGAAGGGTGGAATGCTACCCCCGCCGCCAGAATTGGCGGGGGGGTAGTATTCCAAGATGTTTGACACCAAACACGACATGTTTAGGTGCAGCCATTCCAAAGTTAGCATTTAACGCGAGGTTATAATGCGCTTAAGAGTATATGGTCAGGCAGCACTACAAACAGCATCAGAGAAGGGTCTCCGAACGCTGCAGAGGGGCCCTGCTCATGCAGGGGCACCCTCTCACATAGGAACCATGCACTCTGCCTTTAGGATTGATAAGGCCTGCCTTAGGAGTGACTTATAGGTTTATATGTGTGTATGTATTTAGTGATCTAGGTAACCTATATCACAGTAAGGGGTGCATGCACTACCTTACCCAGGCTGCAGTAGCAGACCTGTGGTGTCAGTTTGGATGGCCTTCCAGGGGTGGCATAATACATGCTGCAGCCCCTGGTAGGCCTCTGAGGTACCTATGCCCTGGGTACATAGTATACCATATACTAGGGACTTATAAGGGCACTCCAGATTCCAATCAGTGATGTGCCTAAGGCACATGGAAACCTTTTTACAGAGAAAGCAGATAGACTGGGGCCCTGAATAGCAGGATCCCAGTCCAACTAAGTCATAAACCAGCAAAACACCATAAAAAAAGTGGGGGCAACCATATAGTCAGAATCCACCTTCCTACAAGGGGGTCGTGCAGGGGGTGGTGTTTCAGGGTTTAGGGCAGTGCAGTGGTGTTCGGGCAGTGTAGGGGGCGGTGCAGGGGGTGGTGTTTCAGGGTTTAGGGCAGTACAGTGGTGTTCGGGCATTGTAGGGGGTGGTGCTGGGGCTGGTGTTTCAGGGTTTAGGGCAGTGCAGTGGTGTTCGGGCAGTGTAGGGGGTCGTGCTGGGGCTGGTGTTTCAGGGTTTAGGGCAGTGCAGTGGTGTTCGGGCAGTGTAGGGGGTCGTGCTGGGGCTGGTGTTTCAGGGTTTAGGGCAGTGCAGTGGTGTTCGGGCAGTGTAGGGGGTCGAGTTGGGGCTGGTGTTTCAGGGTTTAGGGCAGTGCAGTGGTGTTCGGGCAGTGTAGGGGTCGTGCTGGGGCTAGTGTTTCAGGGTTTAGGGCAGAGCAATGGTGCTCAGGCAGTGTAGGGGGTTGTGCTGGGGGTGATGTTTCAGGGTTTATGGCAGTGCAGTGGTGTTAGGGCAGTGTAGGGGGTCGTGCTGGGGGTGGTGTTTCAGGGTTTAGGGCAGTGCAGTGGTGTTCCGGCAGTGTAGGGGGTCGTGCAGGGGGTGGTGTTTCAGGGTTTAGTGCAGTGGTGTTCGTGCAGTGTAGGGGGTCGTGCTGGGGTGGTGTTTCAGGGTTTAGGGCAGGGCAGTGGTGTTCGGGCAGTGTAGGGTGTCGTGCTGAGGGGTGGTGTTTCAGGGTTCAGGGCAGTGCAGTAGCGTTTGGGCAGTGTAGGGGGTCGTGCAGGGGTGGTGTTTCAGGGTTTAGGGCAGTGCAGTGGTGTTCGGCCAGTGTAGGTAGTCTTGCTGGGGGTGGTGTTTCAGGGTTTAGGGCAGTGCAGTAGTTTTCGGGCAGTGTAGGCGGTCGTGCTGGGGCTGGTGTTTCAGGGTTTAGGGCAGTGCAGTGGTGTTCGGGCAGTGTAAGGGGTTGTGCTGGGGCTGGTGTTTCAGGGTTTAGGGCAGTGCAGTGGTGTGCGGGCAGTGTATGGGGTTGTGCTGGGGGTGGTGTTTCAGGGTTTAGTGCAGTGCAGTGGTGTTCCGGCAGTGTAGGGGGTCTTGCTGGGGGTAGTGTTTCAGGGTTTAGGGCAGTGGTGTTCGGGCAGTGTAAGGGGTTGTGCTGGGGCTGGTGTTTCAGGGTTTAGGGCAGTGCAGTGGTGTTCGGGCAGTGTAAGGGGTTGTGCTGGGGCTGGTGTTTCAGGGTTTAGGGCAGTGCAGTGGTGTGCGGGCAGTGTACGGGGTTGTGCTGGGGGTGGTGTTTCAGGGTTTAGTGCAGTGCAGTGGTGTTCCGGCAGTGTAGGCGGTCGTGCTGGGGCTGGTGTTTCAGGGTTTAGGGCAGTGCAGTGGTGTTCGGGCAGTGTAAGGGGTTGTGCTGGGGCTGGTGTTTCAGGGTTTAGGGCAGTGCAGTGGTGTTAGGGCAGTGTAGGGGGTCGTGCTGGGGGTGGTGTTTCAGGGTTTAGGGCAGTGCAGTGGTGTTCCGGCAGTGTAGGGGGTCGTGCAGGGGGTGGTGTTTCAGGGTTTAGTGCAGTGGTGTTCGTGCAGTGTAGGGGGTCGTGCTGGGGTGGTGTTTCAGGGTTTAGGGCAGGGCAGTGGTGTTCGGGCAGTGTAGGGTGTCGTGCTGAGGGGTGGTGTTTCAGGGTAGTGCAGTAGCGTTTGGGCAGTGTAGGGGGTCGTGCAGGGGGTGGTGTTTCAGGGTTTAGGGCAGTGCAGTGGTGTTCGGGCAGTGTAGGGGTCGTGCTGGGGGTGGTGTTTCAGGGTTTAGGGCAGTGCAGTGGTGTTCGGGCAGTGTAGGGGGTCGTGCTGGGGCTGGTGTTTCAGGGTTTAGGGCAGTGTAGTGGTGTTCAGGCAGTGTAGGGGGTCGTGCTGGGGGTGGTGTTTCAGGGTTTAGGGCAGTGCAGTGGTGTTCGGGCAGTGTAGGGGGTCGTGCTGGGGCTGGTGTTTCAGGGTTTAGGGCAGTGTAGTGGTGTTCGGGCAGTGTAGGGGTCGTGCTGGGGCTGGTGTTTCAGGGTTTTGGGCAGAGCAGTGGTGTTCGGGCAGTATAGGGGGTCATGCTGGGGGTGGTGTTTCAGGGTTTAGAGCAGTGCAGTGGTGTTCGGGCAGTGTAGGGGGTCTTGCTGGGGGTGGTGTTTCAGGGTTTAGGGCAGTGCAGTGGTGTTCGGGCAGTGTAGGGGGTCTTGCTGGGGGTGGTGTTTCAGGGTTTAGGGCAGTGGTGTTCGGGCAGTGTAGGGGGTCTTGCTGGGGGTGATGTTTCAGGGTTTAGGGCAGTGCAGTGGTGTTCGGGCAGTGTAGGGGGTCTTGCTGGGGGTAGTGTTTCAGGGTTTAGGGCGGTGCAGTGGTGTTCGTGCAGTGTAGGGGGTCGTGCTGGGGGTGGTGTTTCAGGGTTTAGGGCAGTGCAGTAGTGTTCGGGCAGTGTAGGATGTCGTGCAGGGGGTGGTGTTTCAGGGTTTAGGGCAGTGCAGTGGTGTTCTGGCAGTGTAGGGGGTCATGCTGGGGGTGGGGTTTCAGGGTTTAGGGCAGTACAGTGGTGTTCGGGCAGTGTAGGGGGTGGTGTTTCAGGGTAGTGCAGTGGTGTTCGGGCAGTGTAGGGGGTCGTGCTGGGGCTGGTGTTTAGGGTTTAGGGCAGTGCAGTGGTGTTCGGGCAGTGTAGGGGGTCTTGCTGGGGGTGATGTTTCAGGGTTTAGGGCAGTGGTGTTCGGGCAGTGTAGGGGGTCTTGCTGGGGGTGATGTTTCAGGGTTTAGGGCAGTGCAGTGGTGTTCGTGCAGTATAGGGGGTCGTGCTGGGGATGGTGTTTCTGCGTTTAGGGCAGTGCAGTAGTGTTTGAGCAGTGTTGGGGTTGTGCAGGGGGTGGTGTTTCAGGGTTTTGGGCAGTGCAGTGGTGTTCGGGCAGTGTAGGGGGTCGCGCTGGGGGTGGTGTTTCAGGGTTTAGGGCAGTGCAGTGGTGTTCGGGCAGTGTAGGGGGTCATGCACGGGGTGGTGTTTCAGGGTTTAGGGCAGTGCAGTGGTGTTCGGGCAGTGTAGGGTGTTGTGCTGGGGCTGGTGTTTCAGGGTTCAGGGCAGTGCAGTGGTGTTCAGGCAGTGTAGGGGGTCGTGCTGAGGCTGGTGTTTCACGGTTTAGGGCAGTGCAGTGGTGTTCGGGCAGTGTAGGGGGTCGTGCTGGGGCTGGTGTTTCATGGTTTAGGGCAGTGCAGTGGTGTTCGGGCAGTGTAGGCGGTCGTGCTGGGGCTGGTGTTTCAGGGTTTAGGGCAGTGCAGTGGTGTTCGGGCAGTGTAGGGGGTCGTGCTGGTGCTGGTGTTTCAGGGTTTAGGGCAGTGCAGTGGTGCTCGGGCAGTGTAGGGGGTCGTGCTGGGGGTGATGTTTCAGGGTTTAGGGTAGTGCAGTGGTGTTCGGGCAGTGTAGGGGTCGTGCAGGGGCTGGTGTTTCAAGGTTTAGGGCAGTGCAGTGGTGTTCGGGCAGTGTAGGGGTCGTGCTGGGGCTGGTGTTTCAGGGTTTTGGGCAGACCAGTGGTGTTCGGGCAGTGTAGGGGGTCATGCTGGGGGCAGTGTTTCAGGGTTTAGGGCAGTGCAGTGGTGTTCGGGCAGTGTAGGGGTCGTGCTGGGGTGGTGTTTCAGGGTTTAGGTCAGTGGTGTTCGGGCAGTGTAGGGGGTCTTGCTGGGGGTGATGTTTCAAGGTTTAGGGCAGTGCAGTGGTGTTCGGGCAGTGTAGGGGGTCTTGCTGGGGGTAGTGTTTCAGGGTTTAGGGCAGTGCAGTGGTGTTCGGGCAGTGTAGGGGGTCATGCTGGGGGTGGTGTTTTAGGGTTTAGGGCAGTGCAGTGGTGTTAGGGCAGTGTAGGGGGTCGTGAAGGGGGTGGTGTTTCAGGGTTTAGGGCAGTGCAGTGGTGTTCGGGCAGTGTAGGGGGTCGTGCTGGGGGTAGTGTTTTAGGGTTTAGGGTATTGCAGTGGTGTTTGTGTAGTGTAGGGGTCATGTTTTAGGGTAGTGCAGTGGTGTTTGGGTAGTGTAGGGGGTCGTGCTGGTGGTAGTGTTTTAGGATTTAGGTTAGTGCAGTGGTGTTTGGGTAGTGTAGGGGGTCGTGCTGGGGTAGTGTTTTAGGGTTTAGGATAGTGCAGTGGTGCTTGTGTAGTGTAGGGGGTCGTGCTGGGGGTAGTGTTTTAGGGTTTAAGGTAGTGCAGTGGTGTTTTTGTAGTGTAGGGGGTCATGTTTTAAGATGCAATGCTCCAATACCTGACCAGTCTGCACTACATAAAACTGCAAAAACTAAAAATATAAAGTGTTTTGCACACTTTTGTCATTGGGCTATATGTGGGCTACATCTGGGTAATATTTGTGCTACATTTGGGCTCTTTTTTCACTGGTGGCCATCTTGGAAGACTTCTTTGTTATGAAGTTTCCTAATTTCTTCATTTACTGCAGTCTTCTCAGTAGGAAATGCTTTCAGTTTTTTACTTTGATTCCATCAAGAAGGCATTCAGATGTGTCTCACATCTGCCATAAATTCAGAATGTTAGCACTCTAGTTGCTCATTAGATCACTGGAGTAAAGCTACTGCTCACCAGGGAGTTAACTGGTAGTCTGCTGCTGGTATTGAAAGTGATTGTTTCAGTCTGCATGTCAGAATTTTCTAATGAAATAGAAGAGGATATAAGATCTCACTTAAAACATGCCCTAATTTTTCTTTCTGCAGCACTAACCATAATTTCTATTTCAAAAAGAACCCTCATTTTGTTCCTTTTTAAATTAAATGTTTTAAGTGTTACCGGTTTATTCCAATCAAGATGGCTTCAGGTGTGCCATACTTTTGTCATAAGTAAGGCTGTTAGCGCTCTAGTTGTTCTTTAGAACACTCTGGGAAGCTGCAGTAGAACACAAAGGCATCAACTGGCAGGCTGCTCCTGTTGAAATATAACAGGAAGATATTTGAGATCACACTTGAAATGGCATCAACTGGCAGGCTGCTCCTGTTGAAATATAACAGGAAGATATTTGAGATCACACTTGAAACATGTCCTAATTTTTCTTTCTACAGCACTAACCATAATTTCTATGACAAAATGAACCCCATCATTTTGTTCCTTTTTAAATTAAATTGTTTAAGTGTTACCAGTTTATTCCAATCAAGATGGCTTCAGGTGTGCCATACTTTTGTCATAAGTAAGGCTGTTAGCACTCTAGTTGTTCTTTAGAACACTCTGGGAAGCTGCAGTAGAACACAAAGGAATCAACTGACAGTCTCTGCCCTTGTTGGATGTACATGTTTTACTGAGAATGTCAGACTTCATTCTCACATGAGTGAGAAAGATAATGTGAATTTACAGAAAATATGCTCTCATTTTAGCTTCTGGAGCACCTTCCAAACCTCCATGGGACAAGCATGAGAAAATAGTGTTCTCTCAAACATGATTCATGATATCCCAGCAGAAGGTTTTTCACATGGTAAAATCACCTTAGAATACACCACAATTCCTAAAATTAGTATGGTACCATCAACAAATAAATTCTAATGTAACTAAAGCCTGTTATCACCCTTTATAGTTCTCCTTTTGGTGACCCTCAAAATCTTCTATTCACTACAATGCATTTCAATGAGGTACTATCATTTATATTGGTCCCAAGATGGCTGCCAGCAATTCCAGGATGAAGTGCTGACAGCCAATCAGATCTCACGATGACATGTGTGGTTAGGCTCCGCCCAGATATATATGTGACTTTACTTTTGATTTTCTCAGGAACTATTGAACGGATTTACACCATTTAAGCAAAAGGCATGACACTGAACCAAGGGCTAACTCTTTGCCAAATTTGGTGTAATTCCGTTCAGCAGTTCGGGCTGTAGCTGCGACTAAAGGTTCCTATGGAAAAATGAATGGGGAAAACGCGTTTTGGGACCCCCTTTTTCTCGGCCCCCGCTTGACGTATCACCCCGAGACTTTCAGGATAGGAGCGGACCGGAGCGCCCCAACAAGTTGGAAACTTTCGCGAAGATTCGTCAACCGGCGCCAACGTTATTTCAAATAGAATGTCGCGGATTTCCTATGGATAATAGGTTTTAACTATAACTATCTACTGGCGACCGCCAGTAGATAATTATTTTAAAAACTATCAAACTATATATCATACATTATAAATAAAACCTAAATTAGCATTTACCATAGGAAGACATAACTGCTAAAAGCAAATCAAATTAATCTGAACCAATCAATAAAATCAAAGTATAAACAACTTTAACCAATAAAATCAAACGAACAATGAAATCAAAAATGTTAAAGGCACACTAATTTAAACAACTAAATACTTCAAAAATGGCAAATGTTGCAAGATTGGAAACCTCTGCAGGATTCTCTGACCAGACCATTAAATAAGAAATATAAACATCTCAACAACTACCTAACCAAGTAAATAAAACATATATTTAAACTAAAACACACTTGTTATTAAACTTAAAACTGTAAAATAGCAAATAATTAATTAAACACTTTCCAACTTCTATCTCTTTACATTGACTTCCTAAAAGAAAAACTACGACTTGAAAAAGTGATAAACTGCCAGAACAAAACAACGTTCATAAACCAGAAAAAAAGATAAAACAAAGTAAGTATTCATAAATTAATAAAAATACACTATAAACCTACCCAAATAGCCAGTAAAAGTAAACTTAACAACCTCAACCTCCACAAACTACCAACAAAGTAACATTTAAAATTCAACTAATGTTTTTTCATCCAACAGAAACAAAAGCACCTACTCCACATTAGAACACCCCCAATGAAAAAGGTGCAAAACAGTGTGAAACATCTAAACAGAGCATACATGTAAGTATACAAAATAGAAGTAGTTGCATAATTTTACATGTGAATAACTAATGTATAAGCTTTAAAATAATGTATATATTTACACTATTACAATACGTTCAGATACAATGACAGAAACAGAAAAATACACAAGCGCAGAAAGGAAAGCAGTTAGTAGATCACATGGTCTACATCTACAGCCAAGTAAGTGCACCAACATAAAATATAAAACAGAAATGTACCAAATATTAGTAGCATGCATGCTATGAGAGGGCCACTATAAAAGATGATGTAATTCATGTAAGAGAGCACAACCACCACACAAATGTGACAGTAATAGAAGGGAGTTTTTGCAGGATATAAGAGAGACAAGCACTCGCTCCCAGGAACCCACAACTAAAATCCATAAAGATCTAGGGGCCGATTCCGATCTCGGTCGGAGGCGCACCCAATACCATTCGGTCGGGAAAAAGCCATGCGAATGCCTGTTTCCCGACCGATCCGCACATTATTCCAAACGAGCAAGTACGATGCGCACAACAGCAAGGAATCCGGCCGAGTCGTACTCACCCAATCCAGGTCCTGTTCTCCGACCGAGGCGAATCCGGAAACACCGAATCGAGTCGCACGGAAGGGAAAATGCAGCCCCGTCCGGCCGGACAAGTACGATGCGCTTTCCGTACGCGCCGAACCCGTCGCTACGTCCGGTACATCAAAGCTTCCGGGAGAGGCGCACATAAGCTCCGATTCGCGCCACAACACGATCCACGGCTACGAGGCGAACACGCCAGCGACGAGGACGAGGCGAAGCAACGAGAAAGACGAACGAGACGAACCAACCATGAATCCCTTCGTTCCAATCCTACCAATATTCTACATTTACTACCGGAACAGGCACGGACGCGTACGGCGCAGAAGGTAAGTCAGACACCAACCACAAAAACATACAACACGTACACGACACATCACACACACACAGAGGGATGCAGAATTTACTTACACCAGCAACAGCAGCACCATAGGGGCGGGATGCCCATCACCAATGCCACATATGTACACAGGGGCCTGGATGCGCACCACCACTACCACCCCTACCCAGTGGGGGCTGGATGCCTACCACTACTACCACCCTTACCCAGGGGGGGCTGGATGTCTACCACTACTACCACCCTTAGCCATGGGGGTGCCAGATGCCTACCACTACTACCACCCTTAGCCATGGGGGGCTGGATGCCCACCACTACTACCACCCTTAACCAGGGGGGGCTGGATGCCTACCACTACTACCACCCTTAGCCATGGGGGTGCCAGATGCCTACCACTACTACCACCCTTACCCAGGGGGGGCTGGATGCCTACCACTACTACCACCCTTAGCCATGGGGGTGCCAGATGCCTACCACTACTACCACCCTTACCCAGGGGGCTGGATGCCTACCACTACTACCACCCTTAGCCAGGGGGCTGGATGCCTACCACTACTACCACCCTTAGCCATGGGGGTGCCAGATGCCCACCACTACTACCACCCTTACCCAGGGGGTGCTGGATGCCTACCACTACTACCACCCTTACCCAGGGGGGGCTGGATGCCTACCACTACTACCACCCTTAGCCATGGGGGTGCCAGATGCCCACCACTACTACCACCCTTACCCAGGGGGCTGGATGCCCACCACTACTACCACCCATACCCAGGGGGTGCTGGATGCCTACCACTACTACCACCCTTAGCCATGGGGGAGCCAGATGCCTACCACTACTACCACCCTTACCCAGGGGGGCTGGATGCCCACCACTACTACCACCCTTACCCAGGGGGCTGGATGCCTACCACTACTACCACCCTTAGCCATGGGGGTGCCAGATGCCTACCACTACTACCACCCTTACCCAGGGGGCTGGATGCCTACCACTACTACCACCCTTAGCCATGGGGGTGCCAGATGCCTACCACTACTACCACCCTTACCCAGGGGGGCTGGATGCCTACCACTACTACCACCCTTAGACAGGGGGCTGGATGCCTACCACTACTACCACCCTTAGCCATGGGGGTGCCAGATGCCCACCACTACTACCACCCTTACCCAGGGGGGCTGGATGCCTACCACTACTACCACCCTTACCCAGGGGGCTGGATGCCTACCACTGCTACCACCCTTAGCCATGGGGGTGCCAGATGCCTACCACTACTACCACCCTTACCCAGGGGGGCTGGATGCCTACCACTACTACCACCCTTACCCAGGGGGCTGGATGCCTACCACTACTACCACCCTTACCCAGGGGGGGCTGGATGCCTACCACTACTACCACCCTTAGCCATGGGGGTGCCAGATGCCCACCGCTACTACCACCCTTACCCAGGGGGGGCTGGATGCCTACAACTACTACCACCCTTACCCAGGGGGGCTGGATGCCTACCACTACTACCACCCTTAGCCATGGGGGTGCCAGATGCCCACCACTACTACCACCCTTACCCAGGGGGGGCTGGATGCCTACCACTACTACCACCCTTACCCAGGGGGGGCTGGATGCCTACCACTACTAGCACCCTTAGCCATGGGGGTGCCAGATGCCTACCACTACTTCCACCCTTACCCAGGGGGGCTGGATGCCTACCACTACTACCACCCTTACCCAGGGGGGCTGGATGCCTACCACTACTACCACCCTTAGCCATGGGGGTGCCAGATGCCCACCACTACTACCACCCTTACCCAGGGGGGCTGGATGCCTACCACTACTACCACCCTTACCCAGGGGGCTTGATGCCTACCACTACTACCACCCTTAGCCAGGGGGCTGGATGCCTACCACTACTACCACCCTTAGCCATGGGGGTGCCAGATGCCCACCACTACTACCACCCTTACCCAGGGGGCTGGATGCCTACCACTACTACCACCCTTACCCAGGGGGGCTGGATGCCTACCACTACTACCACCCTTAGCCATGGGGGTGCCAGATGCCTACCACTACTACCACCCTTACCCAGGGGGCTGGATGCCCACCACTACTACCACCCTTACCCAGGGGGGCTGGATGCCTACCACTACTACCACCCTTAGCCAGGGGGCTGGATGCCTACCACTACTACCACCCTTACCCAGGGGGGCTGGATGCCTACCACTACTACCACCCTTAGCCAGGGGGCTGGATGCCTACCACTAACAACATCTCCACTCACAGGATGGCTAATACATGTCGCAACAAGCACACACCAACATAAAGAATGCAACATTAAGACATCCCCCAACACCATGACAAGCGTGTGTAGACTGTGTCAAATGCCTACGACACAGAACATGATCATCAACATACAATGTGACACCCTATCACATGTGCCACACATAAATGTGTGTGGCCCCCACAATGCAAGCAGGCCATGACCATTGTGGCAATGGGGTCCAAACCCCCATCATCACAGTGACCAAAATGTAAGTGTGGGGTCCTGAGCTGAAGCACATCTTGACCATTGTGGCAATGGGGTCCAAACCCCCATCATCACAGTGACCAAAATGTAAGTGTGGGGTCCTGAGCTGAAGCACATCTTGACCATTGTGGCAATGGGGTCCAAACCCCATCATCACAGTGACCAAAATGTAAGTGTGAACAAAGTAGAAGCTGCAACTGGCAAACTGCATGGACAAATCCTGGTCACAGAACAACAAACACAACTGTGGCAAAGTAGTGCAGGTGTCCCATTGCAACATAGATTTGGGGAGGCAAACAGTGCAGTGCAAATAAGACATACCTCTGGCCAGCTGCATACAAATATCACCCATGGTGTCTGACACCGTCAACATACATCAATGACACAATGACAGAAGTGACCATCACAATGCAGACCCACATATTTGCACCAATGGACACACCAATGCAGATACCCTGTGTAGACTGCAGATGGCAGGTGAACAGATACCATACCATGGCAGCAATGGGACACATAAACAATGATCATTGTGCTGACTGATGACCTAGGAGTCCCAGGGACAGCAGGGCAAACACACCAAACAACATACAGATAATGGCACACCATAAATATGCCAATGCAGTGGCGCTGATGCACAAGCACAAACAGGCAGACACACACTGCACATCAAACACAACAGGTGAGGGGGGGGACCAGTGTCCCCAGGCAACCACACAACACATGAGGAGGCCTGAAGACCAAACACACAGATGTGCATACAGTTCCACACAAAGGTAACTCAGGGATCCAATTCCCCTATGTGGGCAATCAGGCATTGTCAGATGAGAGGGAGCACAAATCACACATGTCACACAAGCATGTAGGAACAGCAACCCACACAGTAAGACACCGAGGCACCACAGCACCACCCCCAGGGCCCACACAATGTGGTGACCCTGGGCTGCATTACAATACCACTGTGATGACAAAGCTAAATGTCGTTCACACTGTGAACCACAGTCATGTATCCTGAGCAAAGAATTACCAGCACACCCACACAAGCACAAATCAATCAGCATGGCCAGTAAGCCAAGTCCAACATGGAGGCAGGGGTCTTGCCGGGCAACAACTCTCATCTGCACACACTCAACAACACACACCTCGACCACCAACAATGTGCTGCAGTGAAGCGCACATGCACAGGTGACATTGCGCATGCACCCATGACAATCCCAGGGGGTGGGTGGGAAGCAAGGTGCAGAAACACAGCACACATGGCCACTCAACAAGACTCCTAAATGTCTGACACACTGCACACTACGCTGTACATGGACATGACGGCAACACCACACCAACCAATGGGATCCCAGCCACAGTCACACACCAATGAAGAAGCCAAGGTCACCCACAAAGAACACACATGGACAACTTCCAACATTGCAGCCCTGACCCTGAGGAGTGCCAGCAGTCACACACACAACGTGTCACAAACAATGAAAGCTAACACAAACCGGAAATCACATTACAGGAGTAAACAACAAGTGCTAAGGGGAATCCTAACTGTGACCCATCAGCGCCTGCCCACAAACCCAGCCCTGACAGCAAACACACCTATGGGTGACACCCTGATGACCAGTAATGTGCCATGCACCCACATCACAGAGAACCCAGGGAGAAGACTTTGGGGGAACATAGCTCAACTCAGCAAGCATCACAAACAGGAACATCACTAGGGATCCCAGCACGCATAGCAAAATGGAAGTGAACACACAGACATGCTCATTCAACACACACCTTGGGCGCAGGCAATGTCACAGGAGCACACACTGCCATGAGGGGACTCCACTCCTGTGTGAGGAAAGCTGTGCCATATGTCGCATCAGTAGGGCTCCATCATGTCAGCACAACACTTTGTCACACAGTAAACAATTAGCACCAAATCAAGGCTCCCATCACATCAGCCTGGTCATGGGAGTGTCAACGAAATCATCAGCACAGATCCAACACACATGTACAGCAAGTTGCACTGACAACACAGATGAGTCCTTCCCCATTGATGCCCAAACCTGCATGTCCACTGGAGATGGCCACACGGTCAGGGAAGTAGACGAATTGAACAATGGCAAGCACTACAGATGTGCAGGGATGGAAGCCACAGATGTGACATTGCTAATGTAACTAGGAAATTCCATTGCCAAATATTGTAAACATGACACCCACAGATGCTGTTAAGGATGACATGGATACACCACAGGATAGGACACTGTCCCTCTGGACCACATGGGGCCCTGCCCAGTGACACTTCATTTACATGAGACCAAAGATCATCATCCCTGCTGCAAGGGCATGGTCAGCATCATCAACATCATGTACATCAGAAGTAATAGCATTAGAGAACAGAAAGTTGCTTTATTCAGCATATGTGTGTCCAAAAACTCAGAGAACAGTAATGCTCCAACAAAGGCCAATGGCCAGTCCATCAAGTAAGTCAATACAGGGTGACAGTGGCAGATGTCACCCTACGCATGCCTGCAGTGCACAAAACCAGGGACAATCCACTAGGAGGGGCAACCGGGGGGGCAGGCCAGGCACCGCAGGGACAGGATCAGGGCTCACCAGGAGGAGGCAGGGAAGGGGTGGTGGGTGCTGGAGAGCCACTGACAACTGCAGTGGAGGTGTCTGACATGGTGTGTGCCGGCACAACTGGGGGGCATGGCTCAGATGGTGTGTGTTCTGGCACGACTGCAGTGGACCGTGCAGATGGAGTGGACAGGTCCGTCACTGCAGTGCCCAAGTCAGACAGGGTGGTAGTGGACTCCACTGCAGTGCCTACCTCCAGGGGAGGAGAATGGGGAACAGGCAAGGTGGGCTGGACAGAGGGGGAGGACACCCTCACCACATCAGTGGCACAGACAAGCGCAGCGGGGGTGTGGTGCCGGGAGAGCAAGTGGCAGGGGGAGAAGGCCTGATCCTCTTGGGGATGGTATATCTGTGGGTGGGGGAACCTGGGGCAGGGTGTGGTGGGGGCACCTGTGGAGTGGGGGCCTGAGGGATGGAGGAAGGAGACCTGGTGCCTGAGCTGCAGGGCGGCGGCGGGGTCTTGCTCTTACGACTCCGGGGGACTTGCGGGTGGGGGCCTCAGTCTGTCTGCGCCTGGGGGAGGGTGTCCGGGGGCGAGGGGCACTCTGCTCCGTGTGGGTGGGCTTCCTCTTCCCCCTGGATGCTGGAGCAGCTGGATCGTAGGGGATGAGGCCGAGGGCACAGAGGAAGAGCCGCTGTGACTTTGGGGTTGCAGGTGAGGCAAGGGAGGGTGCTTTGGAGGGAGAGGCAACTGTGGACTGCGCAGTGCTTGTGGATGCATGTGTGTGTTCCAGGGCCCCATCCCCTGTGAGTCTGGTTTCAGTCCCCTGACTGTGCGTGCGTGTGCGTTTTGTTTGTGGCGTGTGTGTCTGAGTGCTGGACGTGTGTGTGCTGGTGTGTGCCTGTGCCGGTGTGTGTGTGCTTGGGACGGGTAAGGTGCTGGGGAGTGTGGATGGAGCAGAGGCAGGAGGGGTGAGGGACTGTCTGAGGAGGGACACTGCTGCCGTCAGGGAGGAGTCCATGGACCTATTGCCCCTCTGTAGGTCAGACATGCCCGATGAGATGCCCTCCATGAACGACACCAGCTGAGTCAACAGAGCGGTGTGTGCATGGAGGACACTCAGCATGGCTGTCTGCCCTACATGGAGCTGGCGAAGGAGGTACACAGACTCCTCACTCAGGGCAGCAGGGGACACAGGGGCAGGGGGTGAGGTGCCTGGCCCGAAGGAGAAACGCTCCCGAACATGGGAGCCTCCACGGACCTGGGGAATGGGAGCCGATGGGAGGGCGGTGGTGGTGCTGGTGGTGGCGGGGACAGCAACACTAGCTGGGGTGTGGTGGCTGCTGACACCCGCCTCCATAAGGGAGTCATCCTCCGAGCCGCTGTGGTCCTCAGCTGAGGTGGATGCTGCTGAGGACTCCTCGGTGTGGCTCCCCTCGCCCTCTGTGCCACTGGGTCCCTCCGACCACTCCTCGACTGCTGACCCAGTCTGGCTCTCTGGCTCCTCCTGGTCCGTGGAGCTGTCCCCTTCTGTGGTCGTGGATGTATCTGCAATCAATGGGGAAACAGACAGACATCAGTCACCTGCACCGAACACACACACCACTGTGAGCACAGCACATTACAGAGCAAGCCCTGGCATCATTAGTTGAACATTGCTAAAAGTGCCCTAACTGAACAGGAGCAGCCAATTGTCAGTCTGATGCCAACCATGGCACTCACATCCCACATGGCCTTGCACCCATCTGTCTGGTGTTTGTTGGATAGCAACACCCCAGTGTGGACACATGCACCACCTACACAGTAGTTGGACAGTGCAGAGGACACGGTGTAGCATGTGGACATGCACACATCACAACTCTTGCCACTGAGTCAGTACAGGTTTCCGGATGAAAGGGTTGCCCAGAGTCAAATAGGAAATGCATGTGATGCATACCAGCGACAGACACCATGATGCACCCATGTCCTGATAGCCATCGCCACAATGGTGTGCATGTAGCACATGTCACTCCCCTACAGGATCACCAATAAGTAGACACATGCCATGGCAGAGGCATGACTGCTAAGTCATACATCACTGTCTCAGTGATGTATGACTTGGCAGCCAGACAACAACACTCTGCACTGTGTCACAATAGTAGGTCATGGGGAATGCAAGTCCTGGAGCTGCACAAGTGCACATGTACATCCCCCACACAACACATCATCTGAACCCTCATCTGTCCAGGTCATACCGATTGGACATATGGGAGACCTGTGACACTACCCTCTGAACCTGAGCCCCTCACAATCTGCTGTGAATGGGAAACAGCTGCCTGAACTTCACATTCGCATATCCCAGTCTGCACGGGCAGCTGATCAAACACCTATGTGACACACAAGTATCGTCTCCTATGGTCACATCTCCAGTGGAATGCTGAGCCCCAACCGAGAAACACCCCAGCAGTCCTGGCAACAAATCCACAGCACACTGACACAGAGGCAGACACCTGAGGGGTCAAATCACTGCGCACAACGTGTCAGCTGATACACGGGAGTGGGAGTACAGGTGTATTGGATGGGCTGGAGTAGGCATGACTGTCCTGCCCCACATGAATGAGGGATGAGCCCTGGACAGTGGATAGCTGGCTATGTATGTGTGACACACGTAATCTGCACACTCCAGGGGCCCAAACATTGTTCCCACCCGCTGCATGGGTGTGTGCCAGATACCCCAGGCACATGTGGTGGCTCAGCTCAGCAAGTGGACCGCATATCAAAGCAACACGCAGATTACATGTCCGAACACAGGCAATGTGTGAACAATGGACCCACCCATGATGCCCACAACAGAGTTAGGGAAACAGATGCTGTCCCCCACCTTGAGTGAAGCAAACTGCAAGGACACAGTCCCAAGTGACACAATTCCCTGACTGTAAGGGCCACACCTGGGTATCAGATGAGGAGTGGGCAGTGCACAATAGAGGGACATGGCTCCTGGACAACATGACTGCTGTACTGTGGCAGTTTAACCAGGCCAGAGGAGGGCACATAGCATGTAATACAGAGTTCACAGTGCAGTCTTTGACTCACCCCCTCCTTGCTGCTGTCTGGCCTTCAGCTGCCCATCCAGGTATGGAAACACCACCGCCAGGATCTGGAGCATGTGGGGGGTCAGGGTCCGTGTTCCGCCCCTCCTACGAGGAGGCGACAGCTTCAGCTGGACCCGTGCAATCCTCCGGGTCCAGCCCCAAAGGTCCTGCCACCTCTTCTGGCAGTTGCGGATCCGGCGCTTGTAGACCCCCACGGACCGGACAGCCCGGACGATGTCCTTCCAGATCTCCTGCTTCCGATGGGCATTAACCTGTGAGGATGACAAAGTGAAAAGGCCATTACTACACATGCAACATATCCGTGCATGACACAGTTGTATATACATGTCTCAATCACAGGGGCACATGATGTACACAGGCAGTGCAACGCTGCCCATGGACAGTTTGCCAGAAGTCACTACATGGTACCATTGCATGGGAAGTAAAACCTTGTTCAAATGCACTGTCACTGCACCATACCTGTCCAGTGCATGTCACTACACACTATGGGGGTGACAACTACTCAGTGAGCCTGCTAGCCAGTGGCGTGCAGACTTTCAGCCTTGCTAGTCAGACAAAATGCACATTCAGAAAGGCAGTGCACAGAACACTCACCTGCTCCCCTGGTGTCCCATACAGCTTGCTGTACTGTGGAAGTAGGCTGTCCAGCAGGGCCTGGTTCTCCTCAAGGCTGAAGGCTGGGGCTCTCTCCACAGTACGTGCCATTGCAGGGTCCAGAGGGGGCAGAGACAGCAGCAGTGCAGTGGCAGATGTCGTCCTGGAGCATGTAGTGCAGGCAAGTGAGCTCTCAGGGGAACAGCCAGCAATATATGTGTGCTGCAGAGGCAGATACTGTCCCATGTGTCCAAAGTGATAGGTCCAAGTCGTTTGCATCTTCTGAATCTGGCCAATCCATGGAATAGCAGCACCAATACACGCCCACAGCATCCTTCAAATCTTCAACTTCATGACATACATGATTTTGCAACATTGTTGTGGGTGACCAACTGAATTTACAGCAACCGACTCGTTCGAATTTTGAAAACGCGTCCGTTGCCAGGCTAGGCCATTGACAATGGGTGCGCACCGATCGGTCCATTGCTGTTCAACGCGTACAGGGGTACAACGC
Source organism: Calotriton arnoldi (assembly GCA_963921515.1). Taxonomy (NCBI): domain Eukaryota; kingdom Metazoa; phylum Chordata; class Amphibia; order Caudata; family Salamandridae; genus Calotriton; species Calotriton arnoldi. The sequence goes on from CAWUFW010006194.1 coordinate 591,986, forward strand.
GTACCCGCACACATTGAATGCAATGGGCCGGCCGGGTGCACCGATCGGTCCATTGCTGTTCAACGCGTACAGGGTACAACGTGTACCCGCACACATTGGATGCAATGGGCCGGCCGGGTGCACCGATCGGTCCATTGCTGTTCAACGCGTACAGGGGTACAACGCTGCACCGCGACACATTGAATGCAATGGGCCGGCCGGGTGCACCGATCGGTCCATTGCTGTTCAACGCTGCATAGGGGTACAACGCTGCACCCGCACACATTGAATGCAATGGGCCGGCCGGGTGCACCGATCGGTCCATTGCTGTTCAACGCGTACAGGGGTACAACGCGTGCACCGCGACACATTGAATGCAATGGGCCGGCCGGGTGCACCGATCGGTCCATTGCTGTTCAACGCGTACAAGGGTACAACGCTGCACCGCGACACATTGAATACAATGGGCCGGCCGGGTGCACCGATCGGTCCATTGCTGTTCAACGCGTACAGGGGTACAACGCGTACCCGCACACATTGAATGCAATGGGCCGGCCGGGTGCACCAATCGGTCCATTGCTGTTCAACGCCGCATAGGGTACAACGCGCACTCCGCACACATTGAATGCAATGGGCCGGCCGGGTGCACCGATCGGTCCATTGCTGTTCAACGCGTACAGGGGTACAACGCGTACCCGCACACATTGAATGCAATGGGCCGGCCGGGTGCACCGATCGGTCCATTGCTGTTCAACGCATCCCTGTACAAGTGACTGGCATATGTCACCATGCCTGTCTCAGATGAACATATGCCAGCCAAAAATAGCTCCCAGGGAGTGAGGGGCACACCTACAACACCACAGCCTGTCCAAACTGTATCATAAGGCATGTAAGGCTGCATTTCCTATTGTGTGTATGTTGGTGTACATGTTGTCCTGTGGGTGTCACCTGGGGGCAGCCACCCCCAGGCTGTGCACATGTTCATGGGGACAGGATCCTGGGTGTTACGTGTACATGACCACTGTGATGTGCAACTGTTCATATCTGAGCATGTGCCATGCTCACATTTCACGGTGGTGTATGTGTATGTCATGTCACATACCCCGTGAGTCCCATGTGGGACGGTATGTTTGAGCCAGGGTGACCCAGTGGCACAATAGTGATGGTCCTCCACAGTCTGTGTGCATGTAGTGTTTACAATGTCTCTGATTTCATGTGCACAATGGGAGACAGTCTCCACATCCACGTTGTTTGTGCATGGACTTTGATGTTGTGCGTGTGTGTGTCACAGACGTCCATGTCTGTCCCGCAGAGGCAAGTGGAACCACTACCTGTGGGGGTCATGGTTGTTTTGCTGTGGTGTATACATGATACTCCATGTAATGCCAGTGTCCATGTGGCAATACAGGGTCCCTGGGAATGTACCTGTCGTTGAGCTGTGATGCCTGGGGCACATCTGTCCTCACATGTCACTGTGGGGGTGATTGTAACATGGCAGCAGGAGATGGGAACTGTGACACGGCCTCATGATATCCAATGGGCCAACCTGGGACTAATTGATGCCACTTGTTGAACCGTGATGACAGATGTTGGCCATGTATGTACCATACATGTCCTTACGGAACTGCACACTTCATGTAGTTGTGCCTCATAATGATGTATGATGTGATATTGAGTGTGTTCAATGCCGCATATGTGGGGTGACTGACAATCTTGCTTTCTTCTCCTCTGCACTGCAGGGCTCCTGCTGTCCATAGACCATTCCCAGACCTGGCAACGATGGTGGAACGGGACAGCATCCGACGGTACCGCTTCACCAGGCAGCTGATTGAGGATTTGGCAGTGCAGTTGGCCCCACATTTGCAGCCTGGCCGGCCGTATCCTACAGCGCTGACCCCCAAGGTGAAGGTGATGGCAGCCCTACACTTCTTTGCCACCGGTACCTTTCAACACACTGTGGCGACTGCTGGTGGGATGTCACAGACCATGTTCAGACGTGTGCTCCGCGATGTTTTGGAGGCAATGTTGCTATACCTGAACCGGTACATCTATTTCCCTAGACTGCAACGACTCACTGACGTGAAGAGTGACTTCTATGCCCTGGGGAGGATGCCGCATGTCATTGGCTCCATTGATGGGACACATGTGGCTTTGGTACCACCACAGGCACATGAACAGGCCTACTGTAACCACAAACACTACCACTCGGTCAATGCACTGGTGGTGTGTCTTGCAGATATGACCATCTCACACATGTGTGCCCGTTTCCCTGGTTCAGCACACAATGCCTTTGTGATGAGGAGTAGTCGCATCCCCAGGATGATGGCACAGATGCAGAACCAGCGTGCCTGGCTTGTCGGTGTGTACTGACTTTTTGCCATTGTGTGTGATCTGATCTGTAGTATTCCGCCCACTTTTCCAAGTCAGCTAATGTGCACTTGTCTGTCCGTAGGTGACTCCGGATACCCCAACATGCCATGGTTGCTGACACCCCTCAGGAACCCTGTGACACCAGCCCAGATGCGCTACAATGAGGCACATGGTCGGACCAGGAGAGTGATTGAGCGGACATTTGGTCTCCTGAAGAGCCACTTCCGCTGCCTGGACAAGACAGGAGGGTCCCTCCCATATGCCCCAGCGAAGGTGTGCAAGATTATCATCGTCTGCTGCATGCTCCACAACCTGGCAGTGCGGAAGGAGTTGCCTCTCATCCAGGATGACAATGACCAACATCCGCCACCTGTGGAGGATCCTGGCCTGGACCACGATGCCAGTGATGATGATGATGATGGTGATGTCCGCACACAGCTCATCACCAACTTCTTTAGCTGAATGTGAGTATCCTGAGGTGTCATGTCAATGATGTGAGTTAGCATGATATGTGTAGGTGGTGCTCTGGTGCTGTTAGAGTGTGTCCATGGGCTACTTGACTGGATGTGTGTAGCGATGTGTGCTTACAGGTAGTCTGTACTCCCCAACAGTGTTGACATGCTAACTTGGTTCTGGGTGGGTATCTTGTAACATGTGTTGTGCATGAGTTTTGCTGTTCTGTCCTGTTCTCCATTGCTTTTGACTGTGTGTCATTTCTGTCCTTCACAGCGACTTTCAGATTCGTTTGGTCAACTGTGTCCACCGACGACGTGATTGTACTTCCAGGGTGGTAGCTGTTGTGTCCCTACAGGTGATGTGCGCCACACCCATGGACTTCCTTCCTTCTACAGTTGTTGACTGTGTGCCCGCTGCCAGGTGGGATTACCTTGCATCTGTAGTGGTTACGACATGTTGCAACTGTGTAATAAACCTGTGTTTCACTTTGTGATGTGCGTTGTCTGTGGTCACACATTTGACTGCCATTTGCTTACTGCACCTGTGGGCTACTTGACTACAACTGTGAATAGGTGTGGTGTCTGTGCATTGCACCGTCTTTCCTGGCAACATCAGTGTAGGCAATGAGTCAGATGGCCTAGGTGTGTATGTGTTGTGTAGCCCTGGTGGTGTGTCTCCCTCATATGTGTCACGTTGCCATTACTCACATGCCTGTGTTGTACTTGCTGTTGCAGTTCGCATACACAGTGTAATTTTGCAGTTCATCATCCCTATGACAGCACCCACGTTGGAATCACAACAGAGGCAAGTATGGTGTATTAGTGTGTTTATTGTGATACATTTGTGTGAATAGTGCACAGGATGGTTAGTGCTGTACATTTATATTGCAATCAGAAGTTCCTAAATGAATTGAAAGTCCTGGTAGACAAAATCCCTAGTATCGGGGCTACAGTTGTCTGAGACATTGGTCCAACTTGTACTCCCCATGTCATGTGTGGGAGTTGTGTTGCCATCAACAGGGTGAACAGTTTGCGCACAAAGGTGATCATCCAGAACAGGTTCAGGCTTCCTGGGGTTGCACATGGCCATCGGCCTCTCACTTGCCCCTCCTCGGACGACCCCTCTTCTTTGGGGGGCCCCTGAAGTGCAGGCTGCTGCGGTGCAGGGGACTCTCCGCCAGAGTCATCCTCCCTCCCTGTGGCAGTTGCAGTTGTTTCAGCACCAGATGTTGTTGGCACACAGGGAGGTGTAGACTGGTTGCTGGTCATCTGGCGGAGGCATTGTAATATGTCCCTATGCACCGCCGTCATCTCTTGCAGTGTGTCCCACTTGGACTCCACGCGGGACATGTGTGAGTCCAAGCGGGCATGATGGGCAGCCTGCTGCTCTTTGATGTCCCTGAGGAGCCCCACTACCTGGCTGAGATCTCCGGTGCTGGACTGGTACGCATCGGCTATGCGTGCCAGTTGTGGGTCATCATGCACACCAGACACCTCTGCAAGCAGCGACCTCTGTCTCCCACCCCTCCCACCACCCCTGCCAACATGTGCAGTGCGTGCAGTGGCACGCACAGATGACCCTGGTCCCCCTTGGGGGTTGGTGGTGGTGGTGTCCATGGCCCCACGTTGGTCCAGGGTCCCTGTGCTGGTGGTGCTCCTTGTTCTGTCCATGTCGGCAGGGATGGTATTTGTGGTGACAGTCGTTGGAGGGGTGGGTGCAGGGGTGCAGCTGGTGGTCCTGCTGGTGCTGCAGCTGGTGGTCCTGCTGGTGCTGCATGATGACTTGCACTGGAGGTGCCAGGTTGGTCTTCTTCATCCGAGGAGGGCAGAGGCTGTTCGACACCAGTGAGCTCCGTATCCTCTTGAGCCTGGGACTGGGACTCCTCAGCGCCTGCTGCTGTGTCCCCATCATCACCTGTTTTTGGGAGACACACACAATGTATGTTATGTTTCTGCAGGCATCAATGGTTGACACACCTGACAGGTGTGACTGTGCCTCTGGGTGCGGGCCTGTACATTGCATTGTCCTAAGTTGTCACAGTCAGGGGTTGATATTGGTGTAGCACATTGTCCTGCATTATTTGGGCATTTCTATGTATTTGTTGGGGTGTGAACATGGTCTGCATTGGTTGTATTTGGTTGACAGCCGGCCCTCCTTCCCACCCAGCCAGTCAGTTATCCCACCATGGACTGTGCTTGCATTGCAGGGAGTGAAAGTTGTCTTTCAAGATGTCAGTCAGTGGTGTCCTGCTGTTGGTTGTTGCACAGTTGCCAGCGGGGCCTTGTGCTCCCCACAGCAGTTGCCAGTGTCAGCCATCTTGTCAGTTGTTTTCCACTCCCTGTGATGTGAGCATGGTTCAGGGTGGTGTTGATGGGACAGTTGTGGGGGTGAGCTATGTCTGTGACTATGACTCCCATCATGCTATTGCCTCCACCCCACTTCCCAGCATTCCCATACTTACTTGCTTTTGTGGGGAGTTCAGTGTGTGTGGGTGTGAGAGCAATGGCAAGATGGCTGACAGTGGTGTCCTGCTGTTGGTTGGTGTGCAGTTCCCAGCATGCCCTTGTGCTCCCCACAACACAGCACCAGTGTCAGACATCTTTGATGGGCCTTTCCACTCTCTGTGGGATGTGCATGCGTGAGTGTGAGCTTGCTGGGCCATGTGGGTGGGGGACGTTGAGCTGTGACTACGACTCCCATCATGCTATTGCCTCCACCCCCTTCCCAGCATGCCCATGCTTCCTTCCCTTTGACTCTGCTTCCCTGTGGGGTTGTGTGCCTGTGCTGACAAGATGGCTGACAGTGTAATCCTGGGGTTAGTTCTGCTACAGGTCCCATGTGTGTCCTTGTGCTTCACTCTGCATCACCCAGTGTTGTGGTTCTTTGTGGGATAGATTATTGGTGTGTGAGGCAATGCATTCTCCCAGGTGAGTTGTGTGGAGTTTGTGTTAAGGGGGAGGTGTGAAAAGCTGCTGGTGACTGTGGTCGGTGCTGTGAGTCCTCCTTCCCACCCAGCCAGATATCCCACCATGGACTGTGCTTGCATTGCAGGGAGTGAAAGTTGTCTTTCAAGATGTCAGTCAGTGGTGTCCTGCTGTTGGTTGTTGCACAGTTGCCAGCGGGGCCTTGTGCTCCCCACAGCAGTGGCCAGTGTCAGCCATCTTGTGAGTCCTTTTCCACTCCCTGTGATGTGAGCATGGTTGTGAGTGGTGTTGATGGGCCAATTGTGAGGCTGAGCAATATCTGTGCCTACTACTCCCATCATGCTATTGCCTCCACCCCCCTTCCCAGCATGCCCATCCTTCCTTCCTTTTGACTCTGCTTCCCTGTGGGGTGGGATGCCTGTGCTGAATGGATGGCTGGGAGTGTTGTCCTGGCAGTTGTTTGGCTAAAAGTCCCAAGAGTGTCCCTGTGCTTCACACAACATAACCCAGGGTGGTGGTTCTTTGTGGGATCTTGAGTTAGGATGTGAGGCATTGCATTCTCCCAGGTGGGTTATGTGGAGTTTGTGTTGAGGGTGTGTGTGAGGGGAGGTGCTTGTGACTATGGTCAGTGCTGCGAGTCCTCCTTCCCACCCCGCCAGATATCCCACCATGGAACGTGCTTGCATTGCAGGGAGTGGAAGTTGTCTTTCAGGATGTCAGTCAGTGGTGTCCTGCTGTTGGTTGTTGCACAGTTGCCAGCAGGGCCTTGTGCTCCCCACAGCAGTAGCCAGTGTCAGCCATCTTGTGAGTCCTTTTCCACTCCCTGTGATGTGAGCATGGTTGTGAGTGGTGTTGATGGGCCAATTGTGAGGCTGAGCAATATCTGTGCCTACTACTGCCATCATGCTATTGCCTCCACCCCCTTCCCAGCATGCCCATCCTTCCTTCCTTTTGACTCTGCTTCCCTGTGGGGTGGGCTGCCTGTGCTGAATGGATGGCTGGGAGTGTTGTCCTGGCAGTTGTTTGGCTAAAAGTCCCAAGAGTGTCCCTGTGCTTCACACAACATAACCCAGGGTGGTGGTTCTTTGTGGGATCTTGAGTTAGGATGTGAGGCATTGCATTCTCCCAGGTGGGTTATGTGGAGTTTGTGTTGAGGGGGTGTGTGAGGGGAGGTGCTTGTGACTATGGTCAGTGCTGCGAGTCCTCCTTCCCACCCAGCCAGATATACCACCATGGAACGTGCTTGCATTGCAGGGAGTGGAAGTTGTCTTTCAGGATGTCAGTCAGTGGTGTCCTGCTGTTGGTTGTTGCACAGTTGCCAGCAGGGCCTTGTGCTCCCCACAGCAGTAGCCAGTGTCAGCCATCTTGTGAGTCCTTTTCCACTCCCTGTGATGTGAGCATGGTTGTGAGTGGTGTTGATGGGCCAATTGTGAGGCTGAGCAATATCTGTGCCTACAACTCCCATCATGCTATTGCCTCCACCCCTCTTCCCAGCATGCCCATCCTTCCTTCCTTTTGACTCTGCTTCCCTGTGGGGTGGGCTGCCTGTGCTGACAGGATGGCTGGGAGTGTTGTCCTGGCAGTTGTTTGGCTAAAAGTCCCAAGAGGGTCCCTGTGCTTCACACAGCATAACCCAGGGTGGTGGTTCTTTGTGGGATCTTGAGTTAGGATGTGAGGCATTGCATTCTCCCAGGTGGGTTATGTGGAGTTTGTGTTGAGGGGGTGTGTGAGGGGAGGTGCTTGTGACTATGGTCAGTGCTGTGAGTCCTCCTTCCCACCCAGCCAGTCAGTTATCCCACCATGGACTGTGCTTGCATTGCAGGGAGTGCAAGTTGTCTTTCAGGATGTCAGTCAGTGGTGTCCTGCTGTTGGTTGTTGCACAGTTGCCAGCAGGGCCTTGTGCTCCCCACAGCAGTACCCAGTGTCGGCCATCTTGTGAGTCCTTTTCCACTCCCTGTGATGTGCGCATGGTTCATGGTGGTGTTGATGGGACAGTTGTGGGGGTGAGCAATATCTGTGACTACGACTCCCATGATGCTATTGGCTACACTGACTTGCCCAGCATACACAGAATTCCTTTCTTTTAGTGGTCTTCACTGTGTGTTGGTGTTGTAGTGGTGGCTACATGTCTGGATGTGTTTGTTAGTTATATTTGTGCCACTGCCTAGCTGTAGTTGTAGTTGTGTTTGTACATGTGATGACACGGTTAAATGTAACTTTGAGATGGCATGTGTTGTGTTTATCTGACTGACATACACATTTTGGGATGATTCTGTTCTGGTTGCT